>CM028381.1:120139732-120178346 GCA_013146195.2 Codonopsis lanceolata | reverse complement strand
TGATCCTATCTCCTCTTTCCATCCTTCTCTCCAACCATTGATACCTCTTCTTCCATTGCTCCTACCTCTTGTTCCTCTTCCTATATTACCAATTTGATGCAAATTCATACAACCATCCGCTTCCCTTGCCGGTCGCTTTACCATGCATTGCGCTTTGTCAGCCACTCTGCTCCAACTATGTCACCATACCCTTACCAACCACACCCATGTCCAGTCTCCCACTCCCCGCTCCAAGAAGTATCGGTCATTCCTCTTCCGCACCACTTGCCATCCGGTCCACTCCATCCACTTCCATTCCTCCAACCGACCGATACTATTCCTCGCCTACTCCTACAGTTGTCGCCTATCCCTCGCTCCTCTAGCCGATGTCCCAGCTAAGTTATTCTTATTTCTTCACCGACACCGCAACCTGGCTTCTTCCTCCTCCCATACCGACATCCCTCTCACCCTAACCAAGCTCTCCTCCGCTTGTCCTCCCCGATCTCTCCCTTCACACATCCCTCACCCTTCTTTCGCCACCCCGTTGTCTATTTTCAAACCTACCCAACCCGAACTTTCACCGTAAGATGCTTCCCCGACAACTGCTGGACCAATTCTCTGAACTCTTCATCCGATTCCTCTCACCCACCTTCGAGGATGAGTCTCTCCTCCCTCCTCAATTAGCCGGAAAGCCCTAATTCAAAGAAAAATTGTCTCCAAGGCTTTACTTCATCCTACTCGGGACCAAAATTGTCTTTCCCGAAGACATGCCTACCCCTTCACTCCGAGCCTCGAAGCCCAAGCCCAGCCTCTATCCCATGGATGTCTTCTTCCCCCCTGACCCTGAGGATGCTGACATTCACACCCATCAGCTATTCTCAAATGAGCCTGAACCCTCTCAGCCACCTGCTCCAGATTCTGCCACACCTGGTTCCCTCTCCCTGTCAGCCAAGCTTGACCTTCTCTATACCCATCATTTGCACATGAAGTCAGCTTTTAAACACCAGACCAATCAGCTTGCTACACTTCACCAGCAAGTTACTTCTCTGCTTCCGAACCTCACCCAGATCATCACCACCGAGGCGCAAGCCGCCATTCCGCTTGGTGCCCCGTGAAGCCTCATATGGATGACTGAGGACCATATTACTCTACCAAAGAAGAGTGGTCCAATCGTGCCTTCAATGTCAAGCAAAGCTGCTCAAACCATTCAGGAGGAGAAGAAGCAGAAAGCAAGAGCTGATGCTTACATGGCAGAGAACATGATTCTTAGGCAGCGACTGAAACTGATGCCTGACCAGCCAGTAACACCTGAAGCTGACATTGGCATAGAACCAGAAACTGATGCACAGGCAGAAGCTGAAGAAGGAAATGTAGACCCTATAACTGAGGAAGGAAACCAAGCAGAAAAAGAACAAGTGCAGGAAACTGAAGCACAAGCAACTGAAAATGAAGCTGAAGTTGGTCCATCAGTTGAAGCAAACCAGAACAACTGAAGGATCCACATCAGCCAAACATATATTCCATCTCTCTAAACTTTGAACATCTCCTATAACTCATGTTTTATTTGTAGCTTACATTTGGGATTTTTCTTAAGTTTTCAGTCACTTCTCATATATTATCTGCCTGTTTTACTAACATCACTTTTGCAGGAACTTTAAATTTCTTTTTGGCTTTCTGCTTTCAAGTGAATGGTTTTAAGCAAATAGGAGGAGATTGTTGAATCTTGCATAAATAGATTTGCTTAAAAATCATTCCACTTGGTTGTCAGCCAAGAAATTTAAGTTATCCGTGGTCAGCCGAAATTATTTTGTCAGCCATTCATTTTAGCTGACCTTAATATGTCTAGTGTCAGTTTACTTTTCCTTATTTGATTGATCATATACCTATACTGACACTTTCCTACTTTGTGTTTTTGGTAGATATACTGCTAGATTATATCTCACAGGATCTTTTGAGATCTTGCATCTGCCAAACACATTTTCAAATTCAAAATGTGTTCCTAACGGGTTGCTTTTGAAGACTATCTATAAATACCCACTGGAAGCATTATTGAAGATAACAATTTTACAGAAGTCAAGAATCCATATATTTTCAATTTCTCTGTGACGTTGTCTTCCAAGAAAACTTTAGCTAGATATTTCTCATTGAATATTTCCTCTAGTTATTGTTTAGGCAAACACCGAGTGATTTCATTTCAAAATATTTAGAAATCGCCGGGGCTTGTCTCACGAGTTTGATTGTTTCTCAATCATTCTCCCCAAACACCTGGTCTTTTGTTGTACACTCGATCCATTAGAGATCAAATAGATTTTTAATAAAATTAGTGCACTTCAAAAATCCAAGTCTCGACCAACTTGGTAGTGGACGATAGCGCTTATCTGCGTGAACCACTTCAACTCGATTTGTCACCATCTTATATTAACTATGACCGACTCAACACTTAAGAAGTTTTTCAACTAATTAAGTGCCAGTCAGTTAACAACAATTGCTTACTTAAATTGTTCAGTTAGTTTGTATTTCAATTTCTTCTCTATATACAGTGATCAAACATTATAAACAAAGTTCTTTTGAAAATAGTTTGTCGTTCGGTTGACCGACCAACTTTTATAAACGGATTTTCAAATTTTCAAAGTGTGACCGGTAACCGACCAATTCTACTTGACCGACAAATTGGATAAGTTTTTCCGGCCAATCTTTTTAAGCTTTACAAATCAAACCCCTAAGTTTTTTAAAGGCTATTCACCCCCTCTAGCCTTAACTGTTGCCATCTGGACTTACAATACCTTTCTTGGAGTTGCGATGTTTGCCTCGTAGGCTTCAATGCTTGTGTTGTATGCTTCAATGCTTGCATCGTTGGCTTCAATGCTTGCGTCGTAGGTTCTGATGTTTGCCTTGTAGGCTTCAATGCTTACGTTGTAGGCTCCGATGTTTGCCTCATAGGCTTTAATGCTTTCCATCGAGAATGAATGTTAAGGTTTTTGTTACTTATTACTTGCTTGAGTTTTGACTCTATTGATTCTGATGACCGTCCGTTCTGATTTGGGATTGGGTATTTCAATTAGGGTTAGTGAGATTTGAGAATTGGGGCCTAAGGATTAATCAGGGTTCGGGTTTTGGGAGGTTGGATCGAGGAGAATAAAGATCAAGATGATAAGTTAGGGGTGGGAGAGATCAAAGAAGTTGCTGGTCGTTGATTTGGACGGTGTAGGGTAAGTGGCTTCATGAGGTTGAATATAACCAAAAGTTGTATTAATTCAATATTGTACATAGTAGTCCACAATTTACACAACACCCAAGTTGCATCGAGATTAAAAATTGATTCAAAACTCATTCTTCTCCACTTGACTTGCAGCGGTAACAATAGTCCGTTTAACATCAACTATAAGTTTTTCCACTTGCTCATTAAAAAGATAGCGTTTTTTTTTTTCAAGACTATATAGCGGCAATCAAAGACGAGTTATATGAAGTGTGGACCTGCATTCTTCACCCACTCTTTTGCTCCCACCTTAAAATCATCCCACAATCCACGATCAATCTGAGTGATGAGTATTTTTTCTTGACATCTCATTTGATTCTTTATTGTTCTTAGTCATGGTTTAAGAAGAGAGAGAGAAAGAGAAAGGTGTTTAAATGGAGATGGAAACCAACATTGGTGCTGATGAGTATTTTAGTCTTTTTTATGTCTTTTACAAAGGATATTTTAGTTTTTTTTCAATGAATTTTGTTAACGACATCCACTTCATACATCATATTAACACTTGTAAAGTACAATTAGCAAATTATGAAAAAAATTATATATGGAGCTTATCAATTTTCATAAAATAGTAGGGCGACCAAATAGAGAATTAAAAAAAAAAAAAAAAACCATCAATCTACACTTGGCAACCGCTAATTTTACTAACTTGTCCCTCTAAATTTAGTACTAAATTCCTGCAAACTCCCACAGATGGCCTGTTGAAAGAAACGGAGCTGAGGCCAATGAAGGAGATCATCGAAATCATCGAGCATACATGCCGCACGAGGTCTCTCGAACCCATTTTTTCAAGCCTGCGCTCACAATTCTCTCTCCTTTTAACTGCCAAACCGAATAAAGCTGGCTCACACACACACACACACACACCCACACACACACCCACACGCGCACTCAACGCACACACCCTTCTCTCTCTCTCTCCCTCGCATAGGAACTATCGACAGACTATTTTTCTTGCTATTTCTCTCTCTCCCTTTCTCCATGTACACCCAAACCAAACGACTCCTCCTGACGATCTTCTCGATGCTCCCTCTATCCCTCTCTCCTTAATAATCTCTCTCTCTATCCCTCTCCCTCTTCCAATCACTCCCTTCGATTGCACTCTCAGATCCTCTCGCTCCGGCGATCGGAACTGTCCCTCAGGTCAATTTCATCCTCTTTTACTCTCTTGGGTCATCTCAGATTCACATTCATTACATTCTAGGTTTAATTTTCATCTTTTTCAGCAGCATACGTCACTCTGTTATAATTCTATTTCCCTTGCGTTTGTTTAATTGTTTTCATAATTTAGCTAAATGATATAATTGTATTTCAATTTTCGTCTGTTCTTGTACTAGCATGCAATGTTATTTTGTAGGATCGGTTTACATTGTTTACTTTCTTACCAAACAAACATCGCATGCATTGTGCTAATATATTTTTCAAAAATAATCTCGAGCTCTAATTATCATTTGCGGCTTAATCTCTTTAAGTTGTGTTTTATGATCTGATTCCTGTCACGATGTTTAATTGAATTCATTATTAGGTCATTATTAGGTCATATTTTATTGTTGTATTACACTTAATTACGGTGCTCTTTTGAACCAACATGTAGTGTTCTTGCTATATAGTGCAGTTGGGTTATATAGTTTAATCTATTGCTCTGTAATTTTAAAATTTTTTATTTACAGTCATTTGAATGCAGATTTGATGTTTTTATGGCAATTATTCTATGCATGTTACTTACCCTTCTATTCCCCAAAAAAAGTAGTCTCATTTGACCATATTTTTTTTAATTTGTATGTTGGATCTATATACCCTCTATAGTTTGCATCAAAATGACATCTTTTTTGAACATCTGAGAGAAATATTGCTTCCGTTCCTGAAAAAGAGTACATTTTTCCTTTTTAGCATGTTCCAAAAATCTTTTTGGGATGTTTTTTACTATCTTACCCTTGATTTACATCCTACTTTAACTGATCCCCTCTCTCATGGGCATAATTGAAAAGCACAATATCATAATATCTATATTAGAGTTTAAACATTTATTAATATGTGTGCCCAGTCGAATAGGGCTTCTTTTTAAGAATCGATGGAGTATATAGTTAAAATTTGGAAACTAGACTAATTTTTAACCAACATAAGAAAGTAGGACTAAATTTATGAATTCGTAGGCAAGAGGTTTTCACATTAACGTTCACAAGAAATATGTTCTTGTATCTCAAATACTCAGGCTAGTACTTGTATACAAGTGTTTTCACATTGACATTCAAGTTGTTTGAATAATTTTTGCCTAGATGTGATATTCATTTAGTATTTGATAGAATCAGCTAGTTAAGGCAATAAAGTAGATGAAATTTGGTTCGAGTAGAAGCAAACAAACTAGAATTTATTGATGTATTACATAGGGGAGCCTATCCAATGAGCTTTATATTTTGCTACTAACAGTGGCTTGTTTATTTATGTTTGGTGGATTAGGGTGAGGATTTGAAGTAATTTACCTGTGGAGAATGGCTTTGATGTCACATTCTCTTGTTGCCTTCCCTGGAAATTTCTCTTCTAGAACTTCAGCTTCGGACCTTCTCAAAGGCTGGAGCGATAATGTTAGTGGTGTACCATTGAAAGCCCTGGGCAGAGGGCGGCTGGGCACGAGGAGGAGGGATTTCAGTATCTTTGCAAAGATAAAAAAAGGGAAGAAGCTCGATCATCCCTGGCCTGAGAATCCTGATCCGAATGTGCAGGGTGGAGTCCTTACTCATCTCTCCCATTTCAAGCCTTTAAAAGAAAAGCCAAAGCCAGTTATTTTGGAATTTGAGAAACCACTTATCCAACTAAACAAGAAAATTATAGATGTAAATTCTCTTAAACTGAGCTAATATTTAGTTAATTGCGAGCTTGTGAAAATTGCTTCAATAATTGTAGTTTTTGTTGAATTCAGGTAAAAAAGATGGCAAATGAAACTGGTCTGGACTTCAGTGATCAAATTATGGCTTTAGAGACGAAATATCAAAAGGTTTGGCTACTTACCTAACTATTTTGGATCTGTCCTTAATTTATGAGTTTACTCTGATGCATTAGCTTGGTTACTAGAGATTGTAAAGCACTCAGTGCAAGGCATTTTAGAGTGCGTTCAGTCAAGTACTTTTTTTTTGGACAAGGCATTTCAGTCAAGTACTTGTTCCTGAAACTTTTGCTTATGTTGGTGTCGACGTTGTTTTCATGTGATTGTTCATAAAATTCACCATATGACCTAGAATCATATAGTTTCTTAGTTAAGATAAGTTTTCAATAGAAACTGGAAATTAACTGATTGAATATCAGGTCCTTTCCTATTTTCTTGAAAGACTAGCAACCTTCCTTTCCTCTAACATGAATTACATGAAAATACTTGCATATGTTCCACTGTTAAAAATTGAGCTCCACTGGAGTGCATTAGTGAAAAGTGGAGCAGTTAATCCAGCTTACTCAAGTTACGTGGTTCTGATTCTTATGATGATACTTGTTGCTCATCCTTGTAAGCTTATTTCTCAAGCTTGTAGTCCGTATCAAATGTTCATCTATGTGGGGACCATGAATCGCCTTCATTAATATGATTATCCCTCTTTTCTAGTGTTTATGTAGAAACATAGAAATCCTACCTCTGATTTTAGCTTTACAAACATGCAGCAACCCAACTTGATGACTTTTTTCTTTCACTTAGAACTGCAATAGACATTAGTTTTAAATCTGCTAATTTAGTTGGACTCTCCTTTGAGTTGACCTTTGTGAAGTGGCATTGGAGCTTCAAACTCTTGTAAATGTTAATTCATTAAGAGAGCAAATAGTTCGTGGTTAGAATAGCAATGGCAAGAAGTAAATGAAAAATCCAAAGGGAAGGAGCTTTGATTGAATGATTGAGTTTAGGTAAACATAGTTTATAATGCATCTGAAGATGATAAACTTAGTATGCTGTATTCAGTCCCTTTAGGTTGAGCTATTACTTCACTTCATGCTTTAGTGGTATTCAAATAATCAAACTTTATAGCATTATTAGTAGCTGGCAACTATATCTGTTTTACTTGATTTGTTATAAATGTTGGATAAGCTAATGCCCTTGGCTTGATGTGCTTCCATGCCTATGTGCACATTCAGATTAGACTTCCATTTCACATGTTGTCATCTGCATATTACTTAGCTATTAATCCTACTAACATCTCAAACATCTTCATTTCAGGCTCTTAAATATCTCTATACAAATTTGGCTCCAATACAACGCGTTAACATTGCGCGGCACCCTAATAGGCCAACTTTTCTTGATCACGTCTTCAGTATGACTGATAAGGTGTGGTATCTGTGGTTTTCCAATTCTCATAGTTAATAACTTGAAGCCTTCAGATTACTATACCAAAAAAAACATTACTATACCCTTGTGTATTTTTCCTATTTACAGTTTGTTGAGCTCCATGGAGATCGTTGTGGATATGATGATCCTGCAATTGTGACCGGCCTTGGAATGATAGAGGGCAGACGTTTCATGTTCATAGGTCATCAGAAGGGCAGAAACACGAAGGAGCACATCAAGCGCAACTTTGGAATGCCTACTCCCCATGGGTATGTATATCAGGAATTTGATCATCTTGAATATTCTGTGGAGCTATTCTTGTGAACAGAATGTCATGTTAGTTCTTTGGTATGAACATAACATCTTTAATTTATGTGGAAGCTACTTAGAATTCAATTTGTAACACACTAAACTTCTTTGTAAGAACTTTGAAACTTCAGAGAATCAGAATCCAAATGCTAATATTATGCTCTCAACAGCTACCGAAAGGCTCTACGCCTTATGAAGTATGCAGATCACCATGGATTTCCCATTGTAACTTTTGTGGATACTCCTGGAGCATTCTCAGATCTTAAATCAGAGGAACTCGGACAAGTATGTGGAGAAAATATAAGGCTTCACTTTCTGAAGCGCGGGTTAAAACACACTGCTAATTTGTTTGTTCCTTCATATGTAGGGTGAAGCCATAGCTCACAACTTGAGGGAAATGTTTGGTCTGAAGGTACCAATTATTTCGATCATTATCGGGGAAGGTGGCTCTGGTGGTGCTTTGGCGATAGCCTGTGCTAATAAAATGTTAATGCTTGAAAATTCGGTCTTCTACGTTGCCAGGTGATTCAAACATTTAATGTATTTCTAATTCCGCAAGTGGTGGGGGGGGTGCATATATAATTACATCATTGCTTACTAACTAATCCAATGTGCCATTCCATTCATTTCTATCACTATCCAACTCGTCTCTTCTTCCTATATTTGTTACTCCCTCCATGATGAAGGTAGTATTTGTTTCTAGTTTATTGACTGCAGTAGAAGTTTCCGTCATGCCATCATTTTACCTCGTATATCACATTAGTCGCTTGGGTTACTGTGTTGTGTTATTAAGTAATCTTTCCCAAGATGATGTTTGGTAGAGTTGGAATGGGTAAGGTGTGCTCATACATCATGGGAATCTCAGTGGAGTCTGGTAATCATATTTCATAAAGGGTTCTGGGACTTCTGGCTACATCAATGACATTTCCAGATTTTACTCATTGAATTGTAAAAATAAATTTGTCTTTTGTACTCCCAAAAGTTTACTGAAGTGAAAACTGCAGTTAAGGTTGGTGGTCCTTAGAATGTTGTAAGAATATTGTCCCTGGGTTGCACTTTTATGAGGTAGAATTTGAGGTGTCATAGATGGAGCATTTAAGCGCAACTTGCTCTGCGATTTTTTATAATGGGTATAATAGTGTTACTGCTGCCAAAAAACTGCAGATGTTGATTGGTTACTTGCTTTGCAGTTTTGATATAATGGGCATAATAGAGTTACCGCTGCCAAAAAAACTGTAGATGTAGATTGGTTACTCATCATGACCAAACACTATTTCTGTTCAACATAAGCAAAATACCTGAACAGATGTAAATGTTTATTTGGGCAGCTAGCACCTAATATCACTTTCTTGGATGCTAAATTGAGTTGCTGATGCCTGCTGGTACAATTAGAATTATCATTTTGCCAACTGAGATCATCGTTTGAAACCAGATTCTAGTTTGCTTGCTGTTTTGAATTCTTGTATTGGCAAGAGCATTAATAAAACTGTGGAGAATATATTTGATTTAGTGAATCAGGAGTTCAAATTTCGTCCCATTTTGTGGTGTGAATATTCGACTTGAGGGTGCATTTTAGGACATTTTCTATGAAATTAACTACATCTCTTTTCTAAAAAATTCCTCTAAAACCAAATTGTAGTGTAGGTTTCAAATGTGGATAATTTTGGTTGAGTGTAGCAAATAATTTATTTTCTCCCTTTGGGGTTCTTGATTGGCTCCCCGTTTCTCTGTTGTCACGCTATTTTTTTCTATTGTTTCTTATACTTCCTGTTTACAAGGTTTTTGTGTCCTTTGGTGCTTTCTTTCTTTCAATTTACTTTATTAAAGAAAAAATTTCACATGTGCTGATTTATTTTTCCCTTTGTTTAATATCATTTGTCGCGGTAAGTCCTGAAGCATGTGCTGCTATATTGTGGAAGAGTGCCAAAGCAGCTCCAAAGGTTGAGAAAATAATTCACTCTTTGACTTGAATATGTGACTGTTTTCCATGAATAAAGCCTAATTATAATTATCCTCTCTTATAGGCAGCTAAGAAGCTTAAGATTACTGCTACAGAACTGTGCAAGATGCAAATTGCTGATGGTGTCATTCGGGTATAATTCTATTCCATATTAATATGTCCTACATGTATATTCATGGGTTCCTTCCTCTACTTCCCAATTTCCTATCATTTAAAATACTCCATCTGTCCCATAAAAAGAGTCCTATGTTCCAGCTTACTATGTCCGAAGAAATAGTCGCATTTTTAATTTTTTACCTATAACTTTTAATTGTTTTATAAAAAAATTATCTTTTCGTAATGATGTTGTTCTTACATGTAACATAGAAAAAATCTGTTATGTTGGTGCAATTTGAAGGATATATATCTGAGTGAAAATCCAAAAATGTTTTGACTTGCAAAGTAGGACTTTTTTTTGGGGGGGGGGATGCGGAGGGAGTAGATTGGTATATATCTAAAATCAATCCAATTACTGAAATGCCCTTCGGGAGATTCCTCAATGTCCTGGCTATTCATGGAACGTGAGAAGCAGATGGTTAGTGATTGGCGTCTGGGAAATTGAAGACTTTATTGGGAATCTCACACATTGCCTCTTGATTGAGGATATATAAATGTATCTTGCACATCTATAAAATTATGTTCAAATTTAGGAAGCAGGAATTTAGTACGATATCCATCTTAATGAACTTTGTCCATTTAAAGCCTACCAGGCATATAATATTTGACATGCCTAACATCTATTTTTGCACATCTCAATGTATTTTTCTGACTAATTGCAGGAGCCACTTGGAGGAGCACATGTAGATCCACACTGGACCTCACAACAGATAAAAGCTGCAATCCTTGAAACAATGGACGTGAGTACATGCAAAGTCCATTTAACAACAATTATTACTTGTATTGAATCCGGTTTTATAAGTCTATGCATATCTTTTTTATAGGAGCTTGAAAATATGAACACAGAGGAGCTGCTTGAACATCGAAGGCTTAAATACCGTAAAATTGGTTCCTTTGAAGAAAGTGCTCCATTAGATCCTGTAAAGAAAAGAAACATGAAAAAGAAACCCAAGCGTGCACTTGTTTCAGAAAATGAGTTGGCAGCAGAGGTTGAAAAATTAAGAGAACAGATTACAAAATCAAGAGATCCATTGAAGGAAATTCATGATACATCTGAAGAGGTTTTGAATCGATCCGAGTTGAAGCAGAAAATTGAGGAATTGGAAGCTGAAATTTCAAAGTCTGGTGATCCATCTACTGTATCACAAATGAAGTTGAAGCTAGGTGAACTTTATGAAGAAAGTCAGAAGAAAATAAAAAATGTTATTGAATCATCTGACATGAAGAAAAAGGTGGAGCTGTTAAAGGTAGAGTTAGAGAAGGATGAAAAGACACCAAATTCGGAGTCAAAAAATAGGATTCAGGCTTTGGAGCAACAGATAAAGAAGGAAATTAGAGAGGCTGCAGAATCGAAGGACATTAAAGAAAAGTATAATAAACTGGTGCAGGAGGTTGTTGACGCATCTCGAGGGCAGATCAGAGTTTGATCAAGATGATCAACACAGCGTTGTAAGTCCTTGTTATTGTCATTATCATGTTGTTGAAAATTCATTGTTTACTCCCTCCTTTTTATCCTCCTCTCCTACAACAAGAGTCCCTTTTTGAAAAAAAAAGGCAAACATCAACAACAAAGTTACAAAAATAATAGAGTATCAAACATAGTGGAGGATAAGTTTTGTTTTACACTTTTAGTCTTTAACATAGTGGATGGTAAATTTATGTATCATGGAACATGTTCCCTTGCTTTACGGATAGAGACTCCCATTGTGAGTCCTCCTTGCATAGTTAAAAGCTAAAAAGAAAGTAAAGAACATTTGACCATGTATAAATTCCTAACTGTGATGATTATTTGCTTAGATACACATGTAAGGATTTGTATTGTAGCCGAATCCAATCTGCTCTCAACTAAGTAGGGGTGCTCACGAGCTGAGCTGAGTTGAGTTTTGGCACTTTAAACTCAAGATCATGAATCAATAGTCGAGCTCAAGCTTTGTTGAACTCAACCGAGCTTCATGGACATTGTATGATCTCAAATCAAACTTGTTCATGAGCCGTTCGCAAACAGTTCCGGTAAAGCTTGTCATTTGTTCAACTCGCCAAAGACTCAAGCTTGGCAAGCTTCTTCTCTTTGAACTCTTAAGCCCAATCCAGTGAGGCCCAAACTGAATCAATTTATACGGTTAGCCCCAAATTGCCAAATGCACTGATGAATAACACTTGAGAATTGAAATCGAAGGAAGATGTTTGACCTGAAAAAAACAAAATTTGAATGAAATTGACTATCCCCACCCTCCTCTCTCTGGGGCTTGTCATTGACAATCCCTCTCACTCAGTATGGTCACTCTTCAGTCTGTCCCTCTCATCTAGGGGACAAACCGACAGGTGACGGAAGAATCATCTTCTCACTCTCTTTCTTGTCCAGCAGATCTTCAAAGGCTAGTGGACCGTGTTTGTTGATAAGGGTTTGTGCGAAAGAGATAAGATCAGATGTGTCTATTGTCTGCAAAGTTAGGCTGTATGATTTTGGGTTTGTTGAAAAGTTCATTTAGTACAATCAACTATTGCATATGTTGTATGAAAGTACAAATGTATTGTGCAGGTGATATATATAGTATAATTTTAAAAATGTATATATATATATATATAATTATTCGAGCGTTTGCGAACAGTCGTGAACAATATTCCTGTAAAAATGTGCCGAACCCTGACCGGCTAGGGAATTTGACAAAAAAGAATTCAAGTTTGAGCTCGACTCAATCAACCACTTGAGCAAGCTGGAACACGAGCTTACTCTAGCCAAGCTCGTGGTGAATGCTGAGCTGCTTAGATCACTTAAGAGCCCTAAGTGTGATCCTTGTGCAACACATTATACCTTTTGCAAACCCTGCAATAGCTGGTGCCTTGTGCACTCTCCTTCCCCTTTTTACTGGCGTTATTTTCATACAGTTAATCTCATCCTTGGATGACCTGATCGAAAAGAAGTGGAATGAATTATAGGAGTATTTGGTGATCCTACTACTTTCTAATACAGTTCTTTTGCTTTCTGTCAACAATTCACAGGTGAAAATAATTAGGAGCATCACATTGTGATGAATATGCTGAAACTTCATCTGTGTCTGAATTGGTGGATCTTGCGAGCACCAAGATTTGGCAAGGTTACATTTTGCAGCGAATTGAGAAGAAAAGAGTAGTTGCTGTCTAAAAGTTTTCCGCATTTTGATTTAGTTTGTCACATTTTTCATCGACATTTATATAATTTTTCTTGTTGAAATTGGGTCCTTGTTTCCGTAAGTTAGATTACAATTGGGTACGCTTTGTTTTTGATAGAGACTACAGTATTTGTAAATTATGTTGTGCACCAGGGGAAACTATTATCCTGTTTTCTTCCCCTTTTTTTTATTCGAATGAGAAGTGGAGATGGAGGTTAACCTTCGAATTTATTGGTATTGGTGCTCAGGTTTAGCTGCTGTGTTTGTCCTCCTTGCAAATTTGAGTGTCAGATTTTACATATTGGGTAAACTTTTAAGCAATGCTTCCGCTTGGCAAAAGATATATTTAGATGATTTGAGTCGACATAGAAATGGTTGTCATTGTTATTTCTACAGAGTAGGACAGTTATTAATGTGATATACTGTCACCACAGCAGTTGATATAAGTGCAACTTGCTAAACAAGAGCATTTTGTGTAACATCCGGCCTCTTAGTACTTTAGCACTCCCGCAAAACATGATTTTAGCTTGATTGAAACCAAATGTTGCTAGAAAGCAGAGTAAAAGAGTTCCCCGGAGTTGTTTGCCATCTTATGCGCAGTTAAAGACTTGTGATCGAAACAACCCTGAACTTGAGCTCGTCCATTTACCACGGTGATGCTTGTCTTTTGCATTAATTCATCGCTTTCATAGTTCTGAATAGCATGAACTGATCCTCCTAATCTGGCATTCGAGAAGATCCCAAATCTAATACTGTATCAATACACTTATTTTAGTAATGATGCTTGGAGTGATAAATGACGCACTCAGATTTCTAACTAGAACTTGAACAAAAACGTTGACGAGAGCTTGAACAAGTGCGAGGCTAGGGTATTTGACAAGCACGATGGGCTTTGAGCCCGTAGAGCCACCCATGACAATAGGGTCGTAGTGCCTGGGCTATGAGGGCTCTCAGTGTCAGTCTCAGCCATTAACCAGCTATGAACCATCAAAACGAACAAGGAATCAAGCTACTTGACGAACTTTGAATCATCAAGCTACTTTTGAGCTTTTTTGTTTTTTTTGTTTTTTAAATGAAGACAACTATTTATTAATAAATATTTGATTATCCCCATTTCATCCTTTTATGAAATATACATAAAAATATGAATATTAATTTTGAAGTGCTTGAGTAAAAAAGGGTTAGTAAGACTGGTTAGGAAGGTAACTAAATCAATCAAAATTGCTGCTTATTTTAGTTAAAAGACAAATCAATGTTTAACCCAAAAGAAAAAATGATCGACAATAATTTCCTTTTCTTTTAAGATCTCAATACAAAAATGGAAAGACTGCCTTCCTACTCTTTGGATAGTCTTCCCCAAACTTCTCCAAATACCACTTGTGATTCGCACGTGCCCTGGGCACCAAATTGGCACACGTGTAAAGAAAAAACCCAAGCCCGGCCCAGGACCATGTCATTAAAGCCCAGCCTAACCATTCCACTAACTCTCCCAAATAATTGGGGCAGCTGACAAATTCAAACCAACCTCCCTTTGGTATCTTATACCCACCCCTTCACTTTTCAGGCCCACTAACACCAAATCAGACCATACATTCATTGCCATACCGCTTAAAAAAACCACCAATCCGCCGGCAAACCGCCACCAAAACCACCCATCACTGTCATAGTCAGCATACTGAGACACCCACCTGGCTTGTAAGTAAGAATTTAGTAAATTGTAACCGAATGCCATCAAGGCAACAATAATGGGATACCCTTCAGCGGTTTGCCGGCTATCTGGGTTGGTCTTATGAGTGGTTTCCCGGTGGTGGGTTTTCAAGTAGAGGCGGAGAGGGTAGATGCAGGTGCGGTGGATGTAATGAAAGAGGAAAGGTGAGATTAAAATTAGAGATTGTGGGTTGGAGCGGTGCTGGCCGTGAGGGAAGAGGAGTAGGGTTAACCAGATGGTGGGGCTTTCCATTAGAAACCAGGCTAAGGCTGGAGGGATGGTGGGTCCCCACCCGTTGCGGTGGTGCTTGCCGTAGGGGGCGGTGATGAATTGGCAGGCGATGTAAGTGGGTGGTCCGATGAGGAAGTGGGATAGGAGAGCGCAATGGAAGAGGGTGCGATCGGAGGCCATTTGTATGTTATTAATCGTGAGATTTTGGGATTGGAGTGGGTTTAAATTGAAAAATGGAAGAAAAAGTTGTTTGGACTGCTATTTTTAACGAGATAATTGCAAAAAAAACCCTGACCTATTTTGTGTTTTGCAAAATTAACCTCGTATTTTGATTTTTGATAAATTGAATCTCCACCTATTTTTTTTTGCAATTCAAACCTTCCGTTAAAGTGGAGTTAATTTTTTTAACGTGATGATGAGTTGGCTGCCCAGTTGGCAGCTGACGTGGCACAACACCTTCCAACTGATATTTCCCGCGTTTTTTCATTGCAAATTAAACCCTGTACATTTGTTTGTATTGCAAAAACAACCTTGGTCAAACCGTAGTTTATTTCCCGCCGTTTTTTGATTGCAAAATAAACCCTGTACATTTGTTTGTATTGCAAAACCAACCTTGGTCAAAACCGTAGTTTATTTCCCGCCATTTCGATTGCAAAATAAACCCTGTACATTTGTTTGTTTTTGCAAGATGAACCTTGGTCAAAGTACTTGTTAATTCCCGCATTTTTTATTGCAAAGTAAACCTTATATAATTTTTTTTTGCAACATAAACCTTGCCAAAAATCAGATTTTGGCTATATATATACTCATTTCATCCTAAAAAAAATTCATCTCATTCTCTAACTAACAATCCATTTCATTAATTATATTTTTTATTTCACGATGAACACAGTTCGCTGCCATTGTGGAAGGATGACTGTCATACGAACATCATGGACGGATCAAAATCCAGGAAGGAGGTTCTTGGGTTGTGAAAAATATGGCTTTTCGGGCTTTGCCCGCTTTGAGGGGTGCCTCTTAATTTTATAATGCATTACACTTTGGCAAGATGGTATTTGTTGAGCCGATGACCGATGAGTATAGCCCACTTCCACGACAACCCAACCCAAACCTCAAGCCCATTCCATAATTCCATTTGGACTTTACATCTAATTAGAGTTAGGGTTAGAGTTAGTATAAATACAATGGTATCTGCATCTTACTCAAAAATGAACAAAAAAAAAACTCTCTCACTTAGACAGTTCGCGCGTGAGTCACTCTCTCTCTCGCTGTCACACGACTCACACAAACGCACGGCGATTGCGGCCGCTTGGCTCCGGCTCTCTCATCTCAATCTCTTTCACGCAGTCTTCTTCGGCACTTCTCCAATCGTCATCGTCTTCGCCGCCTTTGGGTTTCTGATTCCTCTCTCTCCTCGTCTCTTCATTCTTATAACGGCTTCGCCGCATCCGTCTCTCCTCGGCTTCACCAATCGCGCTGCATTGTCTCTCCAGATCTCACGCTCCCTCTCCCTTTCCTGCTTCTAGCCTTCCAGATCCCGGCGACTCTCCTCCACAACCTCAGTCCTCAGACCTCACTTCTCAATCGTTACCTGTTATTGCCCGCCTATGGAGTCCCAACATTATCAATTGCTATTTGCTAGTTTGCTACTTAAAAGCCAATAGATACCTTCATAACTGTTGTGACATACTGGTGTTTCTACTTTCTAATAGAAAGTTTCTGGTATATTGCTATACGCCTATAGGCCCTATACCGCTGGAGCTGTTGTTATTTATTATCAGTAGTATAGAAAGTTTCTATACTGTTATTAAATTTAATATTGGTATTATATTGGTATATTGGTATATAATTAATTGGTTTATTTGTAAAAAATCCAAATTTATTTTAAATTTAAATAATTGATAATAAATTTAAAAAATTAAATTAACCAATTTTTGCGGGCTTTGCCCGTTTTGCCCGCAGCCCTACGCGGGGTGGTTTGGGCTAGGGGTTTTCAGGACCGTCGTGTTTGCGGGCTTTCCCGCCCCGCCCCGTCTAACAGCGGGCTTTTTCGGCCCGCGGGCTTTCCCGTCCCGCAAGCCCGTTTTGACAGCTCTACTCACGTGTGTAAACTACGGTTTTGACCAAGGTTCATCTTGCAAAAACAAACAAATGTACAGGGTTTATTTTGCAATCGAAATGGCTGGAAATAAACTACGGTTTTGACCAAGGTTGGTTTTGCAATACAAACAAATGTACATGGTTTATTTTGCAATCAAAAAACGGCGGGAAATAAACTACGGTTTGACCAAGGTTGTTTTTGCAATACAAACAAATGTACAGGGTTTAATTTGCAATGAAAAAACGCGGGAAATATCAGTTGGAAGGTGTTGTGCCACGTCACCGCCAACCTGGCGTAACTCATCATCACGTTAAAAAAATTAACTCCACTTTAACGGAAGGTTTGAATTGCAAAAAAAAAATAGGTGGAGGTTCAATTTATCGAAAATCAAAACACGAGGTTAATTTTGCAAAACACAAAATAGGTCAGGTTTTTTTTGTAATTATCTCTATTTTTAACTCATAAAGTAACATATTGAACCCCATTTAAATCTCTCGAGAGATAATACTATTCCCTTTTCTCAAAATTATTATCTTTCTTTTTTTGTGTTTTTCAAAATAATTATTTTCTTTAAAAGTTTTTTTTAGGACATCATTTTTACCGCTTTATCTTTACTTTTTCTTCTTACTTTAATTTTGAGTCACATATTCATGAGCTTTAAAGAAAATCACACACTATTTTAATATTGATAATTATGTATTTTCTTAAACTGTGCGCCAAGTCAACCCAAACGACAATTTTAAGATAGAGAGAGTAGTATAAAACTAAATACACATCAATCTTTTCCATTACATTATTAGAGATTATAGTCTTGTTGAAATTGGAGTGACCTCAAGTCAAACTCATTCTTAAAATAGCAAAGGAAGCAAGATTGAAATGATAAAAACAATTTCTTTAAAAAAGAAAGATTCAAATTTATGTTTTTTTTTTTGGCGAATGAACGAACAAACAAATTTCTTTTTTAGGCACAAAGGAAATAGTTTTCACAAAAAATATGATTAAGATTATTACTTTTTTGGAGGTGGGTTTTATCAATTGGATCAAACGATCACACGAACATCGCAAGAGACGATGAATAATAAGTGTTAGTCGGAGTGGTAGTTGAGTTTACACTCTATATTCAGTTCTTCTTATTTATACAAGCGTCGGAAAGTAATTCTCAAATGCCTACAAGAAGAGCTACGCCCTTAGATTCGTCCAAAAATGTGAATTCAATTAAAATGTGTGCAAACTAGCCAGAAAGAACTAAGTTAGATAATAAGAGACACAAAAGAGTACATGCAACTTATCAAATGTCATTAGAAATAGGACCCTTTAAGTCAACTTGATGAAAAGGAAAAGATTAATAGTAATCGGTAGATTGACCACAATGTTTTAAGTCTTAAGAAAACTACCGCATGAGATTTGAGATTAACAACCGAATGTTAACTCTTAAAATAACAACTGCTAAAAAATAGTTGATCAGAACATAATAGAATGACAAACAAATCCTAAACCACCTCCTTGTCTAAGCAAATACTATATTATGTTGATATGATGATAAGAGCTTCACAACTCCATTGAAGTCTCCCATGCTTTTCTAGGGTACTCTAGACATTGTACACAAAAGAAAGACATACATTGAGCTCGAGCAGAAAATATTTATATTCGTTAGTTAACATTTGGAAGATATGTTTTGATGGATATTTCATCAACCATATCCGTAGAGATTCTTGTTGGTGTGACCTAACATACTACTAGAGAAGTTTTTTCGTTTTATGACACCGAGTCGCTCCATTTAAATTCAAAACCAAACAACCGATCATTGACACCTCCTACAGTTGGGGAATGTCTTTCCATGTGTTATTTGAACAACCTAATGTGAATATATCAAAACAAAAACCAGCAGTATTGTGGGTTCCCGGGACTGCGCCCGCGCCCCGCACCTCGCGCACCCTTGGATAGGGGTGCGCGTATGTGCAGAAGCGGGACATCACGCTTTCCATTCCACCCTCCCTTATTTAGAGGAAGACGGAATTAAAAATGCGGAAAAGGTGCTGTCTAAAATAGCGCGTTGAATACTGTGGCGACCCCGACCCCGGACCCGAGATGGAACCGCGGGCCGAAGCGCCAAACAAGACAAGACAGGACAAGAAAGGAACGAACATGCAAGGACACAAAATATTTTATTTTTAAAACTGACGTGACGCAACATTTCAGTCGCAAGAGAACTCGACACAAGAGGTCGGAAATTTTCAAAATCATTTCACCTGATAAACAGTTTAAGCAATAATTCCAAGTCTTCGGCGACACTACAAATGAACCCAAGCTAAGCAGATTAATACGACAAGGAAATAATTAAGAGCTAATAGGATGCTCAGCGGAAGACTATACGTAGTGAACAACACACGATATACAAGGCCCGGCTAGTACAATTGCCGGCATCAAAAGAGAAGTAAGTACTACAAGAGTTAATACTACAAGTAGCTAACAGAATACACGAGTACAAGTCTATACAATCCCAAGCATAGTCTAGATGACTAGCTTATACCCATCGTCCTTGCAAATACAAAAGAAGAGAAGAGGACTTCTAAGAACCACCTCTTTGACTGCAATAACCTGAACAAAAGAGAACTAAGGCGAATGATCAATGCGAGCCTCAACGAGAAGGTCCTGTCCTGCTAGGATCTAAAAAAAGTACAAGGGAACGGGTAAGTCATAAAGACTCGTAAGCTACCAATCATGCATGACATGGCAATATGCAACACGTTAGGCAAGACCATATTACAAGCATGTAGATCAAGTGTATGAGTTGCACATTATTGCACATAGTTCACATAATATGAGGATATAGGACTGGGCCGCTTCGTAGACCTGCAAAACAAACACTTTCGATAGCGTGCGATAATCGATGGTTGTGATAATACATCGATCTCCGAGAGATGCTCGGGAAAAACAATAGTCATTCTCAATGGGCGCGTATTGGTTGGCCAGGAGAGCTCTTCCCACGGTGGCCCGCCGTGGAGGCGTGTGTGCGATAACAAGTATGCCAGCTGGACTTATGCAATGCCAAGTAGTATTTACTCAACAATCAATCAATATGGAACGAGTCCGACAAGAGCGTCCTCGTTCAAGATTAGTATATAATCTCATCAATAAACAATCAAGATTGAGCTCGACAAGAGCGAACTCAATTTATCGATTATCAAGTATGCATTCATTATGTCATAAAAATACAAGCATGACAGTCAATTCATTTCAATAGTCTAGAATTAGTTTTCTAGTGTAACGCATGTAATAACGTCGTAGGGATCGATCATTGAGCCGGTATTGTTTGATAGCTCACTAATGTCGACTCCGTTGAGTCATTTCTATAGTTCAAACCAAATAGAGTTAAACACTATTGGCATTTCCAACTCTTTTCTAAGTCATCGCATCAATTAATCTAGGTCATTAATCCGTATAACAATCATAGCCAAGAATAACTTAAGTTCCTAAATCATGGAACCCTAGAATCACATTTTCCCCAAATAATGGTCGAAATTCTATGACCCAAGAATAATAATTATTCCTAATATAGAGTAGAACACTTTTACTTCTAGGCTTAGTGTCCAAATCAAAGAATTTACATTCATGGTCAATAATTCCCAAAAATTCATACTTTCTAAAATGTATCAATATCATGGTAGAACACAAGGAGAACAATGATTTGGGCATGAGAGAAGGGAAGCAAGAGAGGGTAGCATGTTATCTCTAACATGGACCTAAGGGAAATTGATAGCTTACCTCAAGCCAAGCAAAGACGAAAAAGATCGGCGAATCGCACTACCCGACGGCGGCGACGCAACGGCTACCTTTGAATCGCAAACGGGTCTTGAATCTCTTGGAAGACAACCCCTCACGCACTAATCTCACCTACGCACTCACGCACAAGCTCGCTCAAGGCTGGAGAAGACGAAGCAGAGGAAATGAGCGTGAAATGGCAAAGTCTCTCGATGTAGTATATATCGGCCCAATTATGTGTTAATGAGGAACACTTGTCACTTGGTGAATGGTAGAAATAGGTTTAGAAATCTTAATTAGGATTAGATTAGGCTAATTAGACTCTAATACAAGTGGTTTAAGTCACTAATGGCAGAGGTTTAGTAAGGGCACAAACGTAATCAGCAAAAAATGCAGAAAAATCGCGTTCTGCTGGAAAATTGCACTGTTCGGTTGTGGAGGCCGAACAACCTTCATAAGGTTCGGTTTTCATGGCCGAACAAAGCCCAAAATGTTCGGTTGGCAGGGTAGAACGATTCCTCGGAGCCATCGTTCGGTCAAACAGTCGATTTGCACGTATAGCGTATAAGGCATGTACAACTCCAAGAAGCATTAGAATGAGTATCAAGGGTCCTAAAAACAATTATAAATGTCTCTCAAGGTCTTGGCTAAGTCCAAAAATCAAAGCCCGAGTAAGAACAAGTCAGTCTAGAGCATACAAGGCAATAGACGTTCGATACGACAATAACGGTTCGATCAAGGAATGCAATCGAGTCAATCATGTTAGGGATACTACTAGCATGTTAAAAACATATTCTAATCATGTTAAACATGTATGGAAGACAAGTATACAAGTAGGTTTCGGGTTCTCACAAATGCGCCTCGATAACTTCAGTGAATTTTTGGTCCAATATGGGAGCTTTGAGTTTTCTATATCAAGTTATCCTTTTTTTAGGGGATACCAGGATATAGGAATACATCACCCTTTCATTCTCATTCTCCTTTTTTTAGGAGAAAACGGAAAAGTGCGGGAAAGGATGTTACGACGCCCCACTGTGAATTTTATGAAAATTGTCTTATGACCTATTTCGGATCACTATGAGTGTTTTGGATTTTCTATATCAAGTTATCCATTTTTTAGGGGATACCAGGATATAGGAATACATCACCCTTTCATTCTCATTCTCCTTTTTTTAGGGGAAAACGGAAAAGTGCAAGAAATGAGTGTTACGGCGCCCCACTGGGTCCAAAATGTTTTATAGAGTCGCCATCTTTATTTTAAGGAAGAAATAAAGAAAAAAAAAAAAAAAAAGAAACCCAGAGATTGCCAAAAAAAAAAAAGGGGGGGTTCGGAGGCTAAGTTACGAGTTGGGAAGGTGCTAGGCACCCAACTTGCCCCTTTGGTCACAAAAGCGGTTTTTGGCTAAAGTATGCTTTTTGTTATATTTATCTAGCAAATAAATAAAGCATTAACTACCTACAAATACATACATATTTACATTATTTACGGACTTGCAGCCATCTTCTTCCAATAATTACAAATATATTTAAAAATATTTGGCCATAATAATGGCTCTTTTACATAGTATTTTCTAACTAAATCCGGGCAGCGCAACGACTTATATTTTTACATTTGGCCGGATTTAAAAAAGAACTTTTTAATAAATAAACGCCCTTAAAGGCTTTACCTTTTAGAGCGTGGTGTGCTCACTCTGTCCTTCAGGGAGAGTGAGTCTTTTTTTTTATTGTTTTGCTGTTACTGTGGTTGCTGCAGTTCGAGCAGAGTAACGGCTTGCGAAAGTTGCTTTTGGGACCCGTAAAACGGGCGGAGCAACGACTCTTTTCGAGGTTTTTGGACCGGGGAAATAGGGTGGATACCTAACTGGGGGGCTAGGGATCACTTTGACCGGTTGGTTTTGTGTTTGGAGGAGGTTTGGCAGAGTCTAGAAGTTTTATAAGAGGGGGAAATCACTCTCGCTCACTAATCGCTCGATGCATAAAAATAACGCAGAGTTTCTTTGGGCTTCAAGCCTTTGTGAATTGTGTCCCTGAAAGTGAGGCCGATCACCTGTATTTATAGTTGAGAGCGTGTTTCATCAGCTTGTATCGCACGCTTGATAATTT
The DNA here is from genome assembly GCA_013146195.2 of Codonopsis lanceolata. Taxonomy (NCBI): domain Eukaryota; kingdom Viridiplantae; phylum Streptophyta; class Magnoliopsida; order Asterales; family Campanulaceae; genus Codonopsis; species Codonopsis lanceolata. The sequence goes on along the minus strand of CM028381.1, from coordinate 120,155,335 downwards.
GCACAATGCGTTAAACGGAATGTACTGTTTGGGACCCTGGGCGCGACGCCAACTGTTGATTTTTCTCCAATTTTCGACACTTTCCCCCCTTGCAGTTCACTATTCATGCATCATACTTTTACTTTTGCATTTTCAACCCTGTAACTTGACATTTGTTAAGTTTAAACAATTCTTGATATCACATGCCAAAGTTACATACCAGGGGTACGAAATTGGGGTGTCTACAAGTATACATGTGTACCATTTTAAACTCCTTGTTTGATAGATCAATCGCAAGTGCGCAACTCTTAGGTGGATAGCCTGAAGGGCATTTAGGGAGTGTAACATTCGTGGTCACGAGATTAATGACCTGGAACACCCCTGGGTTTTATGGGTCATTTATAAAAAACATTTCCATTGTGATCACGCCACAAAGTAAGGTGACTATCCTGGCAGTCCACGTAATGGACTAGAGCTGAGGTTTAGAAAATGAATAGGAAATCTGGGCTTGGTGTTCTTCTAAAAATATGTTGGATATATGTGATGTGGGGATCTGCCTGGTTCTTGAGTCTTTATTGTGACTGTGACTGGGACCTGAAAGAGAAAACACCGTTAGGGAGCTGGGAGTTTGTCCCAGCTAAAGCCCTCTGGTGTGAGAGTCAGTAACGGGTAACAATGTTCGGTGCTAAGCGTTCCCTAGAGCTGCCGATAATAGCTTTGTATTGAGATTGTGTGTTGTGTGCTTGAAAGTGCGAGAGAGAGAGAGAGAGCGTACCTTGTTGATGATGAACCGTCTTATTTATAGTCCAAAACCTGCACCCAAGCCAAGGTTGTTTACAAGACGTGCAGACTGACCTGTATTTGGTCGGCTAGCTAGAGGTCTTCTATTGGCTCGTACGACTGTCTGTTGTACTTTGCATATCAAAGGGTGGGTTAGTGGAAAAGAATGCGGCTAGCACAGAGCACGTTAGTGTCTTTCCAATTGTAGGGCAACACTTAGCCTGTATAGTACAGTGGTGACGTTCAGGTATTTGGCCATGGCGAGCTTGTATACCGACCATGGGAGTTTTTAGGCTAGATGGTCGATCATGCCCGCTCTTCATATCATCCTCGGCAAATCAGGGATCCTCGGTCGAGTAGCCAGTGGTCGCCTATTTGGTTACCGATCATCTTCAATACCGCATATATGGTCGGGATGGGCCCCCTAGGTCGCGCTAATAGCCATGTGTCTTTCCACGTGGGAGGTTCCCGGTCGGGTCCCTTCAGTAGCCCTCAATGCTGGAAAGAGATGGTAAGAGCCTCAACGGTCGTATTCGAGGTAATGACGTCGTCCTCAATGCTGAGAGCCTGTCACGCGTTTTTCATCTTCCTTCTGTTGGACCCGACGCTCTCGATGATTCTATCCTTAATGAATCATGTCTTCAACGAACCGGCTACCATTCTCGAGATGACTATAGTACTTGGGACATCAACAATTATCCCTTAGACGTGTACTGTGTTGGTGAGATTCTGAGTCGATGCCTTTAATTTCATGAAGCAGGCTCAGGCAGTGACACCAGAAGACTTCGAAACTTCACCATTGTTGTTCTCGATTCCCACTCCATCAACTGGTCTGAAGTTGTCTTCTCCCTCATCTGCCGGTCTATCGTTCGAAGACGAGTGAATGGGTCTGGGATTCACAAGTATGCAAGGATTAGCTATTTTCTTTGCTCATATCAGCCCATTCAATCAACAATTCGCGAGGATGAACGACTTCCAATCACTGGAGACCTGTTGGTCACTCGAGAGTTGTTCAGCAATCACAGTTTTTCTAATGAAGATAGAGAATATTTTTTAGGCTATAGCACTGGTAGCTTTGGAAATTCCAATTAGGATGTATTCTTTTTATCTTTCTAGTGCTTTCTTAATCTAAACTCTTAACTGACATCTTCTTTGTCTACTGTCCTACTCTCTTGTTCTCCTTTCTTCTCATTCTCTCTCTTGCTTGCAACCATTAAGGAGGAGAGTTATTTGACATATCCGCAACATTAGGAGGAGAATGTTATATGACATATCCGAAACGTTAGGAGGAGAGTTCATTAATTAAGGAGGCGAGTTATTAATTAAGGAAAGTCATTCCTTAAGGAGGAGAGTTTTTCATAACTCCCCACGACATAGAAGAGTTCACAACCTTAGGAGGCGCACCTATGAACTAAGAAGAAAAAGTTCATTACTAACAAGGGTAAAGACCAAAATTTCCCTTGCTCAGTGGAAGACACACATAAAGTGAAAATTTCACCCTTATAGCTGATTCTATGTGAATCACGCTCAGCCTTTGTGGCACTTTTGTTGAAAAACATTCTTTCTCTAAAAACATCTCTGTTGAGTCTTACCTTCAACGAAGATTCTGTATTTTTTCAACAGCAACTATTAGACATTTTATCAAAAGTTTCTTTTTGATAAAAATGTCTTATTTTTCTCAAAAATTGGTATCATAAGCAATCTTTATTGTAAACTCTTTCAAAAACATATGATTACATAAGGATTTGCTACTATTGCTTGCCAAAACATTCTTTAACATATAAAATCTCTGTGCAAGCAAGGGCCCTAAAACTTTTTAGATCCTGATTAAACATTTTCAAATATCCTAAGTGATCTAAAATGTTTTTCACTATTGCGTTACATGTCCAGTACTTTGATTTATCAAGTCTGTAATAGCAATAGTAGACTGTACAAAGTCATCGCTCTTGTAATTATCAACATAGGACATGCCTTGAGATAAAATGATTATTCATTGTGGGCATGTTATTTCTAGGGCGAAATTCACCATTGGTCCCTATACTTTGGGTTTGTCCACCGTTAGTCTCTGAACTTCAAAACGTCTCACCATTGACCAAAGTTTACGTTTTTTGTCCACCGTTGGTCCCTTGCTCAAACGCCGTTAACTGTTTCACCGTTAAATGGACATGTGCGATACGTGTGACCAAAATGAAGGACCAAACTGTCTTTTCTCCAACAGCTCCGTATATCCTCCCCAATTATACTCCCCGGGCTTCTCTCTCTCTCCACCAACCCTCACCACACGTCCATCATCACCCCTTCAACTCCGGCGCTCTTCAACGCCTGCATACTCGCGTTCATTGCCTTCCTTCTGTTTACTCCGTTCCCCATCGTTACACTATCCAATGGCATCATGACGTATACTAGAACCCCCTTATCTTTATCCTGCCCACCCCCTCTCCTATACAGCCCAACATTAGCCGTTCTTGTAGACTTTTCCGGCGCCGCAAACGACCGACGTCGTCCATTCTCTCTCTAAGGAGCTCCACGATTGTTCTTGCTCCTGTTTCTCTCCCTTCCCTTTCCTGCAAATACAAAGCCAATAATTCACCCAGTTGACTCATTTTGGCTCACACCCACGAACCCAAACCACACACACATAGTTACACGCACAAACACATCACGTATAAATAATCAAGAAATTGTGTACATACCCACAAAAGCTAGAGACGGTTGGAGATTTATTAAGGCAACTGAAACCACGTGAAGCTCTGAAGAATAAGTTGAATTGAATTTCAAATGTAAAATGAAAGTGACCGAATGCAATTGGGGAGGAGGGAATAAATGTGTGTAAGGAGGGGAGAGAATGGGAGGAGAGAGAGGAGTTATGGTTATGAAGACTGAGAAAGTGTATAGTATAAATACCATCTGTTTACTCGCGTTCATTGCCTTCCTTCTGTTGACTTCGTTCCCCATCGTTACACTATCCAACGGCATCATGACGTATACCGGAACCCCCTTATCTTTATCCTGCCCACCCCCTCTCCTGTACACCCTCATCACCTCCTCCCCCGTCGGTGCCGCCATTTACGCGCGAACGCTGGCGGGCCAGCAGATCCGCTCTCATTCCACCTCATTTGGACTCATCGGCGGAGACGGAGATACTCTATCGATCTCGCCCCCTGCCTCTTCACCGCCACACGGATACCTGCCGTCGGCAACTTCCAAACTGCCGACGCACTCACCGACGACGGCAAGGAATCTCCGAACACGGTGCTACCTGAATCTGCAGTGATTGCAGCGCTTGATAAAGTTCCAAACTCATCTTACTACTCTAGAGCAGAGGAAGCATCTACAGTAGAAAACAACATTATGGACGAAGACAACAATATTAGTCGCAATACAGGGGAAAAATATCGACGAAATGAAAGAAAATTGGATGAACTCTACGCACCAACATCAATAATTTTTCAAAAGTTGCTAGCCAAGGGATCCTAAAGCCATTGGAAGGGTACGAACCTCCAAACCCATTGCCTGCCAAATGGGATCATTCTCAATATTGTGAATACCATCAAAGCAGCAGCCATCCTACCTACAATTGTTAGACCCTTCAACGTGCCATTCAGAAACTCATCAATAACAAAGTCATTGAGAAGCCGCATCCATGATCATTTCTGATCAGGCATCGCCCAAGGAACAACATTAAGAAAGAACTTGGATAGGATGGAATGTCCATGCAAGATGTTGTTGGTCACTCAGGGACAGACAAGGGAAGCCTTTGAAACTCATAGAACCCTAGAATACCTTTTTGTATATACCTTCGGAAATCCCTTTTGCCTTTGAACCTCCTCTTATCGAATAAAATCTTCAAAAAACAACTTTTTCAAAATCAGTGTAAGATTTTCCATATATAGAAGTCACTTATTTCCGAGTATCCTTGGAGAGGTTTTCTTCTAATAGATGATAAGTTGACTCTCTTAAAAACACCGAATCTATACGAGTTGATAATGAGTCATCCAGAAGATATGGACCCGCAATTTTTTTTTTAAAAAAAACACATGAAATCTAAAGCAGGCAAGTCGTCTTGACCGGAATCACCTTCGACCCATTGCGGCCGAACTGTTAGTAGCATACTGGGGCTTTCCACCATATACCAAAATTCCTTAGAAAACCTGAAACCCTTTTTTAGTCCACCATATGCCGAAACCCTACCGAAACTAAGACCTCCCAATATCTCCAGCCAAACAACTATCCCTATGATCCAGTTTCCCAAAACTAGGGGCTGTATCGTCTTTTTATATCCACTAAGAATGATTATCCCTTTGTCCCAAAAAGAGAGATGACATTCTCAACTGCTATGATGAGGCTCCAAAAGAAAAAAAAGAAAAAAAAAGAAAGAGAAGAAAGAAAAAAAAAAAAATCTTTTTGGAGCAAAATCCATCATTTGTCCATCTCTCCCTCTTGCCCAAACTAATTTAGTGCTTTTTGGGAAAAATCAACACATACACCTTTTTAGATGTGGATAGAAAGAAAAAAAAAAGGTCCACCATGCCCAAAGCCCAAGCCATACCTGAAGTCAAAGCCAAAAAGCCTACCATACTCAAAACCAAAAAACCAAATCGTCCATCTAGAACCCACAAGCCTGAAAAGCCAACCAACGATCAAACTTTTGATCGCCTTTGTTAAACAGAAATCGATTCCATGAAAATACCTTCCAACCAAAAAACTTCAAAGCCAATCCATCCCCAAAAGTTTAAACAGAACACCTTGAACCAGTCATGATCAACTGTTTTGCTTTAATCGGTTATAACGTGATCTAAGTCGAAGACAGAACTCCCTGCTAAAACACACAAAAACATCAAAAGATAATTACCAAGCAGGGTCCATAAACCATCAACAAGGGATACTCGACAATAAAGTGAACTCTGAATTCCGGCTCTCTTTCTGTTCCATAGAGTCATCCTCGTATCTTGTGCCTTTGATTTCTCTCTTCAAAAAAAAAAAAAAAAAAGGAAAAAAGAACAACAACAAAAAAAGGAGAAAGAAGAAGAAGAGAAAAGTTCACCTAGGGGCTTTCCCTCCATTCACTTCTGGGGTTATTCTCTATTCATAAAAACGTATCACTTGAGTATGCTAGGGGCTTTCTATCCCATCTTGAAAAATTTGTTGATTAAGTCACCCTGGGCCTTTTCCCACCGAACTCATGAGTCTTGTCCCTGTAATCTCCTATCCCATGTTCCCTGAACCATGAATTTTTGGTCATAACGGGAGATGCTTTGGCTAGGAAATCTTTGAAAAATCCAAGTCCCGCTACAAGCAAAGGAAAGTTATTCTTGGACTTAAAGAGAAGGCATTTTGGAAACACATATCGACCGAGAAAGTTCTACCTCAGCCTTATTGAACAAGGACTTCTTATGATTGGATGGCAGGATCACTAATTATGCCTAATCCTCACCTAAAGTGAGGTTATCACACATAATATATTGCAGAATTGATACACTACCACGAGGGTCCCTCATGATTTCTGCAAGCCAGGCGAATTGATTTCGAATACACTTTGCCCCTACCTTCCTTTTGATGTCGGATTGGTTGTCTACCAATTTTTGTCCAGAATACCAAAGGTTGGAAGCCTCACTTACAGGGTTGGACTCTTTGTTTCGCTTAGGCATCACGCCAGTTTCCCTATATCCTATCAGATCTTGTTGTTTGACCACCGTGTTATCTCGTCCCATGGGCCCGGTTTCTAAAAACCCTCCTTAATTTCTTTGCCAAAAATCATGATATTTTATCAAAAGAAAAAAACAGAAGCCCTCCATCAAATTTCTTTACTAAGAAACCCCACCAGATACCAAAAGCCAAACAAACTTCTCTACGTCACACCTCTTATGATTATGGCAAAATCTTCAAGTGAACCCCAACGGAGCTATAACCTCAGCCATTTCACTCGCCAGCCAAGAAGTACAATGTGTTTAATAAATCCTGCTTAAAAAGTCAATCGTGTGCATGTTCTATTAACTAGTGTTTGCATATGGACTAAGTTGTGAAAGTGATGGAGTAAGTATTTCAGAAACATTGCTTCACACCACTATATCTGATCTCAGAAGCATTTCCTGCACACTACCGGTCTTATCATCATCCCTAAAACATCGATATCATAAATTCAATTTTTTTCAAAAAAAAAAAGACAAAAAAAAAAAAAAAAAGAGTAAGAGTTTTTTCCATATGCATGTTATCTTAGCTTGCATCTTGTCATTACAACATCTTATCTTGTCAAGTATTTGCCACATCGTCCCCCCATGCAACATGCATATCTTCTACCTATACGCTCCAAAGACCGTGGACACCAATCTCTGTCAAAGCTTGTTGAAGTTGAACAAAAGCATCGCCAGCACCCTGCAGTTCAAACATACTAGTTCTCGCCTAAGGCAAGTCGAATCACTACTAGCAACTCCATCATCCCACATTGGGTCCTACATCTGTCCAGCATCTCGTCAAGGACCTCTTCCCAAATATCCTCAGTAGCATCAATCAATACTTCCGAAGATGGCACATCTCATCAAAAATGCCGAAGAGGGCATAACATCAATCTTGCCGACGAGGGCACATAAATCAAGCATGCCGACGATGGCGCATCATAAATCTCGCTGACGATGGCACACAAATCAATATCGGCGAAGAGGGCGCATCATCAAATCTCGTCGAAGAAGGCGCATCATATAATCTCACCGACAATGGCACACAAATCAATCTTGCCAAAGAAGGCGCATCATCAAATCTAGCCGAAGAGGGCGCATCATCAAATCTAGCCGAAGAGGGCGCATCATCAAATCATGCCGAAAAAGGCACATCATCAAAAATATCGGCGATGATGGCGCATAAAGCAGCATGCCGATGATGGCATATCGCCGATGATGGCGTATAAAGGAGTATGCCATATAGAGCAGCACGCCGATGATGGCATATCGCCGATGATGACGCATAAAGGAGTATGCCGATGATGGCATATCGCCGATGATGGCGCATATAACAGCATGCCGATGATGATGCATAGAGCAGCATGTCGATGATGGCATATCGACGATGATGGCGCATAGAGGAGTATGCCGATGATGACATATCGCCGATGATGGCGCATATAACAGCATGCCGATGATGATGCATAGAGCAGCATGTCGATGATGGCATATCGACGATGATGGCGCATAGAGTAGCATACCGATGATGACCTATCGCCGATGATGGCACATAGAGCAGCATGCCGATGATGGCATATCGCCGATGATGGCACATAGAGCAACATGCCGATGATGGCGCATATAGTAGCATGCTGATGATGGCGCATAGAGCAGCATGCCGATGATGGCGCATAAAGCAACATGTCGATGATAGCATATCGCCGATGATGGCGCATAGAGCAGAATGCTAATGATGGCATATCGTCGATGATGGCGCATAGAGCAGCATGTCGATGATGGCATATCGCCGATGATGGCGCATAGAGCAGCATGCCGATGATGGCATATCGCCGATGATGGCGCATAAAGCAACATGCCGATGATGGTGCATAAATTAGCATGCCGATGATGGCATATCATCGATGATGGCGCATAGAGCAGCATGCCGATGATGGCACATAGAGTAGCATGCCTATGATGGCATATCGCCGATGATGGCACATAGAGCAGCATGCCGATGATGGCATATCGCCGATGAGGGCGTACAAAGCAGCATGCCGATGATGACGCATAAAGCAGCATGCCGAAGATGACATATCGCCGACGAGGACGTATAAAAAAGCATATTGCCGAAGAAGGCATATCGTCGACGATGGCGAATCATCATCCCACCAGTTTGAGTTGGATCATCTCCTCAAGGGGTGTAGATCCCGGGACGTGGAATGATCAGGAACCCATCCATCCTACCAGTATGACTGTTGTTTGTTTGCATGAGGCCGAGCTACGTTTGGTCTGATTCCTTTTATTAAGGGATACGTAGGCAGCCTATTTCGGTCGACCATCAGAGCATTTAATTTGCATATCTGCTTAAAAACTACGATAACATGCTATAACAGACTAAATATATCTAGGATATGTGAGATTTGACATGTATTATAAACTGTTGCATTATAACTGCTACCTGTTGCATTACTCCCCATTATAATTTCCACGAAATTTGGGAGTCTATTTCTTATCAACGATGTTCGTTTACTCGGTAAGCTTTGGGTTACCCGTAAACTCCCTCGTTTAGGGGCTCTGTAGACACCCTAATTTCATACCCCTAGTATGTAACATGGCATACGATATCAAGACCTGTTAAAACTCAACAAATGTCAAGTTACAGGGTTTAAAAATGCAAAAAGAAAAGCATGATGCGCAAAACAGTGAAATGTAGAGGCCAAAGTGTCAAAAAGGACCCCAAAAAAGAAGCCCAGATGCCACCCACATGCATAGTGGGCGCGACACCCAGACCCCCCATGGGTGGCGCCCAATAGTTCCTTGTGCACTGTAGCTTTTTGCCTCCGGTACAATCTATCAAGCGTGCGATAAAAGCCGGTGAAGCATAGAAAGAAAAATCTTAATGTCGAAGGAGTCCCTCCTCCAGCCTATAAATAGAGGCATCCGGCTTCAATGAAAGAAAAAGAACGGACACAGTTCACACACCGGTTTCAGAATACGCAGTGAGCGATCATCTTGAGAGAGAGTTCCCTTCCTCCAAAAAGCCTCAAAGCTCCGTCAAATCTCCTCCAAATATAAATCCAACCGGTCAAAGTGAACCTTAGCCTCCCAGCTAGGATTCCACCCTATTTCCCCGGTCCAAAAATCTCAAACAGAGCAGTTACTCTGCCCGAATCCAGAGGCCAAATCCGCCAGAAGCAAGCAGTTGCTCTGCCCGATTTCCGCCAGAAGCAACAAACAACAGCAAAAAAACAAGCCGCTTCGCCTGCTTTCGATGCCGAGCAACTTTCGGAGCGATTACTCGCCCAAATCTCCACAACAACAAAAGACTCCCTCTCCCGGAAGGATAGAGCGAGCACACCCCACCCTCTTAAAGGTAAGCCTTTAAGGGGTTTTATATATATAAAAAAAAGTGTTATTTTCAGTCGGTTTGATGTAAAAAATATAAGCAGTTATTCTGCCCGGATTTATATAGAAAATAGCACTAAAAAAAACCATTATTATGACCAAATATTTATAAATGTATTTGTAATTACTAAAAGGAAGCGGCTGCAAGTCTGTAATAATGTAGATACAGATATATCTGTTTAAATGTTTTATTTCATTTGCTAAATAAATATAATAAAAGCATTTTTTAGCCAAAAACTATTTTTGAGACCGAAAGACGAGTTGGGTGCCTAACACCTTCTCACCTGATAACTTAGCCTCCGAACCCCTTTTTACAAACTCTGGTTATTTTTTGTTTTTCTTTATTTCTCCTTAAAATAAAAATGGCGACTCTGTTACAACATTTTGGATCACAGTGAGGCCTGCAACATCATTTTTTTGCACTTTTCCGTTTTTCCCTAAACAAGGGAGGATGAGATACGAAAAAATCCAAAGCACTCATAGTGGACTAAAACACACTCAGTGACTGAGGCGTCTTCAACGCGCTTTTTGACAACACTCTTTTTGCGCTTTTAATTTTGTTTTCCCCTAAACAAGGGAAGATGGAATGAAAAGAGTGATGTCCTCCCCGAGCCGCGTGTTCCCCTAAAAAAGGGAGTGCGCGATTCAGGGGGAATCATATCCCGGGGCATTCATAATGCGTTTCCCAGAATAGGGAAAACGATACCACTTTTTAAAACGCGTTTTCCCCATCATAGGGAAAACGATGCTGCTTTTCAAAACGGACTTTCCCCATCATAGGGAAAGCGGTGCTGTTTTTCGAAACGGGCTTTCCCCAGCATAGGGAAAGCGGTGTTGCTTTTTCAAAATACGCTTAACCCAGAATAGGAATAGCGATGCTGCTTTTTCAAAATACACTTAACCCATAATAGGAAAAGTGATGCTACTTTTCTCAAAATACGCTTAACCCATAATAGGAAAAGCGATGCTGCTTTTCTCAAAATACACTTAACCCAGAATAGTAAAAGCGATGCTGCTTTTTCAAAATACAGGGGCGACAATAAGGTCAGTAATATGTAGGGAAAGTTTCCGAGATTAGATATAAGGGCGCGAAACAATTTTTTTGAAATGCTTACTCAATCACTTTGCAATTTAGTCTACATGTAGACACTAGCTAATAATAAATGTACATGATTGACCTTTAAGCAAAACTAATTTGTTAAACACACTGTACTTTTTGGCTGGTGAGTGAAATGGCTGAGGGTAGGTTTGTTGGGGTTTACTCGAAGATTTGGCCATAATCGTAGGAGGTGTGACATATATAAGTTTGTTTGGTTTCTGGTATCTGGTGGGGTTTTTTAGTGAAGAAATTTAATGGGGTCTCACGTTTCTTTTCCTTTTGACTGGGTAACAAAGTATCATGGTTTTCGCAAAGAAAGTAATGAAGGGTTTCAAAGACCAGGCCCATAGGACGAGATAACACGGTAGTCAATCAGTAAGATCTGATGGAATTTAGAGAAATCAGTGTGATGCTAAAGCGAAACAAATGGCTCAACCTTTTAAGTGAAGTTCCCAGCCTTTGGCATCCTGAACAAAAATTAGTAGACAACCAGTCTGGCATCAATAGGAAGGTAAGGGCAAATTGTATCCGAGATCATCTACCTGGGTTGCAGGAATCATGAGGGACCCTATAGTAGTGTACCAACTCTGCAATATGTTATGTATGATAACCTTGGATTCAGATTTAGGCATAATAAGTGATCCGACCATCCCATCCCAAGAAGTCCTTGCTCAATAAAGCTGAGGCAGACTTTCTCGGCCGATATGTGTTTCCAAAAATGCCGTCTCTTTATACTAAGTCCAAGAATAGCTTTTCTTATCTTGCTTGTAGCGGGACTCAGATTTTTCAGAGATTTCCTAACTGGAGCATCTTCTGTTATGACCAACAAATATTGACTCAGGGAGTATGGGATAGGAAAATGCATGGACAAGACTCAAGAGTTCGGTGGGAAAAGCCCCAGGGTGACTCAACAATTTATTTTAAAATGGGATAAAAAGCCCCTAGTATACATTGATACGTTTTTATGGATATGAATAACCCTAGAAGTGGATGGAGGGAAAGACCCTAGGTGGACGTCTCTCTTTTTTTTTCTTCTTTTTTTTCTTTTTTTTCGAAGAGAAAATCAAAGGCGCAGGATATGAGGACAACTCTACTTAACAAGAAAGAGAGCCGGAATTCAGAGTTCACATTATTGTCGAGTATCACCACGTTGGTGGGTTATGGACCCTACTTGGTAATTATCTTTTGATATTTTTATGTGTTTTAGCAAGGAGTTCCATCTTTAACTCAGATCACGTTATAATCGATTGAAGCAGAGCTGTTGATCGTGGCTGGTTCGGGGTGTACTGTTTAAGTTTTGGGGATGGATTGGCTTTAGGGTTGAAGATTTGATTGTCCTCTGGTTCAAAGACATTTTGGGCTATGGATTTGGCTTGTTCTGAAAAATGCGATCAGAAGCGATCATTGGCTGGCCCTTTAGGCTGTGGATTTGGATGGGAAGTTGGCTTTTGGTTTTGAGTATGGTAGGCTTTTTGTCTTTGACTTTGGGTATGGCTTGGGCTTTGGGTATGGTGGGCTTTTTGTCTTTCGATCCACATCTAAAAAAGTGTATGTGTTAAATTCCCCCGAGAAGCCCCAAACTAGTTTGGGTAAGAGGGAGATGGACAAATGATGGACTTACTCCATAGAGATTTTTTTTTCTTTCTCTCTTTTTTCTTTTTCTTTCTTTTTTTCATATCTTCTCTTTTTTTTCTTTTCGGAGTATCATAATAGCCATTGAGGAATGTCCTCCCTCCTTTTGGGACAAAGGGATAATCATTCTTTGTGGATAAAAAGGCGATACAGCCCCTAGTTTTAGGAAATTGGATCATGGGGGATAGTTGTTTGGCTGGGGATATTGGAAGGTCTTAATTTCAGTAGGGGTTTTGGTATATGGTGATCTTGAAAAAGAGATCCAGGTTTTTTGGATGTGGGTTTTTGGTGTTTATGGTAGGAAGCCCCAGCTTACTACTAACAGCTTGGCCGCAATGGGTCGAAGGTGATTCCGACCAAGACGACTTGTCTGCTTGGGATTTTCATGTGTTCATAATAGTTTGTGGGTCCATATTTTCTGAATGACATTATCAACTCGTGTAGATTTAGGTGTTTTTAAGCGAGTCAATTTATCATCCTTAAAAGAAAACCTCTCCAGGGATACTCGGAAATAGGTTACCTGAATATATATATATGGAAATCTGCGAAAACTAACGCTGAGTTGAAAAAAGTTGCCTCCTGAAGATTTTATTTGGCAAAAGGAGGTTCGAAGGAAAAAAATGTTTATGGAGGCATATACAAAGGGTATTCTAGGGTTTGATGAGTCTCAAAGGCTTTCCCTTGTCCTTCCCTAAGTGATCAACAATTTCTTGTACCGACGTTCTGCCCTATCCGAATTATTTCTCAATGTTGTTCCTCGGGCGATGCTTGATCACTTTTTTATCAGAATCAATCATGGGTGCGGATTCTCAATGATTTTATCATCGATAAGGTTTTGGATAGCATTTCGAGTGAAAAGCATTTGTCGGTGATATGACCACTGGATTGGTGGTATTCGCAGTATTTGTTGTGGCTCTATTTGGTGGGTACGTAATGGGTTTGGAGGTTTATAGTTCGCAAGGGGCTTAAGGACTTCTTGTGCATTTAACCCTTGTAGTATCAGTGGCATTGGAGCGTATAGTTCATCATAATGCCTTATGTTTCCTTTGTAAGGTCCTATACAGCTTCTGTTAGTGTCACTGCTTCCCTCAACAGAATTGGCAGACTTATTTGTCCCATATGACCATGGCATATTATTGTACTTTTCAGTCGGGATTCTTTCAACAACATTGACTTCTTCCGTAGATGCTTCCTGTTGGAATATGCTTCTTGATAATTTACTTATCACCTTGCATATTCTATATATGTTGATTTGTTTGTTCCCATTACAGTGAGTCATCACGAGTGGCTAAAAGGTCTGCGTACCGGTTAGCGTGGCAACTCGTGTGGCATCACATAGGTCTTAGATTAGGTGCAACCTGATCAAGTCCTACCTTTCTACATGATGATCAAACAGATCAGCACTTCATATGCACTAAGCACCGGCAGACTGGCAGTAATGTCAAAAGTCTTCAGTAGACTAGTCACCAACAGACTTGTCATAAGAAGATCAGAACATCTTGAAGACTCACCACCAGCAGACATGCTACAAGTTGACTGTTTGCACCAGCAGACATCAGTTCTCCTGAAACAGAAGACTTGCTCCACTGGCACGTACATCCTACCGGCAGACCTAATTCTGCAAGTGCTATGGAGAAAAGACTAAAGTAGTTCAAATCAAGACAAATATGTTCAAGCCTCAAAAAGCCTGACATAGTTAAAACTACACGACTTTCTCTCACTCACGTGGTCTGATAAAGTCAAAAGAAACTACTTTATTGAACAGACTACCTGACAGTGCATCAGACATCAGACCTACTTTTCAGAGACTTATCAACACAGTCTGACAGACAACAAGTTCCAAGATCTACATGACTAAATCTTTACCCCAAACAGTCAAAGATCTTGTGGACAAAAATCTCTATCTGATAGACTTCAACAACTATATCTCTAAACGGATAGAAATGTCAAATCTTCATCTCTCAGCGATCACATTGACTCCGGTCTATATAAAGAATCCTTTCTCTTCCCCATGATAAAATAGCGAAGTCAAAAACAAGGACTCACACAAGAGCTTCAAAGAAACAGAGAGATCTACAACGAGATCGTCCTTACCAACGCATCTCAGATCTCGACACAAGATCACAGTGAATCTATCCAGATCTTAGCAAGACACTCTCAATGGATTGCTAGGAAGAAAAGATTGGAGAAGAAAAGAGATAGATCAAAAATTTCATAAGACAAAGATCAAGATCTTGGATCGATCTGAAGATTGATTTTAGATTGTGTCTAAAGAAAATGAAGAGCTGTCTGTAGATATTGCATTCATATCTTCAGATTTGTATTCCTATACAAATGCTGTTGATTGTGCAATAATCATTCATCATGGAAGGCTGAGTGCTCATCACTCAATCGTTCAGATATTTTTTATCTGAACGACTTTGAAAATTCTCTTCTTATAACAGTTTCTCGTTCTGGTCTCCTATTTCCCCCTTTGCTTAATGATTCATTTATGGATAATTAAGTAAGGACTAAGGCTTGGAAGGACGAGGACAGAAACTTTACATAGAATATTTTGGCTGATGTAATATGTAATTTATCTTTGAATAAATTCATATGTTCTTACAAATAATTTATCCCTCAGTCTTTATATATCTATGAGCTTTTATAAATTGATTTATCTTAAGAAAAGTTATTCTTTAATTGATCTCCTTGAATCTGCATTTGAAAGAAGTATTAAGTGTGTTATTGTTCTGATCATATATTCGTGTACAGCCACTTAAGACTTCTCCAAATCTAAAGCCTCTCTATTTCCGCTGCTTAAACTCTTTATAACTAGCTTTCGATTTAACTGGCAGTTTACCGGCAGAGTTGATACTTCTGCTTAGAGCAAATCTGCCGTTAGCCTCTACCAGCAGACATGCTCAATACGCTAAACTGCAGATGCCACTAAATCTACGTTCTAAATGTATCCAAAAGAAAAGTTTTAAAAAATGGCATCATAGGCTATTCACCCCCTAGCCTATTTTAAGCATGATTGTGGACCAACACTTCCTCTGATTCAGAGTCACA
>CM028381.1:119997392-120134632 GCA_013146195.2 Codonopsis lanceolata | reverse complement strand
ACCTCAGCACACCCGATAATGAAATATTGTGGCACTTGCCAAAAACCGACATGGGTATGTGCTCAAGCTCATAATAGTCATGTTCTCTAACCATTTTGAGCCTCATTTGCTCTAATGTTCCGGCAGCAAGCATCGCTACAATGGAGATGACTAGGCCAATCCCGATTCTTTGAGCTGCGTAAACCCGTTTCTCTGGCCGGTTAGTTTTCGGGCGAACGGGACAATGACACGATCGTAGACGGGGACCCAGAAAATGACGCTAATGGTGTCAAAGAGGGAGAGGGAAGCGGAAGGGATTTGGAAAGAGGAGCCCATTTTAAGGTTCATTGTGTTGCCTTGGAGGACAAATAACGTGCCCATTTGACTGTAAACACAACTAAAGATTATGCCGGTGGCCCATATTGGAAGTAGTCTGATAATAGACTTGAGTTCTTCAACTTGTGTGACTGTGCAAAGTCTCCATGCATGATCATCGTTATTTGAGCCTTTAAATTGATCTGATTGTGTCTCTACTGCAGCCTTGTCAAAGAAGCTGCATATATGCGCAACAAAATAAGGTCATGCTTTATGGTTATACGACAGAATTTCAGTTAACAAATGTTAACTGATTGTACAGAACAGTATATTTTCGGCCATGATATTTTTAACGTATCAGATCAACAATGGATGATTGAGATTTTATATCCATTTTGCCCAGATAATTACATTAATCTTTACATGATAAAGATCGTAACAAGGCTCAAACTTAACGTATAGAAGGTAAATATTTTGCAAATATTACCTCAGCTGGTTTGTGTGATCAATCTTGCGGCTTCCTTTGACTACAGATTCTTCATCCATTGTTTCATACAAAAGAGATTTGTCCTTGGGCACTTCAACACTTAACTTTCTAAAAGAGGCAACAATAACTTGGAAAATGCGAGTCAAGGGACTCCCACCTGGTGTTTGGTTACGGTACAAGCGCGTTCCAGAAAAGAAACTCACAACCGCGACAGCCATAGCTACAGCCGGTATACCAAAACCCCAACCCCAACCAACATTAGTCTGTATCCAAACAAGCACAGTAGAAGCAACAAGTGCACCAATATTAATTGAGAGATAGAACCAATTAAAGAAAGAGCTCTTGTTTTTCTTCTCGGCTTCATCGGAATCATCAAATTGGTCAGCTCCAAAGGAGGATACACAAGGCTTGATGCCCCCCGTACCAAGTGCAATTAGGTAAAGCCCTAGGTAGAACACTCCGACTTCAACCCCGTTTGGATGGCATACGTTTTTTGAGTCACATGGTGGTTTTAGCCCTTGGACAGATGCCGATAATGTCAACACTGTCATTCCCTGTAAAATATTTAATGTTTTTACATTATACCAGCTCCAAACGCACGTGTATCATAAAGGATGTAATAACAAGTGTTTTCAAGATAATATACTCGGTATAAATTGTTACTAATAATAGACATGTAAAATGAAGCGAACCATGGGCCCATGGCCCCGTGTCATATCAACTCCAAACACACCATACATTAAGTAAAATATTACTCCAAATTGATCGATTAAGTAACATGACATCTAACTAGTTGCAGGTAATTATGTGTGTGTGTGTTTGAGAGAGAGAGAGAGTTACAAAGACATAGACAATGGAGAAAATGGCAATAGTCCAATATCTTCCCAAGTAGGCATCGGCAAGAAAGGCACCAAGAAGTGGTGTAACATAGCATGTGCCAGACCAGTTTGTGACATTATTGACGGCAACAACATTGCTTTGGTTCAGTTGCAACTTTAGATAATTCACTAGATTTGTGTTAATCCCATAGTATGCCAATCTTTCACAACATTCATTTCCTGCAACACCAAGTAAATACCAAAAAAATACATAAAAAATTAAAATCAGTGTACGTTCGGTTGCAAAAAAGACGCACATATTTATATATACCTAGAATATAAGGGCATGCTTTCCAAGTTCCAGTTTCCTTCTTGAGAGCTGGTTTTTTATGGAAATCGGTTGTTCCATCTTTAGTGTATATTTCTTCGTCTGCCATAGCTGTTTTTATCTATATATGAAGTTCCCACTTTCTTTACACTCTAAAAACAAAGTCACGAAATGCAACAACCTCTCTCTCTCTCTCTCTCTCTCTCTCTCTCTCTCTCTAAATCTCTCTCAATATAGCAAGAGCGGAGAGAAAGAATCATAGACTGTGTTGAGCTTTATAGAGCCATGCATGTTGCATATTTAATTTAATTACAAGTTTATTGAAGTTTCAAGTCTTGCGCATGCAAAACTTATCCAAATGAGATGTACCTATTACTACCTAATGACTGTTTAATTTTGTTTACAAAATTTGGTGTCCTTGGTGTCGTCTTATTTGGTACTAGATTTTGTACCCGTGCCTATGACACGGTTTCAGTAGAAACACGATTAATGTATGAAACGAGTATGATGCAAATAAATTAGTATATACTTGAGATTTTGTAGGGATTTGATCAATGTACACTACAAAAAAAAAAGATGACTTCCCTAAAATTAAAGAAATAAAACATTTTATTCACTGTAAAATTTTGTAACTCATCCAAAAAAAATATAATTAAGCATTCAAAAACATTATCTCTTACACACATCAACACAACATATGTTAATTGAAATAAACTTAAAAATGAAAATCGCAGCAAACAAAAAATATAAAATAAATTGAATGAGACAGAGTGAACTAACAAAATACTATTTTGAAATTACAAATATTTCAGACTATTAAGGAAAACTTATGACACGTTTAAAAAAGAAATTAAAATATAAATATTTAAAATTACAAAACTTACGAACAAATGTTTTTTAAAAAATAAATCTAGGTCGGACAAAAATTAAATTGAGATTAAGTTGATTACAATAACAATTAATTAGGAAACTACAAACTAAATATTAATAATAAAATTAAAATACAAATATTTAAAATTACAAAAATTAATTACAAAACTTACAAACACAAGTATTGTACTTACAATACAAGTGAATGATAAAGATTAAATATTATTAAAATTATAAGTATAACTTTTGAAAGTGGATCTTTTATTTGAAACATGTTAAAAAAAGAGATAGATTGTTTGCATGCAATGAAGGTAGTAAATTTTAGAAAAATAAAAATAATTTATAGGTAGGGTTTATGATAAAAGTTATTTGTGGATGAATTGCTCAACCATTCCTTGGTGTTGTAACTTGTTATAGAATAATATAGACTAGGTAGAGACGCTTTTAGGAAAAGTAAACGAGTAATTAATCATCTCCTAGTAAAAGTGCATATGGGAATGGCACACAATTCAATTAATCATATCCCAGACCTTCAATGCACTGATTTTCTATCTTACGATTCTTTAAGACTTGTTGAATGTGTATAGAGAACCAGGAAATATGTGTGCCATCCCATGCATTCATATGGTTGATTCATCATGTAATTAAGGCAACATTATTTACTGGTTTCAGATCTAGGGCACGCATTCTTAGAGAGAGGAGTTACTGTTGCAATAAAAGATCTGATATTGGGTTGGGTAGGGTAAGCACCGGGCAATGCCAAACAATCAAGTAGTAAACCTTTGGGAATGTTTGAGAATCTTTCGGGAACCTACTTCACACCTTGCACCTACTATCTAGGAGGACCAAGTCTCACCAAGAAAGCAATCACCACCTAGTTGGCCGACTTAAGGGAGACCGACCTCACCGCGGTGCCGCCAATTTTAACTTGATGACTAGGCCGGTCCTCGTCGAGATGTATGTTGACCTACAGACCTAGGTGCGACCACTTGGTCGAGACACCTAGGAGCGCAACTTGGCCAAGGTGGTTCCTTCTCGAGGTTCAAGCTACCTAAACAAACCTAGGGAAGAACGACTATGTACCCTGGTGTGACAATTTGGACGAGATGGTTACTTGTTTAGGTGTGATGTAACACCCGAGAATTGCCTATTTGATTAATTATGCATTTGAGTGTATTAGCATGATTAATTACATACTACATGTTATGATTAATATGTTTTATGTTGTGGACTTGAATAATTGTCTTATGAGAGTCCAATTAGGCTCAAGTTATGTTGAGCTTGTGATGTGTTTAAAGTCCACATTGTGACTTTGGTTTTGTTGGTTATGAGTTATAACCACCGTGGGGTAGAAAATGATTTGTTAAGCTAGAAAATATTTATTTTCGGCTAAGTTGACCCTAAGTTCAGCCCTTGATGACTAAGGGACCTTTAGGATTAACTTGATATTGTTTTGGAATGAGTTTTGTGTACCTTTGCACGTGTTCGAGTCCGATTTTTAGTTCGGGCCGCGTATTCCCGCATGCCAGAAATAGCCTGTAGTAAAACGGTCACAGTTTTGTGTAGAAAACTCGGAATTGAGATCCGTTTGGTGCGTTAGAAACTAAACTTCAAGGGCTTTCTAACCATTTCTTATTTGTAATTTTCGGACTTATGTATCAGTCCAGACACGTATTTGAAGTTGACTGAAATGATTGAGTAATGTTTGAGCTATTGGACTATTGGGACCCATGGGCTTTGGGCCCATTTACCCCATTTGCATTAGTTTCAGCCTTGATGAGGAGATAGACTAATCACTTTGGTTCTCCTTCCTCCCAAGCAGCCCTACACCATTTATAAGTTTTGAGGTTTTGATGTTTCGGCTCGATTTATTATCAAATCTTTACCCGTTTTCAATTCCGACATCGCAGGGATGTTGTGCGTGTTGAGGGCTAAATTTGTACCCGAATATTTTGTATTTCCACTGATATTTTTCAGAAGCTGTAAGTTACTAATCCCCTTGTTTGCTTATGTATGTAATAATATGTGCTACATAAGATGTTTTGTGGGGGTTATATTAGTTAACTGGTTGAAAATATACTACTTGTTAGTTGTTTTGAGCTTGTAATTGGTATACATGTTCGTAATAATTAATTACTCCGTTTAATCGGCAAATAGCCGATAAGAATGAAATAGGGTGATAATGCAAAAATGAAAGTTATGATCCATAAATTATGAAGTTGTAATTATTACCGCCCCGCGATTTGATTCATTGAATAATTAACTCTATGGAGTCAAGTTGAGTGAAATAAATTATACGGGGTAGTGTAACTAACTCCTATGATGTTTGTATTTATTTGGGGAATGAGTATACCCTTATAAATATTACGATGCGATAATAAGAAATTGTTCTTTGATGTTTATGAGCTAATTAATTATTAGCGGTTGTGGCCCAAAAGTGTTGCAGTATTATAATTGACTTTACAGAGTTAAATTGGAGTTGGCTAATAGTTAAGTCAACTGAGAAGTTTAGTTATTGTAGGGAATTAAAGTAATTTAAATGATATTATTCATATGCTAAACTTATTAAGTTTTGGATATAATTAGCAACGAGTAAATTGAGGTTTTAATAGATGCTATAAGAGATGAAAATAGTATCTAAAATTCAGTTACGTGAAGTTGTAGCAATCAATAGATGTTTGTATGCATGTACTGAATGATAGGTAGATTCGTACTAGTTATGAGTATAAATAAATATATGTCATTGATGGATATTACGATTATTTAATAGTAAATAGTTTTTGGGCTTGTGACTTAGCAAAGTCAATATTCAAGATAACTAAGTTATCTGAATTAAGTAATTGATTCCTACACTTAAAGAGAAGTGGCTAGGTTTCAGTGTAGAACTGTTACGAAATATTGTAACTGCAAGTCAGTTACGAGACAGTACTGAGTGGATCAATTATTTGTAAATAGTGCATGGTATTTTGCTGGGTAGTAGACATTAATGGCATGCTCCTATGATTGATTTGATACCCATGACTTGTATGGTTTGGCATAGTGTCAGTGGAGTATGACTAACCTGATTTAGGTTAATCGTGGGCATGTTACGAGACTTATATAAAGAGTTAAAGTGCTCATATGTATTGTATGACATAGTTATAAATAGCGGGATTGAGAACCTGCTCTTATCATCATATGTACACCAATTGGGTACTGTATATTCATGAACTAAGATATAATGCTTATGGATGATATATATTGTCATTGGCAGCAAGTTGGTGTATTGTGTGTAGTAGAGTCATTGACGTGCTCTTCGGCTATTTAGTGTGTGATACTCATAGATAGCTAGTGACAATATTGCATGTTATAAGACATAGTGTTCAAATACTCGGTAGCAGTCGCGTAGTATTTTATGATGTAATATGTACTATTGACCTATGCTGGTGATTGAGCATGATGTTCAGTATTTATGGACTCAAAAATTGTCTCTTGGTTTGGGTGGGATCGACTAGAGGACTATCTCTGTGTTGATATTGGTGTCCAATAGCTACGGACACAATTTCGATTCTAAGGTAATAGGTGGTTACCTGTGAGTTTGATGATTAATATGGATTCAACGGTCTGTTTGAAATTGTCATAAGAGCGTCTAGTATTTACAGACTTGTCTTCTGTAGTGGGTGTTTGTGGTAGGATCAGTGACCTACTCTTGTGTTGTTTAACGTTTAGTACTTACAAATGTTACATTCATTATCGTTAAGATGGTATGTTTATAGTGTTTGTTTTAAGCAAATACATGCTTAGTGTTGTTTATATACGAGCAAACATTCATGCTTGATATGTGTGTTGAGCTCCCATACTTGGAACTCAACAACTGTGTTTATTTAGTAGCAAGCATTCATGCTTGGTATGTGTGTTGGGTTCCCGTACTTGGAACTTAACAGTTGTGTTTATTACAAGTAAACATCTACTTGTGCATCGCATTGAGTCCAGCTGGCATTGATGGTTGTGTCGACAATGGGACGACAGTAGTCTTTACGAGAGTTAAATCTCGTGATCACTACGGGTCGTTGCATGGGTCTCTCCCTTGTTATTGGCTGTAACAAGGATGTAGCCTTTTGATGAGGATATATGGACCCAAGATCTCCTAGAAAGGTTTTACGATGAATGACTCCGCGACCCAACGCCTTCGAGATGACGCTAACCTTGGAATTGTGAATGACGCCACAATTGGGATGACTCTCCAACTGATAAGTCGAATTCAATTATAAACAACGAATTCACGATGTTTATAATCCGAGCTTCCAATCCAGGACACTCAAATAAGAACACAATTTTCTAACCAGAAAATCAACTCAATTTTATTAATCAAAATTCTCCACCAAACAATGTTTAATAATGCCCTTTTATAGGCTTACAAAATAAATCCTAATTCTTGTAGGACAAGAAAACTAAATAAAAGGAAACTCTTAAACCTAAGCTTTAGGAACAAGAAACCTAAATAAAAAAGGAAACTAAAATAAAAAGGAAACTAATAATACCCAATCAGTAAACAGTAAAATAAAACAAAACGACAGCTTTTCTGGAGACCTTGCGGTCGCAAGGTCTATGGACCCTTGCGGCCGCAAAATCCACAGTTCCTCCAATCTTGCTTCCTGGTCCGAATCATATCATACTCCCTTTCTTGAAAAGGATTTGCCCTCAAATCCGCTCTTGGCCGATCATTAAAATATCCTTTGATTCGAACTTGAGACCCATACCGTTGTCCATTATTCCACCCCTTTTTCCCTGGATCAAACAACTCGTGATCCTGAACACTTAACAAAACTTTCTTACCCTTACTCTCAACTAGCATCCTCCTTTGGCCTTCTTGCACTTGGCTTGGCGTTAGTGGTACGAGTGTGATTGGCTTCTGATTAAACATGAAGGAATATTTGTTGGTGAATCCATCATGCTTCACTTGACGATCATATTGCCAAGGCCTTCCAAGTAATAAATGGCTTACATTCATAGGAACCACATCACATAAGACTTCGTCCTCGTAGACTCCTATACGAAATGTCACAAGCACTTGTTTCTCCACCTTCACTTCCCCACGATCATTCAACCATTGAAGTTTGTAAGGTTGAGGATGCCTTGATGTTGTCAAACCCAACTTTTCCACCATGAAAGTGCTAGCGACGTTAGTACAACTACCTCCATCAATAATCACGCTACCAACCTTGTCATTGATGCGA
The DNA here is from genome assembly GCA_013146195.2 of Codonopsis lanceolata. Taxonomy (NCBI): domain Eukaryota; kingdom Viridiplantae; phylum Streptophyta; class Magnoliopsida; order Asterales; family Campanulaceae; genus Codonopsis; species Codonopsis lanceolata. The sequence goes on along the minus strand of CM028381.1, from coordinate 120,126,619 downwards.
CACCATGTGTGAAAGAAGTTATCGCGTTGATCAAATTCATCCTCTTTAGCTTGTATATTCAACACGCGACAAGAAACCAAAGCCTCTAGATTTATAAAGTCCCCCTCGGTTTCAATGACTTCGTGTTCATCATCCTCTTCTTCTACCACCTCATTGCCACGTACCACCATAACCCGTTGATTGGCACACTCACGCGCCAAGTGTCCCCACCCTTTGCACTTGAAACATTGCACTTCCTTAGACTTCAACCTGGGATTTTCAGCTTTCCCTTGGGGCTCTTGCGTAATCGTAGCTACTTTTGCTTCGGGCTCAACCTTGCTTACGATCTTATCTTGTTGTTGCACCAGAGTTGAACTACTTGGACGAGTGGTACTCCTCCTCTTTTGCTGTTGCTCTATCTTGACTGCCATGTGCACCATTTCACCCAAGTCCTCATATTGGTGTAAATCAACAATATCTGCAATGTTATGATTCAAACCTGCCAGAAATCTTGTCATTGTTACTTCGGCATCTTCACCCAAATTGGCCCTAGCAGTCAACATCTCCATCTCCTTGTGATAGTCTTCAACACTTTTCGAACACTGTGTCAACTTCTGCAATTTATGTAGAACACCCCTATAATAGTGATTAGGAACAAACTGATGACGCACAAGACGCTTCATTTCTTCCCATGTAGCAACCGCATGCATCCCAATTCTTCTCCTATCAGCTATCATTTGATCCCACCAGATACTAGCATAGTCCACGAACTCGGCGGCAGCTAATTTGACTTTACGCAATTCAGTGTAGGTATAACAATCAAATACTTTCTCGATTTTTCTTTCCCAATCAAAATACTCATCTGGATCACTTGACCCCTTAAAAACATGAATCTTTTAACTTAATGATTTCCCAATTATTTTCTTCTCTCCTTGGAATCTCTCGCTTTCCTCTTCCTTGATTTTCTCCCAAACCGAGCTCATTAAATTCTTCTTCTAATTGGTTACCTCTTTGAGCTCTACGTTCCCTAGGTTCCTCCCTTCGCCTATCCTCCTCAAGTCTATCAAATCTCTCATTTATTTGAGCAAACTTAACCTTAAAATCTTCCATGTGGGCGAGTATCACATCCATATATTGTGTCGGATTAACAATAGGGACCCCTTTTGCTGGAGTTTCGTCGGTCATGGTGATTGTTGGTGATTCTCTTCCTTACGTGTATGCACTCAAGATAACAAACCCTAGAACAATTAGGATTTCAAAATTGAAAGACAACATGATTAAACAAGGATTAATGATCCAAGTTTAAGACAACTAGATGAATTAATTAAAAAAAGTTTTTTTTTTATGTGTGAACAGTGCGGTGAACAATACCGATGAACAATAACCGGCGTGAACAGTGTCGATGAACAGTAACCGGCGTGAACAGTAATTCCGGCTGAAACCGTAATTTCCGGCGTGAGCAGTGATTTCGGCGTGAACAGTAATTCGCTGTGAACATTGATTTTTTTTATTTTTTTTTTAAATGAATAATAAACCCTAGGACAATTAGGGTTTAACAACTAGAATGATAATACGCAAAATTTAAGATAGAATGGAATTACCGTAACTAGGATTGCTCTGATACCAAATGATAAGGATATCTGGACCCAAGATCTCCTAGAAAGGTTTTACAATGAATGACTCCGCGACCCAACGCCTTCGAGATGACGCGAACCTTGGAATTGTGAATGACGCCACAATTGAGATGACTCTCCAACTGATAAATCGAATTCAATTATAAACAACGAATCCACGATGTTTATAATCCGAGCTTCCAATCCAGGACACTCAAATAAGAACACAATTTTCTAACCAGAAAATCAACTCAATTTTATTAATCAAAATTCTCCACCAAACAATGTTTAATAATGCCCTTTTATAGGCTTACAATATAAATCATAATTCTTGTAGGACAAGAAAACTAAATAAAAGGAAACTCTTGAACCTAAACTTTAGGAACAAGAAACCTAAATAAAAAAGGAAACTAAAATAAAAAGGAAACTAATAATACCCAAACAGTAAACAGTAAACAGTAAAATAAAACAAAACGACAGCTTTTCTGGAGACCTTGCGGTCGCAAGGTCTATGGACCCTTGCGGCCGCAAGATCCACAGTTCCTCCAATCTTGCTTTCTGGTCCGAATCACATCACCTTTGCTAGACTTTTGGGTAAAACTCGGGGTAATGAGACTCATGGTTAAGTCCCAAGGTCATTGGTTCTGGATACTATTGGCTCAGACATGATTTCAGCACGTGTACTGCAACAACAACACAATTACGACTCTTTGGTAAAACTTGGGGTAATGAGACTCTTGGTTAAGTCCCAAGGTCGGTACTTTCTGGATACTATTGGGTTCAGACATGGCTTTGGTTTTCAGTTCTGGATGCTATCAGATTCAGACAGTATATTATGTGTATCGCGACAACAACATATCTACAGTGTTCTTCTGGATTTCTGACGCAATTATAAATGTGTATTGCTTCAGCAGCACAACTACAATGTTTATAGTAGGACAAGTCAAAGCTCTCCTGTAGATTCAGCTCAGATGCAGATCAGATTGAGATACTGATTTATATCATGACTATGTGTTTATATTACGTTAAGTAACATGATCAATGTGAATTGTGTGCAAGTATATGAATTGCTATACATAATGTATCGTCTATTGTGTATTGTGTATTATGTATTGGTTATATGTGTATAACAACATGCCGTATTGATCATGTAGTAACTTACTGAGTTTTCACTCACCCCGTGTTTGTTTACTTTAGTGTTCAGTTAGCCATGAGTTTGATCCCGCGAGATGGAAAGTTCACGTGTGATCAGTGAGACACGCGAGACCTAGCGGGTTATTGAGTTGTAGCTCCTGGAAGGCTTGTTTTGTATAGCGGTGAGAACGAGGATGTATAGAGTTATATAAGCTCTATTATATGTTCTAAATGTTACTAGTGTATTATATTTCACTAGTTGGTTGGCATGGAGCCATTGTGTTTAGGTCTCGAGTAATAGCTTGTGAGTTATTTTGTTTTCCCGACTTTTTAGAAGCTGTGGTGTTTATATTATTCACAGGAACTACCATGTTTATTAGTAAGGGCTTTGCATGTGTTTTATGTGCTTATAGGGCGCTCGACCCGAGGCTCGTATAGAGATTGAGGGTCGGGGCGCTACAGTTCGTATCAGAGCTATGGTAGCTCGTAGCCGGGATAGGACCCTCGGTCTAGGTGGTTTGGTTGTCGTGTTGATGGGTATTATCAATGAGTGGTTGAGTTTTGGCCATAGTAATGGTCATGTTTGATTATAAGAGGAGGCTTAAGTAAAGTCAGTGCATGTGTGAATCGAAAAAGATTGGTGTGTGCTAGTTTGCTTGGATTATCTTAGTAACTAGGGTGATACTCTGGTGGGTGTATGTAAGGCGCTCAAATGGATGATTACAGTGGTGATGTAGTAAGGCAGTATAGTATGGACTTACTATTGATAATAGATGTCCACCCTTGGTTATGAATTGTGAATTAGAGTAGAATCCTTGAGAGATTCATGTTACTTAACTGGTGATTACGATTGGCACGAGTTCAAATACGATGGAAAGTCTTACTCGTTAGCAGTAGACATTGCTTGAAATACTTGATTTTTACTGTAGAACTAATATGTCTACATGAGATTACTGTCATGCTTACTCGCTCATATGATATAAATGTGCATGAGACTTTATATAAGGGTACAATTGTTGATAACAAATACCTTGTGCCTTTGTGACGAAAGCTTTTGAAGCCACTCCAGTAGGCGCCCTGAATTGGTTGTCAAGAGATATTCGTCGAAGAACTAAGCTGGTAGCATGTAGAATAGAAATTGACTAATCCTATTACAAAATGGAATGGAATAGTAAAATGAATGACAGTATGTGAGTAACATTGTGCTCTTTCTTTGTTTACTTATTGATATGAATGTGACATATGCATGAAGTGTTCACTCTTGTGATAGCGGGTAGTATACTCTTACTGCCTAAAAGTGATAAGTTGATAACTAAAGTACTATGTTGGTATATCCTAATAGTATCAGAATGATAGTTGGGTTGAGATTTGGTTTGAAGTCTGAGCAAGGCCAGACATGAGCAGTGAGTTATGCGTGGAATACATGAGTATTTAAGCCATGTAGTGTATAAAACAGAAGTTGTAAATGAGCTGTAGATATCCCTAATACATGTATATGTTACGTTGTGTTTTGTTTCGTGTTTACTATACGGGAACACGAGTTTGAGGAAGCCACTAGGGAGACTGAGCAGTATATTGGGAACGATACCCTCATCTCTTCGATGGTTTCGGTAAGAGAATTTTGGGACTAAATTCCTTTTTAGGGGGGGAGGGTGTAACACCCGAGAATTGCCTATTTGATTAATTGTGCATTTGTGTGTATTAGCATGATTAATTACGTACTACATGTCATGATTATTGTGTTTTATGTTTTGGACTTAAGTAATTGTCTTATGAGGGTTCAATTAGGCTCAAATTATGTTGGGCTTGATGTGATGTGTTTAAAGTCCACATTGTGACTTTGGTTTTGTTTGTTATGAGTTAAAACCACCATGGGGTAGAAAATGATTTGTTAAGCTAGAAAATATTTATTTTCGGCTAAGTTGACCCTAACTTCAGCCCTTGATGACTAAGGGACCTTTAGGATTAACTTGATATTGTTTTGGAATGAGTTTTGTGTACCTTTGCACGTGTTCAAGTCTGATTTTTAGTTCGGGCCGCGTATTCCCGCATGCCAGAAACAACCTGTAGTAAAACGGCCACAGTTTTGTGTAGAAAACTCGGAACTGAGATTCGTTTAGTGCATTAGAAACTAGACTTCAAAGGCTTTCTAACCATGTCTTATTTGTAATTTTCGGACTTATATATCAGTCCAGAAACGTATTTGAAGTTGACTGAAATGATTGGGTAATGTTTGAGCTATTGGACTATTGGGACCCATGGGCTTTGGGCCCAGTTTCCCCATTTATATTAGTTTCAGCCTTGATGAGGAGATAGACTAATCACTTTGGTTCTCCTTCCTCCCAAGCAGCCGTACGCCATTTATAAGTTTTGAGGTTTTGATGTTTCAGCTCGATTTGTTATCAAATCTTTACCCGTTTTCAATTTCGACTCCGCATGGATGTTGTACGTGTTGAGGGCTACATTTGTACCATAATATTTTGTATTTCTACCGATATTTTTTGAAAGCTATAAGTTACTAATCCCATTGTTTGCTTGTGTTTATTTACAAGCAAATATTCATGCTTGGTATGTGTGTTGGGTTCCCATACTTGGAACTTAACAGTTGTGTTTATTACAAGTAAACATCTACTTGTGCATCGCATTGAGTACAACTGGCATTTATGGTTGTGTCGACAATGGGACGATAGTAGTTTTTACGAGAGTTAAATCTCGTGATCGCTACGGGTCATTGCATGTGTCTCTCCCTTGTTATTGGCCGTAACAAGGATGTAGCCTTTGTTAGAGCAATTCGCATGACAAACATAAGGCTAGACTTTTGGATAAATTAAACTCGGGGTAATGAGACTCCTGGTCAAGTCTCAAGGTCATTGGTTCTGGATACTATTTGGTTCATACATGATTTCAACACGTGTACTGCAACAGCAACACAACTACGACTCTTGGGTAAAACTCGGGGTAATGAGACTCTTGGAAGTCCCAAGGCCTGCATTTCTCGGATACTATCGGGTTCGTACATGGCTTTGGTTTTCGCCTCGATGCTATCGATTCGATCGTATATTATGTGTATCACGACAACAACATATCTACAGTGTTCTTCTGGATTTCTGACACAGTTATAAATGTGTATTGCTTCAGCAGCACAACTACAATGTTTATAGTAGGACAAGTCAAAGCTCTCCTGCAGATTCAGCTCAGATGCAGATCAGATTGAGATACTGATTTATATCCTGATTATGTGTTTATATTACGTTGAGTCAATGTGCATTATAACATGATCAATATGAATTGTGTGCAAGTATATGAATTGCTATACTTAGCGTATCGTCTATTATGTATTGTGTATTATGTATTGGTTATATGTGCATAACAGCATGCCATATAGATCATGTAGTAACTTACTGAGTTTTCACTCACCCCGTGTTTGTTTACTTTAGTGTGCAATTAGCCATGAGTTTGATCCTGCGAGATCGAAAGTTCACGTGTGCTCAGTGAGACACACGAGACCTAGCGGGTTATTGAGTTGTAGCTCCTAGAAGGCTTGTTTTGTATAGCGGTGACAACGAGGATGTATAGAGTTATATAAACTCTATTATGTGTTCTAAATGTTACTAGTGTATTATATTTCACTAGTTGGTTGGCATAGAGCCATTGTGTTTAGTTCTCGAGTAATAGCTTGTGAGTTATTTTGTTTTCCCGGCTTTTCAGAAGCTGTGGTGTTTGTATTATTCACAGGAACTACTATGTTTTATCAGGTGTGATTTGTTTATCCCATAATTAATAAGGGCTTTACATGTGTTTTATGTGTTTATAGGGCGCTCGACCCGAGACTCGTATATGAGATTGGGGGTCAGGGCGCTATATGTGAGCTACCGATGACTCATATATGAACATACTTTGGACTTAGCAGACGTGATGTGGGCACGTGGGATCCCCTCATTGGCTCCAAAGCTACGACAATTATACGACTAAATAGTCGTAAACACCATCCTACACCAACCTAGTTACTTAACTAACCACTCATTTCACCAATGGTCCCAATGTTTGGGGCAACCAGATTGGTCCACTTAGTAGACCTGAAACACACATAAGAGAGGTAACACACATTTAATGAAAATATTGGACGTAAGGCTGATTGGAGGGCAATAAAAATTTTAGAGACAAAAGCGATAGCATAATATATACACCCAAATTTCGTACCTCTAATTTATATTGTCCTATAATTATTGTAAATTAGACTTATAATTATTTTTTTACATATTTCAGAAATAAGGGTATGAAAAGAAGAAAAGAAAGAAGTCAAGAAGGAAAAGAAAAGAAAAAAAGAAAGAAGAAAAAAAAAAAGGAAGCAACAATCAGCCGCCCCCCTCTCAATATATTTCTCCCTATTCCTTTGCAAATCTGCCCCCTTACCACTCAGTCTCTAATCCTTCTTCCAATATACGTCTACCCCCTCTCCACTCAAGAGACAATACTCCATCATCCACCCTCTCTAATTTCTCCCAACTAGCTTTACATCCGTGCGTTAAACGCACGATATATATCTTTTTCAATCAAATTATACATAAGCAACACGAAGTAAAAAAAATAAAATTAAAAGAATAAATTAAAAAATATGATACCAAGCCTTGACATTAGAATTTTTTTTGATTTTTTTGCTTGAATAAATCGTCAAAACAGCCCTGATGTCAAGCCTTGGCATCAGTTTTTTTTTTGAATTATTTTTATTTGAATAAATTGTCAAAACAACCCTGATGTCAAGCCTTGGCATCAGCATTTTTTTTAATTTTTTTTTGGCTTGAATAAATTTTCAAAACAGCCCTGATGCCAAGCCTTGGGCCTTAATTTTTTTTTAATTTTTTTTACTTGAATAAATTGTCAAAACAGCCCTGATGCCAAGCCTTGTCATCAGCTTTTTTTGAATTTTTTTGGCTTGAATAAATTGTTAAAACAGCCCTGATGCCAAGGCTTGGTATCAGATTTTTTTTTGATTTTTTTGATTTTTTTTAGTTTGAATAAATTATCAAAACAACCCTGATGTCAAGCCTTAGCATCAGATTTTTTTGAATTTTTTTTGGCTTGAATAAATTGTCAAAACAGCCCTGATGCCAAGCTTTGGCATCAGATTTTTTTTGAATTTTTTTGACTTGAATAAATTGTCAAAACAGCCTTGATGCGAAGCCTTGACATCAGAATTTTTTGATTTTTTTTGCTTGAATAAACTGTCAAAACAGCTCTGATGCCAAGCCTTGTCATCAGTTTTTTTTTTTTTTAAATAGGCTTGAATAAATTTTCAAAACAGCCCTGATGCCAAGCTTTGGCATCAGTTTTTTTGATTTTTTTTGCTTGAATAAATTGTCAAAATAACCCTGATGCCAAGCCTTGGCATCAGTTTTTTTTTGAATTTTTTTGGCTTAAATAAATTGTCAAAACAGTCCTGATGCCAAGCCTTAGCATCAGAATTTTTTGATTTTTTTTTTTGCTTGAATAAATTATAAAACAGCCCTGATGCCAAGCCTTGGCATCAGAATTTTTTGGTTTTTTTTTTTTGTTATGAAAATCTGTAAAAACAATCCTGATGACAAGACTTGGCATCAGCATTTTTGGTTTTTTTAGGCCGGATCACTTTTGTCTTCATTAATGGCATTTTTGTCATTTGACAATCAATTTGTAGCTTTATGAAATGTCTAAAAAATTGATGGTCCTATAGATAAAAACATGTTTCTAAAATTATACCCACTTGAAATTTACCCTATTAAAAAACTGTCTGAATTGAGCTGGATCAAATTTAATCCATTAAGAGTCTGAATTGAGCCGGATCAAATTTGATCCATTAAGATTTATTGTTAATGAGTTTTGATCCCTATGTAATCGTTTCATAAGACTTTCAACCTATCAACCATTTTTACAATATACTGTATAACTGCCTCTAGATCTATCTATTTTAGTATTAATATTTAATTTGTTGCTAATTACCTACTCATTCAGTCGGGCCTATGAATGGTCTACTAGCTGTGTATAGAGAGAGAGAAAGAGAGAGAGAGTACTGTGGAAATTAGACAAAGAGTTGGTTAGTTACCCACCATTTGTTTAATCTTTGGATTCAAAATTAATCCATAATGTCTAGGTTGGCAATAATTAGCTAAAAGCATCATATGATAGGCATTTTGCAACCGTTACCTTTGTTGAGTAAGTACCTGGTAACCTTAACATTCACACTCCCGTAATATCTACATACAATTAACATCAACTACACTACTTAATAATCCATTGTTTTATTTTTAATTAGTCTTAATCCATGGTGCTTTGGCCGGTTTAGGCTACACTTTGTTTAATTGAAAAAAATTGTAACAATTAAAGCAAGGTACCAGTGACACAATTATTAGGAGGGTGTGTTTGGATATTGTTCATGGTTAGAAATTGGACATATTTTAGGAACGGAAATTATTTTTTTGGTTGAAAGAAAGAAGCATTTACGTACATACTTATATTTTCTAGAACCATAGAGGTGGCTGTGGTGGCGATCATCGGCATCTAATCTAAATCTATACAAAAGAAGCTTCCAAAGACATATTTCATGAGCTCTCTTTTGGGATATCGATATCATTTTCAAAATTACTCAACATTCGTTTTCAAGATTTAGACATGACGAGGGGTTTCGAAATCTCCCAGCTCACTAATATAAATCACTAATCAACATGTGGATTGAATAAATGGATTTAATAACTTAATATCCAAATCATAGTTGGAGGATGTAACATACAAAGTAGAGAGACAGAGAAAACATAGTACTACTTTACGTAACATGCAAGTAATCATTTAACAAACACATAGTTTTTTTTCACAATAAGAATTGTTTTTAAATTAAAGAATTTAGCTGTTACCTATCCATTCCTTCACCTAACTAAGGAAAAATGACGTGGCATCGATGATCCTTATGACCTATATAAGGTTGAGTTGGCCAGTCACAACATGAGTGCAACAAGCGAGCTAGCAAGACAAAGAAACCATAACAAGACCACTTATAGCTACAGAAATACAGTGGAGGGAGAGAGAGAGAGAGAGAATGAAGATCGAGTTTTGTGTTCGAGCTTTGATCTTGGTTGCTTTCTTGTTTCCGTTGTTGGTTGAGTGCCGGGTTCGACATTACAAGTTCAATGTGAGTACACTGTTCATTAGATCTGTCATACTGATGATCATATTGAATTTTGTAATCGTTTCTATTTCTGGTGTATTTCTCGAATCGTAACAACTGCAAAGGGTTATGCCATACACACATTGCCATGATAATGAAATTTGCAAATTAGTGATTGAAGGGTAAGTTTGACATTACAGATAATCAGCTTTACATACACTTGTATAGGTGGTGACAAGGAAAACCAGCCGGCTATGCTCATCAAAGCCCATTGTTACCGTCAATGGCCGATTCCCAGGACCAACACTATACGCAAGAGAGGGTGATAATGTGCTCGTAAAGGTCGTCAACCATGTCAAATACAACGTTTCAATCCACTGGTAAGAATAGCCAATTACTACTCTGTCCCTGTGACCATGGTGGCAATTTGGGTTTTTTTTTTCACATGATATAATAACCTTTTTCTACTTTTGGGGGTGATAGGCATGGTATCCGACAACTCCGAACAGGATGGGCTGACGGTCCTGCATACATTACACAATGCCCGATCCAACCGGGCCAGAACTATGTGTACAACTTCACTGTGACGGGCCAACGGGGCACACTTTTATGGCATGCACATATTCTTTGGCTAAGGGCGACGGTCCATGGTGCCATTGTCATTTTGCCTAAGCTTGGTGTCCCGTACCCATTCCCCAAACCCCACAAGGAAGTAGTTGTTGTACTAGGTGAGCCAAGAAAATTAATGAGAAAGAAAAGATCTTTCTAGTAGTTTGATTCGTTTTTCTGAAAACATAAACATTCACTTGGGTGTTTTTGATTAATTTGATCTATGCAGGTGAATGGTGGAAATCAGATGTGGAAGCTGTGATCAATGAAGCTTTGAAATCCGGTATGGCGCCAAATGTTTCTGATGCTCACACCATTAACGGCCATCCGGGACCAACCTCTAATTGTGCAGCACAAGGTTGTTAATTACATACTTGAAGAAAAAAAAATACAAAAATACTCCCTCCGTTCCCGGCAAGGAGTACTACTTAGATATCGATATGAAATTGCATTAAAAATATAAATATACAACGACTAAAGAAAAAAATTGTTGTGCACAAATTTTTATCGTGCAGGAGGATTCAAGTTGAGTGTACAAAGTGGAAAATCATACATGCTACGTATAATCAACGCTGCGCTCAATGAAGAGCTCTTTTTCAAGATTGCGGGACACAAACTCTCAGTGGTTGAAGTTGATGCCACGTACGTAAAACCCTTCGAAATCGACACCATCTTAATAGCGCCAGGCCAAACTACCAATGTTATCGTCACCGCCAACCAAAGCTCCGGTAAGTATTTGGTGGCCGCCTCCCCGTTCATGGACTCTCCCATAGTCGTTGACAACATGACTGCCACCGCCACCCTCCACTACTCCGGCACACTTTCCAGTCTCACTACCACTCTCACTAGCCCACCTCCTCAAAATGCTACCCCAGTCGCCAACAATTTCATCAACTCTCTTCGTAGCCTTAACTCGAAAAAGTTTCCAGCCAAAGTGCCCCTAAAAATTGATCACTCCCTTTTCTTCACAATTGGGCTAGGAATAAACCCCTGCCCAACTTGCAAAGCGGGTAATGGAAGTCGGGTTGTGGCTGATATAAACAATGTTACCTTTGTGATGCCAACCACATCTCTTCTTCAAGCACATTACTTCAAAACAAAAGGAGTGTTCACAACTGATTTCCCGAGTAACCCGCCTTTTGCTTTCAATTATACGGCCACCCCAAATGCAAACGTGAGTTTGGCTACAACTAATGGCACTAAGCTTTATAGGCTAAAGTACAACGATACAGTAGAATTAGTTTTGCAAGATACTGGTTTTATTGCTCCGGAGAACCACCCGATTCATTTGCACGGGTTCAATTTCTTTGCGGTTGGTAGGGGAGTCGGGAATTACAATCCAAAGACGGATCCCAAGAATTTTAACCTCGTTGACCCTGTCGAGAGGAACACAATTGGGGTACCATCTGGTGGTTGGACCGCCATTAGATTTCGAGCTGATAATCCAGGTAAAATAATTTGTTGGAAAATCTTTTTTCCAAGATTTTTCTCTTTCTTTTTTAGTGATGAATTCTTACTAGAATATAAATATGTTTTTTCTAACTACAGGCGTTTGGTTCATGCATTGCCATCTGGAAGTGCACACAACTTGGGGGCTGAAAATGGCATTTTTGGTGGAGAATGGGAAGGGGCCAAATGAATCTATTTTGGCACCTCCAAGTGATCTTCCGAATTGCTGATAATCAAACTTAAAGAATTACCACAAAAACAAGGGTAGGGTGAAGAAGGAATTGAAAGAAACTGAAGAAAATTATAGTATTGAGCAAAAAAATTTCTCAAGCAGATTTCAATGATAATATCTCTGTAGACTGTAGTACATGTACTGAGTTTTGAGTATGTATTGTTTGTTTTTTTGTTGCTTTGTTGAACTTGAAGACCATGTAAATATCTTCCATAACGAAAATCCATTGAAGAATCCACATAAAACTCAAATACAAGCAAGTAAGCAACAAATCTCATTATAGTAAGTCCAACCACGTTTAGGATAATTAGGAGTGATGTGACTTTCATTAAGAATATCACGACACGTGGCCAACTGAAATCTAAGAAAATCAAGACCGATATTGTATTTAACACATTTTATAATCCAATAACGGCTTGTGTAAAAACGGTGGATGTCATTTTTACTCTTAAATATATGCATGGCATGCAACAATGTAAGAGATCTTTCATTTGTCCGAGGGAAAAACCTTATAGCCATTTACTTGATCCGTTTTCTAACTTGAAGATGATTAATCTACACCAATATCAATTGGCTCCTAATCAAAAATTACATACAAATCTTGTTTTAGATCTTGTTAATTTTAAGGAATAATTATCGGTCGGTACATTTTTTTGAAATTATACCGCTCCAATACTCTTTTTTTTTAATTCAACGTACTGCTAAAGTCCATTTTAATAATATTTTTCCTCAAATACCCTTTTTTTTTTAAAATTCAACCGCTTCATCGTCTTGAATGAGATAAGAAGATCGAGAAACTTTCTGATTAGCCATTGAATGCTCTGTTTAGAACCAATTTTAAACAGGAGCACCATCATCAACAACAACAATCGTAATTTATTTTCCAACAATCTATTTGTCAAGTTTTTCGTAATCCATTTGCCTCCAATTCGAAAGAAACATCCTTTTCACCCAATTTCTTAATTTCTCTTTCATTCAACTTTAATCGGAAAATTAATTACTCTTTTAAAAACAAAAGGAATCCTTGCAACCTACAATCTCGATGTACAATATAAACTCAATCACCAACAGACGAGCTTTTCACCAATTGTACATGTTGACTTGACAAATACATGCTATTATGGTTGTTTCGTAAATACATGTTAGATTTGTATTCATAAATCCAACACGGTATACATCATTTGCACGTTAGTTTTGTTAATTTATCATTCTTAAATATATGTCTAATTTTGCCTCTGTGCTTTTAATTAGACATCGTATCTTGCAATTTAGTGTCGATGTAATTTAATTAGGTAACAAATTTTTCTATTCTGCCTCGGTTTAAAAATGCACGTGTTTAATGATTTAAAAATTAGCCATCGATTCCTCCAATCATGCCTCGATGTTACTTAATTAGGCATTGTTCCTTACAATCATGCCTCGATTTCGTTTTCAAATATGGTGGTAGATTTCATTTGTATCGCGGTATATATATAAATAATTAGGTATCAATGCTTCCACTTGTGCTTCGGTGTTTCTTAATTAGGCATCGCTCTTTACAATAATGCATCGGTCTTACTAATTAGGCGTCGTTTCTTTAATATTGTGACATACTTCAATTTATTTTTCTAATCATGCCTCAGTGTTACTTGATTATGCATCGTTCCTTCAAATCTTGCTCGATGTTACTTAATTAGATATTATTTCCAATTCTGCATCGGTTTTACTTAATTATGAATCGTTCCTTCAAATCATATCTCATTGTTACTTAATTAGGCGTAGTTTCTTTAATATGATGGCAAAGTATAATTTATTTTTCCAATCATGCCTCAATGTTACTTGATTATGTATCGTTCCATCAAATCATACCTCATTATTACTTAATTAGACATTTCCAATGATATCTCATCGTCACTTAATTAGACGTCGTTTCTTTAGACATCTTTTCTTAAAATTATGCATCGTTGCTAGTTAATTAGCCATCGTTTCTTAAAATCCTACCTCGCTGTTACTTAATTAGGCGTCGTTTCTTTAATATGATGGCAAAGTTCAATTTATTTTTCCATTCCAACCACAGTATTACTTGATTAGACATCGTTCCTTCAAATCATGTCTCAGTGGTACAATTAGGTATTCGTTCCATCCAATCATGTCTCGATGTTACTTCATTAGACATTGTTTCCAATCCTTCCTCGCTGTTACTTAATTATGCATCGTTCTTTCAAATATTGTCTCATTGTTACTAAATTATGTGTCGTTTTCTATCATGCATCGATCCATTTTATTTAATTAGGTATCGTTTCTTTAGTTATGGAATGTTGAAATTTAACGGCGGGCTTTTGCGCGCGCAATTGTTCTTCATTAAGGGTATTTTCGTCATTTTATCATCAAAAATGTAATTTAGCGGTTGGAAACAAAACTAATGGACTTTTTCGGTTATAATTTCATGGGTAAAATACTGGTCGGTCGTCCCTTTTTTAAAGTTTCTAACCCTAAAAGTCGTTTTTTTTTCTACCGCAAAAGACCACTTTTTGAAATATTGTTCCAAAAATGACATCGTCTTCTTCAATAGCTCCGGCAATACACTTTGAAATTCGAAAATCACGATTGTTCGCAATGAAATGGAGATCTGTACTGGATTGAAGAATTTTTCAGTTGGGACGAAGGCGGAGAAAGGGAAGGAAGAAGAAAGACTTACGACAGAGGAGATAGATGAAGCATGTGGAGGACATCGATTTGGTTCTTTATGATTTTGTATCGCTATTCAAAAATTAATGCACTAAAATTGATGAATCGCGGTTCAAAAATAGACTAACAATTATACTATTGAACCGCGGTGTAAAAATTAATGCACTAAAATTGATGAATCGTGGTATAAAAATAGACTAGCAGTTACACTATTGAACCGCGGTGCACAAATTAATGCACTAAAATTAATGTATTGCGGTTCAAAAATAGACTAGCAGTTAAACTATTGAACCGCAGTACAAAAAATAATGCGATAAAATTGATGAATCGCGGTATAAAAATAATAACCTCCGTAGCGCGCCTACGATTCATTGAAGGGTATCGTAGTCATTTTGCTATCAAAAAGACTTTTTCCGGTTAAAAATAAAAAAAATTATACTTTAGCGATTAAATTTTTAAAAAGTAGAATGACCCATAATTTTTTATAATTTCAATTATCACCCAATTTTTAATTTTTTCTTAAAATTAGTACAAAATTAATATGAAACACTTATTTTAAGTAGCGTTAAATAAAGCAAAAGCAAACATTTCAAAAAGTGGGCTTACTTTCATCTTATGACTTGTGTCGTCAATGTATAATAGCTTGTCACCTGCAACTTTGGATGGGGTGTAATTGAACCATAGCGAACATGAGCCGCTTATTATTTAAGAATAACGGTTGTTCGATCTACTTTTTAAAGTTTTAATTTAATTTATTTTAATATCGTATTTTTTCAACATAAAAATAATATTTTTTGAGGTAAAATAACTGTGATATTTTTAATGAGTTAGAGGCATATTACGAAAATATATTGCAATTCAAAAAATTTATGCACAATGATTCAAAAAAAAATTAAAAATTCACCGTGATTCAAAAATATATGCATCACGATTCAAAAATATATGTATTAGTTTTTACACTGCGATTTAATAGTTTAATTATATAGTCTACTTGTACCGTGATTCATCAATTTTTGTACCACGATTCATCAATTTTATTGTATTATTTTTTGCACTGCGGTTCAATAGTTTAATTGTCTAGTCTATTTGCACCGGGATTCATCAATTTATTCTGATATTTTTGCACCGCGATTCAAAATAGTTTAACTACCTAGTCTAATTGCACCGCGGTTCAAAATCATAATGAAGCGGATCATGTCCTCAGTCTTTTTCTTCCTTCTCCTCTGTCGTAAGCCTTTTTATTCCTCTTCATTCGCCTTAGTCCCTACCATGAAAATCCTCCAACCCAACACATTTTCTTTCAAGTTTTGTAATTAATGATTCGGAAAACTTGTTTACCTTTAGGGAGCGTTGCCCCCCGAGCCCCCATAAAAGGGTGCTGCTCCCGCAACCTGACCAAGTAGGTTGATCTCCGTTTCGTTACGTAACAATGATAATTTCTGAATGCAAAGTGTGTTGTCTGACCTGTTGAAGGAGACGATGACATTTCTGGAACAATATTTCGAAAAGCGGTTTTTTGCGGTTGAAAAAAAGAATGGTAGACTTTTTGGGTTAAAAACTTTTAAAAAAAAAAGATCGGCCAGAATTTTACCCTATTATTTAGGGTGAAAGTCGGACCGATCTTTTTTCAAAAAAATTCAATCGCTCTTATTCATCATTTTTTTAATTGGAAAAAAGTATTTTTGGTGTGAAAATGCGAGTATACCCTTAATGAACCGAACACGTGCGCGGTAAACATCAGTTCTTGCATCGCAATACATGATTTTGAATCGCGATGCACGATTCCAAATTGTGTAACTTTCATTTCAATTTCATAGCGGTGTATCATGATTCTAAATCGACGCATTGTGATCTCAAATTGATGTATCACAATTCAAACTGGTATATTTTAATTTCATACGATGCACCGAGACTCCAAGTTAAAGCATCGCAAATTCAATCGATGTCTCGCAATTGAAATTCAATGCATCATGATTCAAACTGGTTTTATCTGCATCTCTTCCGCCTTCTTCCCTTCTTGATGAAGAACCCAAGATCTCTCAAATAGGCTTTATGATGAATGTCCTTGCGAACCAACGCCTTGAGATGATGCAAATTTTGAAATTGTGAATGACGCCACAATTGAAATGACTCTCCAATTGGTAAGTCGAATTTCAGAGACAAATAACAAATCCACATTATTTGACTCCCGATCTTCCAATCCAAGACACTCAAAGAAGAACACAATTTTATATCTAGATAATCAACTCAAATTCATCAATCAATCAGCTTTTTTAAAAGAGTTAAGTTATTCAGCCCCCCAATCCTATATGTTGACCCCCAAAAACTCTAAACTTCATAATTTACCCTTTTAATTTACCCTACCCAACTAATCATACCCCCTCCGCTTCTTCACGTATAACAGCCTCCATCTCCCATCTCCCATCTCCCTCCCCCTCCCCCCACTGCCTCCCTTCTCTCTCCCTCTTCATCTCTCACTATTCTTCCTCCTCTCTCCCCCTCCTCCCACCGCCTCCCTTTTTTCTCAGTGATTGAAAATTTTAGATAGTGAACCTGCTCGAATTTACCCATTAATTTAACTTGTATTAGTGTCACAATAGTCGACCCAAAAAAGTTTGATATTAAAATCAGTAGACATAAATTTGTTCCTCCCTACTTGGTGGCGATCCCAAGTATAATTACCCCCATGATCATACCTAATTACTAATCAGAGATAAATTCATGTCAGTCCACTTTGATAAGTTTTTCTACAATATCTTTTCAATCGAAAAAAAAGTCAATTTTAGGGGCAAAAAAGACTACTATGCCCTTAATGAGGCTGAGGTGCGCTACGGATCACTAATTCAAATACATCGCGTTGCATCAGTTTTTGCAACATGATACATCAATTTTTACATCGTGGTGTATCAATTTAATTACCTAATCAAATTTTACATTGAGTTACATCAATTTTTGCACCGCGATGTGATATGATATTGGGGGAGAAATTGACAAGTCCAAGTTCAAGGGCTTATGTGACGACTTGAAGCTACAAAGGGTTGAAGTGACAATCACGCAAGGATTTGATCAAGAATTAGGAGTAACATGCGGCGCCTTTATGCGTTATTTACTATTTTATTATTTTAGGTTATTTAATTGTTTCCTGATTTAAATAACTCATTTGTTTTAATTAGGTTTCTTGCTCCTAAAGCTTAAGTTTAAAAGTTTCATATTAATTATTTTTCTTTTCCTGCTAGAATTAGGATTTATTTTGTAAGCCTATATAAAGGCATTATTAAACATTGTTTTGGGAGTTGATGGATGAATAAAAATTGAGTTGATTTTCTGGATAGAAAATTTTGTTCTTATTTGAGTTTTCTGGATTGGAAGCTCAGATTATAAACATCGTGGATTCGTTGTTTATAATTGAATTTGACTTATCAGTTGGAGAATCATCTCAATTGTAGCGTCATTCACAATTTCAAGGTTCGCGTCATCTTGAGGGCGTTGGGTCACGGAGTTATTCAACCTAAAACCTTTCTAGGAGATCTTGAGTCCATCATTATTTGGTATCAGAGCAATCCTAGTTACGGTAATTTCATTCTATATTAATTTTATGTATTATCGTTCTAAGTTGTTAAACCCTAACTTCCCTTAGGGCTCGTGTTCATGTCAAAAAAATAAAAAACAAATATAAAAATTATTGTTTTGATTTTCTTCTAATTGTCTTGAACTTGGATCATCAATCCTTGTTTAATTGTTTTTTTTTTCAATTTCGAAATCCTAATTGTTCTAGGATTTGTTATTTATAATTTTTTTTTTAAAAAATTGTGACTTTGAGTGAATACACACAAGGGAGTGAATCACCAAAATAATCATGTCCAAACTTTCTAAACCATTGGCCATTGATGATTTGACAGAGTATTTTTGAGAGATAGTGGGTAGTGAGTTCGTGATTAAGGAATGGAGAAGGCACATATTTATTACTACATGTTACGTGAGTAATAAGGCATGTAGTATGGTTATTGATGGAGATAGTATCTCTAATTTTCCTAGCTTCTATATGGTTGAGAGGTTGGGGCTACCAATCTTTACACATCCGCAACCTTATGAGTTGTTAGGGCTACATGTCGATGGGTAAGTGCATGTCTCCCAACAAACCCTAGTCACTTTCCGAATAGGGAAGTATTTCGATACGGTGGTGTGTGATGTAGTACTGATGGAGGCTAGTCACTTATTACTTGAGAAACCATGGAAAACAGACCGAGGAGCAACTTACAATTTGATGGGTACAAAGAAATATAATTTCATGTATGAAAATAAAGAGATCTCTTTAGTGCCTTTAACACCTACTCAAGTTCATGTTGATCTATTAGTTTTGCAAACACATATGAGTGAATAGAAGATTGAAAAGGAAATAATTGAAAAAGAGATAATTGAAAAAGAAAGAATTGAGAAATAAAGAATTGAAAGGGAAAATATTGAGAAAGAAAGGCTTGAGAAAGAGAAAATCGAGAAAGAGGGATGAAGAATTGAAGTTACAACATACATATGAAGACCTGTTTGATTTTGAATTTCCAACTTTGTCTTGTTGTTGGTTAATCAAACAAATGATCGATGACTACTTCTTCTTAACTCAATGGGCGGATTAGATGGATCTTGTCTCACGGACGACTCATCGGGTTGCATGTGCATATTTAAGGACTAATCATTTTCAAGAGGAGGAGTATGATATGATATTTTGGGGGGGGGGGTTAGAAATTGACAAGTCCAAGTTTAAGGGCTTATGTGACAACTTGAAGCTACAAGGTGTTGAAATGACGATCACGCAAGGATTGGATCAAGAATTAGGAGTAACATGCGGCGCCTTTATGTGTTATTTACTATTTTACTATTTTAGGTTATTTAATTGTTTCCTAATTTAAATAGTTCTCTTGTTTTAATTAGTTTTCTTGTTCCTAAAGTTTAGGTTTAAAAGTTTCCTATTAATTAGTTTTCTTTTCCTGCAACAATTAGGATTTATTTTGTAAGCCTATATAAAGACATTATTAAACATTGTTTTAGGAGTTGATTGATGAATAAAAATTGATTTGATTTTCTAGATAGAAAATTTTGTTCTTATTTGAGTGTTTCTAGATTAGAAGCTCGAATTATAAACATCGTAGATTCGTTGTTTATAATTGAATTTGACTTATCAGTTGGAGAATCATCCTCAATTGTGGCGTCATTCACAATTCCAAGGTTCCCGTCATCTCGAGGGCGTTGTGTCACAGAGTCATTCATCCTAAAACCTTTCTAGAAGATATTAGGTCCTCATCACGATGCATCAATTTTAATGACTTAATCCAATTTTGCACCGCTATTAATTTTAATTACCTGATCCAATTTTACATCGCGCTGCAAAAATGAATATATCGCACTCCAAAATCATAGTGTTAAGTAACCAACTCATCTAAAAGTTTAAGCTGTTAGAGAGAGCATCAACAATGTATATCATGCTTTATATTTTGTGCTTTAACACATAGTGAACCAGACCTTCGTATCCTCCGCCCTTCTTCTTCCTTCTCCTCTGTCGTTGATAGCTTTAAATAAAGTACAACATTTTATGTGATTTTGCATTATGATTTTAAGGGAAATGTTGTGCTTTCACTGGTATTTTGCATCATTGGTGTTGTCTTAAGGAAGATGGAAGAAAGATGGATAAAAGGCGATTTTAAAAGTCAAGTACCGAATGGGCATTTGCTAACCCGAAAATATTACGACATGTTACGAGACTGAAGGAGTTAGAAGAGGATATTTCAGACATTGATCATTTTTGACAGTTCTGTAAATAAAATTATCATTTTATTTATTAGTTTCTTTTCCCAAACATGTTGTAAATGTTGGGAAAAGAATTGGTCCTCAACTGTTCCGTTTATGGATGAGAATCAAAAGATCGTGTCTTCTATTTTTGGGGAAATGGCTTTAGAGAGATGGCTATAAAGGAAGGGGGCGAGATCTCTCAAGGAGGAGGCACAGATTCGACACACACACCACACACACTCTCTCTCTCTCTCTCTCTCACTCCTTCGACACACGATTTAGGTTAAGATCAATAGGTAAGTTAATTTCTTTCTTTCAACTTGTGAAGTTGTTTCTCTTCGTTAGTTGTAAGTAAATTTTAGTCATGTTTTGTGACTAAAACTTTTATTCCAGTTAATGAAACCGTAGTATTTTTTCAGAAATTGCTACTGTGAGATCCTTAGTATGCGGTATTGTTCAAAGTCTCAAGTTGGGGTAAGTATTTAGTCATTCTCTATTTTTCTTGTTGCAAAGGAATTGTAACTTATGATTAGTATGTTTAATTAATTTCTAGGGCCCAGATGTTGGTTAGACATTTTAATCCATTGCTAGTTAAGAACCGTTGATCCGTAATTGTCTTCGGGTTCTTAGCAAGTGACACAGTTTAGGCATCACAAGCATATTCGATCCGTGTTGCGAGGATGATTAATCTAGGTTAAATGATATTACTTTAATATTGTTGTCTAGAATCGGGTTTCTCTTATCTTAAAGCTTTCAAAACATTAAATCCTACGAGCGTTTCGAGGGTTGTCTTTTGATTAGAGTATAATTAGCGAGCTTCTCCTAATTATCGAATCCGTAAGGAGAATGGGTGTTAGGCGTTTGTCAACAACCGATCAATTGAGTCGGGTTGGAATCAATGATCGGTAGCTAATTTTTGGAATGGCGGTTCATTATCTTTCATCAACTTTGAATTTAATTTACTTATTATTGCTTTCTTTAAGTTTAGAAAAATTCCTATTTTTCTTCATTTGAGTTTAGTTAGTTAGTTAAACAAAAATCTCGGTTTTGGTTACTGAATAAATTTCTTAAGGATATAAATACAACGTTCCATGTGGAGACGAACCTTACTACCCTATACTTGTATTTGGGAAAAAGGAAAAAATTATTTTTGACGGTTTGACACCCGCCAGTCGTAAACCATTTTCTTTTTCTTCCACCTCTTCTGCTTTCGTCCTATTGAAAAATCCTCCAAACCAATACATGTCAATTACAATTTTCGTACTTAATGAATCGAAAATATTTGCTTATTTTTCAGAGGCGTTTCCCCCAATCCCCGTTTCTTTGCTCAACAATCATAATTTTTAAAATTCAAAGTGTTGCCCGGAGGTGTAGAAGAAGGTGATTAAAACATTTTAGGAATAGTATTTTGAAAATAGGCTTTGGAGGTTGAAAAAAAATGAGGTTTTATGGGGAAAAAATATTTGGGAAAAGGTACGATAGCAATTTCTCCTGCTAATTTCCAGGGGCCCAACCCTTCGAATCATTGTGTGTCTAACACCATATGTAGAGATTTTTGCATAGACCATCTAACTAATCAAAAAGGTTTCTCCATTGCATCTTATGTGTGTCTGTGTTTAATTTGTTATATGGAAATTTTTAAATCCTTCTCTCTTCAATTACGGTTTAATTTAAGGTTTTACTCTTCAATGATCTTTAAAAACTGTTTCCTTTATGCTGTTTTGGCTTTGCATTGGATTGTTTTGTGTTGATTCTTATTCAATTGATTACTATGCTAGGTGTTTGCAGAAATGTTTCTGAATGAACAAATCACATATGACATATCAATCAAGAGTTTAGCATCTATTTGGATTATTGAACGGGAGATTATTCAAATTCGCTTCGTGGTATACATGTACTTATGTCGATTATTGGCTTTGAATTTCGATCCCAGAAATTTCTGGTCAAACGATCGCTTGCTTAATCATGAACTAGCTAGGTCGACTAATCTATCCGGACTTGCACTGTTTCTGTCGAAGACTTGCTGAACATGTTTAAGTTTCATCATTTAAAAAGTTACGAGAAAGTGTTTGTGGTATGCATTACCAAATTCCCTCATAAAAGATGCAAGGGTAACCAGGTCTCTTGAAGTGATAGAAAGAAGTCAATAACATCTTCCTCTGCAATTGAGCATTAACCTTATTGATTGATTTTCTCACCATTTACCTTAAATGTCATTACCCTGCTGATCGTGGCTCCTTTTACCCTTCCGAACCCAAGTTGATTTAGCTGGTTTGGTGTACATCATGCTCCCGAAGATCTCCTCTTTTTTGCATAGAAAGAGATCCGTTAAACAGTTCGGAAGTGTACTGAGAAGTGAGAACTTCAAAAATAATTGAATATCTGAATTCCGAATCAAGAGTCTGCTAATCATTCCCAAGTCTGCAACTTAATTAGACTGAATAATGGGGTCCTCTCTTTATGCACCCTCATATAGCATTGCCTAATGGATTAAGATTATGTGCCCCTTGCCCTTGGATTGAAGCCACTTTCAGACTTTCAGTGGGTTTTCAACTGAAAAAATGGAGACTTCATTAATATGCTGACATCTATACCTTCCTATCGACGGGGAATCCATATGATTTTTAGGCCCCACGGCCCACAAGCAGTGCTGAGACTACTTGCTGTAAAATCCTTTAGACCTGCAGTATTCTGTCTTTTTCTTTAATTTGAAACTAGCTGCTCTGTTTGGTATCTAGGAAATTAGAAGCAAATATTTATAGATAGATGAACTGGATCAAGCGACAACATCCTTCTAAGCTTATATCCTAGTACATCCATATCTTCAGCTGGTGGCTGTTGAGTATATCTGAAAGAGAAAGAAATACACGTGCAGCTAGTGAACTAACAATAACCACTCCAAACTGCTCAGCATGATGCAAGACACCAAATTCAAAGGCGAAAACTATAACCCATGAATTGCGAAACTACAGCCTTAATATTGTGTAGATTGCTACACGAATCTTAAGTTAAGATAAGGCTCAATATAAGAATTGAATTCATGTTCATTCGATTATTGATTATGAAGATCTACATGCCTCTTTACCTCTCCTGATCTTTTTGATTCTTTAATCAAATTGCTTTTACCTGGCTGCTGTACTTATGATTGCATGTGACTGTACGGTTTAATGTGCTTGGCAGTCACACTGTCATAGTCACTAACTTACTCTCCTTTCTTTTGTTTTTTTCAGGCTCATGTTTTCCCTTCATTTGCAAGTGTTGGTCCCTTTGTACTGGTGTCACCACATAAATGTTCTCTGTCATAGGTACTTATAGCTTCTACAGACATGTTGATTAGGCTTAATACTCGGTTATCTCTGATTCCCTTTATAAGGGCTAGTGATTGATACTGCTTATCTCCTTGGACGCCGACACCTATGTATCCGTACTTGAGGATTAGAGTGAAGGTCCTTCTATCCATTCTAGCTTTTAGCTTTTAAAATCTTGTGTTTTCTTCCTTCTATACATGATGCTGAAATCACCAATACTTCTGCCCTCCAGCTTACCCAAAATATTCTTATTCATAGAATGTATATGCAAGATTACTAATTGTTAGTTCAGTTGTGTTCTAAAGATTGGTTGTATTGTGGGTAAAACCATTTAGGAAGACAGTCTACAAAACCTTTGGGAGAAATAAAAGACAACTTTGCTACTTTTATGTCAAAGATTACTCAATTCTGTCGAGCAGAGAGATTTGTAAATTGTAATGCATACTGGGAATGATATAGGCTTTTATTTCTAAGTTATGTCTTGCAACATCTTTCGGTATACAAGATTCTTGTGATAACATTGTGCTATATGTGTGGTGAAATTGCAAACCTGAAACAAGCTTTTCTGTTTCACCTGATAAAAGTTTATGTTACTTTCAGGTCAATTTTATTTGAATTACTTATGTTAATTATGTAGTTTGATGAGTTTCATTATGGAATATTAGTTGTCAGCATGGATTGGAGCATCTATCATTATCAGCCTCTCTGGCTTGTTTCAACTAATATCTTTTTTTTACAAATAATTGGGTGGTTGACATTTGCAATTTTTCAGCCAATGCAACTGTCTGCATCATTTGAAAGTTAAACTGCTTTTTCCACTGCAACTTAAACTAGAGCTACTGATCATATTGTGTAGTAGTTGACAAGTACTCGTATGACAAAGAAAGATTTGAATATTATGAATGATAACTCTGACAAATTTTGGACTCGTGAAAACAAAAAATCATCTTCCATAAGTAACAAGAGGCACTGATGTGGGTAGTAGATATGATGAGTTTGAAGAAATTTACTTTAAATTGTTCTGGGTTATCATTCTGAAAGTGTGGGAAAATGTGTGCACGTCTGATATAAATCTTCTTTTTGTGATAATTTTAGTTAGTTTCGTGTCAAAAATATGTTCTGAAATGATAATGAAATACATAATCATTTCTTATAACTTGTTGACAGGAAATCAAGCAAAAGAAGTAAATCATTTAGAGAAGGTTGTTCAAGCAGTGCGAAAACTGTTTTGGACTAGAATCTGACTGGACAAAAAATTGCACCCTGCCGTTAATGCAAGTCTTGGTTCAATGCCAATTGATTTTGAGTTTTGACCCAAATTCAACAGGTATCTTTCATACTTGTTAGGCGGTGCAACGTCCCACATGCTCCCTCCATGTCGCCGAATATAATTACTTGTGAGAAGGCATGTTAAAAATATAATCCCACGGTGCAGCCCAAGTTTTTATCTTTCCACATGCTCACTTTGGGATAATTATCCATTATAATTTACTGGATAACCCAAACTGAGGAGGTGAAAGATAAAAACTACTCACTCGCCGATTTATGTTTAGTTGGACCCTGGGCCCCGGCTCGTTACTATGTTTTGGTTTTTATTACTACTTAGTTAGCATGGAAATATAGTGGTTTCTGTCTTTGAATTGAGCAAGATTGAATTATTATAAGAATATAAGAAAATACTCTCTCCGTTCCGTGCAAAGAGTCCTCATTTGAAAGTCAATTTTTTAAAAAGATGACATTTTTAGTAGCTCATTAGTAATAAAATAACATTTTTATGCCTTAAGTTTTGAAAATGGACTCTTTAAGTGAAATATCCAAAAATGGAATAGTAGACTCTTAATTTGCCCGGAATTGAGAGAGTTATTGTTTATATTTTCTGTCATGTGGAATACAAAATAGCTAAGGAACTGAAATTTTGCGCTAAATGTGCATAAAAAGTCTATTCAAGTAATTCCCTCTCTTTTTTTTTTGGTAGTCCTCAAGTAATTCCACCACCAAAAGGAAGACACGATACTCAAATTCTTGGATGTTCATCCAGCTCAGGTCAACTGAACACGGCTCATAGTACAGTTTTGGTATTTCTTGACAATTACTTCTTGTTTATTTTTGTAATTATTGATCTAGTTGCTTAGGCTCATATGCTATATTCTCTTTATTCTGATTAGATTCTGTATGACCTTACCTTTATGTAACTGGTTTCACTGTCCTGGATTTAGAACATGCAAGTCAGTAGCATAAATAATTGCTTCTAGTATGTGCTTCTTTCTTTTGACTGAAGGGATAGTCCAAGTTAACATTGACACAACAGAATAACGAAAAATGATTCATTTATCCCATGGGAAGTAGTTGAGATCGATGCTGCGTTGAGTTGACTCGAATTAGCAACAAACAAAACTGAAGGAGTTAAATTATACTACTTGATATTGTCACCTTGGTATTTCTTCAATCTAACTTAATCCGAAAGTGAGGTAGGAATTTACTTAAGGGCATACGAACATTTATGCTTTCTTATCATATTAATCAATATGTTAATGTAGTATATCCTAGCCTACAGTGGACTTGTACATAGCAGATAATAGCAGATAGTTTGTTAGAAAGTTTGTTATCTAACCACGTCTGTTAGTGGCTATATTGTTAGTGATGTATTAATAAAAGGGTACAGAACAGTTTGTGGAAGATTAAGTCAGTTGTTAGAGAAATAAGAAAAATCTTCTCCTTCCTCTTTATGTTAGAGAGAGCACCAACAATGTATATCATGCTTTATATTTTTGTGCTTTTAACACTCCCCCTCACGTGCATACGTGGAGAGAGATGCAATTTTTTTATATATATAGGGTCAATACATACCCTTTGAAATATTTTTTAGGATAAATGCAAGGGGGGAGATTTGAACCCTTGTCCTTGCCAAACCCTTGTCCTTGCCAAACCCTTTTCCTTGCCAAACCATGAGCTCTGATACCATGTTAAGTAACCAACTCATCTAAAAGCTTAAGCTTTTAGATGAGTTAGTTACTTATCACAATATTTGGTAATTGGTTATCATCCCTTTGGACTTGGAGTACACTCTATGTCTCGTAGTTTTACTATGTGAAAGTTTCTAGAATTAAGCTCTAATTCAGCAAGAAACTTTTGTTACTCTAGTTTATTTGATCTTAAAACCAAAATTTCAATGCACAAATATTGAATTCAATAGTTGGGTTGAAGAAACTGAATATACATTAGCGGAGGGTTGTAAGTGTTCCGTGCTTTCATTATATTTTTAATATCCTTACTTTTAGGATGCATCTTCATAGATATCATAGATATCTGATGCAACCATACCAGTATGAGTCTATGACTCTAAGCTCGACAGGAAACAGAATGGTGAAAAATTATTTGATGTAGCTGACTCCAAGTAATTAGAAAAACAGCGATCGAGTGATGTTGAGTCTCTCACTTTTTACCCCTTTTTTGATGTTCACCAAAAGCTCCCACCGAGTTTGTTCCCATTAATCTTGGAACCTTCAAGAAGCACCACAGAGAAGTATTACTTGAACCCTCAAACAATATTGATACTCTTTTCTTTAAAGAGTTTATTCCGAAGCAAGGTATCAGGATCTTCTAAAACAAATAGGCCAAGAAACAGAAAGCTCAAAAAAGTTTGAAGTTGTGAGACTATAGCATATGGTCTTTACAGTTATTGGTGCATATCAAATTAGAATAAAGTAAGCAAAGTGCGTTCCTTTGCAAGTTGAGAGGGAAAAAAAAAGGCCCTTTAAACAAAGAAAGTGGGGTTTTATTGTCATTTACCATAAAAAAAAGTAGGAAAGGTCGTATTGCTCATGTTGGCATGAGTCTTGTATGTGTAGTGGGCAGTGGGCAGTGGGCAGTGGGAGGGACCAAAAATATGATAGGTGCAAGTGATATAGGTGGGGACTGGGGACTAGGACTTTTGCCATTGTTAGGACTTGGGGATAGTGGTTGTAAGGACCACCAATTAGCAAACAAAGAGGCACATGAGAGGAGACAACATGAAAAAGTTGTAGTACTAGTTACACAATAATACAAGGCGCATAAATCTACTATTTCAACTTCACCTGCTATGGGTGCATTTCGACACTACTTTTTTTTTTTTTTTTCTTCTCTTATAGTTTTATAGTAGGGTAATTCTCTTGTAAAACCGTCTTACGGATCTTTATTCGTAAGACGAATCTTCACTATCTCATAGCTCAACCCATTAACATATGATAGGTCGGGTAAGAAGGATCCGTCTTTCAAAAAATATCTATAAGACCGTCTTATCCAAGTATTTGTCTTATTTCTTACTATTGGTCCCACCATCTTTTACTCCATCTTTCTCTTAGTGTACGTGCTTGCATCTACCATTACAAAGCTAAAGCAAAACCCACGAAACACAGAAATCAACATAAGTCAAATGCCTCCTATATTACCATGTCCTTTGATAATGATTAAAAACACAGAATATTAACCTAGGAAATTATTTGAATCTTCTAGGGATGATGAGATTGTTGAATGCAAGAGATCCTAGGGGTGTATGTGTACGATGTTGGTATTTAACTTTCTATTACTGTTAGATAGTCTAATCAGGTACGCTTCACTTTATTAGGATGAAGATTCTTGTTTCAGAACTACTTTATGGAAGTCTAAGATTAAATTATGCTTCCCCACCCAAATGTGGAGGATCTTAGAGCCCATTCACAGATACTAAACACAGACAAAGACAATATACTTTCTTAATGAACCTTTGAAGTTTGTATTTATCTGCTAACTTAAACAAATGTCAATCATCATTAAAGCAACAGTTATATTTGGTTGTTTGATATATTAATCTAGGGACTAGGAAGTTGTATAAATAATATGACTAGGATTGTCTTCTTTGAATCAAGTAAGTAGTAACTAATCCATCTAGTGATCTTTGTTAAGTCAACAAAGTTATTCAGCAGAGAAGAGAAGTAAGGAGTCCAGGGTGAAGCACTGAAGCATGAGATGCCTATGCTGGTGGGGACTTGCTTTAAGCATTTTTTGTTTCTAAAGCAGAAAAGCGACTAATATATGTTGTGTATGCGCCTTCAACCCATGACCTAACAGAATAAAAGAAAAGAAAGCAAGGGGGCCAAGTGTATACATATCCTACTATCAGTATGCATTCTCAGTTCGTTTTTTGGGGTTTATCTCAACATCAACTTTTCAACTTTCAGTAATAGGGAATCACTGTCCCTTTCTGTAAGTGGACATAATCTACTCACATCGATCGAGTGAGTAGCGAACCACATAAATCAATGTATTGATCTCTCTTTCTGTTTTTCACTATATGTTGTTTGTCGATGACAATATGGAAGGTAAAACTGCTGTCTTTCAAGTGGGAATTATGGGAATATATTTTCGTGTTGAAATTGTATGAAAAAAGGTTGTTACATTAGACCAATGTTACCTCAAAGAGTGCTTGGTGACTCATCAGAACTGTAACTCCACATGAACTGCCTCAACTATTATTCATTGAAGCATAATTGAAATGTTTACCAAAACTTCTCTTTATCTTTTAGCTAAACGGAAACTCGAATTCTTCTCTTGTTATAGTTAGGTGATAAGCAAGAGGGCAAGACCTAGGTGCTAAAAAAAGTAACCAAGAATTACAACCTATTGGCGACATTTCATATTGAACAGAATTATTATACTAACCAAAAGTACCAATACAATAAAGATGCCATACTGAATGATGTGGCTCGTTCGATTCCAATAATTTCGATTAATAAAACGATGTCACTGCTGCAACATTCTGCTTATGATTTCTGTATAAAAAATCAATCTCAAAGGCTAGCAATTTCGTTGGATAACTGTACCATACTGCCCATGCTGAGGTCCATACGAAGATGTTCCATAAAATGGATCCATCATTAGGCCACTATTTGAGAGGTCGAAAGCCATGGTTGTTGCTCCTTGATTTGGCAGTACCGCCCATTGGTACAGTACTTTAGCCATTTGGTTCATGTTTGACTGCTGCTGCAGTTGTGGGACTTGTGGCTGTATGTTGTGGTCATCTATGGAAGGATGTTTCTCGCTCCTGGGCGACAGCAGTTTTTTAGTGTCGGTAATGTTGACTGTCGTGATGTCATGAATGCTCGACCGCCTCTTATCCTTCCCTCCGGAAAGTTGGCGGATGAAGTATTTCTGAGCATGACTAGCAACCTGAGTTGGTGTTCGAGTTGTCACGAAATTGCGGGAAATATTTCTCCAGTCCCCTTTACCATACTTTTTAAGCCCCAATAGGAATTGCCTGTGGTTTAGCCATTTAACACACCATTAAGTCCAGTTTACAATAAATTAGTAATAAAAAAAGATATTAAAAATAGTAAATTCTAAGCAATTTAAAATGCAAAGTGCAGATATCAACTGCACTACACATGACAATAATAAATGTTTTTCTGTTGAATTATTCTGCTGCCTGTAGTTTTCATTTGTTGATCAATTTACATGCTTTTGATTGTACGTTCATGCGCGCGCACACACATACAAACAAACATATGTATGTATATGTTGATGTGATCATTGATAAATGCCAGAAGACCATATTAGTGGTACTCTGTCTGTACAAATTTTCGATTTGTTATATGATTAGTCTTAACATAGTAACAGTATAAAAGAAAAGGGTAAACATTTTTCTAATTACCTGTGTTCTTCCTCTGTCCACGGTATGCCTTTTTTCTTTTCTTGATCAGAAGAGCGAGTTGACGAGCTTCTCTTTCCGCCTGGGCCGTAAAATTGTTTCAACCCATCCAAACCCTGATTATTCATACACTCTAGTGTGAAATAATCACTAGAGTAGCCAGGTACTGGTATTAGCCCTGCCTCTATATCGCTAAC
This sequence comes from Codonopsis lanceolata, assembly GCA_013146195.2. Classification (NCBI taxonomy): domain Eukaryota; kingdom Viridiplantae; phylum Streptophyta; class Magnoliopsida; order Asterales; family Campanulaceae; genus Codonopsis; species Codonopsis lanceolata. The sequence goes on along the minus strand of CM028381.1, from coordinate 120,095,851 downwards.
ATCTTCCACCAATTCTCTATACTGTTTGATCACATCACTCACTGTCTTCCCCGGGATCATGGCTGCCACATAGTACCATCGATCCGGGGTATCTTGATCGTACAACGCAAGCGCATTTTCAAACAATTTGTTCTCCTCTGCGGTCCATTTTGTCTCTCTGCTTTCCTCGAACAACCAAGTCGAGTTCGTGATGTATGATGATGGAGACAGGATATCCATTTCTCGATTCAGTTATAGAAGGCTAAGGAAATTGAAACTCAAGTGCTCTTTCTTTCTCTTTGGAGAGAAAGAAGAGAACCCCGAGAGAGGAAATGTAGAGAAAGTGGGAGGCTTTATGACCAGCCAGAAGACATTAAATCAAGAAGTATTTTGAAGGGAATCTGAATATTTTTTTTTTTTTTTGACATAAGCATGAGATGAGGAATCTAGAAAAGACCCAACTTTCCAAATCACTAGGAAAAAAATGAGGAACTACACAAAAAGCCTTATCAGATCTAAAATACTTGAAATTAATAAAAACTTATTGAAAAATCAAAAACAAGGAGAACTCATGAAACAATTGCTGTGAGTTTATAAAGTGAAGCAAGAACATGGGTAAACAAGAAAATCTCAGGGGTTGAAGCTGTCAAAGTGCAAAAGATTTGGGCTGGTGCTTCCAAGTTCCACCTTGGGTGTGTTAGGGAATGAGGGGGTTGGAAACTTTATAGGGAGAATTAACAGAAAGCAAAGGGAGTGAGCTTAAAGAAATGAATCTAAATTTGTCAGCAAATTGTACTTGATTGTAAGGAGGGGGGGGGGAGAGATCTACAGATCAGGAAAATAGCAGTACAAGAATAGAGTTAATAAATAAGAGGTGGATGAATGTTATTGGCTTAGATGGTGTTTTGGGGACTGTTGCTAGAGAAATGTACTATTACAATCACTTATTGTGTGTGTGTGTGTGAGAGAGAGAGAGAGATGGCCAATCAAAAACCAAAAAGGACAAGCTGTCTAAGGAGATGCTTTAGGGGTATTCTGGTAATTTACCAAAGATGAGGACGTTTGGCAGTGTTTGTTTTGACATTTAGCTGAGAGCTTCTGGCAATGGCTGCCAATTATTGTGTGCCCAACATTTTCTTGTTGTTTTGGTATGAATATTGTCTAGCAAACTTGTTCTCCACTATATGTCTAGCAAACTTGTCCTCCACTATATACCCTAGCAAACTTGTGCCCATGACCTCTTTAACTGCATTACCAAACTCATTCAGCATATGTTCCAATTACTTGAGGTTGGTTACATGATTCTTTTTTTTTTGTTCCGATATGTGTGTACACAGATATACTTAAATATTCTTTCTCATAGAGATTTGAAAAAGTGTTATGCTGGTTTAATTTGGTCGATTTTGACATTTTTCTTAATTCAGATTTGGAAGGTGATTCAAATAGGTATGACCCTAAGTGTGACACATGAAATTACAGATTTTATAACCCTATACTAACTACATTTTAATTAAACCAACATCTAAGCCTTTCCCCATTTCTGCTGGATGTTGCTGTTACAGTAACATGGTTATTGTACCCTGAGTAATTTTGTCTATTCATTCTTCTTGTTGACCAAAAGATTGTGATGACTGCCCTTTGCTTCACTCCTAAAGCTCAAATATCATGAGTTGACCTTTATAGTAGTTGTTGTAGAATCCTAAGCTAATTAAGATTACTTCAATTTGCTCATAATCAAGAATGATATGTATATATATCATCGTCATCGTCATCATCATCATTATCCACTTTAAAGATACTTTCTTGATGCCCCAACCATAGAAATAAGACAACACTGTTGTGCACGGCGGAAGACTTTGCAAACAAACACAAATATTCAAGATCAATAAAAAAGAATAGAGAGTGAGATTGTGGTCAACGGACTATTGAAATTTTATTAATGTTAATCTTAAACACGTTCTAGAGTTACAATTATATATGAATACAATACCAAACCATAAACTGCCTAAATAAGGAAACCCAAAAACAATTCAGCCGCAAGGATGTGGTTGCATTGCACCACGTGATGCGACTGCTTCGCTATCGAGTGTGGTCGCATTGCCTTCTTGAGTGGGACCACATTCGATACTAAGACATCCTTTGGATTTCTCCCTTTGAGATGCGATCGCTCTGCCCAAGGATACGACTGTGTTGTGCACATCAAAAGATTTTGCAAACAATTAACTGAGTATAACAAGATCAATCAAAGAGAATAGAGAGAGATTGAGGCCAACGGACTATTGAAATTTTATTATTTCAACCTTAAACACGCTTTAAGGTTAGAATTATATATATGGATACAAACACACCATTTACAACAGAGAAACTCCGGTCTTTCACCTAGAATGTATCAACCATTTTTTCAGTGCTTATATTGTTGCACCGAATACGTGGGGAGCGTGTGGGCTGTAATGAGTGCTGCTACTGCTACATAGTATTCCCTCGTTGGTACGTACATGTCTTATTAGCTGTAATTGTTAAAACAATGATTTTGTGGCAATAATGTTGTCGAAGCATAAGTTGAGCTCCATAATCAATGGAAGTTGATTTTCATAATACTTGGTCTTTACAAAGATTCTTCGTCTTACTTAGTACAATATTATTGGTGTTAAGGTATGTCAAAGTCATTATCAATAGAAAAACCAGATTAGGCTTTTGGATTAGGTACAGAATACTTTAATATTATAGCATACCCAAACCCACTTGCAATTATGTAGGGATTCAATGAATCGCACGCATGGTACAAGTAGAACAATTCTCTATGGGCTAATCTTCTGGTTCTTGGAATTCAATATCTTTCTTTATCCACTCCACTTTTTAACCAAGATACTCACGTTGTACACAGGAGGGCGCGTTGGTTGGTGAGAATAGCGCTCTCCATATGCTTATCAAGGTTGTGCTAACTAAGTCTAGGTCACCTAGTTAAGAATACATGATATTGTTTTATGACAGTAATTTCATAAATAAATTCAGAACAAGAGTCAGTTATTAGCAAAACCTAATTTCATAAATACACACACATATATATATAAATAGAAAATTGGTAGGTCTGCTTTCAATGTTGAATATATTAATGGTAGAAATGAGTATTGATTGTACTAAGCATCAGACTATCAGTGGGGTGGGTTGTTATGTGGCATTGTCTTTCCCTAGGGAGAAAAAAAAATAGGCAAAGAAAAGGGAAAGCTGCTCCCTTTACTTGTTTCTGCTTCTTGATTGGTATTGGTAGTCCATATAGACCCAAACAGAATATTTCCCCTGATTTTTGTTTGATTTATTGTTGGCAGGCAGTGATTAAAATGCAGCACAAGAATCAATGAGGGTGGAAGCTGGCAATATTCTGGCATTGGCCGGTCGGTGGGATGCTCGCTCTCGCTCATTCAATTCAGCAGAATGCTAAATCTTATTCAGATCATAGCATCAAAATAGTTGTATAACAAAACAATCCAAGAGATGGATCAGGTTACAATATGTGGTACAAGAGATCCAAGCCCGTTGCATTCACTTTAGATATAGGATTTGCCATTCGAGAGTTTGACAAGACAACCACTTGGTGCATTGTCATTACTAGAATTCAAAGTTTGTATGAGATAGAGTGTAATTTAGTCGAAAAATCCAAGATTTGTACATTTGCTCTCTTTGAATGTCATGATGACACTGGTTGGTGAAGGGGCAGCTTCACTCTTCTTCACATGGCCTGTTTCTTGACTTACTTTCATTTCTTTAGCATCTTTGTGGGAAAAAAAGAGGTTCAATTATTTAATCCATTGTGACATTGTCATTTAATTAAAATCTGAGTATTTGTAGACTGTAGACTATAGACTGTAGCCTGTAGGTAATAAACACTATTTGCATTTTTTTTTCAATTATAGCACTCCAAAAGAGTCCACTTTTAAATATTAAGGCATAAAAGTATCATTTCTTAAAAAAGTTTGACTTTCAAACGGGAACTCTTTGTCGTGTAGTACTAGTTAAAGCAAAAATTGACATTTAGCTTATGTTATTTTGTGCCATACCCTTCAGCACTTGTACTTAAATTTGAATAATTGTTATATCTGGCATCCCATTTTCATTAAACTGGTTTCCATTGTTCAAGAAAAAAATGCCATATATATATAATTTGCATCTCTGACCTGCTAGTGATGTTGTTGGAAATGAAAATGAGTGGTATTTAAATGAAGTGGGACTTTCCATAAATGGAAAGATTCTCCCTTCTAAAAGCGAATGCACGAGGGACAATTGTACAACTTGCATTTCATTAAATTACTCACGAGTAGATCTGATTTTGCAAAAGCATTAAGCAAGCACCAAAACATATATATATATATATATATATATATATATATATATATATATATATAATAAATACCGTAAAAAATAAACTTGTACATGAAAAAATAAAAGGTGTAACAAGTAACAAACTAGAGTTAAGTTTCCCATGAATTGAATTGAGAAATTTGGATATATTTTAATTCCATGTATTCTTGGAACTTCCTCAATTAATATTTATATGCAGTGGCTGGCACATGTGAATTTCTGTGCATTTAACCTAGTTGTCCTGTTAAGATTTCATAATACTAGAAGAGGTTTAGTGGGCTACTACTGTATGGACTTCAATCGAAAGCAGCTATCCTGCTCCTTCCGCCTTGAATAAATTACTTGCCTATTATCTCGCTCAAGAAACCTCTGTTTGGGCCAGTAACCATTTCTATCTGATGGGTTGTGTCCATAACTTTGTAAATGTCTTGTCTTGGACTCCAAACCAAAAATAAATAAAATATAAGCCTAGGGAGACGTGTTACTTACTTGTGTGCAAGTGGCAATAGGCCCATTTCATTTGACAGTTCACATATTGGGCTTAAAGGGTAAAATTCTTTCTAAGAATAATTGCGGGTCGGTACACTTTTCTAAAATTATAATCTGCTCAAGTACTCTGTTTTTTTTCTTCAACTACATAAGTCCATTTTTGTTATTTTCTTCCTTAAATACCCCTCCTCCTACCATCCTTTCTTCTTTCTAAAACCATATATGTCCATCAGGAAGAGGATTGGGCTAAGCATCTATTTCTATCTTCGTTATAATTTTGTATTCAAAGTGCACATTCTATTCCACACTTTTTCATTTCATATGGAGCAGACTCAAAACATTTGTGTTCTATCTCCGTTGTAGTTTTGTAATCAAAGTGCTCGGTTTGTACTAGAATCGCATGGAATGGAATGGAATCACTTACAGGGAAATCCAATTTGGGCATCGTTGCTTATGATGTGGGTATCGTTGCCTATGATGTGAGTGTCGTTGCCTATAATGTGTGCATCCAATTTTACCTCGGTGTTTTTAATTAGACATCGTATCTTTTAATTCAGCGTCGGTGTAATTTAATTAGGCAACAAATTTTTCTATTCCACCTCGGTTTAAAAATACACGCATTTAATGATTTAAAAATTAGGCATCTATTCTTCCAATCATACCTCGATGTTACTTAACTAGGCATCGTTCCTTACAATCATGCATCGGTTTTAGTTTATTAGTCATCGTTATTTACAATTCTGTCTCGGTGTTACTTAATTAATCATCCTTCCTTCAAATCATACATTGGTATATAAATAATTAGGCATCAATGTTTCCAAACGTGCCTCGGTGTTACTTAATTAGGCATCGTTCCTTACAATTATTCATCGGTCTTACTAATTAGGTGTCATTTCTTTATTATGGTGACAGACTTGAATTTATTTTTCCAATCCTGCCTTAGTGTTACTTGATTAGGTATTATTCCTTCAAATCATGCCTCGGTGGTACTTAATTAAGCATCATTCCATCAAATCCTACCTCGATATATAAATAATTAGGCATCTTTTTTTAAAAAAATCATGTCTCGATGTTAGTTAATTAGACATCGTTTTTAAAATCATGCCCGAAATTGATGAACGATGCCCAAAAAAATTTGAACGGCGCCCAAATTTTTTTTAGCGACGCCCAAATTTTGGACAGTGACTTTTGTATAGCGACACCCAAAAATTTTGATCGAAACCCCAAATTTTTTTAGCAACACACAAATTGGGACAATGACTTTGTGTGTGCGTTTTTCCTTCATTAAGGGTATTTTTGTTGTTTTTCCTCAAAAAGTATACTGTAGCGATTTAAAAAATAATGATGGACTTTTGCGGTTATAATTTGACCGCATGGTACCGGCCCGATTATCACCCAAGTTTCTAGGGATAAATTCGGTTTGGTACCATGTGATGGGCGGACAATGTCATTGCCCAAATTTGGGCATTACTCAAAACTTTAGGCATCACGTTGCAAAAGTCACTGCCCAAAATTGGGCCTCGCAATGCAAAAGCGAATGATTTCTTCTTTTATCTTTCTTTAAATATTCCATCTCTCTCTCTCTCTCTTTCTATCTCTCTCTCTCTCACTTAGAAATGTTACCAGTGATCTCTCTCTCTCTTTATCAACATTTCCAACTAGGTCTCTGTTTCTGTCTCCCTCCTCTTAAGCAAGTCCACTTCGGTAAGGCTTTTCCATTTCTTCCAATGACGAAGCCCAAGATCTACGACTGAAACGTTTTCATTTCAGACAGGTAGAGTCTCCTTTCTTCACTCCCTATCCCGGTTGGCCTTATGAAATAAGATGTCGATTGAGCACATTGGAACTCGGCACCGTCTTCCTTCTTAACCTCACTCTATCATTTTTTATCACTAAAATTCAAACTGTTATTGTTTGTGTGTGAGGAAGTCACTAAAATCCCAAATGTTAATGGGCATCGTAGGTTTCGATACGATATCATTGGTTTCGATTCGGGTATCGTTGGTTTCGATTCGGGCATTGTTGGTTTCGATGTGGGCATTATTGGTTTCGATATTGTATAGTCAAAGTGTTTTTGATATGTTTGGAGAGATTTTGATAAATCATGGAGTAATACAATACACTTGTGCTCTCGCCACATCCCAAATCTTATTTTATCACTTTCACTAGAATCATCATTCTGGGAAATTGGTGTCTTTGCTCGTTTCGCATTTTAAACTACACATTTTGAATGTACAATAATGACAACAAAAAACAGCAAACTTTCTTAACTTTGATGAAGTTAGTTGCTTTGAATTTAAAATCGTAGACACCGTTAGTTGCGATGAAGAAGACGAGAAAGAGAGAGAGAGAAGTCAGAGCCATATCTGAAGAAGAAGACAGGGTGATATTGAAAAAAAAAATTAAAAGTGGACTTATGCAGTTGGAAAAAAAGACAGTAGTAGAGCGGTTACAATTTTAGGAAAGGGGGCCGACCCGCAATTATTCCAAGTGTCTAACCCTTCCAGTTCACCATTCTTTTTTTCAACCGTAAAAGACAATTTCTGAAATAATTGTTCCTATAATACCCAAGGTCAAAAAATGCTTTAAATTTCTTCTTCTTATCTATTGTCGTTGAATTTGTTCGTCCAAAAATGCAAAAAAAGTATGAGGAGGAAATAAAGTGAGGAGTTGGGTGATGAAGAAGAACGGTGCTTATTGCTAATTTTTTCTTCATCACCCTAACTTTCCACTCTTTTACTTATTCAAATCATGTTGTTGGTGGTGGTGTTGTTCTTCTTCATCATTGTGTTTGTGTGATTCAAAATAGATTTATTTATGTGTTTTGTGGTGTTATGCATGTAAAAAGTTCAATGAAATGTCTGAATTTTATTTTTCGTTGTTTATTTGTGAATCGTGATTCATCGATTTGAATTTAAGATGCATGAAAGATGTATATAAATTTGAATCATTTATTGATTGTGAAATGAAAAAAAAAAGTAAATGAATGTTTGTTTTCGTAACGATTTTTGCATCACGATGCAAAATTGGACTTGATAAATAAAATTGAATTAGGCAATTAAAATTGATTTTTGCATCGTGATGCAAAAATTGATGCATTGTGATGCAAAATTAGATTTGGTAAATAAAATTGATGCATGATGCAAAAATTTATGCATCACAATGTATTTCTGTAGTGCGCCTAAGACTCATTAAAAGTATCGTAGTCATTTCGCCTCAAAAAAATTATTTCTTGAGGTTGAAAAAAAATGAACAGTATGAAACAATTGAAAACTTGTAAAAGAAACCGATGGGCAATTTTTTCAAGATAATTTTGCAGTTTGGGCCCAGTGACAACCAGCTATAGTTTTTGTTTTTGTAACATAATGAAAATGGATGCAATATTTATGCAACCCAATAAGACCAACAGTACTTCATCTGCGCGTTATCAAACATAAACCTGGTACCTAACCTAGGATGTGGCCGACAACTGCCCAGTTGCCTTCCATTCCAGGTTCTTATTGGGGAATTTTTTCCCCTCTCTCTCCTAGTCACCATCTAAGAATTCATACAATGGTGGGATTTTGGTAGATTCTTAATAGGAATTGGGGTAAGAATTTGAGTTTTCAAACAATGGTGATGCTCTTAGTAAGTCCCAACATTGACCTGATCCATATGGTCCCTTCATTATGATTTATGAATTATGACACACGCTTGGTGCAAGTCGTCGATTCTGCAGCCAATGTCTCAGGTAGAATTTGCTTTCTCACTCACACTCACTCACACCTCCATTTCAGGAAAATAGTCCTCGTTTAAAAGTTAATTTTTTTAAGAAAATGATATTTTTAGTAACTTATTAATAAGAAAATGACACTTTTATGCTATAATTTTTTAAAATGGATTCTTTAAGTGAAATATTATAAAATAAAATAGTTGAAATACAGCTAAGTTACAAGATACGTAGGTACATGTTAATTTAACTACTACATATACGAGTTTTGTCGCCTTAAAAAAATTGGCAACAGGAACACCAAGACTGACCAAGATTAGGTTAAAAGTTTCCATAAACAGTGGAAGTGGTCACAAAAGGCCCACTCATTTGCTTTAATGAGGAGTCACAAGTGTTGGGGACGATATAAGAAAAAAGCCTTATCCAGAATAATAGGCCATGAATCTTTGTTTTAGAGGAAAGTGACAACCCTTTAGCTAATAGATGTCTCCCCAGTCAATCAAAGCAAACAAAACCTTCTTTTATCCTATCTGGAAATGTCTGATTTTTCCTTTTAGGGGTATAGTCGGGTCGGGATAGTGTTTGTCAGAGCAACTGCACTACGTTGTTGAATTTGATGCTAAGTGCCTAGTAACTTTCTTTTCACCAATTTGTATACTTGCATTGTCAGGGGTTTGAACTTTTGAAATATGAAAAGTGTTTCTTCATTTGGAACAAGTAAAACTACTTTTATTATGTTAGATAATTTTCAATTTTTCTAAAAATGTTGAGTCTATGATTTTCAGTCCCAGTTCCAAGTGGAATTTCATTAGCATTGTGTATGTTCAAGTCAGACATGGACTTCAAAAGCAATGAAATTCGGAATTGAAAGATTACCAAGGATTTGTTAGAAAATATACATGGAAAATTTAATACATATAATTACAGAATATAGAAGTAAAGAAATTAAAATGTTACTGTTAGGAAAAGTCGTTGTTCAAGCTTTAATGCTCCTGGAGCTTTCAAGTCTGCTGATGTAGATAACTTAGCAAAATCTGCTGATGTGAAAGGCTTGACGAAGTCTGCTAATGTATAGTGGCGGATCCAGGAATATTGTTGACCGGTGTCCAAAATTTTAACTACTCTCTCCGTCCCAAAATATATAACGCTTTAGGGCTTTTCACATAGACCAAGGAAACATATTGTAAATACTAAACTGCCCCTATTCAGACATTAATTAGGTGTCTTGATATTCTTGCCCAAAGAGCCAAACACGGGTTACGAAGTCAATAAATATTGGAGAATTTGAGAAAAAAAGGGAAAAAGTTCCTTGAAAATTACAAAATGTCATCTATTTTAAAACAAAAAAATTATCCCAAGACGTCATATATTTTGGAACGGAGAGAGTATTATGGCAAGTCCAATGGTGGTGCTTACCTATAGGTATCAAAACCAAAATTTGATACCTATTGGTTATTATTCATTGGTATCAAAAGATCATCTCTAACCATAGGTATCAAAATGAAGGGTATTAAAATTAGGTGCGGTACTAAGAGGGGTATCAAATTTGATACCTTCCTTAGTACCACACTTAATTTTGTTATCTTTTACTTTAACCATTGGAGAGTCTAATACTCTTACATAAGTATCAAAATTTGGTTTTGACCCCTACCATTGGACTCGCCCTTACATAAAAAAAAAATAGAAATTACAAGTTGTCCTTTATGCGTTTTCATACGTTGAAAACGCGTAATTACATCATCACCAACATTCATTAACATGTCTTTTTCGATATAACATACAAGAGAATCAATTAAAAATTAATCGGACATTCGATTTCGTAAATACGTCTTGACAATATTTTTTACAAAGAATTTGGGAGGGGTCCAATTAATTTTTTTGGAGGGGTCCAATTGTCAAATATCACAAACTTACTCCTATTTTTTTTTATTGGGCGGTGTCCATGGACACCCCTGAAACCCATGTGGATCCGCCCCTACTAATGTACAAGGCTTCCTTAAAGTCTGCTGGTGCACTAAACTTGTGAAGATTTGCTGGTTTCCTAAGCCTTTCAAAGTCTACCTGTGATGCGAGACGGAAGTCTGCTGGTCCGAGGCCTGTGTCAAACACAGTTTCCTTAAAACAGATTCGTCTCTGAGAGAATTTTTTGTGTAAAACCCTTTGTGAATCGTCTGGAAAGGTGAAACATCTCTTAAAAAGAAAGCGAATCGTTTCGCGCCTTGGAAAATAATTAATTTCAGTCCAATTTTTTCACAACATATTAAACCCTTCACATGACATTGAGATAGGTTCCAGGGGGAGATGGGTACAACATTCATCATGTTCATGTCGCTGTACATTGATGGTACGAACGGGGACAAACGTGGAGCACCAACAAAATTAATTGGTGTACTTTCCAGGCTTGATTATGAAGGGATGGGCCAATTTTGTAGGATAGTTGGGTTATGAACCTTAAAGGTGGAAATGGGTCTACTTTGTTTTTTTTCTTTTTAGGATTGTGAAGTTTGTAGCCTTAGAAATAAGATAAGAGAGACTAGGTCACTAGAGAGTGGTTTGGTTATTGGGTAGAGCTAGAGTAGTACATATGCATGCTATCGATCTACAAGAGCTAATTTTGCCAACTCAAGATGTCTGTTAATGATCATTCCATAGTTTGGAAATAACTGAAATCCAATTATGAGCATGAGATTCATAATTGATTCATGGTTGTCTCCTTTGGATTATTGAATAGACAATAGTAGCTACCTTTCTTTAACAGCCTAGTCATATATAATTCTACCTAAACATTGTACAATGGCCAGCTGATAATGTAAACATTATATATATATGTAATTAGGGAGAGACTGACCTACTTGATTTGTGTTAATATTCGTCGGGTTATGGACTCGGGCAAAACCATGAGTGGGGATGAAAGTGAGATGGAATTAATAAACAATCACCTGAGAGAAAACCAAAGTTAATTTGCTAGCTGAGCAGATAACTAGTGTCAACTGTCAAGTGTCCACACGTAATTATTGTGTTTGTGGTCCTTCCATTCCTGGCAGGCTTTAGGCTTAGCTCATCTTAAAGTTAAACAAATACTAATCCATCGGTCAATGCGTAAGTTCATGAACTTAAGCAGTCTTTTCATTGCAGTTAGTCACTCCTAAATATCAGCTTACCAACCTAATACTCTATTACTCCTTTAACAAACTTATGAGTTTTCTTTTGGCTGTTCCCATATACTCATTTACTTTTTGATTCCACCATTTGCTTACACACCAGAGACTACGTAACATTGCTCTCTCCTGATTTCCAAGTCAACTCTTTCAAATCACAACCATAATCCACCATTCCACCCGAGTATTAAGTATAACACTAACTTATCCTGATTCTATGTTTGATGGGACTTTTACGGATCGGATTAAATTATATGTGTACCCGGATAACCCCGTTATATATCCGGGAGTAAATAATACCTCCATCCCCCATGTTATTATTTAGTCGGAGATAACAAAAAGTGAGACTAATTTTTTTATCCGGTAATTTCCCACGCGTAAACCCTACCGCCAACCAGTATCAACGTAGACAAAGCAGCAATATCCATCTTCTTCTCCCTCCCATGTGTGTTAATGGTGGTGTTTCTTTTTCCTGTGTTTTTCATCATCTTTTGTGCTGGTTTTTTTGAAAAAATTAAACTTACCTTGTTATCTCTTTTTTCGGTGTTCTTTTTTATCTTGTGTATCGTTGTGTTATGTGTGACTCAAGTTATAGAGCTTTCATAATTTATAAGTCAGATTGTTATATGCCGGACTCGTGAAATTGTAGGCTTTGCAATAGGAATTGATTTTGTTATTGTTATTGAACTTGGGGGTGCTTACTTAGATCAGTTTTTGTCGTCCATTTATATCATTAAGTGTCTTAGATCCCACCGACTAATCTCTTATAAAGTTATGTATTAAAGTGAGCAGAAGAAGCAAAGTTGTGTATTTGGCTGAAGTAAAAATGTAAATATTTGGAGAAAGCACTTCATCAACTTGAGACAGTGAAATAATTTAAACCAACTCTTACCATGAGAAATTCTTATCAAACAAGCCTACGACGACTTAGGGTTAAGCACGAAGCAAGGAGAATAAGAAAATTCAATTAATTATCAAAACTCATAATCAAACGTTTAAGAGGGTATTTATATGCCCTAAAACAATCCAAACACTAAAAGGAATAAATAAACAAAAAATAACGAAAAACCGAAAAAAAAAAAACTTCCAAAATCTGTAACAGTGCTTAAACAGCGTTTTTTGTGCTTAAAACGAACTCGTCACAAGTTACACCTGTTGTGACACTGGAAAAATCAGAAACAATGGAAATTGATAGGAAAATGTCCACCACCTAAGGAATCCATGCAAGGATGCAGGACTAGGAAACTCGTCGCCCAACGAAATCCACCGATGAGATATTGAGTTGAAGGCTAGTTCACCACTCTAAGGAATCCACCTAAGAGATACAAAACTAATTTAAGAGAGCACAAAGCTACAATCCATGTTTTATAAATAATTAAACACTCAAATAATCTTTTCTTTCTTATTATCACATTACATGACTTATATAGAAGATAAGATTATATACAAAATCATAAGTTGTAGATAAGTGTATCTTATTCTTGGGAACTCCAATAATCTTTATCTCTTTGTATTCTTCAATGTATTTTTTTTGTATTCTTCAAGAGTCTTGATCAATACATGAACCTCTTTGAATGACACTACGATTTCCGGTGTCACGTTGTGTCTTGTAGATCTAGTCGAGAGCTTCGATTTAATATGTATCGGGTCCTGTAATTCATGCAGGATCAAAAATTATGGTAAATTGAAGGAACCTTCCCAACAACTTGATTTCTACTATTGTCTTTTTGGTCCCAAATTACAAAAAAAAAATAATTATTATATGATCCCAATTTTTCACTCTAAAATTATAGAACGGTAGTTGTATGGGGAAACCACAATGAGTAAGATATGTTGAAATCTAATACTATCATAACAAAATTTATTTTTGTTTTATGATAGAGGACAAGTTCCGGGTACGTTGTATTTTAATCTAAAAATTTGTTTTATTAAAAGTTTTTATCCGTCTTCAGATCTTCATATTTTTTCAAAATCGAAAAAAGATATGTCATGCATATAAATGTTTTATTTTGTGTATAACGTGTTTTTTGGTTTCGAAAAAATATTATGGAGTAAAACAGTTGAAAATTATCCAAAAGCGATCGACACTAATTTCTCAAAAAAAAAATTGTTAGTGTAGTATTGGAAGGTTTAACGCATATATATAAAATTATAAATAATGTAGCACTCAAAAGCTTATCTACATGTTTGATGTCCCAAAAGTAGGCCTTGACAGAAGGTATTTAATTGTGGAATGACTGACTCTAACTGTACCTGTAATCATTAGTTGGATTATAGTGGGATGATTTATTTAAGTTTAATGGAAACATTCTCAAGTGGTGTACTATTGGTAAGTCAAGGAAGGTGTGGTTTTTCTTTCTTTTTGAAAACTGAAAAGGAAAAACAATTAATGGCATATCTTCGTCAAAGAGTTAGGGTTCGCTGAGTTTCAGCATTTTCTTTTGGCAAGACTATCTTTCCAATGTTTACTCAATATCATAAAATTATAATCTTGTCTTCAAATTAAAAAAAAGATATTTTTAGTAATTTCATTAATAATAAAATGATATTTTTATATATTAATTTTTAAAAATTGATTTTTAACTAAAACATTAAAGGGAAAGAAAGAAGAAAGAAAAGGTCAACAAGAAAAGTTGAGAGGATTTATTGATCCGTGTCTTGTCGTCCATTCTTTTTCCCACTCAATAATATATACAGTAGATTAAAAGATGAAGAAAATTTGATATAATTAATCTAAAAAATAAATAAAGAAAAAAGACTTTCTTTGGTGTATTGGAGCTAGAATCTCATTCTCTGCAATTCCAACCTTGTATGGCTCCCAATCTTTTGGCGAAAAAACATGAATTATTTTCCGTTTCCTTTTTATCATTCACCAGGCAAGTGTATGGCGTGAGTGCTGTTTTACTCATTATTTTGACATAAATTATCTCTTGTTCACCTGATTAAAAAGATTTAAAGCAGTACAGATTTCCTTTTAAATGTGTATGGCGTATAACTTCATAATAAAATGATTTTAAATATATATAAATTTTTTGACTTTATTCAAAATGTTTACGTTAAATTAGTGGATCACTAATACTTATAGAAATTGAGTGGCTTACCAATCCTTGCATCAACAAATCACAATTTTGATGATTTGAATTATATTGAATGGATTGGATCGATGATCAATGGATCCTTATCCTAGTTGTTCCAGCATAGGTAAAAGAGCACGTGGTATAAACATAATTGTTTAACGAAGTTCTTTCAGGCCTGCAAAATGCAAATTTGGGCAAAATGAGATTTAAAAAAGTTGACAGGAAAGAGACGAGTAAACTCCTCACTGACTCAGAGAGAAAATTTGTGCATGCGTCGAGACATATAGAACGAAATAATCACCAAGTATGAATTTTTTTGTATTAGTTGACGTCCATTTGTTGATCAATATAGAAATTAATCAATGCGTTTCTTTGAATCTTTTGAAAATCGTTTTAGTATATATACTAATCTTGTACACCAAACGACCACTAAGTACCGTTTAGACCAAAACGTTGATAAAAAATACAGTGTTTTCTCTTTTAAAGTGTTTCAATGCAATATTTTAAAAATATGATGCGTTTACAACTACTATGTTTATGAAAAATAGCGTTTTGAAATAGTTTCTCAAATGTGTTTACAAGAAAAAAAATGTTTTGAAAACGTTGCGTTTTAAAAATGTTGTGTATTAAAAAACTGCATTTTCAAAACACTGCACCAAACGAGGTCTTAGTAAGAGAAAAGATAAACAGACTATAAAAAGAGATATAGTATCTGAATTTATGGGTTTGTTTGGTAGTCAGTTAGAGATAAACATTATTACTAACTAGTTTTTTAATTCGTGCGTTAAGCACATCAACTAAATTATACATCAAAAAATAAGGAGGATCGGTTTATTAACAATTACACATAAGTATATTACTAATCATTATAGATTCTAAAAAATTTCCTTATACACAACATTAATTGTCTTATTAATTGATTTTTCATCTTTACCGCATATCAATATCTTCAAAACAAAATAATTTGTTACTCTACAAACTACGACATATATTGTCCATGATTAAATATAGTTTTTTTTTTTCTTTCAAAATGTGACCTACGTGTAATTATTAACTTTGACACTTGTTAATTGTCATTGTATATGATACCAACAATATAAATTGTCTTCTCTGGAACTTGAAAGACAATTTTACATCAGATAGAGATAATGACAATATTGGGATAAAAATATTTTCTCCAACATTGCTTCCTTTCAAAATTTGTATTTAAACAATGTGATCCTCAAAATTTATGATGATTAGTCTTGTTCCATTGCACAACCCTGAAGCATGGTCAATGTTTCTTAATAGTATTACTGGAACACTAATTTTAAGTGTCAATGCATGACCTGACAACCCGAACACTTTATACTATTCAAAAACTTTGTATAATGAATGTCTTCGAACAAACTTGAATTTTTTCCGCCTGCATATAGAATCTAAACTCAAATAAGTTCTTCCTTTTGAATGATTACTTTTATTCAATTATATTTATATTTTATGAATAAAGAAATTTCGTAGAAGAAAGTAAGTTAAAATGAAAATAACGAAATTATTTTTACTGTTAACTATTATTTTTGTTTGTAAATTATTTTAATTTTAATAACTTTCCTTACGTTTTTTTTGTTTTATTGACTTCGTAACTATTATTTTGTTTTATTTTTAAAAATTAGTTTTATGGAAAAAAATTGTTCCGTAATTTTTTATTATTATTTTGTTAACCTCAGCTTAAATTGTTTTGCTTTATTGGCTCTGTAACTATTATTTTTGTTCTATCAAATATTTTTATTTAACTAACGTAAATTTGTTTTACATAACTATTTTTAATAATTTGTTTTAAACTTTTATTATGTAAATTATTTTTATAAGCTTACTAACCTCAGTTTAAATTATTTTGTTTTATTGACTCCATAACTATTATTTTTGTTCCATAAAATATTTTTATTTAACTAATGTATTTTTGTTTTACATAGCTATATTTAAGAATTTGTTTTAAATTTTTGTTCCATAAATTATTTTTATTATTTTAGTAACCTCAATTTAAATTGTTTTTGTTTTTATTGACTTTGTAACTATTATTTTTGTTCCATCATATATTTTTATTTTACTAACGTATTTTTTTTTACATATATATTTTTAAGAATTTGTTTTAAACTTTTGTTCCGTAAATTATTTTATTTTACTAACCTCCGAGTTAAATTATTTTTGTTTTGTTGATTTAGTAACTTTTATTTTTATAGTGGTTTGTTCCATAAATTATTTTTATTTTACTAACCTCTTATATTTTTGTTTTCTTGACTCTGGAACTATTATTTTTGTTTTAGTTACTATTTTTTATGTTTAAAGAGAGAAAAATATTTAAACATAATTAAAGAGAGGAGATGGTGGTAATGAGTGAGAAAATATAGAGGAAACGGGAGAGAGAAACGGAAATACAACCAAAGAAGGTAGGAGAGAGAAAGTGTGAAATGGTAACTCAAAAGTCAATAATTTAAATGTGAGATTTTGGAGGGAGAAATCCACCCTTGCCATTATGTATATGTAGATTCGATACCATTAGTGCATTCACTATTAATACCACTAGTGATGCACACGTGCACTGCACGATTTGTTCTCGGGTGTAAAATCATATATTTAATCAAAGTTGAATAATACACAATTAAAAGGTTTAATATGAGCAAAATAAATAAAAATTAATAAACAGTAAAATCAAATAAAATCACATAAATTTTTTAAAATTTTATTATAAATTTTGAAATACTTCTTTATATACAACATTTTTCATTGAAGATGTATGATTATTACAACTATTACTGTCACATAAAGAATTCAAAGACCCTTAAGATTGGTAACTCGACAAAGTGATATACTGATCATAGCTAAAAATGGAGTTTTTTTAAAAAAAGTCCGATGCTAGATACTTTTATTTATAGACATTTCATAAGACACCATCAGCGGAAACTGCATATCTTTTTTGAAATTTGGATGAAATTCTATAATCAAATGGTGTCAGTGATATTTTTGAAAGAAAACACTACCACCAGAATGACCATTTGAAATAACTCGACCTTTAAAACATGGTTTTTTAACCTTGTAATAATTAATCTCGTGCTAATACATAACTCAAGGAAATGATCAATGTTACGAAACAACATTAATGAAGTTTTAATTAACCTTCAAATTCAACTCATGATTTGAGATTCCAGAATATGAAATTTCATTTAAACTTTAGGAGTATCTATATCATTCAAAAAATCAACGTTCCTATCAAAATGACACGGAAAATTTGAGCTCAAAAACAATCTTCCTTTTGAATTCTTTTCTTCAATATCATGTAATTATTTATTAAATTAACCACATCAAGAGTCGAATCTAGAATAACTGTCTCTTCCAAAAAATAATGAATCATCGGGACTGCTTTCAAATGAAGGATATGTGCTTTATACAATTGGAGCGATTGGATCGTTGAATTCCTTAAGCAGTAGTTGATTGAGAATATCAATATAAGCACAATTATCATTTGGTTCACCAATTTTACCATAGCCAATCTTCGCAATCTAATCAACAAAAGGTTTCAATTCTTCGAAACTCTCGTTGGACCCATACTGTGTATCTCATATTCGTTGTCAACCTCAATACAAGTGAATCTCTCCACAAATACAATGAATTAATAGCGGGATGAACTATGCCTTGCGTACTTCCTTTTGGAATCACATGCAATATCTGTCAAAAAATTTCATCAAACACAATTGTCTTACCTCTAAATGGAATATTAGAATATCATATACTTAAATAAAACCGAACATATCAATAGAATATCATATATTTAAATAAAACTTAATATACCAATAGAATATCATTACTTAAATAAAACGGAATATATCAATAGAATATCATATACTTAAATAAAATTGAATATAATATACAATTAAGAACTTTAATGTGAACAAAATAAATAAAAATTACATTGAAATTAAAGTTAGAAAATCACATATATTTGAAAAATTATTGAGCTGTCCGGCCCAAAAGGCCCAAGCATCGGTCACGTGTCAAGCACGCCATCACCATTGTCACAAGTGAATAACGTGTATTCATCATGGTCCGAGCTCAATTGATACGTGAGCAAGGATAGATCTCAGGCCGCCTAGGCATACCAAGCAAACAACCTCTTGCTTCGTCGTTTAGGGGCCAAAAGTGTAGCGAGCAGGTAGACGGTTCAGCGAGCACAGCCAGCACATTCACTTACACGGTAATGGTCGTCCAGAACGTGGGGAGTTAATACCGGGAGATCCGCTCGCACGTTCCAAACGCGTCATGAACGTGCCCGCCTTTAATGCTCGTGCATTCAATGTTCAACTTCCAGCCTTTAAGGCTGGCCCTATATAAACCTTTCTCCAACAAAGAGAGAGGTATGTTCACATAGACTCAGGCTAAAACTATATCAAAAATTGATAAGCACTTGCTGGTTTACTGATTATCACACCGGAGTGCATTTGCAGGGAAAGCACGTGCCTAGTTCACGTTTGCTTCGGACCTCTTTGACAGATTTGGGTCTCGAGTCACGGATAGATTGAAATCCAGATATCCAATTACTTTAAGCTCAGTGTATTCGCATTGTTTGGAAACATTAATTATTATAAATTTTAAAATACTGCTTTATATATAATATTTATTATTGAAAACGTATGATTATTACTTATAATTATATAAGAGGTGGTTTTAAAGTATAAAGTTGTATTTATCCTTGTATACGACATAAGTTGTACTTTGAATTGCTAATATTAAAACAATGAGATAATCTTTCTTGATACCAAATAAAAGCACCACAAAAAATTACATTTAAATGTTGGATTGGTAATTTTCAAATAACCTAAGAAAGCCCAAATAAATAAATAAATAAATAAATATATATATATATATATATATATATAATCAATAGATAGGACTCATTTCCATATGAATTTGATTTTAAAAGTATACATAATATGTAATATATCTTTTTTTGAATGTTAGTTTAATCATTTCACACTTTATTTTATTCACACTTTGATTGAAACACGCACAAAATAGTCATTGTAAAACAAATTTGAATATTCCTTATTAATGTGTTTGTCAACATAAAAATATAATCATTCAAAATTATTACTCCCTCCGTCCCTAAATAATCGTCCTGGTTGACCCGGCACACAGTTTAAGAAAAAGTAATTGATTTGATTATTTATATTGGTTTAATGTGTAGTTTCCTTTAATGTCCATGTATATGTGGCTCATAATTAAAATAGAGTGAAAAAGTAAGGGTAAAGTGGTAAAAGTGATGTTCTAAAAAGGTAAGTTTCAAATTGGACAATTATTTTTGGACGAACGAAAAAGGAAAGGAGAACGATAATTTAGGGACGGATGGAGTATATAATTGTTAATTACCGTATATTACAACAACGAAACTAATGCAATCTATTTAACAAATAAATAATATCATTAATAAACAAAGGAAGAATAAAGCACATTTAAAAAGTACAACCTAAATAATACAAAATTTAAGATATAACAAAATAAAATTACATTGAGAAAGTGACAGAGAATAATCGAAATGCATTTTCTAGTTTGGAAAGGCATGATTAGATGAAATTGAACTATCTTTGTTATTTGTTAAGTCAAGAATTGATGAGAGCCTTCTGTATGTAGATGACGTAAACCGATATAGGTGATAGTTTCTATTATTCTGTAATGATGTAATGGCTATAAAAAATGTTGGTTATTGAAATAAAAACATATAAAAATAAATATATAAAAATTGTTTTACTAATTAAATAGTCAAATATCAAATTGTTTGTTATATTTAATAAAAAAAAGAATTGAATTCGAAATTACAAACTCTAAATAGAACCTCCAACACTAAAATGTTAATTTTTATAGAACTATTCAATAACAAAAGTTATTGAGTCTAGATTTTATACAACTATTCAATAACAAAAGTTATTGAATTGAACTATTCAATAACAAAAGGTGATAGTTTCATTTCAATTTCCAAAAAAAAAATAACAAATAAACTAATTATAAATATTTCCAAATTTTGTAAGTTACTTTTGACGAAAACTTTCTATAATTTGCCCATATATATATATATAGTGGGGATAATTTGGAATTTAAAATGTTAAACCTATATTATTATTATTATTTGCAATGACACTAATAATACCACGTATAAATTGCAAGAGGGTAATGGTCTTAGCCTGATAGTACGGACTATTGGTCTAGACCGCTTATTCAGTAACAAGTAGTCGAAAAGTCAATCTACTAATCATATATGATTTTAATTTTGACTACGAAACGGCTCCGATTGTTGTAAATTAGACAAGAGAACAAATTGTTGATTGAAAATAAGAGGAGATAATATTGTAGAATGACAATAGATTAAGATTTTGACAAGTAAGTGTAGTTTATTGGTAAGACGTTTTATCTATATATAATAAGTGGTGGGTTGGAGTCACGAAGAGGGTAAGTGGGGAACCACTACTGATTTCCAATTTAAAAAAGAAGAAGAAAAAAATAATGGGATTTCTTAAAAAAGGATCTAAGCTAGAGTAGTTTAGAAATTAGATATTTGGGGTATGTTCCCAAATTTCACAATTACGGTGGGGGATTAGGTGGATGGTGGTGTTAGTGTGTGTGGGTGAGGTAGTCAATGGAAAAAATATATTAATGTGGAAAGAAACGTGGAGAAATAGAAACTGTCCTCATCAGACATCAGTCATCACATCGTTCTTGAACATGTGGAACACGAGGGGTATTTCAATTAGAGTAATGACAGGTATTTTGCTTATTTTGTATTTCACTTTAAATAGCAAAGCATGGGACAGGTAAGTGGTAATGGTAAGAGATAACATTACTAAAAAATGAGATAAAGATGTCATGGTTTAACCTATCATCAGGTTCTTTTTTTTCTCCATATTATTAAAGCATCAAAGGAGTTGTGTCAGTTGTGGATTTTGTACTAGCTCGAGCCTCACGGCATGCCATATATATTGTATGGCAAATTCATGGTACTTACAACAACGGCGGAATCAATGGCTACCGAGCACACTATATTATCTAAACATGACTCTCCCTCCATGCCCGGGCCAAATCCAAAAAATAAATATCACATGCAATTACGCATTATAATTTAAATAAATGACAATAACTCAAAAACCATTAAACCATAACAAATCTTCAAACACAAATTCATAAATAATCACAATTTGCAACCAAATAAATCTGAAAATTAATATTTAGCAAAATTAAAAAAGCTCTAATTTTGAATATAACATCATGAACTCAATATTCATCTCAAATAAAAAAGTCTTAATTGCGACTCCAAAGACTGTTTACTTGTTTTCCTAACTAAATTCATCCTTTAAATAAAATATTTTAACCACAAATTAAAAACCTTGATTCGGATAAAAGAAAGAAAGAAGTAGGAGTTTCAAGTTTACCTCAATGTTTGATAATTTGATAATCTCAATTCTCAATTCTCCTATCTCACTCTGTCTCTCTGTTGTAGCCGAGTAGGAACACCAAGGATTTGGAATTTGGGTGGGTCACCAGCTATTTTCCCATAGACTTACAAGAAAAAAAAATTGAGTGTCCTCACTTGCAGGCAAAGCCTTACATGTGGATCTGCCTATGCCTCGATGCCATTATTATTATTATTTTATTTCAATCAATTTCGTTCAAAGTTCAAAAAAAAAATAGTTATTTGTTTCCACGTTTTCTTTTTCTAATTATGAATTCACGTTATTTAACTAGTCGCGGCAAAAGTTAATTAAAGATAGTAAAAAAAATGTGAGAACCATGCATTGAAAATATTTCAAAGAAGGCAAAAGGAAAAAATTACCAAAAAGAAAAGGAAAGAGCGAAAACATTGACAACATGCAAGTAAAACTCTCTCTCTCTCTCTCTCTCTCTCTCTCTCTCTTAGAATTGGGTGTAGATAATTTAGAGATACTGTTATGTTGTGTTTTGTTCTCTGCCTTGTCAATTTATTCTTTTGTTTTGTGTGTGAATTTAAAGGTTTATATAAATCTTATTCATCACTAATTTTATATATAGTTATAGGTTAAGTAGTCATTTTATACATATACTAACAAACACATAAAATATAGTGCTAGATTAATTTATCACACACACAAACAGTTACTCCCTCTATTTTAGGCAAAGTGTACGTTATATTATTTTGGATATTTCATTTTAAAAGTCTATTTTTTAAAAATTATGTTTATCATTTTTATAATATTTTAATTTTATCATACACATTTGATATTAACATATTGATTATGATCAAATATTTTTGTAATTATGATCAATTTTAATGTTAGTTATATATCATTTAATAATTAGACCTTCCAAATTTTGATTCTTTGATTGGAACGAAAAGAGGATATATAATTAAGGACGTATATGAATTTTTAGTTATTTTTTTAATGTTTTTTTATCCAAAAATCTTAGACAAAAGTGGATAGAGTGATAATTAAGTTAACATAAAATCGAGGTAGAGTGATGAAATTGACATCAATGTAGCAACGTGAAATGTTTACAAGTTGGATGACCAATTTGCTATTGAAATTTGAACCTTCCCTTATCTAAGCATTTGAGTAGATGGTGGGAATGATCCATCTCTATAAGGCCTTCTTGAGTTGGTAAATGATTCCTGAAACAACTGTCAATCATCGATCCTCAACAGCAAGTAGCAACATAAGTACATGGCCATGTACAATTGCACAAATCTCAACATTATTATTTTCTTTAAAAAAAAAAAAAAACTATAATGGAATTATTTTAATATTGCCTCTACCCACATACCTCCATCCGTTTTAACATTTGTATGTACACACAATTCAATTTTCCCTGAACATCCCTTCACCACCTCACTATTTGATCATTATCAAAATAAAATAATTGTTGGCTTATTAATCTATAATTAACAAAATCTAACTTAATCTATTGGGAAAATAATAAGAAAGAATATGCTTCCAGCACATGTTAACAATTGTTTCAATATATTTAAAAAATAATTCAATTTTCTACCATTAAGTTGTTGTTTTAGGTTAATACGGGTTTAATACTTAGCGAAAAGAAGGAAATTTGATATTTCCTTTAATAAGAAAATTTTCATCTAGTATAATTGTTTTTTTTTCTCCCTTTAGTGTATTCGGTATTTCCTTTATATTCCACGTCACTCTATCATATTGTTAAATGTGGCATGCATTACCGAGAGTAGCATTCGTAGCTATGCTCTTTTTTCTTGCGCTATATAGGTTACTCAAATGAATAAAACTGCTAATTCAAACAAAAGTGGAATATAAAAACGTGTTTCGCGCAACGTTAGGACCACGATTATGTATTGTTCTTATTTCTCAACGTTATATAAGTTACTAAAATACGTTATACCTTTATTATATCAATATCAATAAATAAAGAACAATGTTAGAATTATTCTCATTTTATATCAAAATACTGATATTTTATGACGTGAAACACTATCATTGGTTGGAGTGGTGAGATCCACAAAATGTTCAACCAATAAGAATATATCACGTCATATAATACTCATATTTTAATACAAAATTAAAATGACCCAAATATTACCGGCCATAAATAAAACTTGTTGCACTATGTAAAAAAAAAACGACAATGACGTTATACAGGTAGACTTAGATGAATTTAAAATTTCTTCCTTAGCAGTTAGCACTATTATGCAGCACCATATAATCACAAGTTCACAACTAGACATACTATTTTGGCAATACAACCAAACATTTTCAACCAACTACGAAACTACCCACCAAGGTTCATGAACCCAAACCCATGCCTCCCATCTATAAATACCCAATCAAATCCCCAACCCCTATAACTTGAACCACCAGACAATTCAAAACCACTATTCATCTGAACACCCACACACACAGAGGGAGAGAAATAATCATGCCTACCTCATCTTCATCATCTGTTGTCATCATGTCCAAAACCACAGTCTACCCAGAATCCAAATCCGCCATTAAATCACTCAAACTCTCTGTTTCTGATCTCCCCATGCTTTCTTGCCAATATATCCAAAAGGGTGTCTTGCTATCCCAACCTCCTCGCCAAACAGACACTGATCTTCTCTCTCTCCTCAAACGCTCCCTCTCCAAAACACTCTCCCATTTCCCCGCTCTCGCTGGCCGCCTCTTTACCGACCCCAACGGCCACGTTCATATCGCCTGCAACGACTCCGGCGTCGATTTCATTCATTCCAAAGCTACTCACATCTTTACGGGCCAAATTCTGACTCCCGGTTGTGATATTCACCCCTTTTTCAAACAGTTGTTTGCTTTTGACAAGACTTTGAGCTATGAAGGGCACTACAGACCCATCGCTGCCGTGCAGGTAACTGAGCTTGGCGATGGGATTTTTGTTGGGTGCACGATCAATCATGCCGTTGTTGACGGGACTTCTTTCTGGAACTTCTTTAACACATTTGCTGAAGTTACTAGAGGGGTGACTAATATTTCTCGGTCACCGAATTTCTGTCGGGACAATGTTTTTATTTCTCCGGTGGTGCTGCCGCTCCCAGCCGGTGGACCTGAGGCGACTTTTTCTGGTGATGAGCCAACGCGGGAGAGAATATTTCACTTCAGCAGGGAGGCGATATTGAAGATGAAATTTAGAGCGAATAACCCAGTTGTGAAAGCCGAAACCGAAATGGAAATGGAGATATTGGGAAAACAGAGTAATGACAGTTGGAAAGCGGTTAATGGAAAAAGTAACGGAAAGATAACTCCCGTTAAAGTTATGGAAGTGAAAGATGAAATATCATCGTTTCAGTCGTTGTGTGCTCTAGTTTGGCGAACAGTGACACGTGCAAGAAAATTTGATGAGTCTAAGATGACAACATTTAGGATGGCCGTCAATTGCCGACACCGTCTGGAGCCACGAGTGGATCCCCTTTACTTTGGGAACTTGATTCAGAGCATTCCTACGGTTGCCTCGGTAGGAGAGCTTTTGTGTCATGACTTGTCGTGGAGTGCGGATAAGCTGCATCAAAATGTAGTGGGACACGACAATGCTACAGTGCGCCGGGGTGTGAAGGAATGGGAGAACAACCCTAGGTTGTTTCCACTGGGGAATTTCGACGGTGCCATGATCACTATGGGTAGCTCCCCTAGATTTCCAATGTACGATAATGATTTTGGGTGGGGCCGACCTTTGGCTGTTCGTAGTGGTAAGGCCAATAAATTTGATGGTAAGCTGTCGGCATTCCCAGGACGTGGAGGTGAAGCAAGTATTGATCTTGAGGTTGTTTTGGCACCGGAGACCATGGCAAGTCTTGAAAAGGATACAGAATTCATGCAATATGTATCTTTGTCTTAAAACAGTACCAAGGGCAAGGCCTAGTCTAGTCTACTCTTTGTTTTCTTGGATGAGGCCGAGGGGGTTGTGACTTGTGACTTGTGATTATGATGTACAAAGGCTAGGTACTTTGTTAGTGACATCCATTTTTGTCCACCAGTGAACTGAATCATCTGTTGGACATTGTATTTGGCCTTACAACATTCACCCACCCACGTGACTAATACTATAAGGAACAAAGGGTTTCAACTTTCAAATTTGTGTGGGCGAATTCTCGATCTCTCTGTTATCCCTTCTAAAAATTCAAACTTTTACTGCTTATTGCTTTTACTTGACAATCCTGTATTTATCTTGCTACCCACTAATACTCCCTCCGCTCTACGTTTGAAAGTTATTTCTTTTTAAGATTTAATATTTTTAATAATTTATTAGTAGTAAATAATATTTTTATTTTTATAGTAAATTTTTTAAGTGAAACATCTCAAAATAGAATCGTAAACTCTTTGTCCCGAACCGAGGGAGTATCAACTATTTCCTTGTTCCATTTAAGTTTAGGTCAGAGTTAAACATCAACCTCATTGAAAACTCCAGCAATCTCTCTCGGCTTCAGCTTCAGCTTCATCTAGTATCTAAAATTGTGTGCACTTGTAAACTCTCGCTGTGGATAAGGTTCGACAAGTTAATTGTCACTCGCAGATATTTTGGTATACAACCGAAGAGAAAAAAGTAGGAAAAATGAAGCTGAAATAATAACATAAATGGTACACCACCCAACTAACATCTAAAAACTAGGGCACCTCTAGAAAGTGTTAAAAAAATATCCAAGGATACATTCTTGTGTTTGGACTGCCAACCTTACTTGTTCTGTTCATACTAAGTTAATAAGTTAAGAGCTTCCTCATCCCCCTACAACAGAACTAAATTTCAACCATTCCCTTTCAATATACTCATTTCGTTCTATTCAAATAGTTCATGTTTGAAAAGTCTAATAATATAAGGGATATATAACTTGCATTTGAATTGTTTATAATAACAATAATGCTCGGGCATAATTTATACTCTCTCCATTTCAAAAGTATTTTCATATTTGAACCGACATACAATTGGCTTAATTATTAATATTAATTTAATATGTAGTTTATTTAAAGCTCAAGTGTATGGGACTCATAATTCAAGTATGATGAAAAAGTAATAACAAAGTGGTAAAAATATTATGCTAAAAAGAAAAGTTTCAAACAATATAATTATTTTAAGACGAAATAAGTTATATTACTATCAAATATGGAGGGTAAAATTGAATTATTATGGAACATATAAACATAATTTTTAAAAAATGAACTCTTAATTTAAAATGGCCCAAAATTGTATGAGACTTTTTACCTTAAAAGGAGGTAGCGATGAACTAAAATTTTGAACAACTGTGTGTAATTCCAACCAAGACTTAACATGCTGAGGTAGGGCTTATTTTATATGGTAAAATTCGTATCGGTTCACTTTTTGAAGTTTATAATCTCTTCAGCTCATTTTAAATTTTTTAATCGGAAAATGTTACTTTTGGGGATAAAATGATTACGATACCCTTAATGAACTAAATGAGTACTTGAATGTATCTTACTCAAAGAACCGTGATTCATCAATTTTATTGTATTAATTTTTGCATCGCAGTTCAATAGTATAATTGTCTACTCTAATTGCACTGTGATTCATCAATTTTATTACATTAATTTTTCTACCGCGGTTCATCAATTTAATCTGATATTTTTGCACCGCGATACAAAAATGTAACGAATCAGACCATGTCCTCCACCTTCTTCTTCAATCTCCTCCGTCGTAAGTCTTTTTCTTCCTCCTCTTTCTCTGCCTTCGTCCCTATTGAAAAATCATTCAATACAGTATAGATTCATTACAATTTCGTATTTATGAATTAAAAAAAATTGTTTACCTTTCGGGGGCGTTGCCCCCAAACCCTCACGAAGGGGCATTGTCCCCGCAATCTGATCAGACATGTCGATCCCTGTTTCGCTACGGATAATCGTGATTTTCAAAATCACCGTAGCTGTGGAAGAAGATGATTTGGGCATTTTAGGGAAAAAAAAATTTAAAAAGAGACTTTAGCGGTCGATGAAAAAAAACACTGGACTGGAGGGATTAAATATTTGGAAAAGGGCCCGCAATTTCTCCTATTTTATACCAATATCGCGGAATGGGCTGATTTGAGGTTTACTGCAATTCAATTAGTAAAAATTATAGGTCGATCCACTTTTCAAAGTTTTTATTCGTTCCAGTACGATGTTTTTTTATCAACTAGAAAATGACACTTTTGGGGCCGAAATGACTGCGATACACTTAATGAGTTTGAGGCGTGCTACAAAAATGCACCGCGATTCAAAAATATATGTATTACGATTCAAAAATTTATGTATCACGATTCAAATTTTCAAAAATTTGAGTATTTGTATCCCAACCGTCTGAAATGCAAACGGACATCATCACCTACTAATTAATAAATTTCACATCGAAAACTACAATATTCATCAAACCCACAAAATCTTTCCAGTCTTTCCCCCTCCAAACCTCGGTCTTATAATCTTCATACTATATTGACGGCTTTCCCCCACAATCATTCACCGTTGTTTAAAGTTTAAACCTTTTAATTCAATTCTAGGGATTTTTGAACCGAGAATGGAGGGTGGAGTGGATTACTTGGCCGGAGAAATGAAGAAGGCGGAATTCGATGTCGATTGTTTGGCCTGGTTCTCCCCATGCCTTTGAAGTTGAAGTTGCCGATCACATCTCCAAGCTCGTCGCCAGTGATCCAGTATTATTCATTCACTCCCAATATTTATGTATCGCGATTCAAAAACTGATTTAACGCGATTTAAAAAATCAAAAATCCACACTTTTTCTCCCCCATCATGACACCTTGCAAATTTCATCAATCGAAATCAAACCATCCAGAATCGTGGGTCAATTCAAAGGCTTATGCCTTAGTGGATCTAAAGCTTATGATCAGGTTGACCAACAAGATACCTGACAATCGTCATCCTCATCCTCATCCTTCAAACCTTCTCCGCGTTCATGGCAGTCAAATGCAAGTATTCGTATGAAATTAACGACATGAGCTTCCCAGAAGAAGTTGTTTAGTCGGAGGGGACGTAGGTGTGTTGTGGGAGTTGAGGAGGATGGAAGGAAAGGAAAGGTCGGTGCCAGACCATTTGAGGAGGTTGTGGGTGAGGGTGATCTATCTTCCTAAGATCTCCTTTACTTCATTGATGAATTTTTGATTCTCAAATCCTCATCTGGGTTAATTTTGCAATGTCAATTGCAATTTGAAAGGTGAGAGTCGTGGGGTGGATGAGTTGCCAAAGTTCCTTCAAGGTATTAGCCACACTTCACTTACTCTGTTTGTCTTTTCTATACATGAAAATCATAGATCTTAACTCAGTCCAAAATGGGCTTTGTGATGGAGATGCTCTCAGAGCCATGGAAATGAAGAAAAAAGGAGAAGAAGGAATTTACAGAGTTTTTTGACTTTGAGTATTATAGGAACATTTATTTGAATAATGGTCTTTTACGATTTTAAAAAAGAACGATGGACTGGAGGGATTACAAATTGTATTGAAGGACCAGAGGGATTACAAATTGTATAGAAGGACCGGCCAGAATTTCACCCATTCAATTATCTGAAAAGGCCGGATTGAAGGCCCAGAACTGGATGACTTTGAACCCGAGCTAGTCAAGGACTAAAGGCCCTCCGAATCCCAAACCAGCTTTGAATTCGTTATGATCCAAATAACAATGCAAAATATGTACACTAAATTTTCCATGTTTTATTACATTACATTTTGTAGAATCAAATCAAATCAATGAAGTAAAGAGAAAAACATTACACTATCACAATATCAAATTCTTTATCCATATCATACAGATTGCATTGGGAACAATCAATCAATCTAGCAAACATCACGGATGGCCTTCAAATCGAGCTCATAACAACGGAGTGGTAGAGGAATCACCTGCAGTTAACTTCGGCTGGTTCTGTTTATAAAGAATAAGCTTCGCCAGCCACTGCAAAGGCTGCATTAGCTCTGCTTTCTTCTTCTGCCAGAACCAAATGGCAGCATTGTACTGCTCGTTGCGTATCTTCTTGGTGGCTGCCCTCCAATCATACTTTTCCATTTCCTCCCGTGCTGCTTTGCCAATCACCTCTCTCAGCTCACTATTGCGTAAAAGAGGCACTAATTTGTTCAAGCAGTCCTCGAGATCTCCTGGTGTAAAGCAGTAGCCGGTTTTACCCTCCTGGTCTTCAGGAATGATGTCTATGATTCCCCCAGCGCGAGCACATACCACGGGAAGCCCAGATGACATGGCTTCCAAAACAACGAGTCCAAGTGTCTCTGATTCTGAGGGCATTATAAAAACGTCTCCACTCGCGTATGCCTGAGAGAGCTCCTCGCCTTGTAACATTCCCGTGAAAACTGCAGGCAAGCCAGCAAACAAACTTTCCAGCTCCGGCCTGCAAGAAGGGAACCACATTAATTTAAGAAAAAAGAAAATTGATTATGCTTCATTTTGACCCCAATGCAGAATTACAGATGGAACTACTAGGCTTTAAATGATTTATATGCCCATGGTTAGGGCTATTTAACAAAGCAAGCAGGCTAAGCTCAACTCGTATTGGTTTAGAGTTGAACCCAAACTGGATTTGGACTCCAAGCATAAACAGGTACAGCTCAGCTCGGCTTGGTTATCCTCAAATATAAACAATGTGTATTTATAGAATTTATGGAAACTTTTGACTTGGACTTGAGTAAAACTCAAGCGAGGCTCAATCATAGTCCGTTTATCGTGAAGTATTTGAGTTGAGCTCGAACATGGGTTCCTTGGGTCGAGCTTATTATAATTAAGAGAGCTTAGCTCGACTCAAAGCTCGGTTTACAGCACTTGATCTTAGATGCAATGATTTGATGTGCATACTTTCTTTTTATATCTTTAATGAACAATATGAAAGCTGTGGTTTGAAATGTCGATGAAACAATTATAAAATGCAGTCCCTCCTTCAAAATGAGGTAGGGGATAGCTAACAAGCTTACTTGTATGGTCCATCTCCAATGAAAGCGATCCGTGCTTCTGGAAGCCTATCCATGACGCTGTTCAAACATGCATGCGTTAGACACGAGTCCTACCATTAACACCACAAAGAGAGACTTGAATTCTCAAACAGAAAAAAGAGGAATACCTCTTAAGGAAATCCAAACTCTTCTCAACTCCTATCCGACCAACATGTACAATTAATGGCCTATCGGGTTCACCATTGCTGATTTTGAAACACAATGCATCAGGATTTATACATAGCTTTCTAACCACATGCACATGGTTTAAATAATGAGCAAGGGTCCCAACCTTAATCTTAATCGCATTTCATGAGAGCGATATTTGGGGTGGAAGCTCTCGGAGTCCACACCCTTGTTCCAGAGACGAATTTTGTTAGCTGAACAATAAGCAAGAAACAAATATTCAGACAAATTTTGTAAAGCCTCCATTCCATTCAAAGAGACTTCTTTTAATTTTGGAACATTCAACACGAAGAAACTTGTTTCATAAATTAAGTTAACAGAGTTCATGAATCTCCAAATTTACCCTTTATTATAATAAACTTAGTTGTAGTAGTTTAATCCTTTAAATTAAGATATTTAATATTTATGGATGATTACATCAATCCTTGGTAAGTTTCATTTTCAAATGTTGACTCTTTAGAGGAGTGGTAGGAGTAATAAAAAGAAAGCAATGCATATCAGCATTTGCATAAAAGGTGAGCGTTGCATGGGGGTAAAATATGTTTAATTTACCTGCTGTAACCCTAGCTGCTTGGAGATCCTTTGCGATAGCAGCGGATGGCACCAGTGTGAGATCAGCAGCTCTGTGAAGAAACTCTGATCAAATAAAAAACACTGCTAATTATTAGCTCAAATAAGAAAAATTGTGATCCATGTTAGAGAGAGAGAGAGAGAGAGAGCACATACTTATAACTAACCACATAGGTTTGACCAACCAACTAAAGGTATATCTTGGTATATATCTGCAGAATAAAATAAGAAATCAGCTCAGCCAAAAGAAATAAAAATGTTTCTTAAGAAGTAAGAACCCAGTAAGGCATGGTAAACAACAGCCAGAAAATTTCTAACAGAAATGTATACCCCTAAATCCCACTTGGAGAGACCACGACTAAGAGTACTCAACTCAACTCAATTTAATTCAACTCAACTCAGCCATTGTCCAAATTACTTGGGGTCGGGTACGTAAATCTGTTTTTGCCATTTTATTTTATCCAAAGCAACGCCATGACTCAACCCGCACTCACTTATATCCTTCTTAATTGTTGCCGGCTATGTCATTTTCGGTCTTCCCCAACCTCTATTGGGTTTGTTGATAACGATGTTACGGCACTTGCTAACTAGTGCTATTAATGGTCCACATTGTACATGCCAAAACCATTCTACGATTTGATCTCTTATTTGAGCTAATTTTAAAATATTTTGACTGTGTGCATTTTAGTTTTACCACACATCCATCTTTGCATTCTCAATTCAGCTACACTTCAACATCGTGTTCCATATAGTGAAATGGGTTCTATAAAACTCTCATTTCAGCTTAACGGTATGTGCCAATCACATAACACTACAAACGCACTCCACCCAACAGATTTTATCCTATACTAGTATATGAGGTGTAAAGTTAAAAGGGCACGAGACTTATCAAAAAAAAAGTTAAAAGGGCATGAGGCAAGTTACATTTTAAGCATAAATATTACTAAACTCTCCAGAGTATACAATTCGTATATAACTATGAGGTGTAAACGAACTGGAACTTGTAAGCTTATTTTCAGCAGAGACATTAAAGTGAGGGACTTTATAAGTGGGAAGGAGGGATTATCAGCTAACAATAAACAGGGTTACTAAGAACTTTATCTGCAAGATTAACACCCATCGGTACTTACACAGGCACGTGTGTATGATATGACATCACTATAGGGACACTCAACATTTTTGCAATGGCAAGTGCTCCGAAAACCTACGATAAAAACAGAAATGTCAGAGCAATGCACGTGGGCTATGGTTTTCGTTGATTTCAAAGTAAATACTCAAAAAGGTGGTAATTTACCATAATACCGGGGGAGGATGCATGTATTATGTCGGGCTTGAACTGGGCAACCTCGTTGATTATTCTAGGACTGAGTGCTAGAGATAGTGGGACTTTCTGATACCAAGGGCAGGGAAAGCTGCAGGAAAGAATTGAGAACCATCAGGATAATCACTCAACCTATTTAAGTAAGAGCTGCTTCTTGGAGGGGGAGGGGAGGATTGATTACAAAACGAAGAGGAAAAGGCCAAGATAGAATGAAAGTTAATCCGACAAAAAACTTTCTAAAAGTAAAAAAAAACACTAACCTCCTTGATCCAATGCATTTTGCTCCATGAAATTCCTGAGGCACTCCTTCGTGGGTTGTTACAACAATGACCTACATCATGTGCCCATGAGTTATTTAGATCTTAATCAAGCGAAGAAAAATGTCTGGGCTTCTGAGCTGTAAAGTGCAATTGCAACTCTCGGGCTATTCAGACAATCCAATTAGATGACCAAGTAACAGCAAATTTCCAATCATTGAGAGAAAGTTAAGCGGCATTCAGTTCAGAGTTAGTCCCATTCAAGTTAGGATGATTCAGTAACATAATATTGTCTTCTTTGTAAGAGGATACATGGCACTTATTTATGGACGGTGGAAGATTTAAACACAAACACACACAGACATGTGAAATTAAAAAAGAGGATATACCTCATCGCCCATCTCTCGCAGGTATTTGATAAAATTCTGGAACCGATTTTTATACCCAGAAACGTAGCTGCAGATTACATGGAAATAATATCAGCATTAATATAACATTAACCAGCGTAGTTGAAGAATGGAAGATGACAGGAAGCTTTGATTGTGATTACAAACAGCACATAATTGTATCCCAGTAATACATTCTGGACCGGCAGGTAGCTTTTGGCTATGATTTTTGGACAAGGACACAAGTGTAGAATGTCGACAAGTTCACATGGTGGCTGACACTATGACCTTCAAAATCTAATACACAAGGACATGGCCATATTTATTAGAAAGCATAGATGAATATAAGAAACTCTAAAAGTTCCATCAATTACTTCCATACTTCTTTTTAAAGCATATCTTAATGTGACATAAATGACTGAAAGTTTGAAGGAATTTGGTAAATTAGTTGGCTTCCATGACGCAAATCCTACTGCCTTCTTGAAAGCCTAATATGTGTGTCCACCATGTATACACGAGTGTCTAAGGGCACTTGTAAACGACACAGCTATTTTACATAATTTGCCGTCTCCCCCAAATCCTAGCTTCTTGGTGAAGTTTAATGTGTTTAAGTACAAATCATATACTGATTATGGAAGTGACATATAGATCATTATTATTGGAATTTCATGACAAAAATTACTATATTAAAACAGGTGGAGTTTGGCACCTAGCCATTTTAATCCACAAGTTGTGCCTCATTTAGTTTGACACGTGTCAAGCAACTAAAGACAACTTGTGGATTAAATGGTCCATCAAATGGTTATGTGCCTTTATCTGAACAGCTGCTATCTCCAACATCGATTGGTTTTCATTGTGCAGCATAAACTGAGATGGTTGAGCTAAGCTGTGGACATTTACAATTCCAAATTAGCTAAAAACAGATTAGCAAATACACTAACATCTAGTTTGAATAATCCAAATAGCAGTTCACAGAAGGGAAATACTTGAGCTGTGGAGAATAGGTAAATCAATAAGCATCTCATATAAAACAGTAAATTTATAAACAAAATATATTTCCAACCGACATATGTGTATGATTACATATTTACATCATCGTCCAGGCATTATTGGAGAAACCAACGAATCACTAAATAAATAAAATACAAATCAAACACAGCTGGAAAGACTCACATGATCAAACCACCTCTCAAAAAGACAAACATGCACCAACACCAATCTATATCAAGTTAAACCTCTTGCAGTAAGAATTGATATAATTACAACTCTGTAGATGAAATCGTTTTTTGTGACCCTGTTCGGGCCAATGCTCACATCATAATACTGAAAAGACTAAATTTCATGGCTCAGCCTCAATTTTAAAGTCAACTCATCAAGCACAATGATTCATTCGCTCCAAATCAACAAACAAGAAACAAATAAGCACTAAATATGATTAAACATAGCTGGAATTCAAGATCAAAACTTTCAAACAGCAAATCAAGAAATCGTTAGTTTTGAACGACTTACGCGAATGGAGAGGGCTCAACAAAGAGAGCAATACGCCTAGGACTAGTAGTGACTTCGGATTCAACCTGAATTGGTGGGCCCTCTTCTTCATCCTCCCTCAGCTCTGTGATTGTCATTTTGCTAGCTCCACAAAGGGGTCTCTGTCTCAGTCCCAAACTTGTCCTGGGTCTTTCACAGTGAAAAGAATGGGATTTTGTGCAAATTAAACTAGTGGGTTTTGCTCTTGGAGGGAAAAAACAAGAAATTCTTGAAGAAATCCTTGAAGTGGAAGAAGAACAAGAAGAAGAGGAGGGAGCAGATGTGGAAGATGGGGGAGGAGAGAGAGAGGGATTTATAGAGAGAGAAGAGAGGGGCATGTTTGATTGACTGCGGGTAGGATTAATATATGGGGTTGGTGACTTGTATTAGAGAGACTGTGAGACTCTGTGAGTGTGTTTGTGTAGAAAATTGAAGTGAAAAGTATCTTCTGCGTCAGGAGGTTTAAGAGATAGACAGTCGGGGAATCAAAGGGGCCATGAAAGAGGACTTTTCCAATGGATATTCTACACGAGGGCTGGTTAGAATTGGAATAATTGGAGGGTGTTCAAAGTATATGCTGCAAAATACCATTTGCCCGGTCGAGACGTGAGAGGTTGAATTTCTTTGCTTATATGGTGGGTCCTCTTTGATAATTGATAGTAAGGCCTTGTTACAATGTCAGTCCCTTTACTATTGCCAAATTACACGGTTTGTCTAGGAATGTACTATTGTTTTCATTCTAACTTCATCCTTCCATTCACTTATGTACATATATGTGTGTGGTCGGAGTGTAAGTCTGAACTAGCGAATTGTGAAATAGAATCGAACGATTTGGTTCAGTTTCGAGTTTTGATAATTTGGTTCAGGTTTGAGTTTTGACGGTTTGGTTCAAGTTTGAATTTTGACGGTTCGGTTTAGGTTTGAAAATATTATAAATCGAGTGGTTCGGTTTGTGATTTTTTGTGACAAATCGAACCACCATTTTTAATATATATATACTATATACATATAAAGTTATATACTATGATTCTTTAGTAATTCTAATTTTTGGTCTTCCACATTTTTCAAAATAATACCAAAAGACCAAAGTAACCAAACTTTAATTCACATTTACATATCACTTGACACTTAGCCATACACACACCATGTTTGTTTGTTCCTTGATTTCATTGTTTGTGTTTATTTGTAACTTGTACTTTATTTGCAAGAAAAGTGTGGAGGGTAAACACTCACCAGTTAACATCTCTTTTGTTTGTTTGTATGTTAGTGCTACTATTAACTTTTTAGCCTTGTTGGAAAAGGGACTTTGTGTTTAATTGAAAGTGTAACTATGTTATTTTTTTATATTATATAAGTTGATTGTATTTTTTATTTGAAACCATAAAAGTGATAAAACCAAACCAAATCAAGTGGTTTGGTTCGGTTCCAATCTTCATACAGTTCGATTTGAAAAAATATGGAATCGGCGGGAGTGGTTAGGTTTGTGATTTTGGTCAATACCTAGTCGAACCGCTTACACCTCTATTGCGTAGCATGCTACTGTACGTATAATAGATAATTGTGCAATTTCATATAAATTTGTAGATAATCATGTAAAAAAAGAGAATATTACAGAGGAAGTGGGAGCTATTTGCACCCTTCAACCTCTAAACACATGCCCTTACTTACTACATACACCCCTTAGATTTTAAAATCTCTCAAAACACTTAATACACCCTCCTTAGTTTTCCTATTTTAACCCTTCCTTAATTTGCTTAGTCTCAAACTCAAACTATTCACTATACCCCACCCCCTCCCGGCAATGTTCACCAAAAAATTATTAAAAAAAGCAAAGGCAAAAAAGAAAGGAAGAAGAAGACCAAAACCATCTCAAATCCTCGTCTTGAACTGTAAAGTGGAGAAGCAGTCGAGCACGTGTATGATTTTGAGGTAGCAATGCACTTTCTTTGCAATTTGAGTGTTTAGAGTTGAGATAACAATTTGTACATAAATTTCATTGCATTTTGAATTGGTGTTTTGTTAGAATGTTTTAGACTTTTAGAGGAAAAATTACATTAGAGTTGTTCGGCCAATGGTGATGGAACAACATTATGTTGTTTGGTGTTGGTTGGTGAGTCGTTCGGCCAAGGCTGGTGGAACAATTGAGAAATGTTCCACCAGTGGAACAATTGAGTAATGTTCCACCAAGACTAGTGGAACAATTGAGAAATGTTCGGCCGAGACCAATCTAACATTACTAAATTGCTCCACTAGTCTTGGTGGAACATTTCTTAATTGTTTCGACCATGGCCGAGCATTGTGCGTCGGGGCCTCCCTATTTAAAAAAAAAAACTATGGTGGTGGACCATGTTTAAGGATAAAATGAGAAGAAATACTTACCAAATATCACCCTCACTTCTTTTTCCTCCATATTTTATTTTTACACCAATGTAGAGGTGTAAAGGTTTGGAGAAGGAATGTTTAGGGTTTAGGGTTTCACCGGAAAAAAGTGGATGTAGTGTAGGGAAGAAGGTGGGGGTGTATTTAGAGGCTTTGGTTTCTATGAAAAAAAGAAGGGGTTTCTTTAGAAACATAAAGAAAAACAAGGTCTTTTTATTTAAAGATATTTTTGTAATTAATAAAATTTTAAAAGGGAGTGTGTTTAGAGGTTAGGGGTGCAAATAACGTTACCCTTACCCAAATCGGTTTACCACAAAATGACCCACTTTCTTGTGGGTCGATCAATAGTATGTCAATACCACACTATCCATCTGCCATCTTTCTCTAACCTAGTTTTTTCGATGGGTGTTGATGGCCATTTCACCTCATCCCCATCCAACACCCACATATCCCCCCCACGCTATATATATATATATATATATATCTTTCTCTCTATATTGTTAGTGAACATGTCTCTCTCTCTCTCTCTCTATCTATCTTTCTCTATATTGTTACTCTCATGATCGTTAATAAAGTTCCAATAATGCTAGATTCACTTAATGAATATCTTCTTTTTTTTTTTCAAAAAATGACGTACCTCTTATGTGTCATATAGTTGGCTTCACTTTCTAACTCATAATGGAGTCCATAAGATGACACATTAGGCACAACATCATTTTATACACAAAATTATGTACTTATTAAGTGCAAGTAGTATTACTCATAAAGTTCACCATGGCAAAGCCTCCAGAATGAATTTCTATCATATAAGTGAGATCGAATGAGCCGTCTCGCCACCATAATGCATATCTCATCTTCGTTTAATTCATGTTCAAATCAACACTCGACGTGCTTGATGTTAGAAAATAAAGATTGTGGTAACTAAGCATTAACTAGATTTGCTAGTGAGGAGTGCTAATGAACCATTTTTGAATCTCTTATATCTTTAAAGGAGTGAGCATGTAAACAATATGGACATCTTTATCTTCATTCTAGAATTTTGAGATAGTTAGAAGGATTGTAAGAACATTAGGACTAGTTTTAATCTAATGTATATAATACTAAAACTTGTAATAATACCACAAGCTCTAACTTGTAATATCATTTACGTATCATTTAAGTTAGTTACTCTGTTGCAACCCAATTTTGTTTCATTATCATATATATATATATATATATATATATATATATATATATATATATATATATATAATGACAGAAACACATAACACTGCTAAATAAGACAGTTTTTCGCCTAAAATCACTTGTCAAAAATAGAACATCACTTTTGTCTTATATACCATGTGGGAATATGAAATATACACGATTTTCTATGTCTCCAAAATCTAGATAACATTAAACTTATTAATAAAAAAACATAAAACATTTGATTAGTAAAAAACTTTTGGAATTCACGAAACCTCTTTATATTTAGTTTTTACTCTTCATTTTGGGAAACAAATCTCTCTCTCTCTCTCTCTCTCTCTCTCTATATATATATATATATATATAACTTTTGAAATTCACGAAACCTCTTTATATTCAGTTTTTACTCTTCATTTTGGGAAACAAATCTCTCTATCTCTCTCTCTCTCTCTCCATATATATATATATATATATATATAAAGTTGGCGAGGAGCACTATAGTTATGCCACCTCACTCACTTTTATTAAATCTCAATTGTGAAGAAATGACTCTTGAATTCATGGGTACTATTTGTTTTGCAACTATTAACTAATTAACAATAATACTTAATAATAATTACTATAATAAGGGGTATTAGAATATGTGTGTGTGTGTGTGTGTATATATATATATATATATATATATATATATATATATATATATATATATATATATATATATATATTAGGAGAAGTATTTTAACTAAAGGCTTCTTCACAACAACATTTGATAAAAACTCTAACTAATGGGTATGGAGGAAAATGACTTGGGTAGGCCAAAAGGTTTTCGCTCACTATCAAAGATCAAACCTCTTGGCTCTCTCTCCATCTTTCACAAGTCTTTTACGCAACAAGATAGAGATAGAACCTCCAAAACATCTCTCTCCTTCTCTTTCGCTTTGTATTTAGAGAGAGAAAATAAGTCTATCTCTCATATCCCTTCTTCTCTCGGTAACTTTCATCAATTCCTTCTTTTGAAGGGTTCCATTCTTTTGGACATCACGAAAATCTATCTCCTCTTGATTTCCTTTTTTGATTTTGATTTTGATTTTTGATTTTTGATTTTTGATTTTTGATTTTTGATTTTTGATTTTGATTTTTGATTTTGATTTTTGATTTTGATTTTTGATTTTTGAAATTTTGATTTTTGATTTTGATTTTTGATTTTTGATTTTTGATTTTTGATTTTTGATTTTTGATTTTTGATTTTTGATTTTTGATTTTTGATTTTTGATTTTTGATTTTTGATTTTTGATTTTTGATTTTTGATTTTTGATTTTTGATTTTTGATTTTTGATTTTGTATTTTGTATTTTGTATTTTGTATTTTCTTTCTATCTAGATGATAATATATTGATAACAACTTATTGAGATTTTTTTTATTTTGACAGTGATGTAGTTTTAGTTTTAATTTTTTTGTAAGTTTTTATCTTAGTTTAGGTTTTTGTTTAGACAATTATTTTAGTTTTTATTTATGGTTATTTCTTAGAAAGTGAAACGAAAAGAAACATTTTATTCCCTCACTACTATAGAACTATCTACGAGAATTTAGGTGATTTCGGTGATTGACTATTGATTTTGATGGATGATATTTAAAAATTTTGCTTTAATTTTGGTTTCATTTTCATTTTTTAGATAATACCATGATTTTTAATGATATATTGGCGTTGGCCCTCACAGTTTGTTTTAATTTTTAATTTTGTTTATTCGATGATTTTGATATTAGTTTTATTTGTTATTTATTTTGGATTTTAAATATAATTTATGTTTTATTGTTATTATTGATTCGTAGATTTGTTTTATGTTTCAATTTTGGTTTATGGTTCTTGATTAACAGTTTTGTTTCAATTTGAGCTTTTGCTTCTATTTTGATATAAAAAAGGTGATTTTGACTGATTATGATTTTTGGTTTTGGCATCAATTTTAGTTTTAGTTTCGATTTTAGTTTGAGTTTTTATATTAGTTTTGATCTTAATTGTTGCTTTTTTTAAATGTTATTTTATTAATGTTTTATTTTTTACTTATGATTTTATTTGTGTTAATTTCTTCATTTTAGTAATGATTTCAAATTTCAAATTTGATAATTGCTACTCGGTATAAATTAGTTTTTTTTTTATTTTGCTCTTGATTTTAGTATTTGATTGTTTTAGTTTTTTATTTAAATTCTATTTTGGTATAAAAAATTTTAGTTTGATTTATTATGTATTAACCATAAAAATACTTTTAATAAATTAAAATATCTACATATGTGTTTAAATAATATTGCTTATAAGCATTACTACCAAATGTGTATATTTTATGTATTTACCTTACTTTATTCTTAACTATTACAAGAAAAAATAACTGAAGGCAAACACAGCCATTTCACAAGTATGAAAATGTTTATTGATCATGTCGAGATCGATAGAGTAGTTGACTTGGAATGACTTGCAAAAAAAATTATGAATCATACGAAAACGGAAATGCAAAAGGTCTTTAGATAGAGGAGGAGAGGTGAAATAGAAATAATAATTTGCTTCTAATTATGTTATTAATGAGACATTAAAATGACAACCAATTTCATTCATTTTTATTCATTATGGTATTGAATATGTACCCTTTAAAAGAACTTTAAGAGGAAACTTTAGGAATTCTACTAATTCATGTAACCTTAAAAGTTTTATATATTAAACATTTACTTTTTATTTGAGTAGTAATAATAATAATAAAGTGAATATGATTCATTGCTTTTTTTAATTGACCAACCTTTTAAACTTTATTTTACAAACGCTTTTAGCAATTCAATTTATTATTCAATGACATTGGAATACCATATGATATTTCAATTAATATATTTATATCATATAATATATCTTATAAAATAAGTATGTACCATATTTAATAAATTTAGTGAGGAAAAAAATAAATAACTACCACGTGTTATATATATATATATAAAGTTGATGAGGAGCACTATGGTTGTACCACCTCACCCAACTTTTGATAATGTTGAATCATCAAGGCTCTACATCACTTGACTTGAAACTTTTTATTTTCTAGTCATTAGCTAAAAATAATAATTAATAATAGTTAATATGATATAATCATATTAATCATTTACTATTAATCTCTTCTATTGTTAATAATAATGGAAATCTTATATAGAAAGACTTTTACTACCAACATCATTTCTTAACCAATATGTGATAATATTATTATATTGGCATTGGGTGAGTACTTTACTCTAATGATTCACTTCTAATATCACTTTAAGTCTTGATATCTTATTCATCCAAACTCGATTTGGACAAATAAATATATCATTTTGATGTTTTCACAGAATAAAACATATTTGCACAATTACGCCTTGTCAACAAACAAATGATATGCAAAGAAATTCGTACCTCAAGTTGCACAATTTCTTTCACTAAAAACACTAATTTTTCATTAAGTATTAGGTGAGTACTTTAATGATTTCTAACCAATGTAAAATGCATATCTACTATAATTACCAATAAAAGTGATGTAATAAAACATTGGTTGAAAATTGATATTGATTTAAAAAGTATTTAGATAAATGACTTTTAGTAAACTAACAAAAGATGATATATGTTCACAATTGTTAGAAATTGATATTGACTTTAAAAGTTCTTAGGCAAAATCTTATAAATAAAAATGATTTATTCCTCATTGGTTACAAAAAAAATTATCTTAGTTTAAAAGTTTTTAGATAAAATTCTTTCACTAACAATAGAAGAGATGTATCACACATTAGATAGAAAATAATGTTGGTTTTAAAAGTTTTAAGATAAAAAAAAATCTACTATTATTATTAATATAATATATGTATCACACAGTCGTTAGAAAATGATGTTGGTTTCAAAAGTTTTAAGATAAAAGACTTCTAATGACTTTTAAAACTAACACCAATTTATAACAAATGTAATAAACATCTTTTCTAATGGTAATATTAGTAAATATGTATTTCATATTGATTATAAATTGATATTGGTTTAAAAATACTTTTGATAAAAAAAACTTCTACTTATCACCATAAAAGATATGCATATTACATTGTATAGAAAAAATGTTAGTTTTGAAAGTTTTATATAAAAGATTTCTACTCTTTTTACCAATAAAAAATGTATCTCACATTATTTTTTTAAAAAAGTTGGATTTTAAAATCTTTAGATTAAAAGCTTTCACTCTTACAAGAGATGTATATCATATTAGTTAAAAAAATATTTTCTTATTAATACCAATAGAAGATATGTATCTCACATTGATTAGAAATTGATGTTGGTTGTAAAAATACTATTATTAATTACCAATAGAAGAGATGTATCATACATTGGTTAGAAAGTGATGTTGGTTTTCAAATTTTTTTGATAAAAGACTTCTACCATTATTACCAATAGAAGATGTATATCTCACATTGGTTAAAAAATGATGTTGATTTTAAATTATTTTAGATTAGATAAAAAAATTTACTATTATTAGCAATAAAAGAGATATATCACACATTTGCTATAAATTGATATTGGTTTTAAATTACTATTATTACCAATAAAGTAGATGCATCCTATATTGTTTTAAAATGATATTTTTTAAAAGTCTTTAAATAAAAAAACTAATACTTTTATCATCAATAGAAGAGAAGAAAAAAAAAGTATCTCATTATATAGAAAGATATGTTGGTTTAAGATTTTTTTAAGATAAGAAACTCCAACTATTATTGTCAAATGATAAGATGTATTCTACATTGGTTAAGAGTGATTTATGCATTAAAAGTCTTTTTATAACAAACTTATTACTAATAAAAATATATATTTCACATTGGTTAGAAAAATGATATTGATTTAAAATATTTTTAGATAATGTATCTCAACATTGGTTACAAAGAGATGTATTCCACATTATTTAGAAATAAATATTGGTTATAAAAGTATTTAGATAAAAGAATTTTTATGTTATTATCAATAAAAGAGATGTATCACACATCTATACTATAATATATTAAAGTTGGGGAGAACAACTCTAATAGTGACACATCACCTAACTTTTGATATTGTTGAATCCTCATCAAGCCTCCACATCACTTGATTTGTGACTTTTTATTTTCTAGTCATTAGATAAAAATAATAATTAATTAGTTAATATGATATTATGATATTAATCATTTACTATTAATCTCTTCTATTGTTAATAATAGTAGAAATCTTATATATAAAGACTTTTAATACCAACATCATTTATTAACTAATGTGGGATAATATTATTATATTGGCATTGAGTGAGTACTTTACTCTAATGACTCAATTCAAATACCATGCTTTAAACTTGATATATATCTTATTCATCCAAAACTTAATTTGGACAAATAAATATATCATTTTGATACTCTCACCGAGTAGAACACATTTGTAAAATTACATTTGCCAACAAACAAATGACATGTAAATAAATTCGTGCCTCAAGTTGCACAATTTCTTTCACTAAAAACACTAATTTTTTAATAAGTATTAATTGAGTA
This sequence comes from Codonopsis lanceolata, assembly GCA_013146195.2. Taxonomy (NCBI): domain Eukaryota; kingdom Viridiplantae; phylum Streptophyta; class Magnoliopsida; order Asterales; family Campanulaceae; genus Codonopsis; species Codonopsis lanceolata. The sequence continues at coordinate 120,051,265 of CM028381.1, read as the reverse complement.
CTTTAATAATTTTTAAAATCAACATTAATTTATAACTAATGTAAGATGTATCTCTACTATAATTACCAATAAACGTGATGTAACAAACATTGATTGAAAATTAATGTTGGTTTAAAAAGTATTTAGATAAATAACTTTTACATTGATTGAAAATTAATGTTGGTTTAAAAAGTATTTAGATAAATAACTTTTACTAAACTAACAAAATAATATATATGTTTACAATTGTTAGAAGTTGATGTTGGCTTTAAAAGTCTTTAAGCAAAATCTTACCAATAAAAATGATTTATTTCTCATTGGTTACAAAGAATTATTATAGTTTAAAAGTTTTTAAATAAAATTCTTTTACTAACAATAGAAGAGATGTATCACACATTAAATAGAAAATAATATTGGTTTTAAAAGTTTTACGATAAAAGACTTCTACTATTATTATTAATAGAATAGATGCATCCCACATTCATTAGAAAATGATGTTTATTTCAAAAGTTTTAAGATAAAAGATTTCTACTATTATTATTATAATATAATAGATGTATATTTCAAAAGTGTTAAAATAAAATACTTTTACTATTATTGTTAATAGAATAGATGTATCTCACATTGGTTAAAAAACTTCTACTATTATTACTAATGGAATATATATATATTCCACATTTGTTAGATGATATTGGTTTTATATTCCAACATTTAAATCACAATGACTAAAATTTTAAAAATTATACTACTACTATTACCAAAAGAAGTTGAAACATTTTTGGGCAGCTGAAATCACTTCTATTGATATATTTTTGTTCTATATATATCTCTCATCTTTTCATTTGTAAATGTATAATTTATTTGGAAAAAAAAATGCAATACGTTTAATATAATGAGTTCATGAACAAGAACTAATAGTGCGACTTAAACAAGTTGTTCTAGAATAAGGTACTCTATTTTTGTAATATACTCAACTGTATTCTTTAATCTTTGCTAAGGGATGGGGATGGATTAGTGGTATAATGCTATAATCATCGTGCAATGGCGTTGTTTACTGCCAACTCGTGGGATGGAGAGAAAGAGAGAAAGAGAGAAAGAGAGAAAGAGAGAGAGAGGTGGTGTTTGATACTCCCTCACTTTTGTATATGGCTAACTTTCCTTTTCTAGATGGCTCAACATTATTGTTCGCGTAAAAATTCAATCATACATCAACAAATTAACCAAGAAAATTAATTCATGTACACAAAATGAAAATCTTAGTAACTGGCCTAAATGAAAATTTAAATGTTAGACAATGGATGTTTATTAGTGGGCTAAGAAAATTTAATTGTATTTGATTGGTTACAATTCAATGACTATTCTAATTTTCATTTCGATTGAATCGATAAGTATCAATCAAATGACAATACTACCTTTAGAAACTAACATATGCAGTGTACATCTATACATATATAAAAGGAGATGAGCAAATAATAAAAATATCCCGTTAAAAGTGACTTTTCAAATTTAGAAACATTTATAATTTGTATATTTGTCATATTTTTTTTGGAAATTGAAATTAAAATCAATTAATGAAGTTAACAACAACTCTTCAGATTCAAATGACTTAACAAATATCTTTAGTGTATTTAATGTAAACAAATTGTATAACATTTAACATAGTTCAATATGATTTACGAAATGACAAGAAATACAATATCAAAATAATATCAAATATTGAATAATTTATTATATATCCGATTTCACATTTCTTTTTTTAACTTTAATATATTTTTTTATATTTGTAATTGGCATATTGACTTCTAAATCTTCACCACAGTAATATAAACTCACAGAAATAAGATGAAATGATGAAACAATTGATTCAATATAAATTATTTGTCATCATTATTAATAATAGTCTTGACAAATAATTAAAATGCATTATTATTCAAACCAGTTTGAAACCATAAATCAAAGTAACATAGTTATTTCACATCACTAATGAATTAGTTAATAGTTTATTAAAGAAATATTTTTGGTAAATGTCCAAAATAATGATAATATTTTTTCCATTTAGTAAAAAACGAATTACATTAGCAGGCTTACTAAATATGTATTGTTTAACATAGAATATTATTACCTCATGAAACATTTAATATTTTAACTAACATTATTTAAAAGTTATTCGTCGATATAATAAGAAATATAAAATATGGATGTTAGATAAATTTTTTAATAGATAAAGACAAATTAGTAAAAGAACACATGTATTAAACTAATGTTTCTTCAAGGAGTATATAAAATGATTGCCAACCATAGTTATTTGCAACCGTATGAAGTGCATAAACTAAATGTAATAAATATTTTGAAACAAATCATTTTGTTTAGATGTTTTGAAGCTTAATTTATGAGTAATATGAGTAGTTTTATGAAAAGTTTAATTTTTCTTCATTCTTATAAATTTTAGATTCTAGATTTTTAGAATCATTTTGTTGTTCGAGGTGCTTAGGTATTTTCATTATTTTTTAAAAAATGTATTCTATATTTTATAACAAGTTTATATATCAATAATATCAATAAATTATATAACAGCCATATTTCAAATAGTTTACTCCATACAACAGTAATATAAACATACATAATTATGATATATTATGAAATTTACAGACAATTTCATATAAATTAGTAAATAGAAAAGATAAATTAGTAACCAAGTATCTACAATAAATTTACTCTTAATATTTACTTGCCACCGATAATGGTGATAGTCCAGAAAAATAATTATTGTATAAATTATAAAAATACGCACTACTCCTATTGTCATTCAAATATTTTGTGTTTAACCATCAAATACTTATAAAAATTCAAGCAATTTTATATATGAAATCTATAGATCAGACATAGGCTAAGGTTAGATTTAAAAAATAATTGACAAATTTATAAGAAAATAAATATATATCTGATTCAAAGGGTGAGAGAGATGGCAAGACTAAGGGCCACACTTACCTATCAAAAAATAGATAAATAAATAAATATATACATATATATAAGATTTTTTCTACTCCATTTTAATCAAATCTAAAGCTAAAAAATAAAATTCTTAATATATTTGTCTAGCCTACATGTTTAAAAATCCAGGTCTAATATATGCAAAAAAAAAAAAACCTAAATTAACAAATAAAAATCTTAGTATATTTGTCCAACCTACATGTTTAAAAATTCAGGTCTAATATTTGCAAAAAACTTTAACCTATTAAAGTTAGTTTACAAAAAATATATATTTATTCAACTTAATCAGTAACAGGCCAATGTTAATTTGAACTTTAATTTTATAAATATTTACCAAAATATACATATCTATGACGTTTTTCTCAATTTTCATCAGACCTGAAGTCAAAAAGTACATAAATGATGTTTATTTTTCCATTTTTGTCAAAATTAAATTTATAAAACAAATGTCCAACATAAAAAGTTGGGATCAGATTTTTTTTATCTATTTTGAAAAACAAATTGAAAAAAAAAATCATATGCTTAAATTTTTTCTAGATATGATAGATTTAAATTTCTATTTTTATAAACTGTTTTTTAAAATAAAGATGTATATTGATATGTACTTGGATATAATTAATTAACTATAAGATCTGCATATTTTCCATACTTAGTTAAATTAAACTCTCAATTTTTTTAATAATAATCGAAATTCAAATTTGTATTATACAAATTTCTCTCAAAATTTTATTAAAAAAAAAAAGGAAATCTAAGAAATCTAACTGTGAAATGGTTTGAAGGTATTCAATGTTAGAGTTTATTGAGGGATGATGTGGCTACATATTCCGAAAAAGGGAAGGGCCTAGCGAAATATCAACTAGCGAATTATTGCATTGATTGATGGAAAGATAGGACGAGGACTGAGTTTTCCATTCAGAGACGAGAAATAAAAGATGATTATTTGACAGTCAATTGAGACGAAATTTTGAGAAAGAATAGGATTGACTTTCTTTCGTTTTGGTTCAAGCTGCGAAATCTCCTCGGCAGTCCTACCTTGCCCTCGCTCCATCCACCATATAAGCCTATTCTTTCTGTCTTCTGTCTGCCCTCTTAGCGTCTTCAGTTCCAAAAAACTAGAATACCCAGTAAAGAGCTATAATTGATTCCCAAATGGAAGGAAAGTTGATGCACTTCATCTAAATTACATAGATAACTCTTTACATTGAAATTTTATGATAGAACCCCCTGAAAATCTAGGCAAGCAGCCACGTCGTGTTCGTATCATCACTCCTTGACGGTTTTCAAACAACCATTGCGTATTTGGTTTCCTTTGTCTTCAAATTTTAGTACATTAGTTAAATTTGTCTTATACAAACTACGTGATTAATTGTATCGCCCCCAATTAGTATGTCGGCTAAAAAATCAATTTTCCCAGTTTTTTAAATCGATGATGCCTAAAATCCCGATGTACAAATAAGAATTGATTTGTGCATTGTGATGCAAAATCGATGCATGAAATGATACTTTGTGCGCACGTATTCGGTTCATTAAGGGTATCGCAGTATTTTCTTTCAAAAAATGTCTTGAAAACTTTTAAAAAGGGAACGACCTAATTCCACCCAAAAAATTTCTTATCCCTAATTGTCGTTGTGGTGCAATTTATATCTTTCAAAGTAAAAGAGATTGGGTCAAAGACATATCAGACCCATCTAAATCTTTTATATTTTAATTGTTCAAATACTATTATCAAGGATAAGTCAATCTCAAATTTTATCTTTTTTTTTAATAATGAAAATGTTGTATCTTTGAAACATATTTATACTTATGAATTTTGAAATGAAATCAAATATTCTATAAATGTTAATCATGTGTTGAATGAATGTTGGAACTTCGGTAGTATTGCTAGGTAACATATATATCATAATCTTAATCTTTGCGATAAAATTATTTAACTAATTTATATATATCGAATTCAACAACAAATGTTGTATATAAAGAAGTATTCCAAATTTATGATAACTTTTTCAAATTTATGTAATTTTCTTTCTTTTGTTTTACTGTTTATTATAGTTTATTTATTTTTTTCATATTAAAGTTTTTAATTGTATATTATTCAATTTTAATTGAGTATATGATTTTATATTTGTGTACAAAACGTCCAACGCACAGGTGTATCACTAGTCTCTACTTAAGATGAAAGAACAATTTGTGGGTAAAAACAATACTGTAGGCCAAAATTTGAGACAAAACTGAGCTTAGGGTACATTTTGTAATCAGCCCATACTGAAGGGATGACTAGTGCAATTATCCCTTGAATGTAATAGTGTAATATACTCTAAGATTCTTGAGTACCAAATGTTCTTAATAAATCTTGTCATAATATGAGCACGAGAGTGGTTATTCTTTTTCACATCCAAATTATTATTGTTCTTTTGATTCAATACATCGACTAAGGAAAACGATTTATTTAATTATTAATAGTGATATAACATGCTTTTTTCTTTAAAATTTATGTATATGTGATTCATAATTAAAATAAGAAGAAAAAAAGTATAAGTAATATGATAAAAGTATTGTTGTAAAAAGAAATTACAAACAAAACAGTTTTTTGAATAGTCGAAAAAGAAAAATAAGACAATAATTTTGAGACGAATATCATGTTTGTCATAGAATAATTAAGAGGGATTGTTATTGCGATTTAGAACAAATTTAGGTGAGCATTTCTCAAATAATTATTACTCAGAGTCCACTATTCTATTTAGTCTAACATTTCATTCACAAAATGTTTGACCTAATTTTTCATAGGATTAAATAATTATTTGGTCTCTGAGCTATCCAAAAACTATACGTTTGGTCTCACGACTTTTTTTCGAAGGGTAAGTCTTTTATAAGATCGTCTTACAGATCTTTATTCATAAGACGGAGCTCCACTCTCTCACAGCTCAACCCACCAACACACGGTGGGTCGGGTAAAGAGGATCCGCCTTACAAAAAATATTCGTAAGACCGTCTTACCCAAGTTTTTGCCTTTTTCGAAATGTGTTTGATCCTTAAACTTGGTTTTTACTAAGAGATCCCCCCTCACGAGGTTACCGTCAGTTTTTTCATTAAAATTTTATTGAAATCTCAAATTTGCTCTTTACCCTTATACAATCAACTCCTTTATCAACTCAATTTATTCAATCTCTATACAAGACTGCCCTTACGTCAAACACATAGTCCCAAAATTAGTCGTCCATATCGGCGTCTCCGACATCTTCTCCGATCCAGATCAACGTCATCGTCGACGGCGACATTGAGAATCTCTCCCTCATTTAGATCTGAAATTTTAACATATTTCAAATCTAAAATTACTTACAATCGTTAATCGGACCAAACAAAATTTTTAAACTACAAAAACGGAAAGGGATGGAAGGATCTGGACTGGGGTTTAATTTATCAACGGGCTGGAGTTGGAGCGTCGGAGATGGAGATGACATTTGGTTGGAAGAATGATCAAAGTTGGGGTGCAAATGGGGAAGGTAAAGGGATTGATTTAGGTTGGTCATTGTAGAACAACGATGAAAGTGGGTGAAGGTGGATATGGCGATTGTGGATGGAAGCTACGATGGTTATGCGCCGGAGACCGAGGGAGCAGGAACGGCAGCTGAGAGAGAGGTTTGGTTGGTCAGATCTGAAGTAGAGAATAGTGTCGCCGGGGTTGACATTGGGCGTCGACGATGAGTGAGGATGACGTTTTGGAATTTGGTCGGCTCTGTTGAGAAGAGGGGGAGGTCGGCGCGATGTGGGTGATTGCGGAGAATTTTCTAGAGAGAGAGTGAAAGTGCGAGAGCGAGAGGATATGAAGCTAATACCGATGGAGTTAAGGGATGAATGAGTTAACTGGAAAATTTGGGATTTAAAAAAATAATAATAATAACGGCAAAACTGACGATAATTCCGTGAGGAGGAAATCTTTTAGAAAAAATAGAATTTAAGGACCAAACACATTTTGAAAAAAGTAGTGGTACTAAACGCATAATTTTTGGATAGTTTAGGGACTACATAATTATTTAATCATTTTTCATATAAACATTAACTTATGTAACATGATTTAAAATTTTAAATGTTCCTAAAAAATACTTATGCTTTAATCGTAAATATTGAAGTACAAACTGTAGGGCTAATCCTACTTATTGTAATTTGTAACGTGTCTGAAAACTCATTTCACTTGTGTGGCCTAATCATGATTGGTCATTGATTGAGCTACTGTGTCATCGAATTCATGATCCACGAGTTGAGTATATTTATTTACTACCGTATAAATTAAACTAGTTGTTTATTTGGTAGTCGGAGAAGGATAAACAGTATTATTAATCTGAATATTATTAGTGTCCTTGCTATTAATGTTCACTTGTATATCGGGGGTAGTTTTAACTTTTAAGATTAAAAATGTTAATCCCAATTTTTTTTTAGTGAAGACGTTATAATAATATCACCCTCCTCCTTGGTATTAATAGTAAGATGATAATGACTTTATTCGGATAACTCATGCTATTAGTTCCGACCACCTATTGTGCATCAAATATCAGACAACTTGACTTATTAATCTTATCTGACTTTAATCATGACTACCAAACGACATCTAAAAATATTGATATACTCCATCGTTTTAAAACAATTGTCATATTATCATTTTTCGTCCATCCAAAATAATTATCTTATTTGAAATTCTTTTTTAAGATAACATTTTTACCACTTAATCCTTACGTTTTCATCATATTTTAATTATGTACATATATATGAACTTTAAAAGAAAATATACATTAAACCAATATTAATAATCACGTCAATTATTTTTTTAATCTATGTGTCAGATCAAATCAAATAATAATTTTGGAACGGAGATAGTAATAACTAATATAAGATGGTAAGTATTTTACTTTTCCCAATTTCTTTCACCCCAATAAATAAAAATCCCTTTTATATGCTACCTGCCTATCATTTTTTATTTCTTCTGAAAAAATCGCATGCCTTTTTATGGTATTATTTTATTTTTTTAGAAAAGCAGTGTATTAATAAGAAAAATAATAATAACAAATATGAAAGGAACAACCAGTTTTGCTGTAGAAGGGAAGGCAAAGTACAATGGAATTTAAAACCAAACTATATAAGAAAAAAAAGAGGCTAAACAAAATGAAAGAGGTTTAACAAACTACGTGTCGAGGGTTTTCTAATGTTGAGGGGAGATTCATAAAAATGGCCATGATGTGCTTGGCTCAAGCCGAGTCACGAGTGAAGCACGAGCTAGCATCACGTGTCAGTCACGAGCATAACTAGTATGGGGGCTACCAACTTAACGGGCATAACAACCAAGATATCGAGCAACGAACAGTGCACCTCCCATCTAAACCTAGCCGGGCACAGACCTTGCCTGTCCGACCAGGGGCCATGCCCGGGGACCATATTCATATCGGGTAAAGAGTTGGATTCATCTCGTCCATACTTGGTCGGGCACAGGCCTTGCCTGTCCGACCATGGATCATGCTCGGGATCCACATTTACCTCAAAACAGTCTGCACCAGATAGCCGGGCAGAGCCTTGCTCGCTCGGTCACACATTCAGTCGGAAACTCCAGGAACTTGCTCACCAAGACAAGTCAAAGGCTTCCATATCTGAGTAGGACACTTGTCTTATCTGTTCCTACATTCACGCAGCCAGCCGCCTATCATGCCTACAATTTAGGGATTCTCTCCTTAATTGACTGGGTATCTATGGAAACTGAATCCCGCCAGGATTCTAGGTCATGAGGGGCCTATAAATTCCTCTCCATAAACCACAAACAAGGTACACACTCTTTCTTGAGCCTAGAAACTATGTCAAATTCTCTCTTGACATTCGATACTTACTCTCACGCCGGAGGGGTTACGCGAGGCCCTGCCTTGCACTTCCACTTAGGTTTTCTGTGTTCTTAGTCAGGTTCAAGGAAGCAGATTCAAGCCCAGATATCCAACCCATCATACGGATGGCCCAAGCTGTGATTTTGCTACATCAGTTTGGTTCCGTTGCCGGGAATCGAACCCGGGTCCCCTGGGTGAAAGCCAGATATCCTAACCGATGGCAGGAGAAATACGAGCAAGAAAACAATTATTGAGCAAAATCAAAACAGAATCAAAGAATACTAGCGAAAGGAACAATTGACAAACAAAAAGGTTTTCTATTCATAAATGTGGAAGGAATTACAGTCAAAGATCAAACAGTGGCGCGCAGGCCAACAAAAATGATAGACCCTAGGCTAAGCCTGGTCAGGAGCCTGCTCTGGAGGGGGCGGAAGACCTTTAGCCGAAGCCCGAAACTGCTCTGCATATTCAGCGTTTAAAGCCTTGCAGACAGCCTCTTTCTCAGCCGCTTTTGCATCATCCTCGGCCATCATCTGCTCGGCCTTTGTGGCCTCCAAAGCATCAACCAAGGAGCATACGTTCTCGACCAGAAGAGTGGGCGGAACCCAAGACTGGTGACCTACCTCAGCATCAGCCTTGGCCAGAGCCTCCAGCTCCGGCTCGGTGTAGGGGACTAAGTGGTGGAACTGGTGGGCAGCTTCAGAGTAGGGGTTTATCACATCCCATTCGGTCATAGTCTGCATGTCCACTACCCCGCGGCCAGCGAGCAAGCGGAGAATATGATTGGTGCCATGCGCGTAATAGGGCACAATGGTCGTATCCACAACATCCTCAAAAGCATGAGAGCTTTTATAATTCTCCACTGCAGTCTCTTCAACATTCATCAGCTTCCTCATCATCTCAGCCATGCGGTCTTCGTCCTTGATAACCTGCATCTTGAGGGCATCTCGCTCCACCTGCAGATTCTCCCTTTGCTTAGTGACTGCGGCCATAGTAGTCTTCTCATTCTCTAGGGCGGCCTGGTCTTTCTTTATATGGCCAACCAACTCAGTTTTCTCAATAACCAGAGTGCTGTTTTGGGCGACCAACTTCAAGTTACGCTCGAGCATCTCTTGTTCTTTCTTTTTGGCCGCCGCGTCTTTGGTCTCCAGTTGGTCAACCATAGTGGCCGCCTGCTCTACCTTCTCCTTCAGAAGGGCCTCAAGTTCTTGTAATCAGCCACCATCTTCTTACGAGTATCTTTCTCTTCATTATACCGATCATAGAGATTGGTACATGTGGAGGCGATCTACAGATAGAGGGCAAATAGTCAATAAAGGAAATAAGAGAGTAAAAGAAAATCAAGCCAAAGTCAAATACTTTACCTCGCTCAGATAGAGCCCCACGTTTCCGACCAAGATGTGGCCGGCAGTATCTCGGTCCCGGGCAAGGTCATAAAGCAAGGCTCTCTCTATGATGCCTTTGCCCACCAGGCCCCTCGGGCTTCCGTGAGTGTGCAAATCGATACCCCCCAGTAATGGGGCATCCCCAGAAATTTCTTTGACCAACGCTCGGGCAGCGCTGGTGGTGGAGGGCATCATGAAACCGGTCTGCCTCCAGTTGCCACCCCGCCTTGAGTCGGGATGGAAATTATAGGATCAGAGCTCGAATCGCGGGGGCGCACGTTCCGAGCAGGAGGAGGGGAAGGACTCTTCTTCCTTTTCCCCGTGGCCTTGGCATCCTAGGCGGCGGGCACCACAGAGATGTTGGCAGCCGGGGGCTTGGCGACTTTATCAATAATGGCCACAACGACCTCTTTCTGCACAGCCACGACAACTTTCGACGCCGTTACCTTCTTGACCGGACTCGCGGCCCTGCCCGAGCCCGGTGTCTTCTTAGCGGGCGGACAAAATGGCACCTTGGGCAAGGCCACGGGCTCGTTGGCATTTAGATCGGCTGCCCGCTGGTCAGCCTGCTTCTTCCTCATTTTTAATAGCGCCAAGTTCTTCATCCCTGAAACAAGACAAAACGCAGTCAGCACTATTGAAAAACAAAGCTCAATCAAAGCAGAAATAAGAAAGATTCGCAGGTAGCGGGTAACCATTCTCGTCCTGGTAAGCCGGCCGGCAATTCGCACTCGAGCCTAGCCGTTGGTATTCGACACATTCGTGTTTAAACATCTGCCCGTGGCAGTCACCCCAGTATGGATGGGGTCTTTCAGGAACATGAATTAAGAGGGGCTCCACCTCGGGAACTTCTACCCGCATCACTCCGGTCAGGCACAATTTGCGCGGATTACATACCAGCTCTTTGCAATCGAGTAGAAATTGCTGGCCGACGCGTTTCTCGTTCTCCTCAATAACTCCTACGGCAGCATTCAACGCCGCTAGCCGGGCAATCTCACCCGAGCTAAAGTCCTGCTTGAGACCTTGGGGATCTTTATTTCCATAGTCGCTGTGGGCGCGAATGGCCAACCAACCTGGGATTCAATAAATAAAACCCTCCTATCCCAAGCCTCCACTTTCCCAGGGACATCGGACAGCAACCTCAGAAAGTTGGAGTCGGACCTCATTCCAATCCTCCCGCCTGTGCTCGGGGCAAAAATAAATAGCTTCCGCAGCAAATACATGTCTGGCTCGAACCCCAGCAAACGGCACGCCACCGTGAAGGTTGTGATTGCCCGGACAGTGTTCAACATCAAGTTGCAGGGCACAGCTTTAGTCTCGTGCAAGAAATCTACTAAGAAGGGTTTCAGCGGGAGGCGTAGTCCAACCCAGAAGAAGTCAGCAAAAAATAGGAGCTCGTTCCCCTGCTCACGGGACTGTTCTAATCCGCTGGGCACGTCCATCTTGCTTACCCGGTAATAAGCGGAGTCGATGCCGAAGGATGTAAGCCAATCAATCACTTTGTCAGTCGTGTCCAACGTAGCCCAGTGAGCAGCATACCGGCTCTCGTCTGTATTCAAATGCCAGTCGGGCTCTTCATCCTCCTTAATAATTTCTTCAAGTGTGACCTCCACTTGAGAGCCGCCGACCATTGTATAGCAGTGAGCAAGGGGAATGTTATCACGGACATCTGTTTCATCCTCAAGCGTGGCTTCCACTTGAGTGCGGCATGTCTTCTTTAGGCGCCGGGCAAGGAGCATATTATCTGCCTCGTCATTCTCTAAGGCCTCTCCAACCGTCTCTCCCTGCTCGGCCCTTACTTGTTCGGCCCTGCCCGCCAGCATAGCCACCAGTGACACTCTCCTCTCTAGAGTCCTTCCCACTGGAGGAATCGACTAGATCAACTATTAGGGGGGCCACGCGCCCACGGACAACCGGACCCGCCACGGATCTCGCTCCCTCATCCGACTCATAGCCAACGAGAGGAGTCTTCTCGCTGCTCAAAGAGTCATTCCTTCCGCCGTAGCTGAAGGCCTCGCGGTCATTCTCTGAAATATCAGACATCTACAAAAAGATCGAGGAAGGAGAATCAATTTTCTACCTGGATAACCGATGAAGCAAAATGGGGAAAAACTCCTAAGTCTAGGTACACCAAAGGGGCCATGCCCGCCTAGCAAGCAAGACCACATGGTCTTTTCCTCGATCTCTACCTAAAGGGCCAATCCTAATCCTAAACCTCACCAGAGATACACGAAGATGAAGAGATTAAACCTAAAAACTCTCATCAAACCTAGAAAAACCAAGAACAGAGCAGCAAGAAAAGGGGCAAGAAACTCACCGTTTTGTGGAGTTGAAGCGGTTTTCTGGGGATAGCTGGTGTTGTAACGGAACCGAGGGAATACCTGGAACGCTGAAGGGAAATGAACCGTCGGAGTTGGGAAACAAGGTCACCGGAATCAGGGCAAGTTCAGGGCAGCAATTGCAAAGGCTCACAGGAAATTTTCTCTCTCTAGGAAATCAAAAAGCGGTAAAAGGGCTGAATGAGAGAGGAGAGACCTTTTATAGGCCACGTTTTATGATTTTGGGGGGGGGGGGAAGGGGAGGCCGAAACGGAGTCTGGAAGGACGGCCCATCATCACCAAGGGCCCGACGCATTAAATGCGTCGCTTTGTGGCCCGTGCCCCCATCAAGTCACCTCAGCCTTTGACGCCTCACGCGCCCTTTCATCCACTCGCCCGGTATGCCCTCAGCAGCAAGCTTCCTCAGTACGCTCCAGCTGTTTCCCATTGAAGCCCCAGAACCTTCCACAAGTCTACTCTCCCAATCCTCTCTTTTCCTCAAAAAACCACAAGTGTTAAGACCCGTACGAGCAACATCCAACGTATACGCTCCCCGCTTCGAGCATGAATACTCGCCAGACAAGGAGCTAGGGGCCACTGATGTGCTCGGCCCAAGCCGGGTCATGAGCGAAGCACGAGCTAGTATCACGTGCCAGTCACGAGCATAACTAGTATGGGGGCTACCAGCATAACGGGCATAGCAACCGAGATATCGAGCAACGAACAGTGTTACTCCCATCTAAACCTGGCCGGGCACAGGCCTTGCCTGTCCGACCAGGGGCCATGCCCGGGGACCACTTTCATATCGGGCAAAGAGCCGGATTCATCCTGTCCATACCTGGTCGGGCACATGCCTTGCATGTCCGACCATGGATCATGCCCGGGATCCACATTTACCTCAAAACAGTCTGCACCAGATAGCCGGGCAGAGCCTTGCTCGCCCGGTCACACATCCAGCCGGAAACTCCAGGAACTTGCTCACCAAGACAAGTCAAAGGCTTCCATATCTGAGTAGGACACTTGCCTTATCTGTTCCTACATTCACACGGCCAGCCGCCTATCATGCCTACAATTTAGGGATTATCTCCTTAATTGACTGGGTATCTATGGAAACTGAATCCCGCCAGGATTCTAGGTCATAAGGGGCCTATAAATACCTCTCCATAAAACCACAAACATGGTACACACTCTTTCTTGAGACTAGAAACTCTGTCAAATTCTCTCTTGACATTCGATACTTACTCTCACGCCAGAGGGGTTACGCGAGGCCCTGCCTTGCACTTCCACTCAGGCTTTCTGTGTTCTTAGTCAAGTTTAAGGAAGCAGATTCAAGCCCAGATATCTAACCCATCATACGGACAGCCCACGCTGTGATTTTGCCACATCAGGCCAAGTCAAAGATGACTTGATCATTTGTAGTCTCACTTAAAAAAAAAAAAAAACTCTTTTATGGTCTGGTTTATTGATAAACCACGACTGGTTTATCGGTAAACTAGTAAAAATGAACCACTTAACATCCGAAATTCGTTGGTTTATCAAGTGGTCAATAGATAAATCAGTTGTCGACCAAATGGTTTACACTGATTTATTGATAAACCAGTGTAAACCACTTGGTCGACAACTAGTTTATCAATAAATCAGTGTAAACCACTTGATCGATAACATGTTTATCAGGTCGATTAGTGGTCGACCAAGTGATTTATGGTCAAAGGCCATATATATTCATCAATCAAGGTCAAATGACCATATTTAACTAATGCCACAATGTTGAGAGAACTCACATCTGGGTAAGAGCTATCTCGTGCATCCTCACACCCGAGATTGGCAAGGTGATCAGCAACGAGGTTTGCCCCTCTACAACAATGCTGAAAATGAAAGTTTATCGTGTAAGATATGCTAGACAAGATTCCAACATTTTTTAATTAGGAGGCTTGGCACGAAGGGTGAGACAATCATTAGAATTTTTTATTTCATTTCAATAAGAATAATGTTAGCACCACTCAATGAGTATTTATATAAATTTGTATACCAAATGATATGATGTTCTGTGAGTCATCTTATTTAACATTTTAAAATGTGATGCAAACTATATAACATATAAGATATCATATCATTTGGTGCACAAATTTAAGTAGACATGAGAGTCAATATTAGATCGATATGAGAGAGAATTAGAGAGTTGAGTTTGACAACGTAGGGGCAAAAGAGATTACGTATCTTTCTGTGAAGGGATCAGAACCTTTATATATGCATTGTACGGAGTAGACTTCGTTAAGGCACGGGGGCCTTCTAGAAGCTGAACCTGTCCTTCTAAGGTGAACAAAAAACATGCAATATAAATTAGAAAAAATTGTGGGTCGGTCCACTTTTTGAAACTTTTAATCGCTAAAGTACATCCTTTTTATTTTTAATCGGAAAAAGTCACTTTTTATGACAAAATGACTACGATACCCTTAATGAATTGTAGGCACACTACGGAGGTCATTATTTTTGCACAGCGATTCATCAATTTTATCTCATTATTTTTTGCACCGCGGTTCAATAGTGTAACTGCTAGTCTATTTGAATCGCGATTCATCAATTTTTATTGAATTAATTTTGCACTACGGTTCAATAGTGTAACTGCTAGTCTATTTTTGTACCGCGATTCATCAAATTTAGTGCATTAATTTTTGCACCGCAGTTCAATAGTGTAATTGCAGTCTATTTTTGAATTGCAATTGATCAATTTTAGTGTATTAATTTTTGAACCGCGGTTCAATAGTGTAATTGCTAGTCTATTTTTGAACCGCGATTCATCAATTTTAGTGAATTAATTTTTGCACGCGGTTCAATAGTGTAATTGATAGTCTATTTTTGAATCGTAATTCATCAATTTTAATGTATTAATTTTTGAACCGCGATACAAAATCTTAAAGAACCAGACCACATCCTCCACTTGGTTCCTCCATCTCCTCCGTCGTAAGCCTTCTTCTTCCTCCTCTTTCTCCGCTTTCATCTCAACTGAAAAATTCTTTAACCCAGCACAAATCCATTATAGTTTCGTATTTTATGAATAAAAAAACTCGTTTATCTTGAATGTGATGCGGTCTGCTTGGAGTGGGCTACAAATATTTTACGGCATGTTTAATGGCGAACGAACAAATATACTCTCTAGGGCCGCTAGCAGCGGCGAAATAGGTATGATCCACCCTATCGCATATGAGCTTCAATCCATGAGTCCCCTTTGTTCTGAGTTATTTGGACCGTAAATACATTTTTAACCGTACGAGAATTATGGGTGACCCAATAAATGTGGCTAAATTAAACTTTTATTTCTATATAACTGAGAAGTAAATAAGTGTTTTACCTAAACTAACACATGTCTTCTTCACATTGATTAAAGTAAAAAAAGATCTCCATCACTAATTAACGAATGTCAAAAAAATAAAATAAATAAAATGTGACGCAATTAAATGAGACAACTTTCGTACTGCATGAGCCGAGATTAAAATGTTAATAGCCTTGATATTATATTTTTATCATAGAATCGAATTTATAATTCAAGTTGTGCTCACTTTTTTTTTTTTTAAGGCGTGGGAAGGATCAAACCCGAGGCATCACACTTCACCCACGCCTACCACCTGCCGGGCAAGTTGTGCTCACTTCCTATCCAAATGAGCCTTTCAAAAATGGGCCTAAATATATTCAAGAAAGGCAAAAAAAACTGATAAATTGTTAGATGATACCTTTTTTTGCTCTTTTTTTTCAACCACTAAAATTTATTTTAAAATTATTTTAAAAATATCCAAGTCGGCTCATTCCATAGCTTTGACTAATACTTTAGAGTTTGAAAAATCACAATTGTTATGTAACGAAATAAAAATCGACCTACTTGGTTAAGTCGCAGTGAGACCGAGGGGGCATAGCCCTTTCGTGGGGGCAAGTCGATCCTCGTTTCAGGAGGGACGAGATCTATGGAATTCAAAGCTCATGGAAATTGATTAAATAAACATAAACCAAAGTACGAATCGTTACAAGTAGTTTAGTGTAATGAGAAACAAAGAGAGTGTAGTATTAAAATGGCATGAGATTGAGATGCCAACTTTTGCAGCATGTGATGAATGAAATGGGCATGAGATGCCAACTTTTCCAGCATGTGATCAATTTTCATTGAGCTGGCATGATTGGCAATTGTGTCCTTGTGCTGACACATAACACCCACTTTTTCTATACAATTAGAAAAGAAAAAAAATGCACCACTCATCCATATACTTTGTCTTTATTATAGTTTTTGTCCCTGTATCTTGAAAGCGTTCTGTTCGTTTAAGTGTGCATTATCTTTGATGCGGGAGCAAGGGGGGTCGTGTTCGAAGTTGGGAATAATTGAACAACAAAATACATATGACTTAGCGTTGATCAAAGGGGCCACGGGTTCTAAGACTTTAAAGGACGGAAAAGACGTGGTACATGGGTTAATAAGGATTGGAACATACAAGGAGAGCACGGATACTTGGCCTAGTTCAAATTAAAAGGGCTGTTGTTTGATTAATGGTGAAGGAGGGAACAAATGTTTGGCACACGGGATTGGACTATAACAAGGGTCACGGCTTGAGAAGTTTTGGAGTGGCTAGTAGTTGGCCAATGCAAGGAAGGAAGGAGACGGCTACTTCGAAGGAAGCAAGGCTGTTTCTATTATGTTTCTTTTAATTTGGTTTTGTTTAATTAATTTGTAAAACAAGTCAATCTTGTTTTTCCCTTTTTTAGGTAGGAGTTAATTCCGTCTTTTGTATTTCTTTTGTTAGGGTTATTTTCATAATTTTGATAGATTAGGGCTGAGCTTTTGTAATCCTTTATAAGAGACGTTCTCTTCAAGAAATAGGCAGTTTTTACGTTGAATAAAAGAACCAAGAACACGGCTTGCTCTTCTAAAATCGATTCCTTTTTCTTGAAGGTGAGTGAAGCCTAAAGAAGTTGAATCGTCAGGATTCTTTACGTTAGGTGAGTAAAGCCTAACCGGTGAGCCCGTCTTCTATGTTTATTTTCTTTTATTGTTCGTGGCAGCCTTCATCATCAAAGGCGTGGACTGTTCTAAGGGGCTGTTCTGAAGCCTCCTCAAGTTTCGATAAAGGCAGCACGTTTTGGGCAACTTGTGCGTGTTGTGAGTAATAGTCGTACAAGGGTTTTCGTGGCAGCTTGTGTTCCAGCAAGCCGGGGTTGTTTCATCTTTTCTTGGGGGTGTTCGGCCAAGGTAAGGTTGGGCAGTCTTGGCAGCATGTGTGAGAATGAGCTCTATTGTAATATAGATTATTTAAATGTGATCTTGATGCTCGTGCGAAAAAGCCTTAACCTCAAAAGTATTGGTCTCATGGTCCCTTCATCTATCGAAGCTTGGATGTTTTAAATGGTAATTTAGTTATATTTAAAAAATTGGATAGAATTCTAACGGTAACGTTAGAAGGAGGATTCTAAGAAAAAATTTGACATGAAGGATCAAATAAGTGGAAAATAAAATGGTAGGACCAAATTTAAAGTTTTGAAAAGGTTGAGGAACCAAATTATAATTTGATTTTCATGTAAAATCACATATTCCAGATTTGATATGGGAGTAAAAAATAGGGCGAACTATTCAAATGATCCCGTACAATAGGGGTTCCTCAATTTTGGTTTCGATTACTAGCAATTGGTTCTTAAGTTGAAATTTTTCGCACAATTAGTCTTTTCATTCAATTCCATCGGTTAAGTTTCTCCACGTACGTATCACATAACTTTGATTAGGGGTAAAATTATCTATGCATTCTTTTCTTTTGAATAGACAAAAATACTCAATGCTTAAAAAAAAAAAAAACAAGATATGATGTATTATTGTAATTAAACCCCTTTCTTCTCAATTTTCAACCCTTTCCCTTCCCTTCCACCATGGCTACTGGCAATCCGACACCGCTACCATTGCTGGCGAACAAAAATATTCTCATCCATCTCTCTCATTCCTTCTCTCGACAAAATTCGAATAAAACCCTTCTTAGATTGGGTAATTCGCCTAACTTAGATTGACAATTTTTTTTGAATAACTTAACTATAACCTATTTCACAATTGACTGAATGCAAATTGATGGAAATTCCAACTTTCAATAAATCCTAGCCACAACTTTGCTAGCCAATGGTTGTTTCATCTCCATAGATAAGCACTCAAACCAATCCAACCCACCATTTTAAGAATTGGGAAACCATTTGAAGTTCTAAAACAACTGCGAGATCCAATTGTTATGAGAAAGAAAAAGAGAGAGATCGTCGTCGTCGTCGTCGTCACCGTTGCTGGTGCCGAAAGAGAAGACTTGATACCTAAATCTCAAAATCATTGAAGAAGACACCCAGATCTGAAAATCAAAACACTAAAAGAAATATCGGACCTTTACAAGGGCTTGTCGATAGAGAGAAGGGTAATTTCTTAAGGGTAGTTGCCCTTCTCTTTCTAAATCTGATGACCCTAATCCGATCACCGAAGCCGATGATTTCATTTGACTCGACGAGATCAACGGTCCTTATTTCTTTGGATGGAAGAAGTATATAATTATTGAATTCAGGGACCAAACTACATTTGAATCTTGTGTTTTTCTATTTTGCGATCTTCATGAACTCAGATAACCCAGATGAAACAGAAGAAGAATGATAAATTTATCCCTGGCAAAAATCACGTGAGATGCACGTGTGTGAATTTAACGATAGAAAATTAATAGAATTGAAGGGAACGAACAATCCCACAAAACAAATTAGTACGAAGACACAAATTTTGAAAAAATAATTTAAGGACCAAATCCGAAAAACCCCTAATGTACAAGGACCATTTGGGTAATTCGTCATAAAAAATATCTTCGCTATACTTGACCAACGCAATTCTAGAAGCCAAGCAACAAAAATAAAACTCAAATTAAAAGGTACTGCCGTAAGAGTAGAGCTGTCAAAATGAGTTGGCGTGGCGAGCCAACCCACAACCCACTTCAACCCACCATTTTGCGGAGCGGACTAGACCAACGGGCCCAAGCCTTTTCGACACCTCTAGGCGAGCCAACCCACAACCCACTTCAACCCGTCATTTGACGGGACGGGACGAGTCAGCCGAAAAAAGTGACGGACCTAAAAAATATCAACCCAACTCATCTTCCTTAAGTGGCGGGACGGGCTAACCCAACAGACCCAACCTATTTTGATAGCTCTACGTAAGAGCAATCAACTAAGGCATCGTCCGGTGCAGCGTTTTGAAAACGTAGCTTTTTCTAAACGCAACATTTTTAAAACGTAATTTTTTTTCTTGTAAATATGTTTAGAAAACTATTTCAAAACGCTATTTTTATAAACAAAATAGTTGTAAACGCAACACATTTTTAAAACGCTGCATTTAAACACTTTTAAAGAGAAAAACGCTACGTTTTTTTATCAACGTTTTGATCAAAACACTCCATCAAACAAGCACTAAGTTAAACTTAAATCACGACAATTTTTGTGACCAACCAAAATACTTACTAAGAATGTCAACTATTAAAAACACTCATTTGTTTCTTCTTTTCTATAAATTAGTGTTTGGATATAGATGGAAGCAAGTATATCTTCCAAGTCACATTAATATATTATATGTACACACACACAAATACACATATATATATATATATATATATATACAATGTTGCTTGTAATGTCATTGTTCCTTAACTTAATTACCTAACTGATTAAATGCTGTTAGGCAGGATTTTTTCATTATTTTTGTATTATTTGAACCAAAGTTGCATGTGAAGTGAGATCAAATTGAAGGACATATGAGAATAAATATCCTAAAGGGAGACAAGGATATTCCAAGAAATATCCTCAACCTCTAGACTTATTAATCTAGTGATGGTCCGTCTCGCACTCAAATGTACGGATCTAGTGCCTCACATTACACCGTTGATGCATTTATCATCCAAAATTGCTAACACTTGATGGGTATTTGACCACAAGAGTTGGCTGGACCAACTTTCCTTGTTGAGTATTGGCCAAAAGCAAAACGGTCAATATAGTTTACTTCCGTAAGGAAGGGTGGGTTCAAGAAAAGAAAATTGTTTCCTCTTATTCTATAACACTATTAACTCATCCGTGCGATGCATAAATTTTATAAAAAAAATTAGTGACTGTAATATGTTAATATGGAAACAAATAATTAAAACATACTTTTGAAAAATTGAGTTTCGTAACTAAATTAAAAGAAAGATTGTTATAAAACTTAATCATTCAAATATTACTTAGTTAGCAAAGAATATAATGAATAATATATATATATAAACCATGTCTAAAAAATCTACAACTTAATAATTCAAATTTGAAAATATAACAAAAAATTAATATTTTACATTGAATTAGAAACGATTCTTTATCTAAAGAATTTTATGTTTTATTGTTCTGTATGACACAAATGGAAGGGTTAAGATAATTTTCATCATTTGTTAAATCAACAATCGTTGAGACATTTAAGGCTGAAACGAAACTCAAAGCAATGGTAGTTTCCTGTAATTTATATTGAGGTTTGTTATGTAAAATCGAAAATATACAATTAAACAATCCATACATATATAGATTATAATCACCAATCCATATATACATCTACCTTCAGTAATAACTTATATATATATATATATATATATATATATATATATATATATATATATATATATATTATAATCACTAATCCATATATACACCAACCTTATGTAATTTATATACATAACTGGGAACACATAACTGATTTATTCTAGTAGTTCTTATCCCACAAATGAGCTTCATATATAACGACCCATCCACCTATGCAAGAAACAGATCATCATAAACACCATATAAGAATAAATTTATTATACCCTCCAAACAAAAGATGAGAAACTAATTTAGATTTAATTTCAATAACAATTTAATTACATGGTGTCTCTCTTTCTCCTGCCAGTCAGCCTAAAAATGTAATGGCTAGGGCTGATAAAAGCACTTCAAGGTATTCAAATGGATCCTGCCTACACTTGTCTTTTTGGGTTGGTACTTCAAGTTTTGTCCACAACAAAGCCATGACAAGCTTATATCCTGATCGTAGGGTACCAAGAAGCTCTCTTTAATCTATTACATAAGGGCAAGAATAATTATCTATAATAGCAATACTGAAAATAAAAAGTACAAATTGTAATCGTATAATAGTTGACTGAAATGGCAATTAGCATCCGTTATAGAATGTGAATCATAACCTTCGCATTAATACCTATGACAGAGAGCCTACCTCTATCACATTAGTACATTAGACCAAAAACAACAAAGGTTCCAAACCAATTGCCAACCGGATTCTTTGAAATAACAAAGGAGTTAATGAATGCTTAGCTAAGCATAAAGGTGTATCGGGAGCAACTTAAGCTCTCATGTTTTGGGAAAAAAATTCAGCCAAAAACGGCATCGTTTTTTTAAACCTTACGAAACGAATGCGTTTTTTTTAAAACCTGCCTGCCACTCCTGCCATTTCCTGCTATTCATCCTATTCAGATGACATCATTCCATTCTCTTTTCCTCCATTTTCTTTTTTTGCCAATTTTCAGCCATAAAAAATATTTTTTTTAAATATTTTTTTTCTGTATTAAAGTAAACATTTTTACCTACAAATAGAGACCTGGTTTGTTTCATTTGGATATTAGAACAAATTTCTATGAATTTTTCAAATTTTTAGCTATTTTTTAATAAAAATATTAAATTAGTGGAGATAAAGATGATGAGGTATATAAACGTGTTGGAGTTTGTGCATTGTTGAAAGAATATTTTTATTGGGGAGCTTAAGTGGGGAGCTTAATGACATTTTTGTAATAAAATAGAAAAAAATAGAGATTAAGCTCCCCGAACGGGGAGCTTTGTTGTACATGGTCTTAGGGCATTCAAATTGCAATTATTAAGGTATAACTTTTATTCTTCTTAAACGTTAAATGAAAAAGAGCAAATTAGTAAACTAGTACAAACCTAAGTGCCTCTAACAATAACACCAATCAGCTAAATACCCTTGAAATCAATGAAAATAAAGTGCATGTTCTAGATAAGTAAAAAAAAATCAGACAAATCAATGAATCCAATAAAATATGGATTGTGGAGTGCAAAAAAAGGAGCACAACTATTTTTATAGTTAGTAGTAAGGTTCACGTGCGTTGCACGTAGTGTTAATGATTTTGTTAAAAGTGATTTGTTGGTTCCTTCATTTTTTTGTTGACTTTTAATTATTAGATTTTTGTGTGTTTTAATATTTACAGTTTTTGAGACTTATAAATTATGTTGTTGTGTGTTTAGCATTTATGATACTTTGTTTTTCGGTCATTTATAATGTATGCTTTTAGTCATTGTATAGCAACTTATCCTACACATTTGTCTTTTTTGTTGGTTATTTTTAAATCTCTTTTTTTAATATCAAACATGAGTTCATTCATTTTTATCAGTTTGTAAATTGAAAACAATTCAAACTTACTATCTTAGATAAACACATTGTTGTTGGAGACTTTGCTTATGTCGTTTATGGAATTTATGACCCTTTAAAAAAATTGTGTTGGAGAATCAAACTCTCAACCCCAAAGTATATAGTTACACTAAAAAATATAAAATTCCACCAAAGTATCTATGAAGTCCCACTTTGCCACACACAACCTAAGTTTTGCGTCATTTACATATCATTTTATAATTTTTTTCTAGTTTACTTGATCAGATTCAGCTCCAACGAAAGGATAGAGATCAACAACATTGAAAGTTGATGAAACACCATAATTATCCGGTAATTCTACTTCATAAGTATTGCCACCAATCTTTTTCAAGATCCTGAACGGACCATCAGCCCTTGGTTTCAACTTTCCATGACGTCCACGAGGGAATCGCTCCTTCCTCAAAGTAATCCAAACCAAATCTCCCTCCTTGAAAGCTGATTGCTTCCGATGCTTATTTGCACTTCTTTGGTACTTTCCATTTTGCTTGATAATTTCTTGTCGAACCTGCTCATGCATCTTCTTGATGTACTTAGCACGTTCTTCACCGTCACCACTAAAATGTTGAGTGGTAGGAAGGGGAGCTAAATCCAATGGAGTAATTGGATTATGACCATACACAACTTCGAATGGGCTCCTACCAGTAGTTTGGCTAGAAGATCGATTATACGCAAACTCTGTTTGAGCCAATATTGCATCCCATTGACGTGCATTTTTGCCAATCATACTTCGTAAAAGATTTCCCAAGCTCCTGTTCACAGACTCTGTTTGTCCGTCGATCTGTGGATGATGAGACGAACTAAATTGAAGTTTAGTTCCAAGCTTCCTCCAAAGTGTACGCCAAAAATGACTCATAAATTTTGAATCCCGATTAGATGTAATTGTCCTTGGAATACCATAAAGCTGCACAATTTCCTTGAAGTAAAGATCAACGACATGTGTAGCATCCAAAGTCTTTGTGCAAGGGACAAAATGTGCCATGCCATTTTGAGAAGCGATCAACCACCACCATGTGAATCTTTCTTTCTTTGAGTGCGAGGCAACCCAACAACAAAATCCATGCTAACATCCTCCCATGGACTCATTGGTACAAGTAATGGAGTGTACAAACCAGTATTTTTTCCATGACTTTTGGCAATGTGACAGGTCCTACACCGCTCGATACACTTTTTGACATCTCGATCCATCCTTGGCCAATAATAATTTTCCTGAACAAGTGCAAGAGTCTTATCTCTACCAAAATGTCCAACAAGTCCTCCATGGTGAGCTTCATTGATAAAAGCTTGTCGCAGAGAATATTCAGGAATACACAAAAGTTTATCTATAAAGAGAAACCCATTGTGAATCAAAAAAAGTTTAAATGGAGTCTTCAAGCATTCTTCCCAAATCTTTCCAAAATATGGATCATCTTTGTAAAGATATTTAATTACCTCCAACCCAACCACATTTACTTGCAAGCTAGACAACAAGGAATGTCGTCTACTAAGCGCATCCGCTACACGATTTAAAACTCCAGATTTATGTTTGATAACAAAATTAAATGCTTGCAAAAATTCAACCCATCCAGCATGACGAGAATTCGTTTTTGTTGAGTATTCAAGTACTTCAAAGCTTCATGGTCCGAGAAAAGAACAAACTCCTTCTGCAAGAGATAATGTTGCCAATGATCCAAGGCGCGGACAATAGCAAAAAATTCTTTGTCATAAGTAGAATAATTGCACCGAGAATGATTCAACATCTCACTAAAGAAAGCAATGGGTTTACCTTCTTGGCTAAGAACACCCCCAATTCCTATATTTGAAGCATCACAATCTACTTCAAAGACCTTGTCAAAGTCTGGTAGCTACAATATTGGAGCTTGGACCTTTTTTAAAGAAGTTTGAAACTCTTTTGAGCTTCTTCTGTCCATTTGAAACTGCCACCCTTCAAGCATTCAGTTATAGGAGCAATAATGGTACTGAAGTTTTGAATAAACCTGCGGTAAAATGAAGCTAGGCCATGAAAACTCTGAATATCATGAATAGATTTAGGAATTGGCCGCTTAGGATAGCTTCAAGCTTATTGTCATCCATCTTGATGCCATCCAGGAAATGATATAGCCTAAGAAAATCAGCTCTTGTAAAGAAATGACATTTCTTTAAATTGGCATACAACTCGCTCTCTTAACACTTCAAATACCTTTCGAAGGTGCTCCAAATGTTCTTTCGGGCTAGAGCTGTAAACAAGAATATCATCGAAATACACCACAACAAACTTTCCAATGAAGGGTTT
The DNA here is from genome assembly GCA_013146195.2 of Codonopsis lanceolata. NCBI lineage: Eukaryota > Viridiplantae > Streptophyta > Magnoliopsida > Asterales > Campanulaceae > Codonopsis > Codonopsis lanceolata. The sequence goes on along the minus strand of CM028381.1, from coordinate 120,025,973 downwards.
AAAATTATGATTCATAAGTCGCATAAAAGTAGAGGGAGCATTAGAGAGACCAAATGGCATAACCAACCATTCATAAAGACCATCTCTTGTTTTGAAGGTTGTCTTCCATTCATCTCCGGGCCTCATGTGAATTTGATGGTAGCCACTTCGAAGATCAATTTTAGAACCAATCTTGAAACCATGAAGTTGATCAAAAAGATCATCAAGGTGAGGAATAGGAAAACGATGCTTGATAGTAATTTTGTTTACCGCTCTACTATCAATGCACATGTGCCACGAACCATCTTTCTTCGGAAGAAGAAGGGCTGGAACTGCACAAGGACTTTTACTTTCTTGGACAATACTCTTCGCGAGAAGATCTTCAACTTGTTGTTGTAACTCTTCATGCTCCTTTGGATTCATTCGATAGGCTGCCTTGTTTGGAAGTGAGGCAGGGAGTCAAATCAATGCAATCTTGAATACTTCGCATTGGAGGGAGACCGAGGGAAGTTCTTCAGGTACCACATCATGAAATTCTTGAAGAAGGGGCTAAACTTGAAAAAGGGACAACATTTCCCTCTTCATTCTCCTCCAAAACTACCAAAACAAATGCTTCCATGGATTCACAAATTACTTTTTCAACTTGAGACTTAGAGAGTAAATTATTTCCCTCCCCCTTTGAAGGTTTAGGAACACTCTCCAACTTGGATGGACCCAAAATAATTTTCTCACCATTTTTAACAAAAGTATACGTGTTCTTGAAACCATCATGATGTGTCTTCCGATCAAATTGCCAAGGTCTACCAAGAAGTAAATGACAAGCATCCATAGGAATAACATCACACCAAACTTCATCTTTATACTTACTACCAATCGAAAATTGAACAAGACACCTTTTTATTACATTCACATCATTACCTTTACAAAGCCATGATAGCCTGTAAGGTTGAGGATGATCTTCGGTCTTCAATTTCAGCTTCTCCACCATTGTAGTGGAAACAACATTTTCACAACTTCCTCCATCAATAATGACATTGCACACCTTGTCATGAGAAGTGCACTTGGTGTGGAATATATTGTTATGAAGCCATGAGTCGTCTTCTAAGGAAGTGGCATTGAGGAGACGTCGCACCACCAAAGATTCTCCATGATCTTCATATGTAATTTTTTCCTCATCATCTAATCTATCATAGATAGGTGCAGCCTCGCAATACTCCTCGTCCTCGCCTCGCCTCTAAGGGAGTGATAATCTTGCGATTAGGACAATCTGCGAAATGTCCAAAACCCTTGCATTTGAAACATGCTTTCGATTGTTTGAACCACTTGGCTTCACAAAACCAAGCATTGTTTTCCATACTTGCAGTTTTCTGTTTTCCGTCCTGTGTTGTTGTCGTGTTCTTGGAAGTGGCTGCACTCCCTCGGTTGGAAATAGCACCACTTGGAGAAAAACGTCCACCAAACCGACGTGCTTCTTTTTGTTGTTTTTCAACCTTGAGAGACAGTTTACACACATCGTTGTAAGTCCAATATGGCTGCAATTGGACAACATTTCCAATTTCGTATCGAATCCCTCCAAGGAAACGAGCAATAGTTTGCTCTTCCGGCTCCACAATATCACATCTCATCATGAGATTCTCAAACTCTGAAATATAATCTTCCACAGACAGGTCTTTTTGCTTAAAATTGTGGTATTTGAGAAAAGCTTCATGACGATAATTGTTTGGTAAAAATTTTCTGTATAGTTCCTTCTTCATCTTGTCCCACGTTCGGATCCCTTGCTTGCCATCACGAGCACGTTGTTTCTTCAAATGCTCCCACCACATTGATGCATATTTCTTCAACTTAATAGCAACGAACTTGACCTTACTATCTTCTGGAATCTCCCTGAATTCAAAGACTTTCTCAACAGAGTTGAGCCAATCAATGAACTCATTGGGATCATTTATGCCATCAAATTTTGGAATATCAACTTTAAAGTCGAAAAAATTGTCACGAACGTTGTTCCTTCGAAATCCTTGACCATGAGAGATCGATGTTGTCACTTGAAGCTTCACCATGAAACGGATTGAATTCCATTTCATTATTGGTAGAATCAACCTCCGAAACATGACCCTCAACATCACGTTCCATAGGTTCGCAACGTGTAAGACGCTGCTCGAGCTATTGCACTTGTCTCCTTAATTCTTCCAACTCGATATCACAAAGGTCCCTTTGACGAGAAGGTTGGCGATGCTGGAGAGGCATGGCTGCCAAAGGAAGAAACATATCTTCTTAACAAGCTGAAAAGCTCACAAAATATCTATTCATAATCTGTGTTTTGTTCATTACAAAATAACCCTTTTATAGGCAAACTTGGAACAACCCTCCAAGATAAGACCATGAACAAAAAATACTAAGGGTGAGGCTGCTCATTTTCCTAAGTGTCCAGAATGAGAGAATCACATAATACCAAAAGTTTGAAGGACTCTTCAAATTTCAGTATTATTCCCTGAACTTACAGCAACAATCTGCAACTCTTCAAATGACACAGAAAAGTTGCAGATTGTTGTTGTAAGTTCAGAATAATACTGCTAAATTTGAAGAGTCCTTCCAACTTTGGTATTACGTGATTCTCTCATTCTCGACACTTAGAAAATGCCTCACCCTTTGTATTTTGTTCATTGACTTATCTTGGAGGGTTGTTCCAAGTTTACCTATAAAAGGGTTATTTTGTAATGAACAAAACACAAATTATGAATAGATATTTTGTGAGCTTTTCAGCTTGTTAAAAAGATCTGTTTCTTCTTATATCTTACTCTAAACTCTTTGGTGGACTCCTAGAGTGGTGAGTGTTGAGTGTGCCTTGTATTTCCTCCTACTTCCCCATACTTTCCAGTGTCAGTTACCAATTTGACATTAAGGTGCACATGAGATTTCACATATAGGACATTTTGGTCATTTTCTGACAACGCTTTCTCTGCTTTTATATTACCCAAAGAGAAACTTATTTTTCTTCTTCTCCAACAACTCTTTCTCTGCTTCTTCTCCATCAATGACCTCTTATGTAAATTTTAATTGAGATAAAACTCAAGAGAGTATGAATCTTTTATTCAAAATTTTCTATTGAAAAATAAATAAAAATAGAGCGGAATCATATCAGATATTAGAGAGATATAACTGAAGATCGATAATCACAATCGGCGTCAAGGCCGCCACGAATAAGAACCCACAAAAATTAAAGTTGTCACCCTCGACATTTCTCCCTTTCTCTCTCGTACAACATAATACACAAACATACACCACGAATTTCAAAACTCATATTTGAACGAATCACAAATGTATACGACAAAGATGAGGCACGCCATGGTTCAATCCTTCTTTATCGTCCCTAGCTTAAACTCTAATAAATTTCTCATCGGCACCATTGATATTGTTTTTGAACTACTTTCGATTGGGCCAAAATATGATTAACTCTCAAAATTACACAATAAATCTCACATTGCACCCCAACCTACGAAGTGTCTCACTTCCATACCTTATTGTTCTATTTGTCCCACTTTGCCCCTTCCGTTGTGGGTCTTTGAAAATAGTAACGAAAATGGTATGTGCATGTCACATGAAGATTATTTTAATCATTTTTCTTGGGGTTCAAAATGGGATTTGATTATAACTTCATTATTTAGTTACCCATTTAGTATTTAAAATATGTTTTTAAATAAAAATAATAAATAATTGTTTCAATAATCCAAAAATAATTATATGGCCAATTTACAATTCCCCCCGCAAAGTAACCACCAAATCGCATAGTACACCCTAACCTAAGGTTTGTCCCATAATGGTATGTGATGCTATATTGTTTTCCATTTTCCACCCTACCCCTTGACGAACGTTAGAAAAATCACTTTAAATAGCACGTGGTCTTCCACGTGCGGGGAAAAATGACATTTCCCTTATCTGACTAAAGAGTAAATGTATTAAAAAGAAAAACTCTAATCTCACATCCTCTCATTCTCTCATCTCCTGGTGCAATCCCATCTTCGGCTCCATCGTAATAGCCGTCATCTCTAGCCCCACCATATATAGAAACCACCATCTCCAGCCTAAACCTTCCCACTCTAGTCACTCCTATCACAACTCTGACGCCAACCTCTTATGATTTTAGCCAAATTCTATCTTCGATCTCTCTCATTCTGTCCCCTGCAAAAGTCACGTCTGAAGTAGCAATCAGAGGCTATAGAGTATACTTACTAAAAACCCTTATTAAAAACATGGTATTAATAGAAAACCAATAACACATATCGTCGAATTCATTTGAAAGAGAGTTGGACATGAATTAAGAGAAATGGTAAATGGTTTTATTGAAATACTCTTCAATTTTGCTGGAGAAAATTGGACATACGACCGGTTTGCATATGGCTTAAAACATAGTATCGAAATTGAAAGGATGTTGTAGAAGCTATGGTTCTAGATGATTTCGACCTCATAGCAGCTGTCATGGTGGTCGGGTTGAGTTATTTAAAGAATTATGAGAGAAAATGTAAAGTTAAGTTAAGTCATGTAAGAGGATGAAATGGGGGATGAGAAATTGATTGATTTCAGTGGTGGTTTCAGAGAAGGTGAGTGGATCCAATTTCATATAAGAAATCGGAGATGGGACGGGCATCTATGGGTAAAAGTTTTTCATATCTTTTGTTTGTGTACTTTGTTTTCATCATCAAGATAAAAAAAATTGATAATGAAACCAATGTGTATCTATCTTTTGGTTTAAGAGAGAGAAATTTAAGAGAGAGGACAAAACCCAGATCGGGTTCTGGGTTAATTTTTGTTTTGGGGACGACTGAAGATCGGAAAACATGGTGTGTCTTTTCTCTACATTTTCTTTTAGCAAGAAAAAAAGGAATGGTGGACCTCCACTCCATTTTTTTTAACATTTTAACTTTACACACACATTTATATAATTTTTTTAGAAAATTATATTTTATTTCTTAATTTTTATTAGGCTAAAATACATTTATCACCCCCAAAGTTTACACAAAATTCATAATATTTCCATCGAGTTAACATCCACAAGGAAATGTTAAATTAGCGTGACTTTTCTAATGGCTGTGGTTAGGGTGAAAAATAGGGTTTAAAAAATAACGTCATATACTATTATGGGACAAACCTTAGGGTTGGGGTGCACAATGTGATTTGGTGGATACTTTTGAGGGGAATTGTAATTTGACATAATTATAAGCAAAATGTTATCCTTACAACTAATTATATTACTTTCCTAACAACTAAGTTTTGAATAACTGCAAAGTTATTTTGGACAAAGACATTTTTGTTTTTTTTTTCAAGGCTTAGTTGTAAGGAAATTTATAAAATTAGTAGTAAGGCTTCTTTGTTATAATTTTTCTAATATTTAAATTAAAAATTACATTACTCTCCAAAATGAAATTTAAAATTAATTTAATTTATTTTGTTATCAATGGTTTTCTTCCATCAATCACATCATTCATAGACTCACCACCATTATCACCTCAAATAACATCATTAACTCAAAAATATATTTTTGATTTTTTTTTGTTTAATTCTTTACTCCTTCGTTCAAATTAACCTATATGCAAAACTCGTCATTTATAGACCTACCACCACTACAACCTTAAATTTCACTATTTACAAATCCAAATTAATTTTTTTGAATTTTCAAATTTGAAGATTGAAACTCAAACCGATATGAAGATTTGAAAAATTGATGATTTGGAAATCTAACAATGTCATATTTCATCGAAATCACCATTGCTTACAATCACCCCCAAACACCATGCTTACAATCACCCCCAAACACCACTCCTAACCCCACCCCACCATCACCACCAATCGCAATCACCACAACGAAAAAACGAGTTCACCTTGCTTTGCTAAAACGAAAAAATAAAATATCTTTAGCTTCCGTTAAGTCACCATTAAAATTGGATGAGTTAGGGATAAGTAACGAAATTGTATATATCTTTAAAAGTATAATGAAAATTTCGCTCGAAACATAGTATAGTGGCAAAATGTAACAATTAATCAAAGTACAGTGGCAAAAGTAACCATTTTTCCCCCAAAAAGTTAATTTTTTATTTGATTTGATTCCTCTTTTAATTCTTTACTCCTTCCTTCAAAATAACTAATTTGAAAAACTCATCATTTATAGACACATCATCACACAACTTTGAATTTCGCTTTTTACAAACTCAAATTCAATTTTTTATATTTTTGAATTTTCAAATATTCAAATTGAACCAAAACCCATGTGGAAATTTGAAAATATAATAATTTGGAAATCTCACAATGTTTTACTAACTCGACTGAGTAAGGGTGTTTTTGTCATCTTAGAAAAAATTGGGTGACATTTGTAACGATAATGATAAGAGAGAGAAATTGATAAGAAAATCAAAATATAAGACGAAATGAATAGAATTTAAAAAAAACGTAGGATGATCTATCTTAAAATAGGTACAAATCAAGAAATCAATTTATTATTTAATTATTCATGAAATTAATTTGCTTATGACAAATTTACTCTTCGAGATCATCTCATTGAGAGAAGATCCTGAACCCCCTCGAAAGCTTTTTTAAGATAAGGAACATCATCGAGATCAGGTTTTTCATTCCCAATTTGGTCAAATACCTGTGCAAAAGTTATAGAGAGTACTAAAGATGAGCTCAAGTGTGGAAAGGCTCATGAAGACAGTTGAGCTCTCATGCAGTTAGCGAGCACGTGGCTGGTGGACATGTGTCTCATTCTCTCTTATAGTAGGCCTCTAGCTTGTAGCTAGATTAAAGGGATTCAGTTAGGATTCTTTCTGTATTTTGAGAGAGAGAGAGAGATATAAATATAGAATCTCTTGTATACGAAAGATACAGATTCATTTTTTAATAAAATTGAGAGTTCAATCTCTTTGCTCTTGTTCATCCACATTATATTCTCTCTGTTGTTCTTCATCTTTCATCTACAACTTCTTCATGGTATCAGAGCATAAGTGAAATTCCGCTGCACATATCTCAATCAAAAGCGCATTGTTCTCTCTCTTTCAATCCATTGCTGATCAAAATCATGTCTACAACTGGAGAATCAAGTTCAAATGACAATGAAACTGGAAAGGAGACCAGAAATGTCAAAATGTTAATGAGATCGAAATTGATGAATATGAAGCCTCTAAGGTAAACCTTGTCTTACCTCCTTCTCATCCCCTGTATCTTCACACAAATGATCATCCAGGCATGTCCTTGGTGATTAATGTCCTGACCAATACGAACTACAATCAATGGCGAAGAGCCATGATTATTGCACTTTCATCCAAATTGAAATTAGGTATTGTCTCTGGTAAGAGCAAAAGACCTAATCCACAATCCAAATACCTCACACACTGGCAAAGGTGCAATGACATGGTCACATCTTGGCTATTAAATGCTGTTTCACCAGAAATCTCTTCTAGTCTTGTGTACCTTAAATCTGCAAAACAAATTTGGGAGGATTTAGAATTTAGGTTCACTCAAGACAATGCTCCGCAATTGTTTAATACCAAGAAAGAAATTATCAATTTGAGACAAGGAAACATGGACATATCAACATATTTCACGTAATTTAGTCTCTATGGGATGAATTGGAGGATGTTAGTGGAGTGCACTTGCACTTGTTCTTGTGGAGCAGATCAGAAATTAGATGATTATGAACATATGCAGAAAGTGACTCAGTTTCTTATTGGCTTAAATGACTCCTATGCTGGAATTAGAAGCACTATCTTAACCAAACATTAATGCCACATTGGCCTTGCTTATGCAAGATGAGAGGTTTAATGAATACTCCACCTACTCAAAATCCACTTTCACTGAAGCAGCTTCTGCACTTATTTGCAAAATCCACTACTGAATCTTCAGCCTCATATGCCAAAAACAACTCTCAATCCTATACAAATAAACCTAATGGAAGGAAGATCATCAATAAGGCCAATTTTGTATGTGCTCATTGTGGAGGCACAGGACATAATAAGGAGAATTGCTTCTTTATTTATTTTTAATAAGGAGAATTGCTTCTTTATCCATGGTTTCCCTGAGTGGCACAAGCTCCATGGTGTCAAGCCTGATCCAGTCAAGATGCCTAAAAACACGAAGAACAAAGGCCATTCCTATCCAGCTCATTCTGCTGGAAACGGTGCTTATTCAGATCATGAAGCCACTGTCAATGCTTCTTCTCTGCATCAAACTGCAGGTAATGATCTTACTGTACCTAGTATTATTAGTTCAGTGAGAATAGCTTTGCATGTTGTCAACACATCTGGTTGGATCATTGATTTTGGAGCCTTGATCACATTACCTCTTCCTTTCACTTGCTTATTGATTATGTTCCTTTCAATTCTGTTATACATCTACCTAATGGACAAAAGTCACAGATCAAACACAAAGGTTCCATACAGTTAACTTCTCATATAACCTTGCTCAATGTTCTGTATGCTCCTCAGTTTTCTCTCAACTTATTATCAATAGGCAAACTAACTACTGATAGCAAGTGTTGTCTACAATTCTTTGCCTCACATTGTTTGATACAGGACTTAGCCTGCAAGACTGTGATGGGGACTGGTGATCTGAAGGGAGGCCTGTATAAGTTTGCTTTGGATGATTCTTCATCTTCATCTCACATTTGCTCATCTGTGTCCATTCCTTCTGCTTCTACTCAAATTTGGCATTACAGATTAGGAAATATACCTAACAATACTCTCAAGTATTTTCCTATTACTTGTAATAAATCATCTCTCTCTCTCATGAACCTTGTGAAGCATGCCATTTAGCGAAACAGTGTAGAATTCCATTTCCTTAAGTCTCAGTCATGCCATTGCACCTTTCTCTTTAATACACTGTGATGTCTGGGGCCATATCCTCATCTTACCTACAATGGTTTCAATTCTTTTTTGACCATTGTTGATGATTTTTCAAGAAGTACCTGACTTATTTGTTAAAATCTAAAGCACATGTTATGCACCATCTTCAGCTATTTCTTAAGATGGTGGAAACACAATTTCATATATCTGTTCAGATCATAAGGTCAGATAATGGATCAGAATTTTTCAATAATGCTATGTCCTCTTGGTTAGCTTCTCTTGGTATAGAACAACAGAGCACTTGTGTTGAGACTCCTCAACAGAATGGGACGGTAGAAAGAAAACATAGACATGTTCTAAATGTGGCTAGGGCACCCAGATTTCAAGCTCATCTACCCATTAAGTTCTGGGGTGACTGTATTCTTACAGCCACCTACCTTATTAATAGGACTCCTACACCTCTTCTTAACTACAAAACACCTTATGAAATGCTGCTGCATAAACCTCCTCTCTATGCTCACCTACGAGTTTTTGGTTGCTTATGTTATGCATCCACACTCAAGTCAACTAGGGACAAGTTCTCTCCTAGGGCTAGCAAATGTTTATTTCTTGGCTATCCCTATGGAAAAAAGGCATACAAGGCCTATGATCTGTCCACTCACAAGATTTTCTATTCCAGAGATGTTTCATTTCATGAACTTCTCTTTCCATTTCAATCTTCCATGCCATCTTCGGATACTTTTGTTCCTATGTTTCCTATTCCTTCCTCCACTCCTTCTGAAGAGGCTGCCATTTCTACTCCTCCAAGTTCCTTGCCCCATGTTTCCAATTCCCAACCTTCATCTATCAATCCTTGTCCATCCTTGTCCTCAGTCTCAGAAAGCTCTTCTTCTTCGTCTTCCATTCCTTCTCCTACTCCACCTCTAGCTAACTCACCTGTTCCTTCACCTACTACCTCCTTCAGGCCTACTAGGCAGAAGGTTCTTCCATCCAAGTACAAGGACTATACAGGCCTACCTTCAAGATTCACTGCTTCTCAATGTTCTGCAGGTTCAAGTGGCATCTCCTACTCTGGGATTTCTTCAAATTACTATTCCTACTCTGTCACACCTCCTCTTTGACTGAACTCACAACCTATCACCATTCACCAGGCCTTAAAAGATCCAAACTAGTGTGACACTATGACTTGAACAAAATAATACCTGGACACTTAGTGAGTTACCTAGTGGCAACTGTCTGATGCTGCCTTGATGGCAGCTAAGGCATCCAATATTCCTTTTCCAAAGAAACATGAATTAACTCCAGAGAGTGGGGAGTTACTCTCAAACCCTATGCCATACAGGAGGATGGTTGGCAGACTGGTTTATCTGACCATCACAAGACCAGACTTGTCCTATGGAGTTCATATCTTAAGTCAGTTTTTGGCTGCTCCTAGGGAGCCTCATCGGGCAGGCTGCTTTGAAACTTGTCAGATACATCAAAGGCAGCCTCAGTCAAGGTCTTTTGTACTCAGCTACTAGCCCTCTTCAACTATCAGTTTACTGTGATTCTAGTTGGGTAGCTTGTTCTGTCACAAGGAGGTCCTTATCTGGTTTTTGTGTTCTCTTGGGTACATCTCTTGTCTCATGGAAAGCCAAGAAGCAAACTGTTGTCTCCAAGTCTTCCTGTGAGGCAGAGTATAGGAGTATGGCCAATGCATCATGTGAGGTGGTGTGGTTACTTAATCTTCTCAAGAACTTTAGTGCTGATAATCTTGCTCCAGTCCCTCTCTTCTGCGACAATAGTGCAGCTCTGCAGTTGGCTGCCTATCCTGTTCCTCATGAGAGGACCAAGCATATAGAGATTGACTGCCATTTAATATGGGATCGTATCAAGTCTGGTCTTATCTCCACATTTCATGTTTCTTCTTCAAATCAATTGGCAATCTCTTCACTAAAGCATTACCTCTGGAGTCTATTTCCTATCTGCTATCCAAGCTTCATGTGCTGAACTTGTTCACCACTTTCAGCTTGAAGGGGGCTAATATAGAGAGTACTAAAGAAGGGCTCAAGTGTGGAAAGGCTCATGAAGACAGTTGAGCTCTCATGCAGTTAGTGAGCACGTGGCTGGTGGACATGTGTCTCATTCTCTCTTATAGTAGGCTTCTAGCTTGTAGCTAGATTTAAGGGATTCAGTTAGGATTCTTTCTTTATTTTGAGAGAGGGATACAAAGATAGAATCTCTTGTATACGAAAGATACAGATTTATTTTTTAATAAAATTGAGAGTTCAATCTCTTTGTTCTTGTTCATCCACATTATATTCTCTCTCTTGTTCTTCATCTTTCATCTACAACTTCTTCAGTTTTCATGTCAGGGGATGGAGTTCAACTCTTACAGGCATTACTCTATAGTTAATAATAGGCTTAAATCGCAATTTGGTCACCCTACTTTGATGAATTGTTCGTTAAGCTCACTTTACTAATTTTTTTCTCACTTTAATCGCTATACTTGGCTAGTTGGCTTTGATTCTCACATTCATCACTCCATCCAGTCTTTTGTACTTTTTAATAAGAGTACAAAACTTATTTTTACGACATTATGCTTCAAAATAACAAAATACGGAAACAAAAACTAGAAAATATAAATTATATAAATGATTATGTTGGCCAGTTACTTTTTTCTCGCTTTAATCCAAACAGGTATCAATTTGGTCACCCGAATGTGTAAGTATCTTGCAAATTATTTTTGAGTGCAAGTGTAGGAGGGGAGACGGTTAAACATTTACTATTTTCACTGTCATCTACCGTAACCACATTTGGCTTTTTTGCTGCAATGCAATTTAGGATATTATGCCATGTTATAGAAGAGGTTGCGGAAGACATCTCTGTCTTGGGTGGAATCCACAATAAAACTCATAGGAGGCTCTTTGAAAGAAATAAAGGGGTCAGATTCTTCACTATTGTTCTAGCCTCTAGGAGTCAATTTCCAGATTCTATGCGCAGTCCAACTGTATCTTTTATTTTCCAGATTCTATGATGATCCAGCTGTAGCTTTTTTAGTGTACGATGATTCCACCTTTTTGGTATTTCGTGTACATACACTTGAGGTGCTTTTTCTGCATTGACATTCAAAGAATTCACATATTTTATGAATTCATTCAAGTTGGGGTTTGTGTGTGTATGAGTGAGTCTCTGAGAGAGAGAGAGAGAGAGAGAGAGAGAGAGAGGTTATTTAGTGGAAGATTTAATACAAAATCAAGTATTAAGCAATTTGCTCACATTAATGATGTGAATTAAGTGTACCCTAGAGAAACAGAATGGTCCAAAACCAGAACAAGTTTATGAGGTTAAAACTGATATAGCACAATCATATTGAAACTTTTAAGTGAATGGGCACATTTTGAAAGTGATAAGCAGGGAAAGATCAAATTCACAGTGAAAAAAGAAAAGGCTTAACATTCAAAACATGAGATTGGGAGACAGGAAAAAGGCGACAAAATCTACCCAATAAAAAAGCAGTAACATTCCCTTCTTCCAGCAAAAATAAAGCTTAAAACCTTAAGAAATAGACACTCCCAACATAGAATACAAATAACTTGGATAATAAAGATATATAGCCCATAAACACCACATTTGATCATATGATAAGGAATACGTCACGAGCAGCTTCAAGGAAAAAGGAGGGGGGGTGTTCTGTAGTATGTTCAACAGATTCGATATTCACATGAAATCAAAACAAAAATAGAAACAGAGAATATTAACGCTTACTCCAGCCCAGGGTAGTTGAAACCAGCTATACGAACACCGTTCTTCCATTCAAATCTTTGTATAGTGATTCATCCGACAACATGTTATCATGGTGCACAAGCTCCGACCATTATGGGGTATGAAAAGGGTCTAATATAAACACTCTTAATCTGATAGGCTGTTTTCATAGTTAGAAACATACCTAATTATCTATAATTTAAATTTCAATGGTAATTGCATCAAAGCTTTATGTAGCCAACGGAAGAAGAAATTTGTTACACTATTGCAGAAAACAATTTAAACCCATGTAGCACCGGTTGGAAGTGGTCAAGACTAGGAATCGACATTCAACGTTAGTAAAACACTGAAATTAAAACAAAAGCTTGATTAAAATAACACCAACCAATAGTATCAAAAAAAAAAAAAAGGGTGAAATACAGACAATCGTGACAAATAATTAAGGCATATAGCAAACAGCTCGAAACTGAGAGCCCTAATTTTTGAACAAAAGGCAGATATCAAAAATTGAGTGTTGTTGAACAAATGAAACATATGCACAAAGTGCTCGTTCTAATGACAGCTTATTTTTTTCACTTTAATCCTAATTTGATTTGCTTAGTTTGATAATTTAGAGTGACCTTATTGACTATACAGGCCAAGTGACAAGTATAATGACCTAATTGACTTTACAAGCAAATGTAAAGGGGCATTTCTGTCTTTTTGGACATTTATGTCCAACTTAACTAATGGAAATGACTCCGAGTGACCTTATTGACTATAGAGACCAAGTATAGTGATTAAAGTGAGAAAAAAATAATAAAGTGAGCTTAACGAATAATTCGTCAAAGTGGGTTGACCAAATTGCGATTTAAGCCTTAAAAATAAACAAAAGAGAAAATTAAATACATAAACTGGGAGTGAGGAAGAGTACCTGTGCAAGAGCTGATCCACCAAGATGTCGTTTTCCTTTCCCTAAATCAATGTAAAGCAGTATACGCCATCCCCTAGCTTCAAATCAGGGGTCACTGTTTTGGTTATATCGAGACAAGTGACATTGGCACTAATTACAAGATTTCCAGGTGCCTTTACAACTTACCTGATGCCCGCGCTGCCATTGAAAGGCTATCTTTTCCTCCATCGATAGCTATTCCAAGCTCTATCATAGCTTCAGAAAGAGCTATTGCAGCATCATACATATCTGCTCCTTCCCCATCGAGCTTGGCAGCATGCATCCAATTTCCACTTGCTTTAACATCTGCCATAGAAGTAACTTTTGCCCAAACAAGATTTGTGAGTGCTTCGCCAACAGCCAAACGTGCCATTGCCTTTGGGTCAAGCACACCTTCGATTGGCTGCTCCCCAATAGCACATGCACCTCCAGTATAGTCAGTATATGTTTGGGCGATGACTGCAACATCAGCAAGAGTAATCTGCAAGGAACCCACAGTTTGTTGCCAAGTCACAAGACCTGTCACACACCAGTCAACCTTAGTAGTCAAGAATCGCTTGGAACAGATAGAAGGAAATCTCAGCAGTCAGCACCCTCTTCAAAGAACCCCTCAGTGTGATTCCGGGAGCAATATCAAGTGGCTCTAATGAATTATCTACACGATGAAACTCAAAAGTTTTCTGAGGCATGTCCGGCCCCTAGCACTTTCTCAAGATCCAGCACAGGTGGCAGCGGAGGAACTCCTGTGGAACTGCATCTTTCAATAGCTAGGCTGTCAATTAACTGGACACGTCCTTCACCACTAATCGATCCAATCACAGCCATAGAGACCCTTTCTCTTTTACAAATTGACTCTAAAAGAGTACCACTTTCTGGTTTCACCAGTATTGCATCTTGCTCCTGATATTATGCTCCCCATATTTCCAACACAGACATAGTGTGGTCACCAACAACAATTGCCCTAACATCAATCGTTCCTCCCTTTGGGTAAATGATTTCCTTAACGACATTACACTTTCCACCCGCACCCTGATCATGAATACTAATGATGGGATTGCTCTCACCCATTTCAATGCAAGCACGGACAACACAATACAATTTTTGTGCCATCTCGGCATCTCCACGTTGTACGTCATTTAAATGGAGCTCTGCATCATTCTGGCCACTAACCATGCTAGATGCAGCACCTCCTCCCATCCCAATACGATAAGCCGGACCTCCAATCTTCACAACTAACATTCCAATATCAGGCTCACCTTTTGTAATGTGATCTGCCCAATACCTGTACGACAACGTTTTTGATAAGTATCCTAAGAATAAAACTTAGAAATATGAAAAAGTGAAAAAAAGACAAACTGAAAAAAGGGTGCATGGTGAGAGTGCATGGGCTGGTGGGATAATACCTGCACTAAACATGATGGGTTTCAACCATTCTTGCCTTTCCCCTTTTGGAACCCTCATATTTAAACTTCTCGTGTATCCTTTAATCATAGGCTCTCCAAATTTGTTTCCATAATCCGATGCACCATTGCTAGCGTCAATGAGTATTTGCGGTGGAGAAGCCAAATTCGATGGATATTCAAATGAAGGATCTTCCCACTTACGACCCCTCAATATTAAGATTTCCAACACAATAACCGGATGTAGATGCTACAACAAAAGACCACCTTCCTGTTGCGTGGGTATCCCTAATACGCCCTCCTGCACCGGTCTCTGCACCAGGGTAAGGAGCTACAGCACATGGAAAATTAAGGGTTTCAGCTGTAAATAAAATATCAAGATCACAAGCACCTATATCCAATGGACAAGTCAAACCAGGCTCATCAGGTCGCAACTGCTTAACTGGAAACCCCTTAATTGCACTCGAGTTATCCTGGAAGCCAATGACCGATTGTTAGGGTTAACCTGCAAAGTATTCTTAACAATCTGTATTAGAATCTTGTTCATGGACTGACCATCTATAACAATCTTCCCCATAAAAAAACCAGTGCCTGCTATGCTCACTATTCGACTGCACAATATCGAAAAGCTCAACATTTGTTGGATTCCTCTTAATGTCTTCCCTGAAAAGCTTAGTATAATACTGCAAATCTTGTTCATCAAATGCCAATCCCATTTGGTCATGAATCTCCTCCAAAGCCTTGCGACCCTGTTCCATAACTGGCACAAAACTAACTTCTTCAGGAACTACACTTGTATCAAACGAAATAAGCTTATGAGGATAAACACACTCGGTCATCCTATCATGCACCATTGCTGTAAACTCATTAATCTGATTAGCAAGTAGCGCCCCCACTTCCAGCCTTAACATACAACGAATACCTCCTCGAGCATTCCAACCTAGTCACCTCCGTCAACCCACAAGCTTGACATATAGACACGGCATTCGCAGACCACGCTGTCGTAAAAGACAACCTCGGCCCAACCTCAACCACCACAGTATTAACCCCTTCCTTCCTCCCCATATCGAAAAAACTCTCACCCCCAAAATTCTCAGGCTCATAAGTTTCCTGCAAAAGCCATCTAAGCACAGAAAGCTTCTCGCTGGACAGACGCGAGTTAAGACCCACATTAAAACACTGTTCTGTTTTCAAATCCACGACTTGATTGGATATTTTTGTTTGAACTTTGAACCAACTTCAGAAATTCAGCGGTTCCACTCTCTTGAATAAAGGGAAACCCGTAAAAATGAATAACCTCTTGGGGATTTTCTAGACTGTTTCTTGATTCTTCTTCATTTACAGAACTGGTAACTCGACCTGATACCACAGCCTTGACTCTGAACGGGGACTTCGAATTATCACTTTTATTACTGATTTTCAAGAAACCATCATTTTTCTACTGTTAGTGTAGCTAACTGAGCTAGAAAGGAAATGGGTTGTATGCCTTTTCGGTAAAGGTTTGGGCAAAAACAAAGTTTGATTATGAGAACCCTGAAATCAATTGAAATGGGTAATTAGATAAATAAATTTGAATGCAAATTTGTAAAAATAGTAAATAAGCCCATACAATGAATTGACTATAATGAATATAAAAAGATGGTAAAAGATCATACTTGTAAGAAGTCGGCGGCAGTAAATTGAGCAGCCATTGTTGGTCAGAATAAGAGATTCAAACGTTCATTTGTTAGTTTTGGCTCTCGCACTTAGTAAAGAAAGATATTCAGCGGAGAAAGAAGACAGAAATTCGAATCTTAGCAGGGAGAGATTGGGGGTTCAGCAATGGAGGAGCAAGACAGAGAGTGACGGAAAGAAGCAGAGTTTTGGCGTCTCTGCGAGAGCGTGGTTAGGGTGGGTATTTTCGATGCCACCCCTTCTGGTTTAGGTCAGTTCTAATGTCACCCTCAAGATTGGCTTGTCTTGCTGACAGTAGGGGCTGTTAAATGTACCTAACAGTTTGGAGCTCAACTTAAGTAAGCTTGAGGTGTCGATTGAGTCAAGTTCAACTTGAACTTGTGTTCGTTTAATCTCTCATGTTGAACATGATCTCGTTATTTTTTTCTTAACAAGCTCTACTCTGTTTTATATTTAGGATAAATTACAAGTCGGTATATCTTTTAAAATATATTTTCAAATGAATCTAGCTATTTTTTGGACATAACTTTTAGGTACAATTTTTGGGCGAAAGTACGTCACTACCTATTGTGTCGTTAGAGAGAGACACCTGGAAAAAAAAAATGGATTCGTTCGACGACACATACCACAATGCCGCCGGAGACGAAACATACCCAACCTCACATCCCTTCGACTACAACTCCTACATGCCCTACGATTCCTCCACCAAACGTATACCTCCTCCCATTTACCATCAGTAAGATGACTACTCTAGCGACTTCGACACTAATAACATGCAACAACAACAACAACAGGAAATGTACGGGTTCAGCTCGTCGTCCCCCCAGCATACCTCCGCCGAGTACGGAGGACCGTCGCCGTTCGAGACGGAATCGAACGGTGCTTCGAAGCCGTACGACCTCGGAGCTGATACAAAGGGGATATTCACGTCGGCGGGCGACGGTCCGCTGCTTCCGGAGCCGAATCAGATTTTCGCGAGTGGCGTCAGTTAGTTTAATTAATACAATCTCAATATCTCTATATTAATTGAATCGTACATTGATTGCGTTGTTTGTTTGTTTTAAGATTCACCCCTTCAGTGAAGCACAAAGTGTTAGGATTACTAGAAAATCCCCAAACTATGCGTTCGTGGATTTTGACGATCGCGACGACGCTCTTTTAGCTATTCATAATTTGGATGGGATACATGGCTGGAAGGTGAAACTCTCTGACTATTTGATGGGTGGCGGTGGTCGAAGTGGTGGTGCTGGAGTCGATGTGTCTAGGTCTTGTTATGAGTGTTGGGAACATGGGCATTCTGCTTGGGAATGTTGGGTTTCCGTCCTGATTATTGTTCTTATGTAGATCGGGGTCCGAGTCAAAACATTGATGTTTTAAGTATCAGGTTTGATTGTTAGTCGTTGCCCTGAAAGAACGTATGAAAGAAAAGAATTTTCTGAGAAGAACATAGGACTTATTAAAATGATTATCGCGTTTGGTTTCATCTTTACATTTGACTTCACAATGATGCTTTTAATTTTTAGTTTTTAGTTCACTTTCATTTTCAGTTCATTTTCCTTTCATTTCCACTTTCCAATAGCCTAAGGAGATATACATTCTTAATGTTAAAACTTTTGAAAGAGCGATTGCTAGTAGGTCACATAAAAGCAAGACAATCGTCTTGATGAATCCCAAACTATTATGGCTTATATATGTGCCATGTTTTGGTTTGATCTGTTAGCAGGATTACTATCTTGCTTTTGTTACAAAATTAACTAACTTTCTGAAATGAGGTAGTTGATCTATGTTAGGGAAAACAAAGCTTATGGGGATGGAGATCAAAGAAAGATTGATGTTAAAGACGTTCCCATTAGCCAGCACTATAATCAGGACAGTGTTGGAAGCAAACCCGATGGCATATTTGAGCCAGAAAAGCCATCTTAGTTTTGATGAATTGGTGCAGAAGCTGATGGCAAAGATAGAAGAGAAGGTATGGGAATTGGGAGCGGTTTATAAAGGAAATGAGAGTCTAAAGCGTCAACTAAATGAAGCAAATTTGGAGATGTCTTCTGCTAAAGTCAAGGAATCGGAAATGAGCTTAAAGTTGAAAAAGCGTGAAGAGGAGTTGGGAAAGAGTGAAAAAAATGTCGATCATTTGAATGCCTTCTTAAAGAGGTTGAAGGAGCAAAAGAAACTTTGCAAGCTGAAATGAAGAATATTAAAGAGAAGACAGAAGAATGGAGGAAATAGCTGATGCTACAGCTGTAATTTTCGCAGCAGGTGTAGAGATAAATGCTGAGATATCAGAGTCCAAAACTCCTATCTCGTGCTATGTCAACTGTGCTACTACGCAACAGTCACTTGGAAGGGTAAGGGAGGCCCTATGGTACTGTAGAATTGCAGCTACCCTAGATTCAAACTATCCTGAAGTCCATTTGACATCTGCAAAGTAAGATTCACTTTTATTTGCATGCTTAAAGCTCAGAGGGAGTTTGTCAATCTTGATCTCTTGCTAAGTTGTTCTTGCTTATTTATGTTTGTTTGCATTAAGTTCACATAGAAACATAGCATTCAGAAAAGATAAGACAGTGAATTCTAACATGTTTACATGATATTCACATTTCTTGCATCCAAGCAATATTGTGATGTTTTCCCCTTGATTGTCTTCGCACCTTGTCTTTCTTTATTTTTCTCAATTGCAGCAAAGGTTGCATAAGACATCAGTTTGGTTTTGATCAGCTTCATGCCTTTCCCATGTTTTTTCTCAATATTGTGATGTTTTGATGTTTAGCATTGACATCAGTATTTTAGGGTTTTTTTTTGTCTTCAAAAACTGTTAACAGTCTTGATGCTTAGCATTGACATCAACATTTTTAATTTTTTTTTGTCTTAAAAAAAATTGTGTTAACAGTCCTGATGTCTAGCATTGCCATCATCATTTTTGAATTTTTTTTGTCTTGAAAAAACTGTGTTAATAGTCCTGATGCCTAGCATTGGCATCAACATTTTTTAAAAAAAATTATCTTGAAAAAACTATGAAAACAGTTTTGATGCCTAGGATTGACATCAACATTTTTTAAATTTTTTTATCTTGAAAAAACTGTGAAAAAGCATTGGCAGCAGCATATTTGATTTTTTTTGTCTTGAAAAAACTGTGAAAACAGTCCTGATGCCTAGCATTGACATCAACATTTTTTGATTTTCTTTTGTCTTGAAAAAACTGTGTTAACAGTCCTGATGCCTAGCATTGACATCAACATTTTTTGATTTTTTTTGTCTTGAAAAAACTGTAAAAACAGTCATGATGCCTAGCCTTGGTATCAGCATTTTTAATTTTTTTGTCTTGAAAAAACTATGAAAACAGTCCTAATGCCTAGCATTGGCATCAACATTTTTGAATTTTTTTGTCTTGAAAAAACTGTGAAAACAGTCTTGATGCCTAGCATTGACATCAGCATATTTGAATGTTTTTTGTCTTGAAAAAACTGTGAAAACAGTTCTGATGTCTAGCATTGACATCAGCATTTTTGATTTTTTTTTTGTCTTGACAGTCCAGATGAGATTTGTCTTCATTAATGACATTTTTGTCATTTGGCAACTAAGTTGTAGTTATATAAAATGTCTAAAAAATTAATGGACCTAGATGAAAACATGTTTCTAAAATTGTACCCACTTGAAATTTGCCCTTATATTTATATGCACTGCACAACCAATTCGATGGTCATTTGGCTAAAGGCTCAATTAACTAAGAGTAGGTCTCATGTAAGATGGTCTTACGGATCTTAATCCGTAAGACAGACTTATCTATGTTAAATGGGTCAAGATTCAGTAATCTCAGTGCAACCCTTCGAATTTTGAAAATTACAGTGTCACCCCTCACGTGTATAAATGAAGAGTGTCACTTTTTAGTATTAAAAGTATCACTTATTAGTTTAAAATATGTCACTTTTCAGTATAAAACGTGTCACTTTGCGTTTTTAATAAAAATATCATTTTTTTCCCTTTAAAATATGTTACTCCCTCCGCTTTCATAATATTGTCTATTTTGACCCGACATACCGTTTAAGAAAAAGTAATTGACTGAATTATAAATATTGGTAAAATGTGTGGTTTCCTTTAATACCCTTAAGTATGTCGTCATAATTAAAGTAGATAGAAAAAGTAAGGATAATGTGGTAAAAATATTTTCCTAAAAAGGAAAATTTTGAAAGATAACAATTATTTAAGAACTGACGAAAAAGGAAAGTAGACACTAATTTGAAAATGGAGGGAGTACTTTTTAACCTTAAATGTGTACTTTATAACATTGAAAGTGTCATATTTTAGTATTAAATATGTCACTTTTGACAGTCACTGTTAGTTTTAAAATGTCACGTTTTAATATTAAATGTGTCACTTTTTAGTATTAAGAGTGTCACTTTTAAGAGTGTTACTTTGCATTTTTAATGAAAATTATAATAAATGTTTCCCTTTATAGTGTCACTTTTGATCTTAAAATGTGTCACTTTTGCCTTTTAAATGTGTCACGTTTGTCTTTAAATGTGTCATTTAGAATTTTGTCAAAATCTATTAGGGTCCGTCAAGCATCTAAAGACAAATGAAGCTAACGGAGCTGATAGAGGAATGAAATTGCAAGGTTTGAAAGGAATGAAATTTTGACAGCAAATGTTAAAAGAGCAGGGGTACCTAAGCAAAATGAGAAACATCTCATTAATGCGCTGGCTCCCCTACCGTGCTGACATGTGGCAAGCCTCCTCTTAGGCGACCCGTGAGCTTTGTAGGTGGATTCGGGTCAATCCGTGGGTTTCAGCCCGATTTGTCAGATTTTTTTGCCTATTTTTTCACACATTTTGACCCATTTTTTTACTAGGTAACCCGCTCCATCAGCCTTCCTTTTATCATTTTTGGGGCTCCATCTTATAAATTTAAGATCCGTAGGACCGTTCTACACAAGTTTTTGTCATTAACTAAATGAGATATGGTCATTTGCTCCGAACCAATCTCCCATTCTAGTGAGTTTTTTTATATTTTATTGTAATAGTGCTAGACTCATACACATAATTATAAAATTATGTATACTTTTTCTTGTAAGAACTAATTAATAATTTTCTAAAAATTACTCCCTTTGTTCCAGGTAAAAAGTCCATATTTGAAAGTCAAATTTTTTAAGAAAATGATATTTTTAGTAGTCCATTAATAATAAAATGATATTTTATGCCTTAGTTTTTTAAAGTGGACTTTTTAAATGAAATATCCCAAAATGAAATAGTAGACTCTTTGCCCGAATGGATGAAGTATTAATTAAGAAAAATACTTCTTCTGCTACTAAATAATCTTGACAAAGACTTGTATAGGACGGTCTTACTGATCTAGGATCCGTAAGACGGAGCCTCATTTAGAAATTCACGGGCTAATAACTAAATATGTTAATAAGTGTCATAATAATCGGTTTGTCGACTTGGTCAGAGTAGATGATTTAAGGTTTAACATGATGTGGTTATTAGTTCAAATCCTCCTAGCTGCATTATTTCGTTTTAATGCCCATTATCAAAGTGATAGAAAACTTATCAAAGTGGACCAGCCTGAATTTATCCCATAAAACAAGTTCTCCAATAGCGTGATGCTTTGCATGGTCGACCCTGAGCAAGTGTGAAAGGAGCGACAGCTCAGAGCCCACCAAATTTGGAAGGCCCTACAATTATATGTATATTGAAATATTTATATATACTAATACGATTCTTTTGGATATATTTTTTTTCGAGGAGAAAAATTGAGCCATTTTCAAAAAACAAAATATACTTTCATATTTGTAATGTTAATTTAATATGTGCCACCATTTTTAGCCTCACAAAAAATAGGTTCAAATATAGACTTAACTTATTTAGGTCTATTATAAAGTGAAAAAAACTTTAACAAAAAAGAAAAACTAAAAGAAAATACGAAGAGTTTGGTAATATTGGAATTCCTCTGTTCATTTTCTCCATAACTTTATCGCATTCTTAACGTTGGAACTATATGTCCCACCTCTCTCTCTCTCTCTCTCTCTCTCTCTCTGTATTTTTTTTTATTTGGCAAATCGATTGAGCCTGCTTCTTTGATCCCTCTTGTCAGAGTAGGATCAATACTAAAAAAATATATGGTCAATTTCACAATTTGATTCAAAGATTTTATTGATGATTTTGCTTCCCAAGATGCTAAATGATTTAGATATTTTCAGTGATTATTTGATATTTATTTGATATTTTTGAATTCACAAGTGTTGTACTTATTGAAAACTATAATTTAGGTTGATGACAAGGAAGCTTACATTGGAGTTTAACTATGAACAATTTATTTTTATGTAAATAAGTATCTTAATTTCATGATAGAAAAAGTTAATGGACTATTTTATATATATTTGGAACTCGAAAATTTAATAGAACTTAATTTTGGCTAAATATTTTATTATTGTATAGATTGAATATACATTTTATGTCTAGTTTTATACACACAAAAGTAAAATATAAAGTAACACTCTTAATACTAAAAAATAATACTCTTAATACTAAAATATGACACATTTAATACTAAAAAGTGTCACTTAAAAACTAACGGTGATTGTCAAAAGTGACACATTTAATAATAAAATGCAACACTTTTAATGCTAAAAAGTGACACTTTTAAGATCAATAACGACAATTTTTAGTTATAAATTAAATGATACTTGTAGGGTCAAAAGTAACACATTTAATGCTAAAAAATGACACTTTTAATGTTATAAAATAACACTTTAATGCCAAACGTAATGGTTTTCATTTATAAAAAAATGAGATATTTTTCAAAGTGAAAGTAAAACATTTAAGACTAAAAGTGACATATTTAAGCCCCAAAGGTAACACTTTTTTAGGGGAAAAATTATAATTTTCATTAAAAATACAAAGTGACACTTTTAAGACAAAAAATGACACATTTTATTCTATAAAGTGACACTGTTAATAAGAAAAAGTGACACTCTGCATATATAAACATTAAGGGTGGCGCTGTAATTTGCAAAAACTAAGGGCTTATTGAGATTTATGAATTTTACTCATTTAACTTGGATAGATCTGCTTACGGATAAGGATCCGTAAGACCGTATTACAGGAAACCACCTCAATAATCTTTGTGTTTGACTAGAAACGCAGAGTAAGAAAACTAATTGACTTCAATATAAATATTCTTATAATGTTAAGTTTCCTTTAAAACCTTTTGTGCATGAAACCATAACTAAAGTAAGAAAAAAAAACATTAATGTAAAGCAGTAAAAGTGTTTTTCTGAAACAAAAAAATTTTGAAACATGCTTTTTTTTAAAAGCAGACAAAAAATGAAAGTAACAATTATTTGAAAAGGAGTATAAAGTACTCTATCCGTCTCAAAATTATTGTTATGTATTTCTTTTTTGTTCATCCTAAAATAAATTTTTTTTGTAACTTTTCTTTTTAGATAAAGACTTTAACCATTTTTTACTATTACTTTTTTCTTCGTACTTTAATTATGTGTCACATGCATATAAATTTTAAAGAAAACTATACATTATAAAAATATTAATAATCAAGTCAATTTTTTTTAATTCGTATGTTAAGTCAAACATGACAATAGTTTTGAAATGAAAAGAGTATTTGAACATCAATTATAGCTTTATTGTGGCTTTGTTAGGCCCACAAGACATAATGGGTCACTCAGAGCAGGTACAATGGTTTGATTTTAATCAAACCAAAATCAAACTCAACTCATTAAAAACCAATAAACTAATCCATTAGATACCCATTTGATTTAAAACAAAAAAACTACTCCAATGGTTGGCACAAATCAAACGTTTTATATACCCACCATCTTTATCTCCAACAACTTTATCTACCCCCCATCTTTATCTCTATTAATTTAATATATTCTTTCAATTTATACTAATAAATAAATTTGATATTGCATAAATACATAATTTCGAAATTATTTAAATACTCATTATTAAAATTAATTAATAATTTGATATTGCATAAATAAATAATTTCAAAATTTATTATAATTTGATATTATTTATTTTTAATATTATTAATTTAGTATAACCAGAATAATTCAATATTATTTATAATATAATATTATTATAATTAATTAATATAATAATATAATAATATTATCAATTTATTATAAGTCTAATAATATTTATATTAATATTCATTAATAAATTTAAAAAAGTACAATAATTAAATTCATTACATAAACAATTCAAAAAAACTCACAACAATATCCGAAAATAATACGACAACTACAATAAAATTACGATTACCAAAAAGTCTCCAAACATTTTCAATTAAATCATGGAGTAAGGCGGCGATGTGATTCTTTATCTCGAGCAGTACACCTTCGTTTAAGATATCTTGCGTGTTCGAGAATACGCTCGTTAAAATATTGCCATGCTAAGCTACCATCGGTAATGTCGGATGCGTTCAGTAGTGCGAAGCATTTGGCAAGCGTGTGTAAGTATCTCGTTCATCTTCGACAATCATATTATGTAATATGATACAAGCTTTCATAATTTTTCCCACATACCTCCCACATAAGTCTTTGGTCCTCGTATAATAGCAAATCGTGCCAATACCGATACCCCCGAGCACGGCTCAACATCCTTTCTTTAACTGCTTCTTTGGTGTTGAGCAAAGAGCTTATGTTTATCACTTTGAGGCAATCGAATGGACTGGATGAATGTAGCCCATGGAGGATATATACCATCGGTTAAATAATAACCCAAGTTATCTTGATTGAGATTGAGTAAAGCCTCTTTGGGGCTACACCATTATAAATATCATTAAATCTTGGAGATCGATCAAGGACATTTATATCATTACAAGTACACAGGTGCCAAAGAAAGCATGCCATATCCACAAATCGTAGAGCGGCATTGCTTCAAAAACAGCGATCGCCTTTCCATCCCCTCGGCGTCTTGACCGACCTTGCCAACCCAAGCTTGGCTGGGCAATTCTTCCTTTCGATGCATGCGATCTATGCTACCTAACATACCGAAGGGAAAACCACGTGTCTCCCCGACATGAAGCAAGCGTTGGAGGTCCTCCTGGTTGGCTTCGCAAATGTTCTCCAAAAACATTAACCACACATTCGAGAAAATTTCTTCAAGCATTCAATTCTTTGTGCTTTTTCCGATCTGAATATAGTCATCACATGCATCACCGGACATTCGTAAGCAAACATTCTTCTAGACAGCGGTGCATTTTTTGTATTGGTGATAAACAGTGCTACCACATGCTTCAAATCGTTGTTGAAAATATGGACTATGAGCACCAAGAGCTTCCACTTCTACGAAGGAAGACATGTCTTCGCATCCAGAAATCAGTGCGAAATTGTTGGTCGGTGTAATGCGTTGAATTCTACGCAAAATAGTTGAATACGGTGAGTTGATGGCCCTCAACACGATTTCTATCAATGTATATCGTTCACTTTGACTTCTCTTTCATCTTGTAGAGATCGTATTAGTTCTCTACAAATTTGGCGCTTGCGGCGTCGGCGACCATTAAGGTCAAATATATATTCATTCACACTTCGTTGAATGTCATTACATGTAAATCATCTTCATATTCATTGTCGGTGTTTGAATTCCAACTAGAACTTGAAGAAGACATAATTTTTAAGTGTATTAGAACATGTGATGGTTTCTTGATTCTTGCTAAACAAATGCATCATTAGGATTTATAGAAGGTCGGGGAGATGAGAAAATTCAATTGTCATTTAATTGAGTAAAAAAAAATAATGTCTTGTCACAATCACCTGGGTGATTGTGACAACAATGGCTCTTTATTGTTATCTTAATTGTTAAAGGAAGATGGATATGGAAACCATTCAATCAATACAGTGAAACATGGGTTTCCATCCATTTATGGATATCTTCAAGATTTTATTTTGTCTTTTTATTTTGATAGGATGATGTTGACAAGACATTGATTTATTTTTACAACATTGTCAAATTAGAAAACACAATACAATGAAAGAAGCATTTACATACATTTGTGATAGTTTCTTCAATTGCTAAACAAATGCATCATTAACCACATTTATAAAAGTCACGGGAGATGAAAAAATTCAGCTATCATTCAATTGAATAAAGAGAAGAAACAATGTCTTGTCACAATCACCTTTGGGTGATTGTGACAAAACTTCAATGACTTTTTTCTTATCTTGATTGTTAAAGGAAGATATATATGGAAACCATTTCCAATCTTACCGTGAAACATGGGTTTCATCCATTTATGGATATCTTCAAGATTTTATTTTGTCTTTTTATTTTGATAGGATGATGTTGACAACATTTGTTGATTTATTTTTACAACATTGTCAAATTAGAGAAAACCTGCACAATACAATGAAAGAAGCATTTACATACATTTGTGATAGTTTCTTCAATTGCTAAACAAATGCATCATTAACCACATTTATAAAAAGTCACGGGAGATGAAAAAATTCAACTATCATTCAATTGAATAAAGAAGAAACAATGTCTTGTCACAATCACCTTTGGGTGATTGTAATGTATTTCTTATCTTGATTGTTAAAGGAAGATATATATGGAAACCATTTCCAATACCGTGAAACACGGGTTTCCATCCATTTATGGATATCTTCAAGATTTTATTTTGTCTTTTTATTTTGATAGGATGATGTTGACAACACATTGATTTATTTTTACAACATTGTCAAATTATCTGATACGAATACAATACTGTCTGTCAATACAATACAATAAAATACAAACATTGATAAAATAACGGTCGATTGCAATACAATATGTTGCGGTAAAATATCATCTACTTAAGCGATTACGATACAACCTTGTGCAATCATCTTCTTCTTCAATGGCAGATTTGTTTCCATGTTTTTCAAGACCTCCCATTGTTTGAACATACGTTTCTTCTTGGTCTCCTCGACTTTTCATGTTCGATAGTGAAATATCGCTCAATTTTCTCACTAAGCTACGATTCGATGCGGTTTGATTCACGTAAGTCTTGAAATTTTTTCGGTATTCACATTTTCCCTTATTTTTGAAGCTTTCTTTCAGGAGGTCGAGTTGGATATGTCATTGAAGGTGTTTCGGCATTTGAGGAGTTTTGAACATCAAAAGCTTCATTTGAGATCGTTTTTGAGCCACTACTTGTTGAATTTTTGTTGCATGTTTTCCCCTTCAATATTTTGCCCACCACTTGGGAATATTACGAAGTATTTGCCACGCTTATTGACATAAAATGTTTCCCTTAAATCGACTTCATAAATCATATGTGCCCATAATTACATCATCATCATTCGACCACTTTCTTTGCAAGCTAATGCTTGATTAAAAGCGCCGAAAATTTTGGGCGTCTGAGACAATTTGAAAATGATTCTTAATTTGACCCAAAGTTACGATCATACCATTCCGATGCTCGTTGTAAGTGTTTGTCACTTTTGCGAGTGTGTTGATGTTTGGTTTGTTCAATGAAACTATCGGTGATTCATTCTCCCGATTTACCTGAAGGTAACAGGTCTCAAATGCATCGCCCGCTAGTTCTTATTATTTTTCCACTCACGAGGAGTGGTTTCATCAACAATATCATCTTGAATATCAATCTCTTCTTCATTGTCCGGTTAAGTTTGTGTTGAAAAAAAGGTATATTTAAGCTATGGGACTACTTGGGTATATTCGGATGAAGAGCCTTGGAACTCCATAGGGGAAATACCCTTGATTTAAGATGTGATTGTTGTGTTGAAGAATGAGACAAATTTGAAGGTAATGGGTATTCACAGGGGAAAGTTTGTTGTGGCGTCGACAATGACACGTGGAAATATTGGTGTGTTTCCATGCTTGCATAGAGTTGAGATTTTGAAAGTCGGATGAACTCAAAATTTGGAATATTTTGTGTTTCAAAAAATTATGGTAATGTGATAGTTGGCTTTGTGGAGTGGGTTGATGATTCGACGAGGAAAGGTTCATTTGGTGTATTCGGAGCGTTGATTAGTTCGATTTTGAGGGTTTTGCTTTTCACGAGCTGG
>CM028381.1:119909721-119997292 GCA_013146195.2 Codonopsis lanceolata | reverse complement strand
TTTGGCATCAAAGGCTTGGACATCCCTCAAGTAAAAATCGTCGGTTTATTACCTTTTATTAGTCGTCATAGTATCAATAAAGATGTGTGTGGAATTTCTTTGTCAAGCAAAGTAGAGTAGAATAAGTTTACGTCTGGTGATAATAACTCTTTGAGATTTTTGATTTAATTCATTGCGACATTTGGGGTGATTATCAGCTTTAGCATGTATTGGTGCCACATATTTTTTGACCATTGTAGATATTGTTCTAGGGCCGTTTGGGTCTATCTGCTTCACCAAAAAAGTGATGTTTCTCGGATTTTAAAAATTTCTTTGCTATGATTGGCAGACAGTTCATAAAGCGTGTTAAGAAGATTAGGAATGATAACGGCCGGGAGTTTATGTGTTTGACAAAATATTTTTTGAACTTGGCATTGAACACCACACTACTTGTGTTCGCACGTCACAACAAAATGGGAGGGTTGAGCGTAAACACCGTCATCTTTTAATGTGTCACGTGCCTTGATGTTTCAAGCCAAGTTACCTATAAAGTTTTGGGGGATTGTGTGTTAGGCTGGGTTACTTTATAACCGTACACCTCTAAATTGTTACATGGGAAAACTCCTTATGAAATTATTTTTGGAAAACCACCTCCTTATAGAAAACATTAAGGTTTTTGGGTCTTTATGTTATGTGCATTATTCCAAAAGACAATGATAAGTTTGCTTCAGCGATCAGCGGAGATATGTGTTTTCTTGGGGTATCCGTATGGAAAGAAGGGATGATTGGTCTATGATCTTGATGAGAACAAGATGCTTGTGTCAAGGGATGTTGTTTTTTTGTTGAAAAGGAGTTTCCTTTTGCCAATATGAGAACAAAATGCAGTCAGTCGGGATTATACGGACTTCGAGATATGTTTCTTTGTCCTCAGTACGATATGGACATTGGGGAAGATGAAATTGATCTTTTTGGTATAGGTGCTCATGTGGCGAACCGGTTAGCGGACCGGTTAAATCCGAACAAGTGGTTACCGTGTCCCGAAAAGCAAGTCAAAGTTACTACAAGTTTGAGATGGTCGGATGTCGAAAACTAGGGTAAACTGTTGAGGCGATGGTCGTGATGTCGAACAACTAGGCACTGAAAGCGAACAACGGATTGGTGTGCAGACGAATGATGTTCACTGGCCCATTGTTGAAACTACGGGTCGGGTCGAGGATAGCGTGCTAAGGTGTCTTCAACGAGATATCCATCAGCGATTAGTGCTATGTTGCTTCTCGAAGTCGGCCCCAATCACGTTCATCCTCAACCAACACAACTCTTGGTACTCGGTATCCTTTAGCACACTTTGTCAATTGCACTAAATTCTGCAGTAGCACATCGTTTTTTTGGCGGCTATTGATTCGGGTGTTGAGCCTAAGCACTATGGAGAGGCTGTGATCTCCTCAATGGTGTGCGGCCATGAACAAAAGCTTGCGGCTCTTGATCGAATAACGCGTGGGAACTTGTGGAGCTCCGTTAACAAAGAAAGTCATCGGCAGCAAATGGGTGTATAAAATAAAATATAATGCTTGACGACGGATCCGTTGAAAGATACAAAGCTTGTTTGGTGATCTTGGGAAGCCGTCGGGTTGAGGGTATGGATTTTAAAGAGACCTTTGCACCAACAATTTGCACCAAATCAAGATGGTTCTTGTTAGAGTATTTCTTTACATTGGCTTCCATTCGCGGTAGAACTACATCAAATGGACGTCCACAATGCGTTCCTTCATGGTGATCTAAGTGAAGATGTGTATATGAAAGTTCCTTTGGGACATCTGCATCTTCCTCAGGTAAAGTTTGCAAACTCAAAAGTCTCATACGGTCTCCAGTCAAGCACCTCGATGTTGGTTTGCAAAACTTTCTACGGCCTTGAAAAAAAAGTATGGTTTTCTCCGGTCATGTTCGGATTATTCTTTATTCTCTATAAGGCTTCAATATATGTTGAAATACATGTCTTTGGTATATGTTGGCGATTTGGTTATTGGTGGCAATGACCTAATGCTATTTCTCGTTCAAGGCCTATCTTAGTAAGTGTTTTCACATGAAGGACCTTGGCCGACTCAAATATTTTTGGGTCTTGAGGTGTCACGGCATCCGGAGGGTATTTTTCTTTCTCGGCGTAAGTATACACTTGATATACTTTACGAAGCGAGGGGCTTCGTGGGGCTCGTCCGACTCTTACTCCCATTGAGCAAAATCATCGGCTTTAACCGAAGATAAGGAATTGCGTGATCATGAGCCTTATAGGCGTCTCATGGTCGCCTCATTTATCTCACTATCACACGGTGGCCGAACTTTCCTATAGTGTGCATACTCTTGCACAATTCATGACCAGCCCCAAGGTGGCTCATTGGGCCGGCTGCTCTGCGGGTTGTGCGCTTATCTTAAAGGCATCTTGGACAAGGTATTCTTCTTCGAGCGATTCGACCTTGACTACGAGCTTATTGTGACTTCGGATTGGGCTAGTTGTCAGATTACTCGTCGTTCCTTACTTTATATTGTTTTCTGGGTGGGTCTCAGATATCTTGGAAGACTAAAGCAAACCACCATATCCGTTCATCATCGGTGAGGCCGAATATCGTTATATGGCCAATGCCACATGTGAGCTCAAATGGCTTCACAACTTGCTTGGATCATTCGGCGTTTCTCATACGGCTCTATGACCGTCTTATGTGACGATCAAGTGGCCTTGCATATGGCTCAAAATCACATTCATCACGCCGAAGCACATTGAGGTTGATTGTCATCTTGTGCGCGATCTTTGTTCGGAGCAGTGTCATCACAACAAGGAAAGTTCATACTCGGCACAATTGGCGGATGTACTCACTAAAGCTTTGGGGAGTCAATTTCTCATTTTACTTGGCAAGTTGGGTGTGTGTGATCTACACTCTCCAACTTGAAGGGGGTGTTGAGATTTGACGAGATACCGTCAATATCTCCTTAGCTTGTAGTTAGGATGTAATTATCTCATTTCCTTATTTCACTCATTGTAAGTTAGGAAGATTTATTTTGTAGCATAATTCTAGGAGATAGTTATGGAAGGATTGACTTGTTGAGATTTGACGAGATACCGTCAATATCTCCTTAGCTTGTAGTTAGGATGTAATTATCTCATTTCCTTATTTCACTCATTGTAAGTTAGGAAGATTTATTTTGTAGCATAATTCTAGGAGATAGTTATGGAAGGATTGACTCCTTCTCCAAGTAATACTCTAGCTTGTATATAAATAGGGACGTACACTTTGTAAAACTCAAGGAAGTAAAAATATATTTTCTCTCCTTCACTATACGGTTCTTAACTGGGCACATACTATTTATGAAGCTGATGAAAAAAACGCTTCATATACATGGTGCATGGAAAGTCCTCCGACAAGTTCCCAAGTGGTGGGCACAATATGTTGAAGTGGAGAAAAATTCAACTAGTAGTGGCTCAAAAAGACCTCGTATTGATGAAGCTGTTGATTTACAAAACACATCCTCAAATGCGACCACACATTCAACGACATACCCAGCTCGACCTCCTAGAAAAAAAGCTTTAAAACAAAAAGGGAAACGTGTTGAAAAAGAAGGTTTTCAAGATGAGATACGTCAATCAAACCGTGTCGATGAAGAGTTCAATGAAAGACTTGCGCGATATTGCAATATCGCAGAAGAGAGGCTACAACAATCGAAGAAGAAACAAACTATGCGACAATTGGAATGGTTGACCAAGAAAGAAAACAAAACGTTGAAGAAGAAGAAAGCGGCAAGATTGTATCGTGAATTGTTTAAGTAGATTTGTGTTTAATTTGTCTTTAATTCTCATGTATTTTGTGCTTAAATTTCCTCTAATGTATCTTTAATTGTTTAAGTAGATTTGTGTTTAATTTGTTATCCATAAATTGAAAAAGACTTGTTATCCATATGTTGAAAAAAATATCCTGTAAAGTTGCATGTATAATCAATATGTAGATTTTTTTTTGCCAAAAAATAGATGTCAAGTCTTGTCAAGTACAAAGTTGACAAAGACTTGTTATCCATAAGTTGAAAAAAATAAAAAACAATCCCGTAAAATTTGCCAACATAATCAATAAGTAGTTTTTTTTTTTTTTTTTGTCAAAAATAGATGTCAAGTCTTAACAAGTACAAAGTTGATAAAGACTTGTTATCCATATGTTGAAAAAAATATCTCGTAAAGTTGCATGTATAATCAATATGTAGATTTTTTTTCGCCAAAAATAGATGTCAAGTCTTGTCAGTACAAAGTTGACAAAGACTTGTTATCCATAAAAAAAAAAATAAAAAGCAATCCCGTAAAATTTGTCAACATAATCAATAAGTTTTTTTTTTTTTTGTCAAAAATAGATGTCAAGTCTTATCAAGTACAAAGTTGATAAAGACTTGTTATCCATATGTTAAAAAAAATATCCCGTAAAGTTGCATGTATAATCAATATGTAGATTTTTTTTTGCCAAAAAATAGATGTCAAGTCTTGTCAAGTACAAAGTTGACAAAGACTTGTTATCCATAAGTTGAAAAAAATAAAAAGTAATCCCGTAAAATTTGCCAACATAATCAATAAGTAGCTTTTTTTTTTTTTTTGTCAAAAATAGATGTCAAGTCTTATCAACTACAAAGTTGATAAAGATTTGTTATCAATATGTTGAAAAAAATATCTCGTAAAGTTGCATGTATAATCAAAATGTAGATTTTTTTTTGCCAAAAAATAGATGTCAAGTCTTGTCAAGTACAAAGTTGACAAAGACTTGTTATCCATAAGTACAAAAAAAATAAAAAGCAATCCTGTAAAATTTGCCAACATAATCAATAAGTATATTTTTTTTTCAACAATAGATGTCAAGTCTTATCAAGTACAAAGTTGATAAAGACTTGTTATCCATATGTTGAAAAAAATATCCCGTAAAGTTGTATGTATAATCAATATGTAGATTTTTTTTTGCCAAAAAATAGATGTCAAGTCTTGTCAAATACAAAGTTGACAAAGACTTGTTATCCATGAAAAAAAAATAAAAAGCAATCCCGTAAAATTTGCCAACATAATCAATAAGTAGTTTTTTTTTTTTTGTCAAAAATAGATGTCAAGTCTTATCAAGTACAAAGTTGATAAAGACTTGTTATCCATATGTTAGAAAAAAATATCTCGTAAAGTTGCATGTATAATTAATATGTAGATTTTTTTTTGCCAAAAAATAGATGTCAAGTCTTGTCAAGTACAAAGTTGACAAAGACTTATTATCCATAAGTAGAAAAAAATAAAAAGCAATCCCGTAAAATTTGCCAACATAATCAATAAGTAGTTTTTTTTTTTTGTCAAAAATAGATGTCAAGTCTTATCAAGTACAAAGTCGATAAAAACTTGTTATCCATATGTTGAAAAAATATCTCGTAAAGTTGCATGTATAATCAATATGTAGATTTTTTTTGCCAAAAATAGATGTCAAGTCTTGTCAAGTACAAAGTTGACAAAGACTTATTATCCATAAGTAGAAAAAATAAAAAGCAATCCGTAAAATTTGCCAACATAATCAATAAGTTTTTTTTATTTTTTGTCAAAAATAGA
This sequence comes from Codonopsis lanceolata, assembly GCA_013146195.2. Classification (NCBI taxonomy): domain Eukaryota; kingdom Viridiplantae; phylum Streptophyta; class Magnoliopsida; order Asterales; family Campanulaceae; genus Codonopsis; species Codonopsis lanceolata. The sequence continues at coordinate 119,991,714 of CM028381.1, read as the reverse complement.
TGTCAAGTCTTATCAAGTACAAAGTTGATAAAGACTTGTTATCCATATGTTGAAAAAAATATCTCGTAAAGTTGCATGTATAATCAATATGTAAATTTTTTTTTGCCAAAAAATAGATGTCAAGTCTTGTCAAGTACAAAGTTGACAAAGACTTATTATCCATAAGTAGAAAAAAATAAAAAGCAATCCCGTAAATTTTGCCAACATAATCAATAAGTAGTTTTTTTTTTTTTTTGTCAAAAATAGATGTCAAGTCTTATCAATTATGTAGACTTGTCATCCATCAATTTATGTAGGCTTTTGTCATCCATCATTTATGTCAAGTCTTATACATCCACCAATTATGTAGATTTGTCATCCATCATTTATGTCAAGTCTTATACATTCACCAATTATGTAGACTTGTCATCCATCAATTTATGTAAGCTTTTTCATCCATAGATTAACAATACATTTGCCAAAAAAGATATACGTATATATAAATTTACCATAGATCAATCAATCATCTCAAACATCTCTAACACTTCATAAGAAAATTAATTATACACCGACAATTATATCTTCAAGTTCTAGTTTCAATTCTCACACTAAAGATGAAGATGAAGATAATTTCAATGAAATGTCAAGAGAAATGCAAAAAAGTTTGGAAGAACATATGTTTGACATATCCGGTCGTCGACGTCACAAGCGTCAAATCATAAGAAAACTAATATCTCAACAACAAGAAATAGAAGTTCGTCAACGTATCTACATAGATAGAAATCGTGTTGATGGCCATCAACGCACGCTATCTACTTCTGCGGATAATTCAACATACACCGACCAACAGTTTCGCACAAGATTTCGGATGCGAAGACATGTCTTCCTCCGAGTAGTGGAAGCTCTTGGTGCTCATACTCCATATTTTCAACAACGATTTGAAGCCAATGGAAAACCTGGTTTATCACCGCTTCAAAAATGCACTGTTGCTATAAGAATGCTTGCTTATGGAATGTCCGGTGATGCATGTTGATGACTATGCCCGTATTGGAAAAACCACAGCAATTCAATGTGTGAAGAAGTTTCATTGAATGTGTGGTTAGTGTTTTTGGAGAACAAAGACTTAAGAAAACCAATAGAGGAAGACCTTCAACTTTGCTTCATGTTGGGAGACACGCGGTTTTCCCCGGTATATTAGGTAGCATAGATTGCATGCATTGGGAATGGAAAAATTGTCCTTGCTTGGCAAGGTCAAGACGCCCGAGGGATGGAAAGGCAATCATTGTTCTTGAAGCAGTCGCTTCTTATGATTTGTGGATATGGCATGCATTCTTCGGTACTCCAGGTACATGTAATGATATAAATGTCCTTGATCGATCCACAGTTTTTAACGATATTTATAATGGCGTAGCCCCAGCAGTAGTCTTTACTGTTGATGGTAATCAGTATAACTTGGGTTACTATTTAACCGATGGTATATATCCTCTATAGGCTACATTCATCCAATCTATTCGTCACCCGCAAAGTGAAAAACATAAGCTTTTTGCTCAACATCAAGAGAGGCGGCCGAGGATGTTGAGCGTGCATTGGGGTACTGCAGTACACGATTTGCAATCATACGAGCCCCATCACTTATGTGGGAGACATCTATGTTGGGAAAATTATGAAAGCTTGTATCATATTACATAATATGATTGTCGAAGATGAACGAGATACTTACAGCCGTGTGCCAAATGTTTCCGACTATGATCAGACTAACATTACTGATGGTAGTTTGGCATGACAATATTTTAACGAGCGTATTCCAGAGCACGAAAGATATCTTAGAAGAAAGTGTCTCGTTCGAGATAAAGAATCACATCGACGCCTGCTTCATGATTTGATTGAAAATATATGGAGACTTTTTGGCAATTAGTATGTTGGTGTTTCAATAATCCTTGATTTTATTATTATTGTATTTTTGGGTATATGGATATTGTGGTTTGTTTGTCGTTGTATTTCCATAATTTTATTTTATTATAGTTGTTGTATTATTGTTTGTAGGAATGTCCATTTCAATCGTTATATTTCAAATTATTGTATTTACTTTTATATCATAAATAAACAATATTTGAATTATAGGTAAGTAGTTAATAATATTAATTTAACTCGTCAAATTATTTTTTTAATATATCGAATTATAATAAATAATATTCGAATGAATAATAAATAATATTCGAATTATAATAAATATTATTCGAATTATTCGAATATATTATAATTAATATTCGAATATTACAATATTATATTATAATTAATATTGAATTATAATAAATAATATTCGAATTATAATAATTAACTAATATTTAATAATGAATATTAATATAATTTCCAATTTAATAATTTATGCAATATCAAATTAATTTGTTAATATATATTGAAAGAAGATATAAAATTAATTGAGATAAAACATGGTGAGCGTTGTGGAGATATGTTAAAGTTGGAGTGCTTTGTTTGATAATGGCGGTGAAATTATTCAAGCCAAATTATTTGTTCGTCATGTATTGTTGAAATCAAATCGAATTTTTATATTTTTTTAATAAGTTAGGTAGTATATGGGGATCTAATTAAAGACATTGTTGTACATGCTCTAACATCCCATGGCTCGAAACCTGCACCATAAAATGCAGCAGACATTTCTCTGTCCCCATTGCTGCCTTCTTCTCGAATCACTGCTACCTTTGGCTTTGAAATGGCAGTCATATATTTTTCATCTGTAAATGTCGGAGTGAAGGACAATTCCCATGAAGACTCATGACGATTTTTCAACCCTTCTTTTTCTAGATCCACAGCAGAAGCCAATCTTTGGAGCTTTTCTAGCTGAAAACTTGTTTCTTCCCACATGTCCCTTAGGTGCGAAGTTTTCTCAGTCAAGTGACTTACCCCATCAATCCTTAGTTCTATCAATGGGTCTGCAGTTACTTGTCCAATGACTTCCGCAGAGACACCAAAGTTTTCAAGTTTTGCCATCACTATATCCAAGTTTGACTTGCTGACCTCAAAAACAAGACCAAGCTCTTCAGCAAAAAGGGTTTGGAAGAGGCTATTACCTTGTGATTTCAAATCCAATTGCAGGCCACAGTTTCCAGCAAACGCCATCTCAAGGGTGCTGACAATCAGTCCCCCGTCACTTATATCGTGACCAGCAGAGATCATCTCATTTGAGAGAAGATCCTGAACCCCCTCCAAAGCTTTTTTAAGATAAGGAACATCATCGAGATCAGGACTTTCATTCCCAATTTGGTCAAATACCTGTGCAAGAGTCAAGTTTTCATGTCAGGGGATGGAGTTCAACTCTTACAGGCACTACTCTATAGTTAATAATGAACATAAGAGAAAATCTATATCTATCTTATCTATATATCTATATATATATATATAATGACAGCTGCGTCTAAAAAATGAAAAATCCCGCCAAAACTTTGTTTCCAAAAATAGAAACTCGCCCATATACAGCAAAAATCTGATTCTACATTTAAATTGTACCTCAAAAATATAAACATAACCTTGAGGGAAAGTCAACTTTATCTAATATTCCCTCCGTTCCGGGCAAAGAGTCGACCATAAAGCCCACTTTCAAATATTTTGTCTACATTCTCCATAGCATTTCAACTTTACCCTTCACATTTGACATTAACATATTAATTGTGTTCAAGCATTATTGTTATTATGAGCAACTCCAATACTAATTATATATCACTTAATAATTAGACTTTTCAAACATAGATTCTTTGAGTAGAACAGAGGGAGTAGTAAAGAGTAGCCGGCGTGCTTGAGAAACCAAATTTGATTACACATCTCTCAAGATTTCTTGAAAATGTGCAAATCTGCACATTTTGCATAATATATCGAGTTCCCATGCATCGGAAATCATAAACAATTAAAATGGGCACATAGCCTTGGAAATAAGATCAGGAGGCGTTCTATAAAAAAGTATGTTTATTGATTACTGAATCAATTGATTACATAAACATGCTTTCAAACTTTCATTTGTATTTGAAAATCAAATTTTGCCTTCGAAATATGATCAGGCGAACTATAAAAAAGGTGATAGCAACTAGGATATAGCCACCCGTTATAAAAAGGTGCATTCCTTTCAAACTCCTCCCATTCTTACAAGTTAAGTTTGAACAGAAAATAGCATCCAATAACTCACAAAATGCCTCCTTTTTTCAGCTTAATCCGTGACATGATGTCAAAAGGTTGCTGCAAAATATCAATCTACCAAATCTGCAATGAAATTAAAACTTCGGTCCACGCATATAGTTTGGAATGTATTTTCATGTCTCTGAGGTATGACTTTAAATTGTGTTTTTCAAATATGGATTATGTAACTTTATTAAACCTATTCTTTCTTTTTTATTAATCTGTTATTGTTTATTCGTTTTTTTTTTCCAAAGGCTGAAGTTTGATATTTCACTCCAGTTATGTTTGTGAGTTTTATTGAAACTCCAGTTATGTTTGTAACTTGATTCAAAGCAGATATATGGTTGTATGTTTGTGTGTAAAAATAACGATGAAATTAAACACCAATGATGATAGTAAACAAGAACTGGTTTCATGATTTTTTATTGTATCAATATTTTTCGTATTATTATATAAAAAAATGATGATAAAATCAAACTCCTCACAGCTAAAGCCAAGTACACATTACTTTTTGTTTTATGTAAAACTAATGAAATATGATCACATTATCAATCAATTCCCAGGAAACCTAAATGTAATTAAGCATAGCGCCTCCTCAAAATATTTATAAGACAAGGCTTATTTGAGAGCTTTCTAACCTTGCTTTTGGAAGGGTATCTGTGTTATTCAACTTCAATTGTTTTTTCAATGTTCCTTATTTAATGAGCCATCTATGAAAATAAAATCATTGTAATTGGTATCAATTGTAAGTGTATCATTTCTGTTTTGTAGCAACTATTCGAAGTTCATCACTTACAATGACTGTATCTATGAGTTTTGGATGAACGTACTGCTAATCATATTTTAGAGGAGTTTAAATCGTTGGGAAAAGCCTTCTAAGGTCATGGTCTAAGTGCATACTACTAGCAAAATATGCTAGTTATAGATGATTGCGGAGGGCAAGTCTGAATCTTGATGTCAAGCGAGAGAAATAATGAAACTGGAATTTGAGAGGTATACTTTTTGACTTCACAAAGGATAATGAGATGGTGTTCTGTAAATTTATGTGCTGTTTTTCAGGATTTTACTTTGCTTATAGGTTGTTCAGTGTTTTAGAAGGAAAAGTCATTGGTCATTGAGGACGACAATTCGATATTATTTATCCCCCCATGCTACAGAAAAGAAGTGGAGAACTGATGTTGATGAAAAGACTGGCAGATTTTTTATTTTTTATTTGTTAAAATTTCGTTTATGAATGTTTTTAGGGAACAAACAAAATTCCCAAAGTAAATGAAGAATACCTTGAGCAATCATAAAAAAAAATGTAAATAAAATTTTGTTTTTTTCTTTTAATTTTGTTTTTGCTCTTCATTTTGCTAATGTATAGCTTAGTTGAAAAAGATATATGCCATGCTTTTAATGCACGGGTGCAAAAACTAGTTAAATGCATAAACTGGGAGTGAGGAAGAGTACCTGTGCAAGAGCTGATCCACCAAGACGTCGCTTTCCTTTCCCCAAATCAATGTGAAGCAATATACCCTCATCCCCTAGCTTCAAATCAGGGGTCACTGTTTTGGTTATATCAGGACAAGTGACATAGGCGCTAATTACAAGATTTCCAGGTGCCTTAACAACCTCCCCTGATGCCCGTGCTGCCATTGAAAGCTTTTTCCCCATAGCTATTCTCTATCATAGCTTCAGAAAGAGCTATCGCAGCATCATACATAGCTGCTCCCCATCGAGCTTGGCAGCATACATCCAATTTCCACTTGCTTTAACATCTGCCAGAGAAGTAACTTTTGCCCACACAAGGTTTGTGAGTGCTTAACAACACCCAAACGTGCCTTTTGGGTCAAGAAGACCTTTGATTGGCTGCTCCCCAATAGCACACGCACCTCCAGTATAGTCAGTATATGTTTGGGCGATGACTGCGACATCAGCAAGAGTAATCTGCAAGGGACCCACAGTTTGTTGCTGAGTCCACAAGACCTGTCACACACCAGGTCAACCTTAGTAGTCAAGAATCGCTTGGAACAGATAGAAGGAAATCTCAGCAGTCAGCACCCTCTTCAAAGAATCCCCTCAGTGTGATTCCTGGAGCAATATCAAGTGGCTCTAATGAATTATCTACACGATGAAACTCAAAAGTTTTCTGAGGCATGTCCGGCCCTAGCACTTTCTCAAGATCCAGCACAGGTGGCAGGCGGAGGAACTCCTGTGGAACTGCACCTTTCAATAGCTAGGCTGTCAATTAACTGGACACGTCCTTCACCACTAATCGATCCAATCACAGCCATAGAGACCCTTTCTCTTTTACAAATTGACTCTAAAAGGTACCACTTTCTGGTTTCACCAGTATTGCATCTTGCTCCTGATATTATGCTCCCCATATTTCCAACACAGACATAGTGTGGTCACCAACAACAATTGCCCTAACATCAATCGTTCCTCCCTTTGGGTAAATGATTTCCTTAACGACATTACACTTTCCACCCGCACCCTGATCATGAATACTAATGATGGGATTGCTCTCACCCATTTCAATGCAAGCACGGACAACACAATACAATTTTTGTGCCATCTCGGCATCTCCACGTTGTACGTCATTTAAATGGAGCTCTGCATCATTCTGGCCACTAACCATGCTAGATGCAGCACCTCCTCCCATCCCAATACGATAAGCCGGACCTCCAATCTTCACAACTAACATTCCAATATCAGGCTCACCTTTTGTAATGTGGGTGTGATCTGCCCAATACCTGTACGACAACGTTTTTGATAAGTATCCTAAGAATAAAACTTAGAAATATGATAAAGTGAAAAAAAGACAAACTGAAAAAAGGGTGCATGGTGAGAGTGCATGGGCTGGTGGGATAATACCTGCACTAAACATGATGGGTTTCAACCATTCTTGCCTTTCCCTTTGGAACCCTCATTTTAAACTTCTCGTGTATCCTTTAATCATAGGCTCTCCAAATTTGTTTCCATAATCCGATGCACCATTGCTAGCGTCAATGAGTATTTGCGGTGGAGAAGCCAAATTCGATGGATATTCAAATGAAGGATCTTCCCACTTACGACCCCTCAATATTAAGATTTCCAACACAATAACCGGATGTAGATGCTACAACAAAAGACCACCTTCCTGTTGCGTGGGTATCCCTAATACGCCCTCCTGCACCGGTCTCTGCACCAGGGTAAGGAGCTACAGCACATGGAAAATTAAGGGTTTCAGCTGTAAATAAAATATCAAGATCACAAGCACCTATATCCAATGGACAAGTCAAACCAGGCTCATCAGGTCGCAACTGCTTAACTGGAAACCCCTTAATTGCACTCGAGTTATCCTGGAAGCCAATGACCGATTGTTAGGGTTAACCTGCAAAGTATTCTTAACAATCTGTATTAGAATCTTGTTCATGGACTGACCATCTATAACAATCTTCCCCATAAAAAACCAGTGCCTGCTATGCTCACTATTCGACTGCACAATATCGAAAAGCTCAACATTTGTTGGATTCCTCTTAATGTCTTCCCTGAAAAGCTTAGTATAATACTGCAAATCTTGTTCATCAAATGCCAATCCCATTTGGTCATGAATCTCCTCCAAAGCCTTGCGACCCTGTTCCATAACTGGCACAAAACTAACTTCTTCAGGAACTACACTTGTATCAAACGAAATAAGCTTATGAGGATAAACACACTCGGTCATCCTATCATGCACCATTGCTGTAAACTCATTAATCTGATTAGCAAGTAGCGCCCCCACTTCCAGCCTTTATACAACGAATACCTCCTCGAGCATTCCAACCTAGTCACCTCCGTCAACCCACAAGCTTGGCATATAGACACGGCATTCGCAGACCACGCTGTCGTAAAAGACAACCTCGGCCCAACCTCAACCACCACAGTATTAACCCCTTCCTTCCTCCCCATATCGAAAAAACTCTCACCCCCAAAATTCTCAGGCTCATAAGTTTCCTGCAAAAGCCATCTAAGCACAGAAAGCTTCTCGCTGGACAGACCCGAGTTAAGACCCACATTAAAACACTGTTCTGTTTTCAAATCCACGACTTGATTGGATATTTTTGTTTGAACTTTGAACCAACTTCAGAAATTCAGCGGTTCCACTCTCTTGAATAAAGGGAAACCCGTAAAAATGAATAACCTCTTGGGGATTTTCTAGACTGTTTCTTGATTCTTCTTCATTTACAGAACTGGTAACTCGACCTGATACCACAGCCTTGACTCTGAACGGGGACTTCGAATTATCACTTTTATTACTGATTTTCAAGAAACCATCATTTTTCTACTGTTAGTGTAGCTAACTGAGCTAGAAAGGAAATGGGTTGTATGCCTTTTCGGTAAAGGTTTGGGCAAAAACAAAGTTTGATTATGAGAACCCTGAAATCAATTGAAATGGGTAATTAGATAAATAAAATTTGAATGCAAATTTGTAAAAATAGTAAATAAGCCCAAACAATGAATTGACTATAATGAATATAAAAAGATGGTAAAAGATCATACTTGTAAGAAGTCGGCGGCAGTAAATTGAGCAGCCATTGTTGGTCAGAATAAGAGATTCAAACGTTCATTTGTTAGTTTTGGCTCTCGCACTTAGTAAAGAAAGATATTCAGCGGAGAAAGAAGACAGAAATTCGAATCTTAGCAGGGAGATTGGGGGGTTCAGCAATGGAGGAGCAAGACAGAGAGTGACAGAAAGAAGCAGAGTTTTGGCGTCTCTGCGAGAGCGTGGTTAGGGTGGGTATTTTCGATGCCACCCCTTCTGGTTTAGGTCAGTTCTAATGTCACCCTCAAGATTGGCTTGTCTTGCTGACAGTAGGGGCTGTTAAATGTACCTAACAGAGTAACAGTTTGGAGCTCAACTTAAGTAAGCTTGAGGTGTCGATTGAGTCAAGTTCAACTTGAACTTGTGTTCGTTTAATCTCTCATGTTGAACATGATCTCGTTATTTTTTTCTTAACACGCTCTACTCTGTTTTATATTTAGGATAAATTACAAGTCGGTATATTTTTAAAATATATTTTCAAATGAATCTAGCTATTTTTTGGACATAACTTTTAGGTACAATTTTTGGGCGAAAGTACGTCGCTACCTATTGTGTCGTTAGAGAGAGAGACACCTGGAAAAAAAAAATGGATTCGTTCGACGACGCATACCACAATGCCGCCGGAGACGAAACATACCCAACCTCCCATCCCTTCGACTACGACTCCTACATGCCCTACGATTCCTCCACCAAACGTCGTGAACGACATACCTCCTCCCATTTACCATCAGTAAGATGACTACTCTAGCGACTTCGACACTAATAACATGCAACAACAACAACAACAGGAAATGTACGGGTTCAGCTCGTCGTCCCCCCAGCATACCTCCGCCGAATACGGAGGACCGTTGTCGTTCGAGACGGAATCGAACGGTGCTTCGAAGCCGTACGACCTCGGAGCTGATACAAAGGGGATATTCACGTCGGCGGGCGACGGTCCGCTGCTTCCGGAGCCGAATCGGATTTTCGCGAGTGGTGTCAGTTAGTTTAATTAATACAATCTCAATATCTCTATATTAATTGTATCGTACATTGATTGCGTTGTTTGTTTGTTTTAAGATCCACCCCTTCAGTGAAGCACAAAGTGTTAGGATTACTAGAAAATCCCCAAACTATGCGTTTGTGGATTTTGACGATCGCGACGACGCTCTTTTAGCTATTCATAATTTGGATGGGATACATGGCTGGAAGGTGAAACTCTCTGACTATTTGATGGGTGGCGGTGGTCGAAGTGGTGGTGCTGGAGTCGATGTGTCTAGGTCTTGTTATGAGTGTTGGGAACATGGGCATTCTGCTTGGGAATGTTGGGTTTCCCGTCCTGATTATTGTTCTTATGTAGATCGGGTTCGAGTCAAAACATTGATGTTTTAAGTATCAGGTTTGATTGTTAGTCGTTGCCCTGAAAGAACGTATGAAAGAAAAGAATTTTCTGAGAAGAACATAGGACTTATTAAAATGATTATCGCGTTTGGTTTCATCTTTACATTTGACTTCACAATGATGCTTTTAATTTTTAGTTTTTAGTTCACTTTCATTTTCAGTTCATTTTCCTTTCATTTCCACTTTCCAATAGCCTAAGGAGATATACATTCTTAATGTTAAAACTTTTGAAAGAGCGATTGCTAGTAGGTCACATAAAAGCAAGACAATCGTCTTGATGAATCCCAAACTATTATGGCTTATATATGTGCCATGTTTTGGTTTGATCTGTTAGCAGGATTACTATCTTGCTTTTGTTACAAAATTAACTAACTTTCTGAAATGAGGTAGTTGATCTATGTTAGGGAAAACAAAGCTTATGGGGATGGAGATCAAAGAAAGATTGATGTTAAAGACGTTCCCATTAGCCAGCACTATAATCAGGACAGTGTTGGAAGCAAACCCGATGGCATATTTGAGCCAGAAAAGCCATCTTAGTTTTGATGAGTTGGTGCAGAAGCTGATGGCAAATATAGAAGAGAAGGTATGGGAATCGGGAGCGGTTTACAAAGGAAATGAGAGTCTAAAGCGTCAACTAAATGAAGCAAATTTGGAGATGTCTTCTGCTAAAGTCAAGGAATCGGAAATGAGCTTGAAGTTGAAAAAGCGTGAAGAGGAGTTGGGAAAGAGTGAAAAAAATGTCGATCATTTGAATGCCTTCTTAAAGAGGTTGAAGGAGCAAAAGAAACTTTGCAAGCTGAAATGAAGAATATTAAAGAGAAGACAGAAGAATGGAGGAAATAGCTGATGCTACAGCTGTAATTTTCGCAGCAGGTGTAGAGATAAATGCTGAAATGTCAGAGTCCAAAACTCCTATCTCGTGCTATGTCAACTGTGCTACTACGCAACAGTCACTTGGAAGGGTAAGGGAGGCCCTATGGTACTGTAGAATTGCAGCTACCCTAGATTCAAACTATCCTGAAGTCCATTTGACATCTGCAAAGTAAGATTCACTTTTATTTGCATGCTTAAAGCTCAGAGGGAGTTTGTCAATCTTGATCTCTTGCTAAGTTGTTCTTGCTTATTTATGTTTGTTTGCATTAAGTTCACATAGAAACATAGCATTCAGAAAAGATAAGACAGTGAATTCTAACATGTTTACATGATATTCACATTTCTTGCATCCAAGCAATATTGTGATGTTTTCCCCTTGATTGTCTTCGCACCTTGTCTTTCTTTATTTTATAGACAATACTGCCGTAGGTTGTAATGTCAGTGCCCGCGTAGAAAATTCCCATTTGTTGAGAAGTTTGAGTACCATGGCCTTTATATTTTCCATGTCGGCCTCTATTTTGGTGGCTGGGGGAGTTGGTTTTTGGTATATACCAGCTGGATTAAGGAAGGCTGGGTTAATTTCTGGCTGCGGTATCTGGTAAGGATTTTGGGCTGGATATGGATTTTGGGCTGGTGGATTTTGGGCTGGATACGGATTTTGGGATGGATAAGGGTTCTGGGCTGGATAAGGATTCTGGGCTGGTGGAACTTGGGTAGGATATGGATTTTGGGCTGGTGGAACTTGGGTAGGATATGGATTTTGGGTTGGTGGGTTTTGGGCAGGATAAGGATTTTGGGCTGGTGGATTTTGGGTTGGTGGATTTTGGATGGTTTCGGCTGGGCGGCGAGGATCATTATAAGGTAAATAAGTGGTAACTTGGCCTGGCGGGTTATAACTTTGTGGGTCCATATGTGGGCTGTTCTGGAGTGGGTTGGTTATGGAAAGGGAGGTCATTTGGGCTTTTGAGAATTTTGGTGCTTGGGGAAGGATATGAAGGATAGGACGGGTAAGGGCTAATATTTGAGTAGTAGGGACTTAGTGGAGGATTGGGATTTGAGGTAGTGGCCATATTTGATGGGTTAGTGTTTGGTTGGGGAGTTGAGTTTGGAGGCACATGGGGAGTTGATGCTTCCTAGGGGACTGCAGGGGAAGAGTTCACCTCACCACTGGATTTTGGACCTTGTATAAGACTTGCTATTTGGGCGGTCATGTCGTGCATCCGTTCAGTCTAGCCAGCTGCATTGGGTGAGGCGTACCACAGAGCTCTATATTTGTACCTATATCGGACGCTCATCATTTGCCATCTTGCTCGGATCTGCTTCCTCAGGCGATTACGCCCTTATCCGATCGATCGATATCCTGCGTTCGATTTACGCACTTATTTCCTATATCAACCGGCCAGTACTATCTCTGCCTTTCCAAGTTTGGGCCAGGTTTCTGAGAAAAATGGGTTATGGAGGAGGTATCAGAAGGCTGGTTGAAGGCTTTCTGAGTTTGGAGTATAGCGTGCCTTTATTAATATTTTTTTATTATTATTTATTTTTGTTCCCTACAATTGACCGGATAAGCACCCGCTTTATTTTGACAGTCTCAAGACTTTCCCTGGAACAGTGGATTCTTTCTCCAGAGTATAGGACCAACGTATTCCACCTGCCATTCGACTCCCCAAGATCGGACTGATCCCAGGCGAAGGGCCTATACTCTTTCCAGGATCCGCCATTCGAAATGGTCTAGGTCGAGCATCAGAGAATAAGAAATCAGCCCCAGCGTATATATATTTTTTTTGTTGCGCATTTATTTTCTTTATCACACTTTTTTTTTTACTTGCGCATTTTATACACACACACACACACACACACACACACACACACACACACATATATATATATATATATATATGACAGGGGCTGACTTATAATTCAGAGATGCAAAAACCGGTCGGTCTATGAAGTGTCTTGAGAATATATACGCATTCTAGCGTTGGCTCATACAGGGGGTAGGCTGGCCATGGTGTAGGATAACAGTTCGGAATATACCTATATGGGTGTGCGTGTGTGCGGTATCTAAAAAGCAGTAAAATCTTTATTCATTTACATATACATAAAAAGAAAAATAAAACATATATGGTCTGTCTTGCTGTTACGTGTGGATTTTCTCGGCTTTTTTAGTTTGAGCGCAAGCAAGGAAGCACACCATATTAAGAAATATAAAGAAAAGTGGAGAAACTATCTATCTCTATTAATTACAAATTTTGGTCATATGTCCCCAAAATAAAATGACAGAATGAATGCAAATATATACAAATTGAACGGAATAATTAAAAAAGAACAATAAACAGAAAGAAATAATAAAATAGAGCCGAAAATAAAGCAATATTAAAATAAAGCCCCGACCCTTTTATTGTGCTGCCCGGAATTTTTATTTGTAACATAGATTAAAAAAATGATTTTTTGATTTTTTTTCGAATTTTTTTTATTTTCGAATTTTTTTTTTGCTTTTTTTTTTAAAAAAATATTTTTAAATACACCTGTAATAGTTATCGGAACGAAACTACTGCAAGATGGAGGATCATATCCACAAATATAGACACGGATGTATAGGAACGCAATATTCAAATGCATAAATAAATATAACAAGCATACTTTAGCCAGAAACAAAGAAAAACAAAAAAAAGTTTTTGTTTTATAAGTCTAGCCCTCCATTTTATTTAAAATAAAACAGCTCCCCAGCAGAGTCGCCACTGTGGGCACCCAGGATGTGCGCCCGCGACCCGCGCGCCCTTGGATAGGATGAGCGTACGTGCGGATGCGGGACACCACTGCTCTCGTTCCACCCTCCCTTATTTAGGGGAGGACGAAATCAAAAGTGCGAGAAGAGTGCTGTCATATGATAGCGCGTTGGAATGCGCCTCGGTTGCCTTTAGTGGATTTTTAATCCAATATGGGAACTTGTGGTTTCCCGCATCAAGTTATCCCTTTTTTAGGGGATACCAGGATATGAGAATGCATCACCCTTTCATTCCTATTTTCCCTTTTTTAGGGGAAAACGGAAAAGTGCAAAAAATGATATTGCGGCGCCCCCACTATGGATTTTATTAAAAATAGCCTTATGACCCGTTTTGGATCACTATGGGAGCTTTGAGTTTCCCGCATCAAGTTATCCCTTTTTTAGGGGATATCAGGATATGAGAATACGTCACCCTTCCATTCTCATTTTCCTTTTTTTTAGAGGAAGACGGAAGTGCAAAGAAGGAATGTTGCGAGGCCCCACTGAATCCAAAAAGTTTAGAGTCGCCATCTTTATTTTAAGGCAAAAATAAAGAAAAACCAGAAAAAAGAAAAGAAAAACCAGAGATAGAAAACGGGTTTGGGGGCTAAGTTACGAGTTGGGAAGGTGCTAGGCACCCAACTCGCCCTTTCGGTCTCAAAAATAGTTTTTGTCTAAAGTATGCTTATTGCTATATTTATTTAGCAAATAAATAAAGCATTAAAAGACATGAAAATAAAACGAATACATCTGTGGCTACATTATTTACGGACTTGCAGTCATTTTCTTAAAATAATTACAACTGGATTTAAAAATATTTGGCCATTATAATGGCTCTTTTACATAATATTTCCTAATCAAATCTGGGCAGCACAACGGCTTATATTGACTACATTGAGCCAGATTTAAATAAAAACTTTTATAAATAATAAATAAATAAATAAGTAAATAAATAAAACGCCCTTAAAGGCTATTACCTTTTAAAGCGGGGTGTGCTCGCTCTATCCTTCTCGGGAGAGGGAGACTTTTATTGCTGTTGCTGATGTGATTCGGGCAGAGTGACGGCTTATATATGGTAGTTTTGGCTTACTCACTCGGGCAGAATGACGACTTAGTTTTGGTGGTTTTGGCCTATTTGGTTGGGCGGAATAACGGCTTATTTCGGGTGATTTCAGCCTATTTACTCGGGCAAAGTAACGGCTTACTTTATGGTTTTTGGGCCGAGAAAATATGGTGGATACCTAACTAAAAGGCTAGGGATCACTTAAATCGGTTGGATTTGTATTTGGAGGAGGTTTGGCAGGGTTTTGAGGCTTTATGAGAGGAGGGGATCGCACTGCGTTAAAATTACGCAGAGTTTTCCTGGGCTTCAAGCCTTCGTCGAAAATTATGTCTCAAAGCGTAGCCGAGGACCTCTATTTATAGTTGGATTTGTGCTTCATCGGCTTGTTCTGCGCGCTTGCCATTTTGTACAATGCGTTAACGAAGTAGGCACTATTCGGGACCTTGGCGCGGCCAAATAGCACTTTGGGCGCGGCGCCAAGCTACTATTCCAGCTTCAATTTTCGACACTTTCCCCCCTGCAATTGTTCGTCAGAAAGAATTTCATTTTCATTTAAAGAAGAAGAAGTAGATGGTTTATTTTCTATAGCATGAGCTTCTCGAGAGATAGTAGAAAATGATGGAAGTTTAAAAAGTTTGTCCTGTTCTTGAGCTTGAAGCAGCTCTTGCTCATAGATAGTTAAACTCGCGTACAAACTTCGAAGATGCATGGAATTGAAGTCTTTGGACTCTTTAATAGCAGTGGTCTTAACATGCCACAAACTTCCCAAGGAAGCTAAAAATCTCATATTTACTTCCTTAACACTATATTCTTTTCCTAAGGAGTAACAACTATTTATTACCTCACAAAATATGTCGTAGGCTTGGCGTAGTGTCAACTTTGGATCCTTTTTGAATGAGTCGAACTGTTGAATATAGTTGTACTTTCTGTTGTCTCTGGTTGGCAAATCTCCTTCTAGATATTCCACAAGTGCTTCCCACATTTCTTTGGCTGTTTGGCACCTGATTATCTGCTAGTATGTGCTTGTGTCCACTGAGATAGATATTATGTGTTTAGCCTTGCTATCTAGCTCAACAAGCTTCCTTTCTTCATCAGTCCATTCATTTATTGATTTTGGTATCTCGGGAGGTCCGCCTGCTACTTCGGCAAGAAGATTTGTCTTCATCAGAATATGAGGACCTGTTTGAACACATTGAGATAACCGAGTGTCAATAGAATTCATGTATCTCATAACTTTGTCTTTCCATACTTCGAAGTGACCTTCGTCCAATATTGGGACGTGGCTTGTATTCGAGGTAGGTAGGATATAGTGAGCCATAGGATCTAATCTCTAGAGATTAATCTTTAAAAAATAGATTTTCAAAGAATCAAGCTCTGATACCAATTGTTGGTCCCAAAATAGGCTCTAACTAGGCTAGAAGGGGGGGTTGAATAGCCTAGTAATGTTTTGTATAAATTTTTTTGAAACACTTCTTATAAAAATCTTCTTTTTTTTAAAAGCAATTTTACAAGAAGATTTAAGGCAGCGGAAGACTGTAAGAGTGCAGAACTGATAGAAGGTCTGATGTTTAAAATAAGACAGATTCAATGGCAGACTTTGATAAGTAAAGATGACACCAGTTAAGAAATAGGCAGAGACAGATCAGACGTCGCACAGAGTTTAGAAGTGGTTCATACAGTGAATAGTATTACGTCCACTACCAAAGTGGTTAGCTTTGGATTTTAAAAGGTACACTTGTTTATCCACTAGGTGTAAAGATAAGATCACTAATGGATCGTGTACAAAAATAGTTTTTCAACCAGGTGTATAATGATGAGAGAAACAATTAGTGAATAATTGTTCTCCCAAGTGCTAAAGTAAAGAACAGTTTATAATCAAACTAGATGAAGCTGAAACAGAGCTGAAACAGAGTAAAGACTAGAAGATCTGTAGCTTCAGGAAGTTTGGTGAAGTGTTAGCTCTTGTCCTTTTGATCTCTTGAATGTTTAAGTTATGAAGATGACGCTTGAGTATTGGATTTGCAAGAGTTATTGTTCAGATCTTCAAAACTTGAATAAATACCTGGGGAGATCTTTAGGACCGTTGGACTTAGGGTAGAAAGGCTGTGTCCAATGTTATAATGCATTAAATGCATTTCGGCGCTTTGTAGGATGTATGCAGCAACAGATATCAAAGATTCAGGGTTGTAGAGCCAGTCATTCCAAACATAGTAAGTTTTCAGCTTGCAGGCGTTACAGCTTGAAAGTATTCTTATCCAAATGAGGAAATGTCCTCAGAATTCATGATACAGGAGACAGTCTGGACAGTTGTTCCTGAGATTGGAGAATTGACTTTTGTTTTCTTTTTGGAGGGAAAACTGATGAAGATAAATTGAATATTATTTGACTAGATATTCAAAAAATATCTAGTTCAAATAACATGTGACTTAATTTCTCGATTTGACTGATCTTGACTTTTGAGCTTGAGCAGACTTCCAAGTCTGCTGTTCGAGCTGTGCTTTCAAGACTGCTGTTAAAGCCTGCTGGTCCGCGCCATAGATGAACTAACAATAAACTAGTTCTAAACACCCTTGATTATAAGACAGTTGCCACACTAACCGGTACGCAGACCCATTAGCTACTGTGCAATACAATCAGAAGATGACTCAACCAAATCTAGAACCTATGAGGGTCAACAAAAAATATCCCTAGTGTCCCCTTTGAGCTTAATTAAAAATAATGGAGTGTGCTAAGCACACATTGAACGCCCATTCGACTTCGTTTCTTTTACCCACATTAACTTAACCCTAAAAGCCTCAACACTTTAGCCTGCCCTTTGAGAGAGTAGGATGTGGGTGGGGAATTAATTTTATGGGACCAATTTGTAATCAAGAAATTTTTCCGAAGACTTCTTCTTCCCGTCGATAATTAAAAAAAAAAAAAGATCGACGAAAAACGAAACGGAAGAAGAAGAGTGCAAGAAGATTCAAATTGAAGCATAGCTTTCAAGAGAAAAATATGATAGAAAAATTCTGTTGAAAAAGAATACTAGATATTTTTAGCTTGATATATTGTACAAAACAAGTTTGGGGGGAAAAGAAAAAGAAAAAAAAGAGAAAAACCACCACTTGTGGTCTTTGCAGGTCCTAGCCTAATTGGGAAAAACTTCCTTTTGCTTGGAAGTATTAGGGGTAAAGGGTAGTCCTGCTATCTCACTTTGTATTCTATTCCCTTTCCATCATATCCCCCAACACCAAGGCCTTACATTACAAGCTATTAAAGACCTATTGATCTTCTTGCCAATTCTTGTGTTTGTTGATTTGATTGTAAGGCATGTAAATTGATCTCCACTCCATATTCATATTATTCGCTAGCTCACTGTGTTAGCATAATCTTAGCTATTGCAAGTAATTGGGGCAGGAGAGCATTGTATGTCATACATAGAAGTGCATGGGATGGATGTATAAGTTTTTAAAATCCTTGATGATCTCTCTTTCTGTAATAGACCGGGTCTGGATGGTAGATCTCATGCTCTGTGTTCCATTGGTTTTATTTAAATTCTGATTTTTAAATGAATGTGGTTCTTAGATTAATAAAATTGTTTTAGTTAAGATATTCTTTATGACTGGTGATCACACACACACGGAGAAATTAAGACTAATAGCAGTTTGAGTATAAGTCAGCTTGTTTTCTGTGATTAGTGTGCACATATGTGGTGAGCATCTGACTGAGACTACTTTGATATGCCATGCTCTTATGACTTGAGGTTGAAACCAAAAAGAATTTTGTTTTATTGTTTTTAGAATAATTTTTGTCTACTTTTGTATTTATTAGTTTTTGTATTTATCTGCATAGTCGAGTCGCTCATTAGAGTCTCCTTGAGTTTGTGGGTTTCTAGAGGAGTATAAATAGTGTCACCCTCCAAAAAGATTTTCTTAATTTTTGTATGTTTATTTTTGTATTTATAAGTATTGTTTACTCATGGACAAGCAAAGTTTAAGTTTGGGGGTATTTGATAGACGTATTTTATACGTCTTTATCGGGTACTTTTAAGACTTAAAATGAGAAATTCCACGAGGCTTTTGGCTACTTATATGTGTTTTTCAGATATTTTATTAGTTTCAAGGGTTTTAGGTGAATTTATGAGATTTATGAAGCTTTTAGTGAAGATTTCGAGGAAGGGTGCAAAGTGTAGCATTGGAAAAAGGGCAAAAGAAGCATTCTGGCCACCTTGTGGCCGCAAGGTAGGCAGAAACAAGGCCAGCCAGAATTAGACCCTTGCGAACGCAAGGTAAAGACCCAATGCAGCCGCAAGGTCCCCAGAACCGACTTTACGGGGCTTTTGACTTAGATTGAACCTCCTATTGCCCTACAACTCTTTGGTATAAATAAAGGACGGTAGCCAAAGCTAAAGGACGGACAAGAAGTGTT
Source organism: Codonopsis lanceolata (assembly GCA_013146195.2). NCBI lineage: Eukaryota > Viridiplantae > Streptophyta > Magnoliopsida > Asterales > Campanulaceae > Codonopsis > Codonopsis lanceolata. The sequence goes on along the minus strand of CM028381.1, from coordinate 119,972,508 downwards.
AGAAAACAGTTTTAGCGTAGGAATTAAATTGTATTACGTTGTTTAGTTGTTGTAATTACAGTTTTGAAGATCGATCCATGTATTCCTTAATCTCATTGTGCAGTTCATCTTCAAGGATGAACTAAATATCCATTAATCTAGGAATCGGGAGGTAAATTGTATCGAATCTATGACTTAATATATATTTTTATTCATTCAATTCTTGTTGATCATGATGTTTATCAACCCCTTTATTATCTAGCTTTGAACAAATGAATGTAATCGCAAGTGATAAAGGCCTAGAGGTGCGGATACCTGTGATTACTGCCTAGTTTAATTAGATTTACTGTTTTTGTAGAATAATTAGTTAAAATCAAATAAATAAAAACCCCCCTTAGTTTAAAATTGCTACCAATATCCTTGCCATTGTATTCTTCTTGTCTCTGTGGTTCGACCCTTGCTTCCCAAGCTATTCTACAATAGTCTTGTCCACTTGCAAGGAATTAATCAAAATAAGACACGATCAATATCCCATCAATGTTTATCGCGAACTTAGGTGTATTATTCTCACCCAATCCATCGATAATCTTCCTCAAAACCAAATCAGTAGCCTGAGCTTCTTTGATCATCCCAAACAAAGCAAGCGTAGCACGCACACTAGCAAAGATAACACTTTGCTCACTAACAACTGGACTCCATTCACGGACATCCTTGAGTTTCTTCCACTCTCTCATCATTAAGCAAGACATATATGCCTTCCTACTCAAGGCATCCGCAACAACGTTAGCTTTCCATGGATGGTATAAGATAGTGCAATCGTGATCCTTAAGCTTCTCCATCTATCGCCTCTATCGCATGTTCAACTCCTTTTGTGAAAAGAGATACTTCAAACTCTTGTGATCAGTGAATACTTCAAACTATGCCCCATAAAGATAATGTTTCCACTTGTAAAGCGCAAATATAATCTGTGCCAACTCAAGATCATGCGTCAGATAATTCTGCTCATAAGGTGATAATTTCCTCGAAGCATAGGCAATGACTCTCCCATTCTGCATATAAGTATGCAACCTAAGCCTTCTAATTAAGCGTCGCTATAAATAACAAAGTTCTTGGAACCACTAGGCAATGCTAATATAGGAGTTGTAGTTAACCTCCTTTTCAACTCCTGAAAACTGGCCTTGCACTTATCACTCCATATGAAAAAAGACTTCTTCTGTGTCAAATTAGTCAATGGAGTAGCAATCTTCGAGAATCCTTCAATAAACCTACGGTAATGACCTGCCAAGCCCAAGAAACTACGGACTTCGGTCACCATACTAGGCGTCTTCCAGTTAGTAACCGCCTCAACCTTGGATGGATCCACCACGATACCATCACTAGGCACCACGTGCCCTAGAAAAGTAACATGTTAGAGATAGAAAACACACATACTGAACTTCGCATAAAGTTGTTTTTTACACAAGATAGAAATAACCTTTCTCAAATGATTCTTATGCTCCTTTTGTGACTTCAAGTACACGAGGATATCATCAATAAATACAACCATAAAGCAATCGATTTACTCATGAAACACCCTATTCATCAAGTCCATGAAAACTACAGGTTCGTTAGTCAAACCAAACGTCATAACCACGAACTCATAATGTCTGTAACGCATACAAAAGGTTGCCTTCAGGACATCCTCCGCCCAAACTCTCAACTGGTGATAGCCACTCCTCAAGTCAAACTTGGAAAAGACGACAAAACCCCGTAGTTGATCAAAAAGATCATCAATGTGTTGTAAGGGATACCTATTCTTGATACTAACCTGGTTCAACTGTTGATGGTCTATACACAACCGTAAACTACCATCCTTCTTCCTCACAAATAACATCGATGCACCCCACGGAGACACACTCGGTTTAATAAACCCCCTATCAAGAAGTTCCTATAGCTGTTCCTTCAACTCTCTCAACCCCGCTGGAGCCATTCTGTAAGGTGCCCTAGAAATATGTGAAGTCCATGGCAATAGCTCAATACAAAACTCTAACTCTCGGTCAGGAGGTAAAGCATATTCGGTAGAAAATACATCTGGAAATTCATTAACTACCGGAATATCTTCTAACTTAGCAGTAGACATGCTAGTATCAACCACACAAGCTAAATACCCTGTACACCCACATGATAAAAGTTGTCTAGCCCTCAAAGCAAAAATAACATGTATACCCTTCATAGCATGATCACCAATAAACAAAAACTCCGGAATACCAGACATGGAAAAAGTGACTCTCTTACGACGACAATCTACTAAAGCATGATACACACATAACCAGTCCATACCAAGAATCACACCAAAGTCTCGAATAGGCAATACTACCAAATTCACATGCAAGACTCGATCATTAACAAGAACATCACAATCTTTATAAACCTTAGACGCCAACAAGAAATCACCCAACGGTGTAAACACCTCAAGCATATAAGGCAACTAAGCAGGCAATACACATAAATGTTCTAAGAAATGCGATGTGACATAAGAATGAGTAGACCCCGAATCTATAAGATCTTGAGCCCTATGACCGAAAACTGAGAGAATACCTCCAATCACAGAAGTAGACTCTAGAACACCTTGCTGATCAAGCGCGAATACATGAGGCTGCGCCTTAGGATGCCCATCACTGTCCCTCTTGGACTCAGATTGCTGAGCTGAATCCATGGACTGAACAACTCGAGACTTAGGACAGTATGACTAGCATCTCCAAAACTGAGACACATACCAAGCCTGGTTTTGCACTTCTCACTATAATTCCCCAACTTGTTACAGAAGGAACAAATCAATGCTCCGCTCCCTTGAGTCTGCTGCCCCTGAGAAGTAGGAGCACTACTACCACCACTCTCAGACGGATGCCTATGCTGACAACCATTGCGACGGTTGCCCCGATAGCCAGACCGATTCCCAGAAGACTGCACAGAAGGCTTCTGTCTGTGCTCCTCAATGTCCCTTTCAATCTCATGGACACGATCCACCGCACTCCGGTAATTTGCCAATTGAAGAGACAATAAATGTTTCATGTACTCAATTTTTAAACCATTCACGAACCTATGGGTCATGTGTCTCTCATCCAGCACCGGATGTGCACAATATCGGGATAACTCATTGAATTTAAAAGAATACTGAGCTACAAACATTGATCCCTGCTCCAGATCCTGGAACTCTTTCTCTCGTCGCTATCTAACCACATTAGGCACATAAGAAGCCCTAAACTCTATCTCAAAGTTAGGCCACACTCGTGCCACCATGTTCATATTCCAACTAGTAAGTAAAAATTCCCACCAATATTGGCAGCTCCCCTCAGCTTATAAACAGCTAACACCACCTTCTCTTTATCCGTGCAGTCCAGAGCTGCAAAGATCTTCCTCAAATCCTCTAATCATAGCTTCGCTATACTAGGATCTTCCTTTTCTTGAAACGATGGAGGCTTCATCTTCAAAAACCTCTCCAAGATAGCATTATTCCGTTCTCTAGCTTCCGGAGGTACATCATTTCATGGTGGCGACACTCTCGCCTTTGGTTCTAGTGGTGGTGGTGGTGGAGGTACATTCTGACCCTGGCCTAGCTGAGCCATCTCAATCATAAACTCCATCATACGGCGATACATATCTGCCATCTGAGCATTCATGTTAACTGGATTCTGTGGAGGAGGTAACTCTGCCTCAGGCTCATCAGGAACCCTCCTGGGTCTGCCTCTACCTCAGCCTACACCAGCCTACCAGCTCCTCTAGGAACCACCATCAAGCCCCTACAAGAATTTACTCGGCGTTAGAACATCACACAATCAACCAAGCCATCTAGGCCATGGAACCTATCCTGGCCGATAGCTAACCTATAAAGAAGCTTTGATACCAACTGTGACGATCCGACCAAGACCGAGATGGAATCGCGAGTCAAGCCATCCAAAAAGGGACTAGAAATCATGTAAGGATTCAATTATAGAAAACGGACGTTATGCAACATTGTAGACGTAACACGACTCGACACCAAAAGGTTGAAATTTTAAAAACGTTTCAAACCTGATATAAGAGTTAAGCAATTAAACCAAGTCTTCGACGACACTACATGTCGGAACCCAAACTAAGTAGTTAATAGAACAAGAAAGTAAATAAGAGCTAATGGGATGCTCAGCGGAAGACTATATGTAGTGAGCTAATAACAAGAAATAGAAAGCTTGGCTTACAAAAATGTCGGCATCAAAATGGAGTACAAGTACTACAAGTGTTGAAACTACAAGTAGCTAATAAAATACACAAGTACAAGTTCTATACACATTTTCAAGCACCGTCTAAATGACTTGCTTTTAAAACCCATCGTGCTTGCAAAAGTCAAAAGAATAGAAGAGGACATCTAAAACCATCTCTTCAATCGTAACGTCGGACCAAAACAGAAATAAAGTAAGCACGAATTCGCAAGCCTCAGTGAGAAAGACCTACCTTTGCTTAGGATCTAAAACAGTAAAGGGGAATGGGTAAGTCATAAAGACGTGTAAGATATCAATCATGCATGACATGGAAATATGCAACATACCAGGCAAGATATCATCACATAAGTATATAATTCATATATCCAAGATGCACATTGTTTTCACATAGGTGCTCGAAAGTAAATCACATAGGATAAGGATATATGGAGAATTGGTGCCGGTACGTAGTTCTTGCATACAAGCGTTATCTGAAAGTGAGATGTCAGATGGTTGTAAGTACATTGACCTTCCGAGGAGAAGCCCGAGATAGACACACCAATGCTCTCTAGTGGTTACAACAAAGGGGCTACTTCCCCACTGCGGCCACAATAGAGGGGTGTGTGATAAAGACCAAGTATGTCAGCTCGACTCATGCAATGCCAAGTAAGTATTTACTCAACAAAACTCAAGAAGAGAATGAGCTCGACAAGAGCGATCTCGTTCATGACAAGTACATATTCTCATCAATAAATCAAGTAGGGTTGAGCTCGACCAAGAGAAAACTCAACATGTTAAATAGGCATTCTACTACATGACATTAAAATCAAGCATGATGGTCAATCCAATTCAAAAGTCTATAACTATTATTCTAGTTAAATGTATTTTAGAACGTCGTAGGGATTGATCATTGAACTGTTATTGTTCAATGGCTTACTAATATAGACTCGTTGAGTCATCTCTATAAATTCATCCTAATAGAGTTAAAACATTAATTGTATACCAAATTCTTTTCTAAGTTCTCGTATTAGTTAGACTAGGTTATTAATCCAAATAACAACCATAGCCAAGAATTATCATAAATTCCTAAATTATGGATCCCTAGAATCATAAATTCTAAAAGTTGTTAAAAGTTAATGGTCCAAGAACAATAGTTATTCAAAATGAAGCATAGAACACAATTAATTCTAGGCTTAGGACCAAAACAATCAAAATGAGTATATCGTTCAAAATCTCCATATTCTCAAATCACCCTAAAACATGTTATTGACATGGTAGAAGCATGAGAGACATGAAAGAAAGGGAATAGCATGGTATTTCAAGGATATAATCCTAAGGGGAATCAATAGCTTATCTTAAGCCAAGAAAAATAGGAAATAAATGAAATCTAATTGGTGAGAATTGCACTCCTCGACGATAGCTTCGATTTGGATGTCTCGGTTCAGAAATAAGGACTCGGGAACAAAAGATGGAAAGGACACACACACTAATCTCCCCTCACCATTCACACACACAAGCTCAAGAAAAGGGGAGGAAGAAATGGGGGAAAATGCCTCTTTGTGACAACCACAAAGAAGGAAGGAGTATATATATCACTTGCACATGTAGTGGAATTTCACATGTCAAGTGGAAAGTGAGAGAGATTAGGCTTCTAATTAGAGTTTAGGATTAAGTCAACCTAGTTAGGGCCTAATACAAGTAATTAGGGTCACTAATGATGGGGGGTTAATAGGCTAATTGGATCAAAATCACAAAATGCAGAAAAATCACGTATTGCAGGAAATAGGGGCAAGAGGTCGCTTGCCTAGGAGGACCAAGCAAGCGCTTGGTCCTTGGCACAAAGATGCAATGTTCTGGAAAATGTGCGGTCGCTTGGGTCCTCTGCCTGAGCGAGCGCTTGTTCAAAAATTCAGCAAAATGGTTTGAAATGAAGCCTCAAATGTGTCCAATTCAATCCCAAACCAAAAGGGATGTTAAACCCACTCAAACCCTGTCTGAAACAGGTCCAGAACAACACCTGAAACAAGTAGGATCAAAGGGAAAAACTCTAAATGAACATCAAACGAATCAACGACGAGTTAAACAAAGATAGAACAAGTATGAATGAACATTCTTAAACATGTTAAGGACTAGTATACATGGTCTAGGACTCAAACCAACATCTCACGAGTCTCAAAGACACGAAACAAGGAAAAGGAAGAGAAACCGAGAGACCCTAAGTATCAAAAGGTCAGACGATGCAACAATGTTTCCAAACTGTCAACCAAGCATACAATGGCCAAGATTGAAGTTATAAAGCATGTAAAAATGGTACTAAGGATCTATTAGGACTTAGTTAAGTTCATAATAAAAGGCACGACTCACAGGAGCCAAAAACAAGAGCACTTAAGGCATAGAAATCTTACTAGACAACCATAGCTCAACCATTGGACTACTAACAAGTCAAACATGTTAGGAATATTACTAGCATGTTAAATACACATATCAAGCATGTTAAACAAGTATAGTAGACATGTTAAACAAGTAGGGTTTGGGTTCTCACAATATGTTTCTTACTCTCACACCGGAGTGGATTCGTGAGGCCTAACCTTGCACTTATACTAAGGTGTGCTTGGTGTTCTACAGGTTATAGAAGTAATCCAACCCATTCAATCAATCCCATATATCCTACACATAAATCGGACGGCCCTAGATTGATTTTTGCATCATCAGAAGCACAAGTATTTATTATAAACTGATAAAATATGTACAAATAAAATTGAGATATCTACAATTTTATGGCACATGGTTTTGTTTCATGACATTATAGGTGTTGATTCTCATTTGTATTTTAGATTTGTTTTTCCTCATACATTACATTTTGTTCTATACATAGTGGCTAAATGAGTTGCGTACCAGTTAGAGTGACAACTGTGTATAGAACTTCACCTTTAGAAACATTTAAAAGAAGAAGAAGAGAAAGAGCCCTCTACCAGCCTTGCCTTGCCACTAGCCCCTACCTTTCCCTCCTTGCCCCAGCAAGCCGATCAATAAAAATCCAATACTACCGTTGGCTAAAATGTACACATAATATATATATATATATATATATATATATATATATATATATTACTTTCTAAACTAAAATGTACACGTAAAATAAATACTTTTTTAGTAAACCCAAATTTTGTGACAAAAAAGGTGAGTTAAGTGTCTAACCCATTCGTAACTCGTAACTTAGCCCCCGAACCCATACTTTTATTATTTTTTGGTTTTTCTCTATTTAACCTTAAAATAGAGGTGGCGACTCCGTACATATATTTTTAGAGTCTACAATGAGGCCCGTCGTATTTCATGCACTTATGCTTTGAAACCACTCGTTTTCACGTAACGAGGAGGGTTCAAAAAGGGGTTCTCACAATTGCGAAGTCCCAAGTATTTGTCTTGTGTCCCTGTTTAAGTGTTTATATAAACTTGATGTTTAGGAACTTCAATTAAAGTCTCGAGATGATGTTAAATGTTAATTATTGACCCCTATGGAATTAAGGCGATTAGTTAGGAAGTTCAACCCATGGGAATCTTGATTTGTGCACAATGGTGCGTCGATTCCTGGTAGAATTAAAATATAAATCCTTCTATGATTGTGAGGAATTGGGAGTGTGGTTTGATAACCGCCGTTGTGACTAATTAGAGTGTACCCTTTGGGACACTCGATAATTTGAGACTAAGTTGTTAGCCTCGGGTTGTAATTGAAGCCATATAGAGACCGGGCTTCATTTGGTTGAGTTGGAATGGTCGTTGTCCTAGTTGTGATTGAAGAAGTTTGAGAACTTATGTCAAGAATGATTTAAGAATGAGACATGGAGATAAGACTCAATGGAGTCAATTAAGGATTTATAAAACATTTATAAAAGATGTGTTCGTATTATTAAGTTTTGTGACGTGCGTAGACTTAGTCGTGTTGACCTGCATAGTCTCGGCATTTCATTGTATGTATCCCATGGGACACTTAGACTTTAAAGTCTTCGGTATTGCTCGGGTTTGAGGCTTAACTAGTCTAGTAAGTCGTTTATCCAATCCATATGAAGTTCATGGTCAATTCGAGAATCCAAAGGTATGATTGTGGTTTGAATAATCTCCTCGCGTGTACTTCTCAGTTACATGATGTATAAAGACTACTTGCATAGTTCATGGGTATTAGAACTTGAATATCGTACGGTGCACAGTTAATGATGGAATACCATTCTAAGAGAATTTAATAAGTGTACTTATGATGCTTAATGGTTTGTAGACCACTAGTATGGCCTTGGACTACTTTATGATTTCATTATACTTGTTATGATTTAGACTTTTATACATGCTAGAAAGAGTATTTCTATGTCTTGAAATAATATGACTTATGAAAGCTTATTTTATTATAATTGCTTGAAACATGAATTGTATTTGAAATGCCATAGGTTTTCATTGACATTGGAATTGTGAACTTGATTTGAACTAGGGTTTCAAAATGATCATAGAATCCTAGCTAGTATGGTGAATCAAGAACTTAGATGGGGTTACCTTGCATATAGCAACCTTACCCTAATTTGGTGAACTTATAATAAAGACTAAACGGAGTTGCTATTAGGAAAGAATTGAATATAACGGACACCGTGTTTAGTCCCTACATGATTTAGAAACTCTATATCTAGCTCTAATGTGATTTGTTAACTGACAAAATTTATTTATCAATTATGATTTATGTGGTAGAGTTTACAGCCTACTTGACTGGATGAGTTCTTAGTCAAACTTGATTCATATTTGATTATGACAAGTAAATATATACTTAAGCATTGCATCAAGTCCAGCTGGAACAACGTGATTTGATTGATTTAGATTTAAGATGGGACGATGCGTCTCTTACACGAATCGTACGTAAGATTCGTGCTCGCTATGGATCATCATGCCGGAGATCCACACACACCCCTCCATTGTGGATCGTAGTGGGGAAGTAGCCCCTTTGCCATAACAATACGTGCGCCATTGGTTTGCTATTAGCCGAGAGAGGTATTCTCTCAGTATATCCATGCATGTACACGAGCATCATAGTCATGATATTAGGTTAATATTGTTTATTGCAGGAGCAACGCAATGACACTTATACTTTAAATTATTCCACATTTATGAGGCCTACTATGGGCACTATGTGATCATCATCGTGCTACGTGAAATATGTGGTATACATGGATATAGTAGATAAATAACTATTATTATACGGTCATTGGTTATGAGGTTTGTCATACTAACAGGATGTTGTAACTATTTATGGTTGCATATAATTTTCAAGATATACTGTTGCATTTAGTAGCTAATTGGGTCATTATGACTCGTTATGTGCTTTTGTTTCCTTAGTGTAGTTGATTGGTAGCATCGCATAGAGGTGGTGTAGATCACAGTTGTAGCTATAGGCAACATGTTCCATAGCTCGCGTTGAGCTAGAGTAGATCAGAGTGCACATCTGATGGCTCTCCCGAGTCATAACTCGTGGAGCCTTATAGTCATCATTATTCCAGTTTCCTTTTGTTCAATGAGGACGACGTAATTGTAAAGTGATGTAGACTTTACGGTGGGGTAGATGTACTTTATCTCTTGTAGTTGTTGTCGTATATTTGGGTCTGACATGTGCTGTTGAGTTGTTATACTTTATTTAAGTATATATACAGTAGTCTCCTGAGCAGGACGTAGCTCGGGGCGCCATTATAACTGTTATCCTCAATAAGTTGTGTCATGGTGGTTGTCTTTATGTTTCAGAGTTGTAGGTACATAATCTTTAGTGGTTATTCCAGTTTTTTTTCCCGAGCATGTCTTGTCCCGTGGTTGTTAATATTTATTGTTGGGTTTAGTTGGTTTTCCCTCCGACATGTTTTAGCCGTCAAGTGGTTGTTGTTGTGTTGGGTTTCCTGGTGTTGAGTCGGCCTTAGGTTTGTCAATGGTTTTGTTGCCCATACACAATGGTGCGTCATTTGCGTCGTAAAATTTTCAAGAGATAGTTGTCTCTCAGTTTGTGTTTCGAGGCTCTAAGCTCAAGATCTTGGGCTTTACTCTTTTATTTGCTTCCTTAGGTTTTGGTTTTTTTTTTTTCTTGTATTACCATCACGACTTTACTTTCTTGCTAGAGCAATGTTTAGATCGATTGTTAGACATGCGCCATTGTGCTTCGCATGGGCTTGTCTAGTTCCTATGTTGTTTTAGCGGCACGACCTCGGGTTTTCGTGTTGGAGTTCGGATTGGGTCGTTACATTATTTATGAGCACAACTTCCATATTATTCACTCTAATAACACATCTTTCTAATAACGCACTTTTTTTATTCAAAATAAGGTTACACTAATTATTTATGCCCCCACCACAATTTTCATTTATTTATTTTCATTGTTCTTAAAATAACACTAGATACGATACCACTTGTTGGAGCAAGGTGGGGATATTAGGGTCATTCCTCTTAGGCAGTTTTGACGGGAGTTGTCTTGACAGGATATAGGGGGTCGGTTGCTATCCCACACTTGCCAGCGTTGTTTCCCGATAAGTTGCGCCTCATCCTGATGTACCCATGCTCTCCCCAATTAGGACCCCATGAGTTTCTTACAATCCAATAATCTAAACCATTCGATGTTCCATATCCAACTATGATAACAGCGTGGTCACGTGTAGTCCCACATGATCCGTCAAATACACCCTGCATGAATGAATATGGTATATTAACATTTATAACTATATCATAAACAATTAGCTAGTATTATATAAATAAATAAAGAATAATTAATTACCGATTTGTAATGTTGGAAAGCACTGCCTTTAGACTCAAGGCCAACACTAATTGGTTGGTTTGCCACAACCTTCTGCAGTGCTCGCTCATTGTATCCTTGAACTTTTTCATAACCATCGATGGAAGCATCATTTTTCTAGTAGACAAATTAATATCAAGAGATTGAAATCAAATGTAATCTTTATGATAATAACTAACTCACGATCTTTCTTAAAACGTAACCCAAGTGAATTATATTGAATTGGAGCATAACATACCCTATTAGGATTGCATGAGCCATGAACAACGCGATAAGGATAATTTTCCTCAGAATCGAGACCACCATCGTCAACAATGAACTCAAAAGCACGATGCCTGTACCCTCCCCTGCATCCCAGATTACGTTTGCTACAATCTACCAACTCTTGTGGTGATAGAGTAACTAATTTACCGGTCACAATCTGGTTTATTGATTCCACTGTACCAGCCGTAGAGAACGCCCAACAACTCCCTTATATAGGTATTTAAAAGTTAGATCAACTTTAACTCAATACATCTTCATTTCATTTTTTATATTAGGGGAAAATGAATGAGATGAAAGAGGTAGAATGTGCGACATCCACTATGATTATGACTATTTGTAGATTTAGGAATGGGCTCACAGTTGTGAAATTGCAAGATTGGGTTTATGTGCATGCTTTTGGTATTGATAAATTGAAGCTTTATTGATGATATTTAGGTTTAGTGGAGGAGGATAGCATTCAAATTTGGTTAAGGTGTATCGATTTTGAGGTAAGTGATTAGATACTCTTTCCAGTTTTCTTTTCATCCAGTTTTAGTTTTATCCCTTGATTTTGAATTATTACTTGATACGGCTAATTGAGATTGTTATTTTAAACTCTTTTGTGCTTGCTTTGTTGTTACCTTATAGTTTGATGCTTCGTAAGTCTCATGTGTATAAATTTGCATACGTGAGATACCTATTGCTTCACCATTTATCCTAATTTTTTCTAGACCGCAAGTAAGTTTTAAGGTTTTGTTTGGTTTGGGTGGCCTGGGCATCATCGGGGACAATCTGAAAATTAAGACATTACTATTATTGGGTTTGTATTAAAACGGTTTAGGAATTTCTAGAAATGTTCGTCAGTTTCATTAAACATAATTACTATGGCTTTTGGAAATGAAAATGATATGTTTATAATTTCTTATATGCTTAAACTACAATTTGGTCACCCTACTTTCACACTTTTTGTAATAAGCTAATTCTATTTTTTTTCAATTTCGTCATTGTACTTGGCTATATATCGCACATTCATCACTCCATCTAATATTTTGAATGGAAAGCTTTAAATTTTTTATAAACCCGAAAATACCTTTACCGACATCACGTGATTTTCTCACCTTCACCCTTAATGTAAGCTTAAAACACATGTTTCAAGGAGTTGAAGGAAATAAGATTTTGCAACTTCAATTTGTGCATGTGCACGACATGTTCCAAACATAAAAGGGCACTTATATCTTTTTTATCGTATCCATCCTACATAACCGACGAAAAGGACTCCATGTACAATGGCGAAATTGAAAAAGAAAATAGTAGTGTTGGAATATGCTTCCTGATAATTTAGTTATCACCTTGCATATTCTATATATATTGATTTGCTTGCCCCCATTACAAGTGAGTCATCACGAGTGGCTAAAAGGTATGCGTACCGGTTGGCGTGGCAACTCGTGTGATATCACATAGGTCTTAGATTAGGTGCAACCTGATCAAGTTCTACCTTCCTACATGATGATTGAAACAGACCAGCACTTCAGACGCACTCAGCACCGGAAGACTTGCAGCTATGTCAAAAGCCTTCAGTTATAAAGATCAGAACATCTTTAAGACTCACCACCGGCAGACATGCTACAAGTGAAACTGTTCGCACCAGCAGACATCAGTTCTCCTGAATCGGAAGACTTGTTTCCACTGGCTCGAAGCATTCCACCAGCAGACCTAAAATCTGCACGTGCTACAGAGAAAAGTCTCGAAGCATCTCAAATCAAGACAAATATGTTCAAGCCTCAGAAAGCCTGGCATACTTAAGGCTACAAGACTTTCTCTCACTCAAGTAGTCTGATAAAGTCAAAAAGCAATTACTTTATTGAACAACCACTGACAAAGGCAATGACATCGACCTACTCTTCAGAGACTTATCAACACAGTCTGACAGACAACAAGTTCCAAGATCTACAGGACTAAATCTCTGTTCCAAACAGTCAAAGATCTTATGGACAAAGATCTTTATCCGATAGACTTCAACCACTACATCTCTAAACGGATAGAAACTTCAAATCTTCATCTCTCAACGATCACATTGGCTCTCGTCTATATAAATCCTCTCTCTTACCCAAAGAAAACAGAGCGACATCTAAGATCATAGAAAAATAACTCACCCCGATGAGATAACAGATGATGAGCAACGAGTAACTCAACTTACTCAAGAACTTAAAAAAAAAGATCATCAACGAGATCGTCTTCACCAACGTATCTCTGATCTCGACACAGATTGCAGTGAACTCATCTAGATCTTAGCAAAACACTTTCAGTGGATTGATAGGAAGAAAAGCTTGGAGAAGAGAAGAGATTGATCAGAAACTTCAATAGACAGAGATCAAGATCTGAAGATTGATGTTAGATAATGTCTGAAGAAAACAAAGAGTTGTCTGTAGATATTGCATTCATATCTTCAGATTTGTATTCCAATACAAATGCTGTTGATTGTGCAATAATCATTCATCATGGAAGGACGAGTGCTTTGCACTCAATCGTTCAGATATATTTTTATATCTGAATGACCTTGAAAATCCTCTTCTCATAACAGGTTCTCATTCTTGTCTCCTATTGCCCTTTGCTGCTTAAAGATTCATGAATGAATAATTAAGTAAGGATTGAGGTTTGGGTAGACAAAGCCAGAAACTGTACATAGATTATTTAGACTAATGTAATATGTAATTTATCTTTGAATAAATTCATATGTTCTTACAAATACTTTATCTCTCAGTCCTTATATATCTATGAGCCTTTTATAAATGATTTATCTTTAGAAAAGTCATTCTCTAATTGATTTCCTAAACCTGCATTTGATAGAAGTAATAAGTGCGCTGTTGTTCCAAACATATATTCGTGTACATCCACTTATGACTTCTCCAAATCATAGCCTCTTTACTTTCCGCTTTCCAAACTCTTTTTAACAGGCTTTTGATTTGACTAGCAATTTATCGGCAGAGTTGTTACTTCTGCTAAGAGCAAGTCTACCGATAGCCTCTACCGGCAGACATGCTCAACTAGATAAACTGCAATTGCCATTTAGACTATGCTTTATGTATATCCAAATAAAAGTTTTTAAATTGACCTCATAGGCTATTCACCCCCCCCCCCCTCTAGCCTATTTGAGCATTATTATGGACCAACAAGTAGCGTTAGCTTATTGCAAAAAGTGTGAAAGTAGGGTGATCAAATTGCGATTTAAGCCTTTCCTATACAACTTTTGCGACAACTAGGCTTTGATGATGAGCAAAGCTATTTTGGAGAAAGCCGCCTTTGCCCTTCGTCAAGGTTGAATTGTAGCAAAAGTTGCAGAAAAAGTTGTAAACCCCAGTATTGTTGGGAAAGGAAGTATTATGGTTTAACATTAATTATATGGTTTTTAGAAATATTATGGTTTAGATAAATTGTTATTTGTTGGTGATGTTATCTATCAAAAGACCGCAATACTGATATTTGGTATGGGACGTTACAATAAATTTCAATGTTTTTATGGAGTACTTTATTTAAAAGACAGGAATGAGTTTAGAAGAGTCTCACCACATTTGCCTTGATTTCTGATCGGACCGACGGCGCCTTTCTCTCTCCAATCAACAGAATCTGGGAGCTGCTCGTCGGCTTGAAGAGCATACCTATCACTCACTTGTATCGTATGCACCTTGTCCCTAAACACACCGCCCGTAAACGTGGCACGATACTCCTCATTGGTCAAATCAGCGAACCGGTTCAACCCAACCTTAATTATATGGTCGGGCTTCTGCATTATGCTCGTCGATGAACCTTAAGTTATCCTTGAAAATCTCGAACCGACGCTCTTTCTCGCCCAAACTAGTGTAATTTTTTCCATGTTCAACAAGCCATGACTCGTAGATGGCCATGACCTCATCATTTGAACAGATGTGGGTGGGACCACCACCTATCTGGTACTGTTGCTTGCCATAATCGATGATTGACAAGTCAAGGGCAGATGCAAAAGAGAGAATGGTTAGGAGTAGGAAGAAGGAGAAGGCGAGGGATTTGGGGGAGCCCATATTGGATTGTTTTGATGATTGGTGGTTGGTTTGTTAGGATGAAGTTGGTGAAGGGGGGGGGGTATTTATAAGGGTAGGGGATGAGGTGTATATGTACTTACAAAAATATTTACATTTTTATTCCGTGTGGTTTTCGTTTTATAATATTAAATATACTTTATCAAGATGTCATCCAAAATATGCATAACATCATATATTCTCCATATTTCAAATGTCAAGTCAATGATGCTGAGATGAGCCTGAAGGGTTGTAGTTGGGTTGCTGATTAGGAGTTAGATTTTTTTCTTAATCTTTCCATTTAAGATAAATATATTGGCTTACACCATATGTGGCATGTGCTAAAAGGACACCATATTTTATTATAACAAAGTGTGCTCTACATGTTTATACTATTTATCGTTTGATTATTTAGACAAGATAAAAATGATTATAAAGCCTTAGAGATAATATAATTCTCCAATGTACAAGTTACGTAAAGCAGCTGTCATTTTGGCAAAAATGGGTAGCTCATGACAAATCTTCAACTCACATAATTCACAATGGCCCTCGGAGTTATTAGAGATTATTTGGACCAATTATATCATATGCTAATTCCACATTTGAGACATTAAATTTTTCCTTTTTTTTGTACTCCTTCAAGTTTTTTGTAAAAGGGGTATCCCGCCCACCCATTTTATGAAACAAAAAAGTGATTTTGAAAATTAAAAAAAAAATGTTATGTAAAACACATTTAAGACCATAACTTGTAATCACTAGGTCTTGTACATATTTTTACTTCTTAAAAACATGTAACTCATCTTCTTTATGAAACTTTCTATATTCAAAGATTACCCTTAATAATAATAATGATGATAATTAAAGTAATATCAATAAAATAATAATAATTAAAGTAGAAAAAAGAATGGTGATAAGAATAATAAGAAGATTTCTAATGATGATAGTAATAATAATAATCATAATAATAAAAATATATAATAATGAAAAGTAATACCGATAAATAAATAAATAAATATATATATATATATATATATATATATATATATATATATATATATAGTTGGTGAGTAGCACTATGGTTGTGTCACCTCACCACCTTTAGATAAATCTTCATTGTAAAACATCCATGTGAAAGTTTTACAAACTTTTGGTTTTCTAGCCATTAGCTAATAATAATACATAATAATAATCAAAATGATAAGGGGTATTAGTACTAGTATATATAGCTTCTTCTATTGTCAATAGTAGGAGACTTATATTAAAAAAACTTTTACAACTAACATTACTTCTAACCAATGTGGGATAAAACTCTTCAAGGTGAGATATTACTTCTAATGACTCACTTTTATCACCATACTTTAAGCCTTGATATCTTATTCATTCAAACCTTGATTTGAACAAATAAATATATCATTTCGATGTTCTTACCGAGTAGAACACATTTTTGCACAATTACTTTTGGAAACAAACAAATGGCACGCAAAGATATTCGTGCGTCAAGTTGCACAATTTCTTTCACTAAAAACACTATTTTTTAATAAGTATTATATTTTATGTCTTGATATCTTATTCATCCAA
Organism: Codonopsis lanceolata; assembly: GCA_013146195.2. Lineage (NCBI taxonomy): Eukaryota > Viridiplantae > Streptophyta > Magnoliopsida > Asterales > Campanulaceae > Codonopsis > Codonopsis lanceolata. Next base: position 119,955,640 of record CM028381.1, on the reverse strand, counting down.
AACTCGATTTGAACAAATAAATATATCATTTCGATGCTCTCACCGAGTAGAACACATTTGCGCAATTACCTTCGCCAACAAACAAATGACACATAAAGAAATTCGTGTCTCAAGTTGCACAATTTCTCTCACTAAAAACACTAATTTTTTTAATAAGTATTATACTTTAAGTCTTGATATCTTATGTGGCAGCCCGACCCGGACCCCAATGCGGGATCCCGAATCGTGCCGTCCAAATAATCAATAACACAAGCATGCAAAAGTAGGATTATAAAATTCATGTGGCGCAACATTGCATACGAATAACAACTCAGCTACACTTGGCCGGAAAAGCAACTTAAAATAAACAAGTCATCGGCGACGTTACAGCCGGAACCCAACAACTACTCGTACAATTTTAACACATGCTTATAAAACCTCAACGGCCACAACATGCCGGAGACAACAACATCAATAATAATTAAAAGAGCTTTAGCGGAAGAAACTGTAGCGAACCAATAACATATAAACAGGCTCGACATATAAGTCGGCATACAAAAGATCACAAGTGTCGAATCATTAAGTTTACTACAATAAAAAAAACCCCAAGTCAAGTCTATTTGACTTGCTTCCCAACGTCCTTGCCAAAATAATAAAAGACTAACTATCAAAAGTCCCAAAAGAGCAACCTTGAGCTCACAACGACCAAACGGGATATAGCGAGTCTATCGCGGACCGTCTCCTCGGCTCGGATCTAAGGAAACAAAACAAACAAATAGGGTAAGTCGAAAGACTTAGTAAGTTACTAAAATGCATGATCATGTTATAACATGGCATTTATCACAATTATAGCTCACGTTCATCATATAGCACTTAGCACATTATTCACGTAAGTGCAAGAAAATAAATCATAAAAGTAGGATATGATATAGGCACGGCCGTTTCGTAGCTCCTGCAAAATAGTTTGTTAACCCAATATCGTGACTACGATGCTCGTGACTTCGCATCGATATACCGAACTCCGCCGGCTAATAGCGCCCTGACGTATTGTTACGGCAAAGGGGCTACTTCCCCATTGCGGCCTACAATGGAGGGGTGTGTGAGGTCCCAGGTACGGCGATCCATAGCGAGCACGAATCTCTCAATTCGTGAAGGCTATACATCGTCCTACCCTGACATAAAAATCAAACCAAATAGTGCCAGCTGGACTTAATGCAATGCACAAGTAGATGTTTACTCGTTAAGACCAAATAATGATCGCATTCGACAAGAGCGAACTCGACCGACCAAGTAGGGTATAAATCTCTACAATAAATCATGTCAAGGCAATTAATTGCTCATAACCAAATAATCACAACGGGTTCAAATGCACATAATTAAACTCAACTTAAAATTGAGTAAACTTGACCAAACGGTGTCCAAACTTCGTAGGGATTGAAATTAGGGTTTAACATGTTCAAATCTTCCTAGAGTCGACTCGTTGAGTCTTTACTAAAAATTCCAAATCTCGGTTAATTGAAGCTATGTGCTTCATAACTCAACCTAGGCCATTACTAAGCTCATCTAGGTCATAAATTCACCAAGGCATTATAATGTGATTCATGTTCATCATAGAGTCCAATATTGAGGATAGAACACACAACAACTTCACAACATATCATGAAGGCATAAATTAGGGCATTCACATATAACATCACTTCCATCACAAATATAATACATGTTTCTATCATGTTCAAAACCTTAAATAGACAAGATGAAAGAGTATTATAAACCTTCATAGGCAAGAAATCATCCTACACATGCTCCTAGCAAGTTCATATTTTCAAAATACAAGAAGAGAGCATAGGAGGCATATATGTGTCCTCATTGACCTCAATCATCATAAGCTTTGTTTCCTTAGGGTCAATGAGAACTAAAAAGAAGAAGAAGAAGAGTAACTTACTTGAATACTACACCAAAGAAAGCAAAGGAGAAAATCGTTCGGTTGAAAACGTTCTACTCTTCGAGCTCCACACTTTTGATGAAGGTGGCTTGAGCAAATGGAGAAGGGATGAGGGAAGACCAAGAGAATATCTTCAAGAAGCCATGGGAGAACTTGAGAGAAGATGAAATTCGTTTTTAGAGAGTGAAGGTGAGAAATGAAGGTCAAAATCTGAAGACATGGCTTATATTGGTCTAGAATTTGAGTGGGACAAGTGTCAAGCTTATGTGGTCTCTTTAAAAATCTGATTTGTGGTTTAAATGATCAACAAGGCTCTCTTAATCCAACCTTATAACTAGTTAGAGATGTTAGGACATAATCGGAGGGTTAGGGAGGTTTAGGAAAGGTTTAGATAGGGGTTTGGGTGTAAAGGTCGCCCGATCAAAAGCAGGGGAAAAATCCCGTAGTGTGTATCGATGTTGAGGCGGGCGCCAACATCCTCCAGCGGGCGCCTCAACTACTGAGCCCATCTCCTGATTCTGATCATTTTGTAATTGCTCCCAGAACTTGAGGCGGGCGCCTCACAAGATGCCAGGCGGGCGCCTGGGCTTCTGGACCTTCTTCATGTCCTCAAAACTTGGTCTAAACATGTCCTAAAAGGTCCCAAACTTATGGGCAACCATTCTAAGGTCTAACCCAACTCAAAACAAGTCGGAAACACACCCGAACAACAACCGAAACAAGGTAGAACAAGGCTCGAATCATGCGACAAATGATTAACGAATCAAACACCAATCAACCTAGGATAACTTGGTCATGAAAAAGGCTTGTTTCAACATGGTTATGACCTGAATACAAAGCCAAGAACTCAATGAACACTTCGCACGACGAAATAGAAGCAAAACGAGCAACGAGGGGAATCGCTAAGGCCAAAATCAAAGCAATCGAATTGGCGATTCAACAAGCAAGCATACATGATTCTAAACATGTTAAGAGCTTCATGAATGACTTATGAATGTTTCTAAATCATATATAGACTAAATAAACATGCTCACAATCAACAGGAAAACATGAAGGCAAGCACACAATGCACATGCAAGAATACGGGGTGTTACACTCTCCTCCTTTAGAATTTAGTCCCTAAATTCTTACCAAGTTCATCAAACAAATGTGGATGCTTCTCGCAAGATCTCCGCTCCGCTTTTTCCCAAGTCGCTTCTTCAATGTTGTGGTTTCTCCAAAGAACTTTAACTAAGGGAATTCTTTTGGTTCGTAGCACTTGCTCTTTGGTGTCCAAAATCTTCACGGGCTTTTCAACATAAGACATATCCGGCTCGAATGTTATCTCCTCATACTCAAGTACATGGGACTCATCTTTCAAATACTTTCGCAACATGGAAACATGGAATACATTATGAGTCTCCGAAAGTGAAGGTGGCAATGCAATACGATACGCTAAGGACCCAACTCTCTCAAGAACCTCGAAGCGGGCCAATGTATCTCTGTAAGCTTCCCTTCTTGCCGAATCTCTTCGCACCTCTCCTGTCACCTTCAAGAACACGTAGTCTCCCACTTGGAACTCAAGATCCCGTCTTCGATTGTCCGCGTAACTCTTTTGTCGACTTTGAGCGGCGCAATCGATCTCTAATCAACTTCACGCCTCAACCGATCCTGCACTAACTCTGAACCCCAAAGTTTCGCCTCTCCAACTTGGTCCCAACAAATTGGTGATCTACACTTACGCCCATACAATGCTTCATACGCGCCATCTTGATACTCGATCGATAGTCGTTATTATACGCAAACTCCGGCTAAAGGTAAGTGAGAATCCCAGCCTTCCCTTGAAATCCACTCGCACAAGCTCGCAAAGATATCCTCCAAAATCAATCAATCGCCGACCGACCATCCGCTTGGGATGAAAAGTCAGATCAAGTCTAATCCGTCCCCAAAGCTTCCCGCAACGACTCCAAAATCTAGATGTGAACCTCGGATCTCTATCGACACAATACTCACAGTACGCCATGAAGTCTCACAATCTCCTGAATATACAAGGTCGCCAACCGAGTCAATGAATAAGTGATAGCGATCGAATAAAGTGTGCACTTAGTCAATCTCGTCAACTATAACCCAAACCGCATTAACTGCTGTAACCCCTGCCACAAAATCCATAGTAATAAACTCCCATTTCCATTCAGAATCTCAAGTGGTTGTAGAAATCCCGTGCCTCTCGATGTTCAGCCTTAACCTCGCCGACAAGTCAAACACTTGACACATACTCGCAATTTCCTCTTCATGCCTTTCCACCAAAATTGTCTTTTCAAATCTAAGTACATCTCGTGCTCCTGGTGAATGGTATACTCGCTTTATGAGCCTCATCAAGAACCAACCTCTTCAATTCAAGATTAGAAGGAACACAAATTCTACTCGAAATGTCAAAGTACCCTCACTATTAATCACAAAATCAGCGATACATTTTCACCAACCCATCAATAATTTTCTTCAACTCCGGATCATTCCTTGTTCTTCTAATTTTCCCAAATAAACCGGCGAGTAGCTAACATTTGCGAAAATCACACCTCTATCATAAACACTAGACCCCAATCTCGCAAATCCTCCAACATCTTCCATTCTCTAACCATCATACAAGACATGTGAACTTTCCTACTCAAGGCATCCGCTACTACATTTGCCTTCCCTGATGATATAAAAATAGTGCAATCATGGTCCTTTAATTTTTCCATCCATCTTCTTTGCCTCATGTTCAACTCTTTTGAGAAAACAAATACTTCAAACTTTTGTGGTCGGTGAAAATCTCAAACTTAGCCCCATACAAGTAGTGTTTCCATTTATGCAACGCGAAAATAATCGCAGCTAACTCCAAATCGTGTGTCGGGTAATTGCTCATGAATAGACAACTTCCTCGACGCATAGGCGATAACTCTACCATTTTGCATCAAACACAACCCAAACCTTCCTTAGAAGCATCGCTATAGATCACAAAATTATCTCCTCCACTAGGCAAAGCCAAAATAGGTGCCGACGCCAACCGCTCTTAAGCTCTTGGGGAAACTAGCCTCGCATTTCTCGCTCCAAACAAATGGCACATTCTTTTGTGTCAATCTAGTCATAGGAGTCACAATCCGAGAAAAACCCTCGATAAATCTCCGGTAATAACCCGCTAGACCCAAGAAACTTGAACCTCGATGGCGAACTAGGCCTCTTCCAGATTCATCACCGCTTGACAACCTTAGAAGGATCAGCGGCTATCCGGCGCTAGAAACTATATGCCCCAAAAGGATACTTCCTCAAGCCAAAAGGCACATTGCTAAACTTCGCATAAAAATTGTTTCTCCCAGAAGAATAGACAAGACAACCCTCAAGTGTTTCTCATGCTCCTCAGAGATTTCGAATACACTAGATATCATCGATAAAGACTACCACGAAACAATCAAGATAGCTATGAAAGACACGGTTCATCAAGTCCATAAACACCGCTGGTGCATTGGTCAACCCAAGCGGCATCACTACAAATTCAAAGTGCCCATATCTAGTGCGAAAAGCCGTCTTGGAATGTCTTCCTCTCTAACCTTCAATTGGTAGTAACCCGTCTCAAATCAAGCTTAGAATACACAATAGACCCTTGCAATTGGTCAAAGAGGTCATCAATGTGGGGTAGTGGATATTTATTCTTAATGGTCACCTTATTCAATTCCGATAATCTATACATAACCGCAAACTCCCATCTTTCTTCCTTACAAATAAGACCAGCGCGCCCCAGGCGACACACTCGGTTTAACAAAGCCAATCTCTAGGAGTTCTTGCAACCGAGTTTTCAACTCCCTAAGCTCATGAGGGCGCCATCCTATACTGGTTGCCTTAGAAATCGGTGAAGTCCAGGAATAAGCTCAATACAAAATTCTAGCTCTCATCGGGTGGCATAGCATGGTGGTAGAAAATACATCGGGAAACTCACACTACTTGGAACCTCTTCTAAATTCGGCGAAGACTTCTTCTTATCAACAACGCATGCAAGATAACCCGTACACCACTTGAGACAATAATTTTCTAGCCCTTAGAGCGGAAATAAAATGCAAGTCACTCGATGCATGATCACCCACAAATATAAATTCAGGCACACCCGGCATATAAAAAGTAATCCGCTTTCTATGGCGATCAACTATAGCATGATAAGCACATAACCAGTCCATGCCAAGAATCACATCAAAATCACGTATAGGTAGAACTACCAAGTGCATGCAAAGTGTGGTCACCCACCAATACATCACAAGATTTAAACACTTCAGATGCGAGCATATATTCCCCGAGCGGGGTAGAAACTTCAAGTAAATATGGCAAAGGTTGAGGCAGTACACATAGATTCTCAACAAAGTGCGAAAGCAACATAAGAATGAAGACCACGGATCTATGAGAACTCGAGCCTTATGATCAAATATAGAAAGAGTACCTCCTATCACGGCCGTAGAACCCACGAACCTCATGATCAAGCGCAAACACACGACCCGCACCTGGGTTTCCCATCTACACTCCTCTTGCCCCGGTCGAGCCACGTTCCCGGTTGAGTTGCCCGACTCCCAAGCTTTCGGGCACTCCTTCCTAAAATGAGTACCATCTCCACAAAGTGTACACTTTCCTTGCTTTTGCCCAACACCAATCAAGCTGTATGTCTAGCTTCCGACAATAGCGCAAGTCATACTCCCACCGCTGTCCTTGTTGCCCTCGAGATGAAGAAGTATTGTTACCTTGCTTCCCAGCTGGCCTACCTTGGCCTCCACTCTCTCTATCACGGTTTCCTTGATATCCCCTTCTATTACCGAATTATTTCACGATTATTGCTCTAAGTAGATTGTCGTGCATTACTAGAATTATTCTTGACCCGGTGCTCCTCAATATCTTGCTCCACCTCATACGCTCGATCAACTGCACTCCGATAATCGGTGAGCTTAAGTGCAAGAATCTGCTTTCTAAATTCAGTCCTCAATCCTTTAACAAACTTATGTGCTCTCCGGTGCTTCGGTAGGAATCGGATCACGTGCAATAACGGCTCAGTGCGTGAACTGCGGGGAATACTCCGCCACGCGATCATGCTACCTGCTCAAGATCATAGAATTCCTTCTCCCTTTTGTTGCGAACTACATCCGGCACATATTCATTCTTAAACTCTCTTTGGAAATTGGCCCAAGTGATGGGAACTTCTTTGAATCTCCCAGGCTTTCCTTTCCTTCAACAGATCCACCAATGTTCGGCGGCTCCCTTAAACTTAAGCGTCGCTAGCATAACTCTTTCTTCATCGGTACACCCAACATGGACAATACCTTGATCATTTCCTCCATCCACAACTTCGGCCTCCCTCGGTTTCGGTTCCCCAAGAAATGGCACTAGGCTTTAACTTAAGAAATCTCTCTAGGAGAGTGGTGTCGGTCCTTGGTCTCGGTGGTGGAGGTGGTGGTGGTCTTGCTCCCCCTTTGACCTCCCACGGCCTGCCCGGAGAAAAGCCAAATGTCTGCGATGTAATTCAGCCATATCAGGACCACCGGATTCTCACGGTACCTCGCTTCGGAGTTCAACCAGGACCTCTCACGGGTCTACCTCTCACGGGATTATCCATCGAACCCCTACAAGAATTCACTCGGCGTTAGAATCAACACACAATTAACCAACCCACCTAGGCCATGGAACCTATCTCGGCCGACGCAGCTAACCTATAGCTCGATACCAAGCTGTGGCGGCCGACCCGGACCCCCAATGCGAGATCCCGAATCGTGCAGTCCAAATAATCAATAACACAAGCATGCACAAGTAGGATTATAAAATTCATGTGGCGCAACATCGCATACGAATAACAACTTCGGCTACACTTGGCCGGAAAAACAACTTAAAATAAACAAGTCATCGGCGTTAGTTGAACCCAACAACTACTCCTACAATTTTAACACATGCTTATAAAACCTCAACGGCCACAACATGCGGAGACAACAACAACAATAATAATTAAAAGAGCTTTAGCGGAAGAAAGCGTAGCGAACCATAACATATAAACAAAGGCTCGACATATAAGTCGGCATACAAAAGATTACAAGTGTCAAATTATTAAGTTTACTACAATAACAAAAACCCCAAGTCAAGTCTATTTGACTTGCTTCCCAACGTCCTTGCCAAAATAATAAAAGACTAACTATCAAAAGTCCCAAAAGAGCAACCTTGAGCTCACAACGACCAAACGGGATATAGCGAGTCTATCGCGGACCGTCTCCTCGGCTCGGATCTAAGGAAACAAAACAAACAAATAGGGTAAGTCGAAAGACTTAGTAAGTTACTAAAATGCATGATCATGTTATAACATGGCATTTATCACAATTATAGCTCACGTTCATCATATAGCACTTAGCACATTATTCACGTAAGTGCAAGAAAATAAATCATACAAGTAGGATATGATATAGGCACGGCCGCTTCGTAGCTCCTGCAAAATAGTTTGTTAACCCAATATCGTGACTACGATGCTCGTGACTTCGCATCGATATACCGAACTCCGCCGGCTAATAGCGACCCGGTGGCCTTACGTATTGTTACGGCAAAGGGCTACTTCCCCATTGCGGCCTACAATGGAGGGTGTGTGAGGTCAGTGCGGCGATCCATAGCGAGCACGAATCTCTCAATTCGTGAAGGCTATACATCGTCCTACCCTGACATAAAAATCAAACCAAATAGTGCCAGCTGGACTTAATGCAATGCACAAGTAGATGTTTACTCGTTAAGACCAAATAATGATCGAATTCGACAAGAGCGAATTCGACCAGACCAAGTAGGGTATAAATCTCTACAATAAATCATGTCAAGGCAATTAATTGCTCATAACCAAATAATCACAACGGGTTCAAATGCACATAATTAAACTCAACTTAAAATTGAGTAAACTTGACCAAACGGTGTCCAAACTTCGTAGGGATTGAAATTAGGGTTTAACATGTTCAAATCTTCCCTAGAGTCGACTCCGTTGAGTCTTTACTAAAAAATTCCAAATCTCGGTTAATTGAAGCTATGTGCTTCATAACTCAACCTAGGCCATTACTAAGCTCATCTAGGTCATAAATTCACCAAGGCATTATAATGTGATTCATGTTCATCATAGAGTCCAATATTGAGGATAGAACACACAACAACTTCACAACATATCATGAAGGCATAAATTAGGGCATTCACATATAACATCACTTCCATCACAAATATAATACATGTTTCTATCATGTTCAAAACCTTAAATAGACAAGATGAAAGAGTATTATAAACCTTCATAGGCAAGAAATCATCCTACACATGCTCCTAGCAAGTTCATATTTTCAAAATACAAGAAGAGAGCATAGGAGGCATATATGTGTCCTCATTGACCTCAATCATCATAAGCTTTGTTTCCTTAGGGTCAATGAGAACTAAAAAGAAGAAGAAGAAGAGTAACTTACTTGAATACTACACCAAAGAAAGCAAAGGAGAAAATCGTTCGGTTGAAAACGTTCTACTCTTCGAGCTCCACACTTTTGATGAAGGTGGCTTGAGCAAATGGAGAAGGGATGAGGGAAGACCAAGAGAATAGCTTCAAGAAGCCATGGGAGAACTTGAGAGAAGATGAAATTCGTTTTTAGAGAGTGAAGGTGAGAAATGAAGGTCAAAATCTGAAGACATGGCTTATATTGGTCTAGAATTTGAGTGGGACAAGTGTCAAGCTTATGTGGTCTCTTTAAAAATCTGATTTGTGGTTTAAATGATCAACAAGGCTCTCTTAATCCAACCTTATAACTAGTTAGAGATGTTAGGACATAATCAAGGAGGGTTAGGGAGGTTTAGGAAAGGTTTAGATAGGGGGTTTGGGTGTAAAGGTCGTCCAGCATCAAAACAGGGGAAAAATCCCGTAAGTGTGTATCTGATGTTGAGGCGGGCGCCTCAACATCCTCCAGGCGGGCGCCTCAACTACTGAGCCCATCTCCTGATTCTGATCATTTTGTAATTGCTCCCAGAACTTGAGGCGGGCGCCTCACAAGATGCCAGGCGGGCGCCTGGGCTTCTGGACCTTCTTCATGTCCTCAAAACTTGGTCTAAACATGTCCTAAAAGGTCTCAAACTTATGGGCAACCATTCTAAGGTCTAACCCAACTCAAAACAAGTCGGAAACACACCCGAACAACAACCGAAACAAGGTAGAACAAGGCTCGAATCATGCGACGAATGATTAACGAATCAAACACCAATCAACCTAGGATAACTTGGTCATGAAAAAGGCTTGTTTCAACATGGTTATGACCTGAATACAAAGCCAAGAACTCAACGAACACTTCGCATGACGAAATAGAAGCAAAACGAGCAACGAGGGGAATCGCTAAGGCCAAAATCAAAGCAATCGAACCGGCGATTCAACAAGCAAGCATACATGATTCTAAACATGTTAAGAGCTTCATGAATGACTTATGAATGTTTCTAAATCATATATAGACTAAATAAACATGCTCACAATCAACAGGAAAACATGAAGGCAAGCACACAATGCACATGCAAGAATACGGGGTGTTACATCTTATTATCCAAAACTCAATTTTGACAAATAAATATAATATTTTGATGCTCTCACCAAGTAGAACACATTTGCGCGATTGCCTTCGCCGACAAACAAATGACACGTGAAGAAATTTGTGTATCTCACATTGGTTAAACAAATTTCTACCATTTTTACCATTAGAAGATGCATATCTCACATTGGTTTAAAAATGATGTTGATTTTAATTATTTTAGATTAGATAAAAGACTTACTATTATTAGCAATAGAAGATATATATTACACATTTGTTATAAATTAATGTTGGTTTTAAATTGCTACTATTACCAATAAAATAGATAAATCTTACATTGGTTAAAAAGTGATGTTGATTTTAAAAGTGTTTAAATAAAAAGACTTCTATTTTTATCATTAATAAAAGAGAAGAGAAGAGATATATCTCATTATATAGAAAGAGATGTTGGTTTTAGATTAATTTTTTGTAGATAAAAATCTTCTACTACTATTAGCAAATGATAACACATTGGTTAGTGAGTGATGCATGTATTAAAAGTCTTTTTTATAAAAGACTTAATAATAATATAAAAATATGTATTTCACATTGATTAGGAAATTAAGTGATATTGATTTAAAATGTTTTTAGATAATGTACATCGCATTGGTTATAAAGAGATCCACATTATTTAGAAACATATATTGGTTATAAAATTTATAGATAAAAGAATTTTTATGTTATTATCAATACAAGAGATGTATCACATATTGTCTACAAAGAGATGTTGGTTTCAAAACTATTTAGATAAATTAATTATCACTACTATTATTATTTTTATGTTATAACCAATAGATGAGATATATCTCACATTGTTTAGAAAGAGATGTTGATTTCAAAAGTTGTTATATAAAAGACTATTATTATTATTATTATTATTATTATTATTATTATTATTATTATAGAAGAATGTATCTCACATTTGTTAAAAATTAATGTTGGTTTTAAAAATACTATTATTACCAATAGAAAAGATGTATACCACATGGTTAGAAAGAGATGTTTATTTTAAAAGTCTTTAGATAAAAGTCTTAAACTTTTATTACCAATAGAAATAGAAAATAAATATCTCACATTGTTAGAATATGAAAAAGGTGTACCTTACATTGTTTAGAAAAATATGTTAGTTTTAAAAGTTTTATAGTAAAGACTTTTACTCTTATTACCAATAAAATATATGTATCTCACATTGTTTAAAAAATAAATGTTGGTTTAAAAAGTCTTTAGATTAAATTAAGACTTTTTGTTACAAATAGAATAGATGCATGTATCTCACATTGGTTGTAAATTATTCTACTATTATTATCAATAGAAGATATGTATCATACATTGGTTATAAATTAATGTTGGTTTTAAAAATACTATTATTACCAATAGAATAGATGTATCATATATTTGGTATAGAGTAATATCTATTTTTAAAGTCTTTAGATATAAGACTTTTACCATTATTATAAATAGTATATGTATATCTCACATCGCTTATAAAAGTGATGTTGATTTTAATTTTAGATAAAAGACTTTTACTATTATTACGAAGAGATATCCTACATTTGTTAAAAAATGATATTGGTTTTAAAAAAATTTAGATAAAAAAAACTTTTACTTTTATCATCAATATAATAGAAGAAATGTATCCCACATTATTTAGGAAGAGATGCTGGTTATAATTTTTTTTAAATAAAAGAATTATACTATTATTACCAAATGAGGATACATATTACACATTAGTTATTAGCAATAAAAGATAAGTATTTCACATTAGCTATAAAAGGTTTAAAAAGTTTTTAGATGATGTATCTCACATTGGCTACAAAGAAATGTATCTCACATTTTTAGAAATGAGTATTGGTTATAAAAGTCATTAGATAAAGACATCTTTTGTTATTACCAATAAAAACTATGTATCTACATTTTTTAGAAATGGATGTTGGTTAAAAAGTCTTTTATCTACTACTATTATTACTAATAGAAAATATGTATACCACATGATTAGATTGTGGTGTTGGTTTTAAAAGTTTTTAGATAAAAAGACTTCAACTTTCATTACCAGTAAAAATATAAAATAAGTATCTCACATTATTTAAAAATGAATTATGATTTTAAATGTTTTTAACAAAATGACTTCTAATAGTATTATCAAGTTAGATGTTAATTTTAAAAGTCTATAGATCCAAAAAAAATTAATAGTATTATTAATACAAAATATGCATCTCACGTTAGTTAGAAACTTATATTAATTTTAAAAGTATTTAGATAAAAAATCGTTCACTATTAGGAACAAAAGAAAAAAAAATATTATAACCATGGAAGAGATTAACAATCAAATTATAATGTCCAAAAGTTAAATTATTATTACAAAAAATATATATATCCCACATTGTACCCGTGCGAAGTACGGACTAAATAACTAGTATAATAATAATACTAAGAATATTAAGAGTAAAAATAATAATAGTAATAATAATAAACATATAATAATAATAATAAAAGTAATATCAATAATAATAATAATAATAATAATAATAATAATAATAATAATAATAATAATAATAATAATAATAGTAGTAGTAGTCTTAATAATAATAATTGTTATTATTATTATAATAATTGTTATAATAATTGTTATAATAATAATAATAATAATAATAATAATAATAATAATAATAATAATAATAATAATCGATGCATCACGATTCAAACTGGTTTCATTATATGTATCCCTGTTTTGTTGCCCCCAGCCAAGGTTTTAAAAATCGTTAGGCGGCCGCTAGGCGGCACATTAGCGCCTAGCACCTAGGGGATTAGTCGGGGCGTAATCGGGGCCTAGGCGAGGCCTAGAATTAAGACATAATTACCATTTTTTTTAATAATTTACATCAAAGATTAAACACATTGAATACAAATTTAATTTTTTTTATGTTTGTCATTTTATCAAACACTTGTCTATATTTGTAAAATGAACAAAAATATACAAACCTACCTTTAATCTCAATTCTCAACAACCTCAAAGCAATAAACCAACCAAATTTAGAACTAAAAACAAAAAAAGAGATTACTTCAGTTCGCCCCCCATTACCTCCCTCTCTGCCTCACCATTACCACTCCCCCTTCCTTCTCCAGTCATTGCATGCCACAAAATCAAAGCTACAAAAATAAATTAAGGTCGGCGAGGTTTGGCGGAGACGCTGACTTGGTCGATTAGGCAGCGACTAAGAAAGTCGCGGCGGTAAAGAGGGGCCTAGCGCCTAGCCGAGGCCTAGACGGAGCTAGGCAGGGAGTTTTAGAACACTGCCCCCAGCTAGAGCTGTCAATGGACCGGGCCCAGCCGGAACCATACTAAGCCCATCAGATCAACATCAAAATCAGGTCGATCTAAAATTTCTTCAGGCCGGCTGGAGTAGTCCATGGGTCTACCCATTTGGGTGTGCCAATTTTGCTTATGTTCACATATTTTTCTGGCCACGACAAAGGCTACCGGGCCAATCATTGAAGTCGGACTAACCCGAAATTTCACCGGGTCCATAGAACCTAAAGCCCAGCCCGAATAATATCAAGTGGATTGGGTCGACCCATTAGATCAGGCTAAATTTTGACAACTATAGCCCCAATAATTGAGATTTCCAGTTTCATGGTCGATTGGGCATTTCCAGAATATTTTACGAAAGTTCTTTTTAGCAGTTAAAAAAAATAAAATGGCATGGGAATGGTTAAAAATTTCACAATAACTATCGACCAACAATTTTTTCAATTTCCAACCACTCTGCACTCCGATATTTTTTTTTGAAACCGGAAAAAGACATGTCATGCATCGTGATGCACAAAATAATGCATCACGATGCATGCATGAAGTGCCTTTTTTCAGTTTCGAAAAAATATGGATGTATAAATCGGTTGAAAACTTTCCAGAGTGGACTGATTTGTAATTTTTTCCCAATAATAATTGCGGTCCATAACTAATTAGTTAGAATGATTCTGATGAAATCAGTTAAGAACGGTATGACATGTAGAAATTAGCGTATGATTTTGTGTCCTTTTTTTATGTGTTTGTTTTATGTAATTGAGCTATCACATGTTAATTATGCAATTTAGGTCTTTTTTTTTTGTTTGTGTTTTTATACTGAATAGTCATATGAAATATATGTTGTAGAAAATGTTGGTTCCTAACATTTAAGTCTTGGAGGTTCTGTTCAAAGAGTGTTATACACTACTTTAATTCATCTTTTATTGGATATAACAAACGGTATGATATTCGATGACTTAGTAAAATAATTTTACTTGTTTATTTTTATGTGTATATATTTTCAAAAACCAACATTTTTTAAAATTGGATCATATTGAGTATAACTAATCATATTGCGGTGCATTAATAATAAGGAAGAATAATTCCGATGAAATCAATTAAGAACTTTGGGACATGTAAAAATCAGAGTGTTATTAATTGAGTATAACTAATTATATTTGCGGTGCATTATTCAACTTTATTTAAGCATACAATTTTCAATCGATATATCCGTGCAACGCACGGGTGAGTCACTAGTTATTTTATTATAACAAAGTGTGCTCTACATGTTTATACTATTTATCGTTTGATTATTTAGACAAGAAAAAATGAGTATAAAGCCTTAGAGATAATATAATTTTGTGATGTACAAGTCACGTAAAGCAGTTGTCTTTTTGGCAAAAATGGGTAGCTCATGACAAATCTTCAACTCACATAATTCACAATGGCCCTCAGAGTTATTAGAAATTATTCGGACCGATCGGATGCTAATTCCACATTTGAGACATTGATTTTTTCCTTTTTTTTGTACTCCTTCAAGTTTCTATAAAAAGAGTGTCCCGCCCACCCATTTTATGAAACAAAAAAGTGATTTTGATTGAAAAATTAAAAAAAAATTATGTAAAACACATGTAAGACCATAACTTGTAATCACTAGGTCTTGTACATATTTTTACTTCTTAAAAACACGTAACTCGTCTTCTTTATGAAACTTTCTATATTCAAATATTACCTTTAATAATTGTAATGATAATTAAAGTAATAATAATAATTAAAGTAACATCAATAAAATAATAATAATTAAAGTAGCAAAAAGAATGGTGAGAAGAATAATAAGAAGATTTCTAATGATGATAGTAATGATAATAATCATAATAATGAAAATAGTAATACCAATAATAAAATAATAATAATAAAGGAACTCGGCCGCAGTCGACCAGGGACCCACCACTACCGAGCTAACCTGAGAAGGGACCCATCACTATCGAGCTAACCAAAGAACGGACCTACTGAAGGAATTCGGCAGGAGCCGACTCATGGCCGCCTTTATCGAGCTAATTGGAGAACGGATTCAGCACTCTTGTGTTAACGTAAGACAAGATCATCGTTTCTGCGTGATCAAATAATAATACTAAGAATACTAAGAGTAAAAATAATAATAGTAATAATAATAAACATATAATAATAATAATAATAATAATAATGATAGTAGTATTAATAATAATAATTGTTATTATTATTATAATAATTGTTATAATAATAATAATATTGAAAGTGACAGCTTTTTAGCTTTGTTGTGCCTCTGGAAAGAGATCCACTACTCGGTTAGATTTATCGTGCTCGCTGTGTGGAGCTTTTATATATGCTCGGGCATGTCCTCCTTTCCTGATGACTTTGAAGGGTTGATGTCTCATGGTGATGGTTGGCACGTATCCTGCTTGGGGTCCTTTCGTGTGGTCTACTACGCTCGTTCTCGTCTCGTGAGATGATTTTGGGCTTGGCACATCACTTCCAGTTCCACAACACGAGACTTGATGCTACCTGTTGCATGAGTGCCAAATGTGAATATGAGACAAAAATTCTATAAAATCCTAGCTGTGGTTCATTAAGATTCCTTTTCTTTTTTCTACTATGGATTATTAAATTGGTCTTATGAAGAAGCGGATCCTTGATACCCGTGTCTCAAGTATCTATTCTAGAATTTAAATAATATCTCTAAAGACATGCAGAACTTTGTGACCGTGAAGTACATCAAAGACTTCGCTCTGACTTGATGGAACATATTTGTGAACATTTCGGAAACAATAAGAATAAAATTTAAGTTGTACCCCTTTATTCCAGTCAAAGAGTCCACTATTCTATTTTGGGAAATGTTTTACTTAAAGAATCCACTTCAAAAATTAAAGGATAAATGTGTCATTTTAATTACTACTAATGAGCTGCTAAAAGTGTGTGTTTCTTAAAAAAAATTAACTTTCAAACGGAGACTTTTTGTCTGAAACGGAGGGAGTATCAATTTAGTACGTTTTATTATTAGTACTTTTTTAGTAGTGATATATATACAAAACCCCTAAATGTTACACCTAAAAACTCTAATTACCACACTACTTAGAATGTCTGATTACCAAAATACCCTCTGTCAAATATAAATAAAATAAAAAACCCTTTTCAAGTTACCAAACTACCCAATTGAAAACAAAAAAAATTTGGATATTGAATTAACTCGATATTGAATTAACAACAATCGATAATTTATGTAATATCAATAAAAATAATAATTAAAGTAGCAAAAAAATGGTGATAATTATAATAAGAATATTTGTAATGATGATAGTAATAATAATAATCATAACAATAAAAAGTAATAATAATGAAAATAGTAATACTAATAATAAAAAAAGATAATAATAATAATGATTAGAATAAGAATATTTGTAATGATGATAGTAATAATAATAATCATAACAATAAAAAGTTATAATAATGAAAATAGTGATACTAATAATAAAAAAGATAATATTAATAATAATTAGAATAAGAATATTTGTAATGATGATAGTAATAATAATAATCATAACAATAAAAAGTTATAATAATGAAAATAGTAATACTAATAATAAAAAAGATAATAATAATAATAATAATTAGAATAAGAATATTTGTAATGATGATAGTAATAATAATCATAACAATAAAAGGTTATAATAATGAAAATAGTAATACTAATAATGAAAAAAGATGATAATAATAATAATTAGAATAAGAACATTTGTAATGATGATAGTAATAATAATAATCATAACAATAAAAAGTTATAATAATGAAAATAGTAATACTAATAATAAAAAAGATAATAATAATAATAATAATAATAATAATAATAATAATTAGAATAAGAATATTTTTAAAGATGATAGTAATAATAATAATCATAACAATAAAATGTTATAATAATGAAAATAGTAATACTGATAATAAAAAAGATAATAATAATAATAATTAGAATAAGAATATTTGTAATGATGATAGTAATAATAATAATCATAACAATAAAAAGTTATAATAATGAAAATAGTAATACTAATAATAAAAAAAGATAACAATAATAATAATTAGAATAAGAATAGTAAGAATACAAATAATAATAGTAATAATAATAAACATATAATAATAAAATTACTATCAATAATAATGATGATGATAATAGTAGTAGTATTAATAATAATAATTGTTGTTAGTATAATAATAAAATTAATATTTATAAATAATTTTTGTGGTTCCTTGAACATAGTGTAGTAGTTAATCACTGCGAGATTTGCAAAAAAAAAATCATGTCCTATTTCACGTATTGCAAATTAAACATCGTGTTTCTAATTTTGATAATTTAAACCACCACCTATTTTTTCTTTTTCAATTCAAATATTCCATCTATTAGGCGTTAGAAGAAAGGACGGAAAGATGAGTTAACTACTTGCGTGGTGCTGACGTGGCTATTGCGGGAGAATTTGTTCTATAACAAACCTTGTAAAACAAATTTATTTTTTAAATTAAACCTTTTTTATCATTTTTAAAAGCAAAATAATTTCAATTAAATTTAACACTTTCAAATTTAAACACTTTCATTTTACTCATCATGAATACATCAATTTATTTTCATTGTGGAAGAATATTTGTTTTGAAGACAACAAAGATGTATCAAAATTTAGCAAGAAAGTTTTTAGGTTGTAAACGATTTGGGATACATCAATGTATAAATCAATTTAATTTCTTTTATTAATATTTATTTTAATTTTTGTGATTATTTGCCAGTATAAATAATTTGAATGTATAAAAATAAATTAAAGTTATTTATACTGACAGTTTATTTTTTTGTGATTATTTGTCAGTATCAATATTTATTATACAAAAATAAACTGTCAGTATAAATAATTTATTTTATTTTTATTTTTATACATGGATATTATTTATACTGACAAATAATCACACACAAAAATAGTGATAAAAAAGTTAATATTATTTATACATAGACGTACCCCAAAATAGTTGACAACCTAAGAACCTTCTCACTAAATTTTGATTAGTCCTTACTGTCCTCAGAACAAATATTCTCGCACAATGATAATAAAATGATGTTTTCATGATGAGTAAAATGAAAGTGTTGAAGTTAATTACAATTTTGTTGATTTTAGATTTGTATAATAAATATTGATACTGACAAATATCACAAAAATAAAAATAAACCTTCAGTATAAATATTTTTTATTTTTTTATTTTTATTTTTCTGCATATAAAATTATATTTACTGAATATTAATCACAAAAATAAAATACTAATAAACATTTTAAAACTATTTATACATTGACGTACTCCAAAATCGTTGACAACCTAAGAACCTTCTTCCTAAATTTTGATTTGTCATTGTTGTGCTCAGAACAAATATTCTCTCACAATGATAATAAATTAATATATTCATGATGCGTAAAATGAAAGTGTTGAATTTAATAGCGATTTTGTTGATTTTAGATTTGTATAATAAATATTGATACTAACGAATAATCACAAAATTAAAAATAAACTTTTAGCATGAACCGCTTAGCCTAAAAGGCCCAAGCTCTGGTCACGTGCCCAGCACGGCGTCCCCATAGTCACGAGTAAATTTCGTGCATTTCTCATGATCCAAGCTTAAGTCATAAGCGAACAGAGACAAATCAATGGCCTCCTAAGCATAACAAGCGAACAGCCACCTACCTGAAGCCTGGGGGCCAAGAGCACAGCGAGCAGGTAGAGAGGTCAAAACGAGTATGCTCGTCTTGTTCAGTTACATAGTAACGGCTGTCTTGAACGTGGGAAGTTATTGTCGGGTGATCCGCCCCCACGTTCCGGACATGGTCATAAATGTGTCCGCCTTTCATGCTCCTGCACTAAATGATCAGTTTCTAACATTCAAGGCTGGCTATATAAACCCCTCAAAATTGAGAAGGAAGGTACATTAACAAATACTCATGCTGAAACTCTGTCAAATTGCTATCTCAATTGTGGGTTTGCTGATTTCCACACCGAAGTGCATTTGCAAGGAAAGTCTCTGCCTAGTTCGTGATGATTATTGATTTTCTGACAGATTTGGGCCTTCAAGTTTCTGATAGATTTAATGTCAGATATCAAGATATTCAAATCCCAATGTATTCGCATTTTTGGATACATCAGTTGATTCCGTTTCTGATGATTTCAAAGCTGTTTCTTTGGCTGCAAACGGTGTTAATGGTGGTAACTTGCCGGAGGATGGACACATGGCCACTCCTAGCGTGGAGATTCAGGCCGATAACATCTTACCCCCTCCTCCTCCTCCACATGATGCCCGTCACGAGATTAATCAAAGGCGGAGTCTGGATTCTTTGGCCCGATGTGTTGTGGCTGCTGTTGGACTGGCCAACGAGTTCCGTGAGGAGGCGCTGAGTTAAAGGGCAATGTATTTGGGGCAGATGCACTAGCTTAACCAGCAATTGATTGTTATGGGCAAACCCCCATTGCCTATCGAGTTGGAACCATTTCCAGCTATGCCTGCGCCAAGTCATGCATTAAGTGTGTCAAGACCGGTACGAGACCCCCAACGATTGGCAGGGGTTCCATCTCAGCCCCGGGAACAGGAATCGAACAGGGGACGTAGTCAGCATGAGGGGCGACCTAGTCACAGAGTTGTTCCCAGCATCCATTCTCGCCTCGGCCCTCGAGCAAGGGAGGATTCGACTCAGTCTCGCCGCCGCCAGATATCACCTTTCCCACGAAGGTCGTATGCCCGCTGATGTGTTATAAATTTACCTCGCAAGTGCATGAGTCAACCGGAGTATACTTGTGCGAAAGCAAGAGTCGAACCATAGAGATTTGAGTTTTGATAAAAGCTAAATTTAACTAATCTAACAAAATAAAAATCAATTAATACCACGGGGGGTTTTGGTTTTATTAAATTAACTAGAAAATAATAAAATAAACTAATTTAATAAAGCATGTAAAATATGAGATAAATCATGATTTGTAAAATGCCTAAGAATTAGGATTCACTTGTATATCCATCTTTTGTTTGTTTATCTTATGTATCAATTAATTACGGGTTCGTTCACTAGTGTTAAGGACTAGGACTCATGGATCAAGATTTACAATCCTTAGTACCACGCTTTGGCTATGCTTTCTTAATCCCTCCACATAGCAATTAAGGGTCCATTAAGTATACGATGAACATACGCGAACCTAGATCTAAACTTAGACCGATCAGGAAATCAGAGATATCTATTTATCATTTGAGTTGGCCAATATATAACTCACGTACGATCATGTAGTTTATTATTCCCAAGAGCCTACAAATTCACTAACACAACCATTATGCGATAGTTTCACAATAAACCAGAGATAATCTAAATGATAAACAAAAATTGATAGAATAAAATTTACAATTAAAACAAAAGAATTCAATACAAGTTATCTCAAATTCCTAGATTATGGGATTAATTCCTCATAATTGAAAGTACAAAACCTTGAACCATTCTTTTAGAATCTTTCTTCATAAACAAAGAAAAATAATACAGAACTTCTCTCATTTTTTTCTAACTTAAAAGAGATATATTTATATTTAATAATTGTACAACAACTAAGATAAACAGGAACAAAACAATTAAACCTTAAAAGAGACCAAAAGTGTGCCGCAAACATCACTAGGCCGAATTCCATCCAAAAGAGGCGGCTGACCCAATTTGACAAAAGCTGATTTTCAGCATTTGAACTACAACTTTCTGCAATTTCCACTTTAGTCCCTTAAGTTCTTCAATTCAGCAAAAAATACTTATATTTCGCACAATTGTCCCCAAGTCCCTAAAACTATAAAACAACGCTAAAACAAATATTAGACGACAAAAAACCCAGAGAAATAGCAAAATTAAGCCGGAATACCCAATAAATGAGTATAAAACTCATTCATCAAATACCCTAAAACTTATTTTTTGCTCGTCCTCGAGTAAAACAAAATAAAACTTATAAATACAAAAACTAAACTAAATTAAATTAAAATAAAAGCAAAAATATTTTTTTTCTTTCACGAGTCAAAGCTTCGGCATGGTACTACATAATGCCTCAAAAAATGATAAATAGCAACACATAGTCACAAGTTTAGGCTTTCACTCAATCATCATCAATATCACTTATAAATCTCTGCGTGTTGTGTGCAAACCATTAATTGACTATCTCCAAACTTAAATTTTTTTATCAAGTTAAGCACAACATTCATTCCCAAAATATTTTAATAAAAATGTATGCATCACAAAACATACAACATACCATCAATATCCAGTTAACGACACAAAGATAGATCGTGATCGAATTCAAGTGCTTATACATTCATCTCATACACTAACTATGTATGAAATACAATACTCTCAAGTCTCAAGTACTTACAATAACTAAGATTATGCAAATATGGCAAGCTATATCAAGATACGTATATAATTCAAAACAAGAGTCAAATCAACTATGTCTCCAAACCATGTCAACTAACACAAACACAAATGGCGGCTAGATCAATAGGTCTTTATTAAGCTTGTAATGTAAGGCCAAGGTGAGGGGTAACAATAAAAGAGATAAGAAATTACAAAGTGAGATAGTAAGAATATTCCTTTTTCCCCTTACAAATCACTCACATTCTTTTAATAACCCCCAAACTTCAACTTTTGGATTGAAGAAGGTATCAAATCATCATATAAATTTTCTTACCAATGATCTTCTTCTTTTTTTTTTTTTTTGTATATTTTTCGAAGGGCATATGCATTTTTGAATTTTTGCAACCTTTTCTTTCTTTCTTTTTCTTTTTTTCTTTTTTTTTAATAAAAGAAATTATTGGGGCTATTTTTGAACTGCATCAACCATCATAAAGACAACATTCCCCACACAATCCTACTCTCTCAAAGGGTAGACAATAATGTATAAGTTTTAGGGATTAAGTTAATGTCGTTAAAAGAAATGAAGTCGAATGGGGATCGATGTGTGCTTAGCACACACCATTCTTTTTAATAAGCTCAAAAGGGGATACCAGGGATTAATGTAAAACAGGGATGGTGAGATAAAAAGGCATAAACGATCCAAAGATGACCTAAATCATATCCTAAATCATATCCAATGCTCATGATTTGTTTTCACAGAAGTTCAACAAAATTTTCAATCATTCCCAACCTCAGAATTTTAAAAACAAGTTCCACAAGTATTTCACATAAGCGTTCACTAGAAAAGAGGTAGGGAAAATTAAGATTTAAATGCACTCATAGTTCGAGAGTGTGCTGGAGATATATTAGCAAAAGAAGTCAGATCTAACTTAACATGCAATTAACCCTAATTCGCAAATATAATGCAACAATCATGTAATTACGGTTGTTAAAAAATGTTCATGACCACTAAAATAGTAAGGTCCAAAAGAATGAAATGTGTACTATAAACTCAATAAAAATACTCAAATTCTTTAATAAATCAAGTCATGATATTTTTGTGCTAAAAAAAAATTGGAGATAAAAAATTCAATCAACTAGACCAAACGAAGGCATAGACAAGTTTTCATGCATCACTATTAACAAGCATGTTATCATTGGCAGAAGTAACCACGCCTATAATAAAGACTCGAAAATTTTTCAAAATTTTCTGAATTTTTTTTAAAATTAAAATACTAAAATTAACTAAATAAAATAAAAAGAAAGCAAAAACTAATATCAAGACTGGTACAAGGTATGGAGACATTGACTACACTGTCACAGACTTTATCCAGGTAACCATTTAAATTTCAAAGTAACAAAAAAAATTAATTTTCTAATTCAGAACAGCAGAAAATAACGTAACAATAAAACGCGACTCCAGATCTCCTGTACCACTGGTGTAACGCTTTTCATCTCAACCATTGGTTGAGATGCAATAATTGAGATGTAATGGTAGAGATGAAAAATGGTTTACCAGTGGTACACACAAGTGGTACAGGAGATCTGAACACATAAAAAGCTACGTAATAAGCATAAATTCAGGTAACTAGAATATGAAAAAAATTCACAAGTTCCCAACAATCGAACTAGAACAACTGAAAATGCACATGGGCAACAAACTTTTAGGAAGTGATTTCACAAATCGCAGCAATTATTTTGACAAATTAAATAGATCTTACTTGAGATTTCACAGTGGGAGATCCGAAATCGAAGTCCATAGATTCAACTCTACTCCTTTGTATCCGCGTCTAGGATGGAGAAAAGGCGAACGGTGATGATAGATGAAATTGATGCCGAAGATAAACAGAGATGAAGGATGGCGTTGGGGCTCTGACGCTATAAGAACGAAGAGATCGACCGGAGCTGTTGAGAAATTACGGGATCGGGCGGATCTGGAAAAGAGGAGGCCGGCGGGAGGGATACGAGGAGGCTGGCTCGGTGGAGCTTGTTGCTTGGTCGAAGATGGAGAAAGGAGGCCGGATCGAGATATGTCGCTTGTTGCTATGGCGGATTTGAAAGACGTCGGCCATAACGAGATGAAGCAAGATGGGTTTGCCTGGCACTGTGGACGAGGGGGGGGGGGAATTGGCCGGAACAGGGGTTGGCGGGAAGTGGATTGGAGAGATGAAGGAGGTCGGCTCTGTAGATGAAATCGGCTGGCAGGAAGATGGAGATAAGGCCGGTGCTATTTGCACGCAGGTGAGAGAGTTTAGAAAGGTGAAAGATGAGAGAGATCGATGTTTATGTTTTCAACAAACTGGCAGATTTTGTACGGCAGGGTTAAGTGGTCGCTTGACCTTAGGGACTGAGCAAGCGCCTAGTCGGCCTTTGAGCTACCCAGTGTACTGTAAAATGCGCCATACCTTAGTTAAAAGACTAAACGAGCACTTAGAAATAGATCAAACAACCCCCTGTAATTAATTAATTCTCGATGTCAACCTCAATTTGGTCTATTGACTGACATTTGATTCCCCGAACTTGATTTTTCGAGCAGCTTTAAACTAAAACCAAAACAATACAAAAACTAAAAATAAAACTATTAAGCGTTAGTACATAAAAAAAATACATAAAAATAAATAAAAAGAAAATCTTTTTGTGAGGGTGACACTATTAACACTCCCCTATAAACCCACAAATTCAAGGAGACTCTAACGAGAGACTCAAAAAGCAACATAATAAATACAAAGAGATCGAGGTTAGAATTTTTTTCTAAGTTATAATCGTTAGCTTGACTTAAATCCTCATTTTTAACAAAGGAGGAATTACCAAATCATTTAAGAAAGCACACATTTTTTGTCCATAAAATCCACCACTCATGTAGTGTTTTAAATTCTGACCATTAAACCCAAATACTTTATTGGCATAATTTTCTTTATATGATGGCCATCTAAAAGATTTGGAGACGGGAAATATCACAGCTAAATCTTGCAATTGGAATTTCCACTATTTTTTCGTCAACCCTACATTGATCATGCATCTCTAAAATAGGTTCATGATTCTCTTCAAGAAAATATGAAGAAGGCATCCCTATCTCCACATAAGTGTCTAGCGGATAATCAATTGGAGAGTCAATTTTAATTTCAATTTCCGAAATTTCTTCGGTTTCTTTTGAACAATGAGGCGGGTCAATTTGTAGAAAATCTCGGGATTATATAATTAACTCTTCTTTTTCAATTCGCCCTTCTTTTTCAATTGACTCTTCTATCTTTTTAATGACGTTTGCCTTTTCTTTATTCCTTGGAGTTGTACCTGTTACTTGATACCAACTATCGACACACCCTTGAAGTCTTTTCAAGTATTTTGGATCCTTTTCACCCAATTTTATTTCCTTTTCCCACTTAAGGATACTACAGGGTATCTCATCATCTAACTCCTCTCGAACTTTTAGTTCTTCTTTCTCAATTGACTCTTCTTTTTCAATGACTTTTATGTCTTCTTCATCCCCTGGTGTTGGAACATTTGCTTGATACCGATTCTTTAAATCTTTCACCTCTTCTTGGAGATGATATAGTGCTCGACTCATAAAAACTAACATCTCATTTTGTAACTGTAACACCCCGTATTCTTGCATGTGCATTATATGCTTGCCTTCATGTTTTCTTGTTGATTGTGAGCATGTTCATTTAGTCTATACATGATTTAGAAACATTCATAAGTCATTCATGAAGCTCTTAACATGTTTGGAATCATGTTTACATGCTTGTTTAATCGCCGGTTGAATTGCTTGTTAGTTCTTCTTCTTTCCCTCCTTCGTTTGGATTGTTCGGGTGTTGTTTGAGGGTGCTTGTTATGAGTTTTAAACTCATTTTTGTTGGGGTTTGAAACCCCCTTGATTTGGCTAAGTGTTTGGGGGTCTTTTAGGTTGAGTTTTGAGCCATTTTGGTTCTGCCAGGCTTGCGGTCGCAAGGTAGAATGACCTTGCCCCCGCAAGGTAACCAGAAACTTGGAGGTTGAGCATCCTGAGAGGATGCGGTCGCAAGGCTTAGGGGACCATGCGACCGCAAGGTCCCCCGAGACTGGTCTGTCCTGTTTTGATGTTTCTTGAATTCTACCCTTAAACCCCTATCCAAAACCCTTTCTAAACCCCACCTAAACCTCCCTAACCCTTATTACTTGTGTCCTAACATTAGTAACATGTTTTAAGGATGGATTAAGAGAGCATTAGTGATCATTAAGCCCACAAAAATCAGATTTTAAGAGACCACATTGTCATGACACTTGTCCCACTCAGTTTTTGAACCATTATACACCACACTAGCAGATTTTGACTCTCATTTCTCTCCCTCACTCTCCAAAAACGGGATTTCTCTTCTCCAAGACTCTCCCATGGCTTCTTGAAGCTCTCATCTCCATCTTCCTTGATCCTTCACTCATTTGCCCAAGCTACCTTCATCAAAAGTGTAGAGCTCGAAGAGAGGGTCGTTTCCAACCGATTGGTTTCTTTCTTTGCTTTCTTTGGTGTAGAACAAGTAAGTTACTCTTCTTCTTCTTCTTCTTTTAGTTCTCATTGACCCTAAGGAAACAAAGCCTATGGTGATTGAGGTCAATGAGGACACTTTTATGCTTCCTATGCTATCTTCTTGTATTTTGAAATTATGGACTTGCTAGGAGCATGTGTAGGATGATTTCTTGCCTATGGAAGTTTATAAAACTCTTTCATCTTGTCTATTTAAGGTTTTGATCATGTTAGAAACATGTATTATATTTGTGATGGAAGTGTTGATATATGTGAATGCCCTAGTTTATGCCTTCATGAAATGTTGTGAAGTTGTTATGTGTATTATCCTCAATATTGGACTCTATGATGAACATGGATCACATTATAATGTCTTGGTGAATTTACAACCTTGTTGAACCTAGAAATGACCTAGGTTGGGTTATGAAGCACATAGCTTCCATTTCTCCAAAATTGGGAATTTAGAGAAAAGACTCAACGGAGTCGACTCTAGGGAATATTTGAACATGTTGAACTCTAGTTTCAATCCCTACGAAGTTTGATCACCGTTTGATTTGGTTTACTCAAATATGAGTTTGGTTTAGTTGTTTACAACAAGTTGTTATGAAAGATTGGTTTTGAGCAATTAATTGCCTTGACATGTTTTTATGGTAGAGATTAATACCCTACTTGGTTGGTCGAGTTCGCTCTTGTCGAATTCGATCCTTGATTGGTTTAAGTCAAGTAAATATCTACTTGTGCATCACATTGAGTCCAGCTGGCATTATTTGGTTTGTTTATTAAGTCGTGGGTGGGACGATGCACGCCTTCACGAATTATGGGATTCGTGCTCGCTATGGATCGCCGCACTGGGACCTCACACACACCTCCATTGTTGTTGGCCGCAATGGGGAAGTAGCCCTTTGTATCAATACGTGCTGCATTGGCTTGCTATCTAGATCGAGTAGGTTCTCGATAAAAGTCGATGTAATCACCGAGCATCGATGTGGCACGATATATAATAAAGTTTATTGCGGAGCTCTGGCGGCCGTGACTATATCATATCCTACTTGTATGATTTATTTTCCGCACTTACGTGAATAATGTGTTAAGTGCTATATGATGATCATGTACCATAATTGAGATAAATGTCATGCTATAACATGAACATGCATTGTAGTAACTTACTAAGTCTTTCGACTTACCCTATTTGTTTGTTTTGTTTCCTTAGATCCGAGCCGAGGAGACGGTCCGAGATAGACTCGCTTTATTCACGCTTGGTCGGTTTGTGAGCTCAAGGTTGCTCTTTTGGACTTTTGTGATTAGTCTTTTATTTTGGAAAGGGCGTTGGGAAGCAAGTCATGTAGACTTGTCTTGGGTATTTTGTTGTTGTAGTAAACTTAAATATTAGACACTTGTAATCTTTTGTATGCCGACTATATGTCGAGCCTTTGTTTATATGTTGTATGGTTCGCTTTCTTCCGCTAAAGCTCGCTTTAATTATTATTGTTGTTGTTGTCTCCATGTTGTGGCCGTTGAGGTTTTATAAGCATGTGTTAATATTGTAGGAGTAGTTGTTGGGTTCCTACCGTAACGCCGCCGATGACTTGTTTATTTTAAGTTGTTTTTCCGGCCAAGTGTAGCCGAAGTTGTTATTCGTATGCGATGTTGCGCCACATGAATTTTATAATCCTACTTGTGCATGCTTGTGTATCTGATTATTTGGACGGCACGACTCGGATCTCGCATTGGGGTCCGGGTTGGGTCGTCACAGCTTGGTATCTAGGTTAGTTCGGCCAGATAGGTTCCATGGCCTAGTTGGGTTGGTTATTTGTGTGTTGATTTTAACGCCGAGTGAATTCTTGTAGGAGTCCGATGGATAATCCCGTGAGAGGTAGACCTGTGAGAGTTCGGTTGAACCAGTCGAGGTACCGCCGCGAGAATCCGTAGGACCGGATATGGCTGAATTACATCGCAGATTATTGGCTTTTCTGTCTGGGGCAGGCCAGGGAGGTCAGGCAGAGGAGCACCACCACCACCTCCACCACCGAGACCAAGGACTGACACTACTCTCCTAGAGAGATTTCTTAAGTTAAAGCCTAGTTCGTTTCTTGGGGAACCGAAACCGAGGGAGGCCGAGTTATGGATGGAGGAAATGATCAAAGTATTGTCCATGTTGGGGTGTACCGACGAAGAAAGAGTTATGCTAGCAACGCTTAAGTTTAAGGGAGCCGCCGAACATTGGTGGACTGTGTTGAAGAGAGTTGGGAGATGCAACAAGTTCCCATTACTTGGGCTAATTTCCAAAGAGAGTTTAAGAATGAATATGTACCGGATGTGGTTCGCAACCAAAGGGAGAAGGAATTCTATGATCTTGAGCAAGGTAGCATGACAGTAGCGGAGTATTCCGCGAAATTCACAGAATTGAGCCGATATTGTACGTATCTGATTCCCACGGAGGCACGGAGAACACACAAGTTTGTAAAGGGTTAAGAACTGAGTTTAGAAAGCAATTCTAGCGCTTAAGCTCACCGACACGGAGTGCGCTTGATCGAGCGTATGAGGTGGAGCAAGACATTGAGGAACACCGGTCAAGAATAATTCTAGTAATGCACTATACTCGTAACAATAATCGTGAAATAATTCGGTAATAGAAGGGGATATCAAGGAAACCGTGATAGAGAGGTGGAGGCCAAGGTAGGCCACCTGGGAGCAAGGTAACAATACTTCTTCATCTCAAGGGGCAAGGGTCGCGTGAATGAGACTATGATTTGTTCGTTTCGCAGAGGTCCGGCACACCGCCGATAGGTGCCGGGGAAAAATGGGAAGTGTTTCTATTGGGAGATGGAACTCACATGAAGAAGGATTGTCCAAGTTTAAGGCCAATCAACGGTAGCGCGACATGCCTGGGCTAAGAGAGATGGGGAAAACCAAAGGTTCAAGGTCCGTGTGTTTGCGCTTGATCACGCGAGGTTCGTGGGGTCTACGGGTCTACGTGATAGGAGGTACTCTTTCTATATTCGATCATAAGGCTCGAGTTCTCATAGATCCGTGGTCTTCGTGATTCTTATGTTGCTTCGCACTTTATTGAGAATCTATGCGTATTGCCTCAACCTTTGCCATATTTGCTTGAAGTGTCTACCCCGCCGGGGAATATATGCTCGCATCCAAGTGTTTAAATCTTGTGATGTTTTGGTGGGTGACCACACTTTGCATGCGGACTTGGTAGTTCTACCTATACGTGATTTTGATGTGATTCTTGGCATGGACCGTTATGTGCTTATCATGCTATAGTTGACCGCCATAGAAGCGGGTTACTTTTTATATGCCGGTGTGCCTCGAAGTTTACATTTGTGGGTGATCATGCATCGAGTGTGACTTGCATTTTATTTCCGCTCTAAGGGCTAGAAAATTATTGTCTCAAGGGTGTACGGGTTATCTTGCATGCGTTGTTGATAAGAAGAAGTCTTCGCCGAATTTAGAAGAGGTTCCGGTAGTATGTGAGTTTCCCGATGTGTTTTCTACCGACCATGCTATGCCACCCGATAGAGAACTAGAATTTTGTATTGAGCTTATTCCGGGGACTTCACCGATTTCTAAGGCACCGTGATAGGATGGCGCCTCATGAGCTTAGGGAGTTGAAAACTCGCTTGCAAGAACTCCTAGAGATTGGTTTTATTAAACCGAGTGTGTCGCCTGGGGCGCACTGCCTTATTTGTGAGGAAGAAAGATGGGAGTTTGCGGTTATGCATAGATTATCGTGAATTGAACAAGGTGACCATTAAGAATAAATACCCACTACCCCACATTGATGATCTTTTTGACCAATTGCAAGGGTCTATCGTCTACTCTAAGCTTGATTTGAGATGGGGTTACTACCAATTGAAGGTTAGAGAGGAAGACATTCCGAAGACGGCTTTTCGCACTAGATATGGGCATTTTGAATTCGTGGTGATGCCGCTTGTTGACAAATGCACCAAGGTGTTTATGGACTTGATGAACCGTGTCTTTCACAGCTATCTTGATTGTTTTGTGGTAGTCTTTATTGATGATATCTTAGTGTATTCGAAATCTCGGGAGGAGCATGAGAAACACTTGAGGATTGTCTTGTCTATTCTTCGGGAGAAACAGCTTTACGCAAAGTTTAGCAAATGTGCCTTTTGGCTCGAGGAAGTATCTTTTTTGGGGCATATAGTTTCTAGCGCCGGGATAGCCGTTGATCCTTCTAAGATTGAAGCGGTGATGAATTGGAAGAGGCCTAGTTCGCCATCGAGGTTCGAGTTTCTTGGGTTTAGCGGGTTATTACCGAGGTTTATTGAGGGTTTTTCTGATTGTGACTCCTATGACTAGATTGACACAAAAGAATGTGCCATTTGTTTGGAGCGAGAAATGTGAGTCTAGTTTCCAAGAGCTTAAGAAGCGGTTGACGACGGCACCTATTTTGGCTTTGCCTAGTGGAGGAGATAATTTTGTGATCTATAGCGATGCTTCTAAGGAAGGTTTGGGTTGTGTTTTGATGCAAAATGGAAGAGTGATCGCCTATGCATCGAGGAAGTTGTCTATTCATGAACAGAATTACCCGACACACGATTTGGAGTTGGCTGCGATTATTTTCGCGTTGCATAAATGGAAACATTACTTGTATGGGGCTAAGTTTGAGATTTTCACCGATCATAAAAGTTTGAAGTATTTGTTTTCTCAAAAAGAGTTGAACATGAGGCAAAGAAGATGGATGGAGAAATTAAAAGATCATGATTGCACTATTTTATATCATCCGGGGAAGGCAAATGTAGTAGCGGATGCCTTGAGTAGGAAAGTTCACATGTCTTGTATGATGGTTAGAGAATGGAAGATGTTGGAAGATTTGCGAGATTGGGGTCCTAGTGTTTATGATAGAGGTGTGATTTTCAAGAATGTTCGTGCTACGCTTTTATTTGGGAAAATTAGAGAAGAGCAAGGGAATGATCCCGAGTTGAAGAAAATTATTGATGGGTTGGCTGAGAATGTATCGCCTGATTTTGTGATTAATAGTGAGGGTACTTTGACATTTCGAGGTAGGATTTGTGTTCCTTCTAATACTGAATTGAAGAGGTTGGTTCTTGATGAGGCTCATAAAACGAAGTATACCATTCACCCGGGGAGCACGAAGATGTACTTAGACTTTGAAAAGACAATTTTGGTGGAAAGGCATGAAGAGGGAAATTATGAGTATGTGTCAAAGTGTTTGACTTGTCACAGGTTAAGGCCGAACATCGAGGCCTCGGGATTTCTACAACCACTTGAGATTCCCCGAATGGAAATGGGAGTTCATTACTATGGATTTTGTGATGTGGTTACCGCACGAGAGAGGATTTAATGCGCTTGGGTTATAGTTGATGATTGACTAAGTCTCGCACACTTTATTCGATAGCTATCACTTATTCATTGACTCGCTTGGCGCCTTGTATATTCGTGAGATCGTGAGACTTCATGGCGCACTGTGAGTATTGTGTCCGATAGAGATCCGAGGTTCACATCTAGATTTTGGAAGTCGTCATGCAGAAGCTTTGGGGACCAGATTAGACTTCAAGATGTTTTTCATCCACAAACGGATGGTCACCCGAGCGATTGATTCAGATTTTGGAGGATATGTCCGCGAGCTTGTGCCGTGGATTTCAAGGGAAGCCGATTCTCACTTACCTTTAGCCGAAGTTTGCGTATAATAACAGCTATCGCCGAGTATCAAGATGGCGCCGTATGAAGCTTTGTATGGGCGTAAGTGTAGATCACCAATTTGTTGGGATGAAGTTGGAGAGGCGAAACTTTGGGGTTCCGAGTTAGTGCAACAATGGCTGAGAGCGTGAAGTTGATTAGAGATCGATTGCGCACCGCTCAAAGTCGACAAAAGAGTTACGTGGACAATCGAAGACGAGATCTTGAGTTCCAAGTGGGAGACTACGTGTTCTTGAAGGTGACACCGAGGAGAGGTACGAAGAGATTCGGCAAGAAAGGGAAGCTTACACCGAGGTACATTGGCCCATTCGAGGTTCTTGAGAGAGTTGGGTCCTTAGCGTATCGAATTGCATTGCCACCTTCACTTTCAGAGACTCATAATGTATTCCATGTTTCCATGTTGCGAAAGTATTTGAAAGATGAGTCCCATGTACTTGAGTATGAGGAGATAACATTTGAGCCGGATATGTCATATGTTGAAAAGCCCGTGAAGATTTTGGATACCAAAGAGCAAGTGCTACGAACCAAGAGAATTCCCTTAGTCAAAGTTCTTTGGAGAAATCACAACATTGAGGAAGCGACTTGGGAAACGGAAGCGGAGATATGCGAGAAGCATCCACATTTGTTTGATGAACTTGGTAAGAATTTAGGGACTAAATTCCTAAAGGAGGAGAGTGTAACACCCGTATTCTTGCATGTGCATTGTATGCTTGCCTTCATGTTTTCTTGTTGATTGTGAGCATGTTCATTTAGTCTATATATGATTTAGAAACATTCATAAGTCATTCATGAAGCTCTTAACATGTTTAGAATCATGTTTACATGCTTGTTTAATCGCCGGTTGAATTGCTTGTTAGTTCTTCTTCTTTCCCTCCTTCGTTTGGATTGTTCGGGTGTTGTTTGAGGGTGCTTGTGATGAGTTTTAAACTCATTTTTGTTGGGGTTTGAAACCCCCTTGATTTGGCTAAGTGTTTGGGGGTCTTTTAGGTTGAGTTTTGAGCCATTTTGTTCCCAAAGGGCTTCGCAAGGTAGAATGACCTTGCCCCCGCAAGGTAACCGTAAACTTGAGGTTGAGCATCCCGAGAGGATGCGGTCGCAAGGCTAAGGGGACCATGCGACCGCAAGGTCCCCCCCGAGACCGGGTCTGCTTCGATGTTTCTTGAATTCTACCCTTAAACCCCTATCCAAAACCCTTTCTAAACCCCACCTAAACCTCCCTAACCCTTATTACTTGTGTCCTAACATTAGTAACATGTTTTATGGATGGATTAAGAGAGCATTAGTGATCATTAAACCCACAAAAATCAGATTTTAAGAGACCACATTGTCATGACACTTGTCCCACTCAGTTTTTGAACCAATATACACCACACTTGCAGATTTTGACTCTCATTTCTCTCCCTCACTCTCCAAAAACGGGATTTCTCTTCTCCAAGACTCTCCCATGGCTTCTTGAAGCTCTCATCTCCATCTTCCTTGATCCTTCACTCATTTGCCCAAGCTACCTTCATCAAAAGTGTAGAGCTCGAAGAGAGGATCGTTTCCAACCGATTGGTTTCTTTCTTTGCTTTCTTTGGTGTAGAACAAGTAAGTTACTCTTCTTCTTCTTCTTCTTTTAGTTCTCATTGACCCTAAGGAAACAAAGCCTATGGTGATTGAGGTCAATGAGGACACTTATATGCTTCCTATGCTATCTTCTTGTATTTTGAAAATATGACTTGCTAGGAGCATGTAGGATGATTTCTTGCCTATGGAAGTTTATAAAACTCTTTCATCTTGTCTATTTAAGGTTTTGATCATGTTAGAAACATGTATTATATATGTTGCTGATGGAAGTGCATATATGTGAATGCCCTAATTTGAGCCTACATTGTATGTTGTTGAAGTTGTTATGTGTTCTATCCTCAAAGTTGAACTCTATGATGAATATGAATCACATTGCAATGCCTTGGTGAATTTACAACCTTGTTGAACCTAGAAATGACCTAGGTTGGGTTATGAAGCACATAGCTTCAATTTCTCCAAAATTGGGAATTTAGAGAAAAGACTCAACGGAGTCGACTCTAGGGAATATTTGAACATGTTGAACTCTAGTTTCAATCCCTACGAAGTTTGACACCGCTTGATTTGGTTTACTCAAATATGAGCTTGGTTTAATTGTTTACAACAAGTTGTTATGAAAGATTGGTTTTGAGCAATTAATTGCCTTGACATGTTTTTATGGTAGAGATTAATACCCTACTTGGTTGGTCGAGTTCGCTCTTGTCGAATTCGATCCTTGATTGGTTTAAGTCAAGTAAATATCTACTTGTGCATCACATTGAGTCCAGCTGGCATTATTTGGTTTGTTTATTAAGTCAGGGTGGGACGATGCATCGCCTTCACGAATTATGGGATTCGTGCTCGCTATGGATCGCCGCACCTGGGACCTCACACACACCTCCATTGTTGGCCGCAATGGGGAAGTAGCCCCTTTGCCGTAACAATACGTGCCGCATTGGCTTGCTATCTAGATCGAGTAGGTTCTCGATAAAAGTCGATGTAATCACCGAGCATCGATGTTGCACGATACAAGATAATAAAGTTTATTGCAGAGCTACGGCGGCCGTGACTATATCATATCCTACTTGTATGATTTATTTTACGCACTTACGTGAATAATGTGCTAAGTGCTATATGATGATCATGTACCATAATTGAGATAAATGTCATGCTATAACATGAACATGCATTGTAGTAACTTACTAAGTCTTTCGACTTACCCTATTTGTTTGTTTTGTTTCCTTAGATCCGAGCCGAGGAGACGGTCCGAGATAGACTCGCTTTATTCACGCTTGGTCGTTTGTGAGCTCAAGGTTGCTCTTTGGACTTTTGTGATTAGTCTTTTATTTTGGAAAGGACGTTGGGAAGCAAGTCATGTAGACTTGTCTTGGGTATTTTGTTGTTGTAGTAAACTTAAATATTAGACACTTGTGATCTTTTGTATGCCGACTATATGTCGAGCCTGTTTATATGTTGTTGGTTCGCTACTGTTTCTTCCGCTAAAGCTCGTTTAATTATTGTTGTTGTTGTCTCCGGCATGTTGTGGCCGTTGAGGTTTTATAAGCATGTGTTAATATTGTAGGAGTAGTTGTTGGGTTCCTACTGTAACGCCGCCGATGACTTGTTTATTTTAAGTTGTTTTTCCGGCCAAGTGTAGCCGAAGTTGTTATTCGTATGCGATGTTGCGCCACATGAATTTTATAATCCTACTTGTGCATGCTTGTGTATCTTGTCTATTTGGACGGCACGACTCGATCTCGCATTGGTCCCGGTCCGGGTTGGTCGTCACAAAGAATACCCAAGAACCAAACTCGGGTCCGATCCTTTTGGACCCACATCTTGCCACGTCACTACAAATTCAAACCTAAATAAAGACTAAATTGAAATGTCATTCAACTAGAATTTCAAAAGTCTTCAATTTAAAATACAACCATCCAAAATAAACAACGAAACAAAAGTCTACTCAATTATCTACGTCTCTATTAAATTCTAAAACATATAAGTGTACCCTAAAATCTAGATTCCTTCACTGGTACCCTCTACCTCAAGCTTAGTCCATAATTTCTACCTGGAAGAAGAATAATGTGAAGGGTGAGCGAACAAAGCTCAGTAAGATCATGCGTCACCCCTCCGGTTTCTAAGGAGAGGTGACTCAAAGAATAATCGTGTTGTATGTAAAACAGAGTTTAGATATTTGATAGCTTGCAAAATCAAAAGATATGTATCAAATGATAAAAAAAAATTATTTTTAAAATGGAGAGTTCAAACATAACAAAATGTAGATCAAATAAGTTTGTCATTACTGATTGTCTCATACCAGCTAGTAATAACCGAAGATCAAATATATTTATTAAGATCACATAAAAGTCTATTGACCAAGAACCAAATTCCCCGAAGGGTACTCAAATCCCCCGTAGGGTACACAAATCCCCCGAAGGGTACATTATTATGGTATATCCGGATTACCGCACTCATGGGCCAAGTGGTGCAATTTAATTTATTTCATTGTTTGTCACGTAATCCCCGTGACGGGTTGTTCATACTTAGTGATCATAAATATTTTCAAAACATAGATAGTACAATAAATGTACCACTATCAAAATAATACTTGTATTGCAAATCATTATTTTCAATACAAAGGAGTATGCCGATAAGTTGACAAATACGAAATAGATTTTTCGATAATGAAAAGTATTTCATGTATACAAGTTTAAGCACGAAAATTTGCGATAACGAATTCATAACGAAGATATTCAATAAAGGCTAACGACGGAGTCAAAGCAACTATCGACATGAGGTCGGGCATGGCAAATGAAAAAAAAAACGAATAGTTCAAGAATCAGCGAAACCCTAACATTAAAAGTATTTTTATCCTTTTGCAAAGAACCTAAAAGAAACGTAATCCCTTATCTCGATATGTCCAGTAAAATTAATCTGCAACACATACAATCGTCCTAGGCTCGTTTGCCCAATTCTAAAATTTTCAAACGAAACAAAATTACTAACTAATATTATTTTAATCATGATTAACTCCTAACATTAATTCTAATTCATAACCACTATTAAAATAGCTATATACTAAATATATACTTAACATCTTTTATGAAGTCTAAACAAAGTAAATTAGAAGTAATAATGAATGAAATATATTGTTTATAAAAAAATATACTTACTATTAACAACTATATTATTATTATTTAAAAAATAATTCCCAAACCACACATAAATTATACTGACATGTTATACATCTCTATCTATACGGATTACAATCACTACTTCTATTATATATCTATAGTATAATAGGTTGTTTTACACACACACATATATAAGTCCACGCACCCACAGTTTTCTTTCAAAACACACACTGTACACCTACAATATAATATATGTATGATGTATCTAACCCCCCATTGACTCCACACACACACAAACACACACACGAACTGACGCACACACACTGACACACACAAAACACATTGTACTCCATTTTATTATGTTAGACTA
This sequence comes from Codonopsis lanceolata, assembly GCA_013146195.2. NCBI lineage: Eukaryota > Viridiplantae > Streptophyta > Magnoliopsida > Asterales > Campanulaceae > Codonopsis > Codonopsis lanceolata. Next base: position 119,918,148 of record CM028381.1, on the reverse strand, counting down.
ATTCGCACACATACACACACTACAATCCGTCTACTGTTATATCTATAGCTTTATGTATTGAATAAATTAGTACAATTAATCACTGACAAAAGTTTTACTTTCATAATGATGTAGATGGAAATTGACGAACCCATTTGATTACCTTAGGAATTGCTGCCGCGTCTCTCCCTCTTTCGTTCGGCCGCACTTTTTCTTTCTTGTTAATTGGTAAAGGGTTTTCTCTCCCTCTCACTCTATTTATACAAAGCCCTAACCGAAAACCAAAAGTTAACTGGACCCAAAATTAATTAAGTAATATTAATAAAAGATTAGAATTAAAGTCTAGTTAAAAGTAGGCCAAGCCAGACCTAATTTAATTAGTTACTAAATAGGTCCAAAACAAAATTTAATTTTTAATCAATACAAATTAATATTTTAAATTAAAATAATTGGGGTATTACACTCTCACCCCCTTAAAAGAAGTTTAGTCCTTAAACTTGTGTACCAAGTCAAGCGAAGAGTTCGGGGTGTTTCTCCCTCATTTCATCCTCAAGTTCCCAAGTTGCTTCTCTCTCGGTGTGATTGCTCCATTAAACCTTAACATATGGAATGGTTCGCTTCCGAAGAACTTGGTATTTTCGATCTACAATTGTAACAGGCCACTCCGTGTAACTAAGATCTTCCTTTAAGCGGAGCTGCTTATACTCGATCACATGGCTCGGATCCGGAACATACTTCCTCAACATTGAAACATGGAATACATTGTTGATCGATGTCTTATTTTAATTATTTTCCTTGCAAGTGGACAAGACTATTGTAGAATAGCTTGGGAAGCAAGGGTCGAACCACGGAGACAAGAAGATGACAAATAGCACGATTATTGATAGCGATTTATTAAACTAAGGGGGTTTTTATACTGATTTTATCTAAACTAATTATTATACTAAAGTTAACTAAATTAGCAGCAATCATAGGTTATGAAGATCTTATGGTGGAGGGAAATCTAGGATTAGGGTTTCACTTGTATCTCTTCTATGGCTTATTTTGATAAAGTATCATTCAATTTCTTGGGTTCGTTCACAAAATATAGATATAGCCTGTCGAATTACCGTTCAGTCTCCATCTCCAAATAATTCGTCTATTCTATATCCTAGGCACAAGAACATATGAATCCTAACTGTTACTTAGGTCATATATGGAACCTGACCCTAACTTATCACTCTCGTGCATCGATAGGTTCAATTTATCATGGTGGTGAGCATGTGTACGACATATGCACATTGATCATGCAGTTATCAGCACCTCCAGGCCTTTATTATTCACGATTACATTCATTTGTTCAAAGTGAAATAATAAAGAGATTGATAATCACCATAATCAACAAGAATTAAATGAATAAAAATAGATTAAAGCATAGATTCGATACAAGTTACCTCCCAACTCCTAGATTAATGGATGTTTAGTTCATCCTGGAGATGATTGAATACATGGATCGATCTTCAAAACTATAATTACAACAACTAAACTATGTTATACACGCTAGATCCTATGCTAAAACTATATAAAACTACTTTCTGGACGTCCTCGAGCTCTGGCTACCGTCCTTTATTTATACCATGGAGTTGTAGGGGGTTTAGGAATTTTAGTATGGCTTGAAAACCTCTGAAAGTTGGTTCTGGCCACCTTGCGGCCGCAAGGTCATTACCCCTTGCGTCCGCAAGGTCTTCAATCTCCGAGGCTGAGTTACTGCCTATCTTGCGAAGGCAAGGTAAAAATACCTTGCGGCCGCAAGGTCATCAGAATGTCCCTTTGCCGTTTCTTCATCAATTTACACTTTGGCCCCTTCTTGAAATCTTCACCAAAAAGCCTTATAATTCATATAATTCCACCTAAAACCCTGAAACTCATAAAACAACTGAAAAACACATATCAGTAGCCAAAAGCCTCGTGGAATCGCTCAATTTAAGTCATAAAAGTACCTGATATCGACGTATAAAATACATCGATCAAATACCCTCAAACTTAAACTTTGCTCGTCCACGAGTAAACAATACTTATAAATAAAAAAGCAATTAAATAAAAATAACAAAAATCTTTTTGGAGGGTGACACTATTTACACTCCTCTAGAAACCCACAAACTCAAGGAGACTCTTACGAGTGACTCAACAATGCATATAAATACAAAAACTAATAAATACAAAAGCAGATAAAAATTAAACTAGAAATAAAACAAAAATCTTTTTGGATTCAACCTCAAGTCATAATAGCATGGCCCAGTCAGACGCTCACCACATATGTGCAGACTAATCACATAAACCAACTAACTTATACTAAAAACTGCTACTAGTCTTAATTTCTCTGTGTGTGTGTGATCACCAGTCATAAAGAATCTCTTAACTAAAAACATTTTTATTAAGTTAAGCACCACATTTATATGAAAATCAGAGTTTAAATAAAACAAATGCATTATAGAGTATGAGATCTACCATCCAAACCCGGTCTATTACAAAAAGAGAGATCACCAAGGATTTTAAAAACTTATACATCCATCCCATACACTTCTATGTATGACATACAATGCTCTCCTATCCCAATTACTTGTAATAGCTAAGATTATGCTAACACAGTGAGCTTTGCGAATAATGTGATTATGAAATTTTAGATCAATTTTACATGCCTTACTATCAAAATAACAAACACAAGCATTGGCAAGAAGATCATTAGGTCTTTAATAGCTTGTAATGTAAGGCCATGGTGTTGGGGGATATGATGGAAAAGGATGAGGATTCAAAGTGAGAGAACAAGACTACCCTTTACCCCAAATACTTCCTAGCAAGAGGAAGTTTTTTTCCAATTAGGCTAGGACCTGCGAAGATCACAAATGGGGGGGTGTTTTCTTTTTCTTTTACTTTTACTTTTTCTATTTTCCACCCCCAAACTTGTTTTGTACAATATATCAAGCTAAAAATATCTCATCATCTTTCTCAGTATAATTTTTCTAACATATTTTCTCTTGAAAGCTATGCTTTCATTTGAATCTTCTTGCACTCTTCTTCTTCCGTTTCATTTTTTTTGTTGATATATATATATATATATATATATATATATATATATATATTGAATAACAAGAAGAAAGAAGTCTTCAGAAAACTTGCTTGACTGAAAGATGGTCCCATAAAATTAATTCTCCACCCACATCCTACTCTCTCAAAGGGTAGGCTAAAAGTGTATAGGCTTTTAGGGTTAAGTTAATGTGGGTAATAGAAACGATGCCGAATGGGGGTTTAATACACTCCATTCTTTTTAATTAGGCTCAAAAGGGGACACTAATGATATTTTTAGTAAAGGTCAGGGAATATTTAGGCTCAAACGATCCAAAGATGGCCTAAATCATATCTTAATGCCAAATACTCATGCAGTTTTTAAAGAAAGTAAGACACATAAAATATCATATCAACTGTGGGAATTATGGAATTGAATGTTAAGCATCACTGGATTTCACATAAGCATTCGCTAAAACAGATGGTAGGGGCAATCGAGACTAACATGCAAACACGGTTCGAAAGTGTGCTTGAGATATATTAGTGAGAAAAATCCAAGGGGTCTAACTTATCATGCAATTGACCCTAAGTTACAATTCAATGCAACAATCATGTTAGGACAGTTATTCATCATATTCTTGTGCATATCCTGTTGAAATGAACTGTGTGCTATAAACTTTATAAAAATATTCTAATCAATCCATAATTATGACTGGTGTAGGTGCATGAAGAATTTGGAGAAAAATCAAGAATTTTGCAGAATCAAGTAAATTCCAAAAGGATCTATGGAAAAGTTATGTGGTTCATTGCATTAACTCCTCATCGACTAGTACGACCACACAAAGACTCGAGGATGAAAATTTTGAATTATAATTTTTTTTTTTTTTTTCAATTTTTTATAAAAAATTTGGAGATGATGATGACACAATTGATGATGGGTCCCTATAATGGGTACCCGCAAAAACCAAATATTATAGTATTCTGGTCACGGCAACATCTCCGAAAATAAGAAAAATTAAAAAGCAAGAAAGGCGGTGAGGAGAAGACACGATAGAGGGAAAAGAAATTTTTCCCCACCCTAAAAACGTAACCCAACTCCACTCCTCCTTAGGGGACACTAGGACTCGGCTTAGAATCCCCCCAAAACTTAATTTCTATTTTATCCTCAAAATTGAGGAACATATGAGATGAATGATGGGGAAGGACAAATATCAAAAGGACATAGCATGCCCACCTAATGAAAGAGGAAGAAACTAGGGCCTCGACTCACGGCGAATCGGGAGGAAATAATGAACGAGGACGAAACTCGGGGATTGTGCCAGGTGGCATCCCAAAATATGTGGAGAAATTTTACCCCACCTGGTTAACCCAATCAAATAGGTCAGTCTGGTCGACACGCATTTGTGCCAACTGCTGACCCAACATATCATTTTGGAGGACAATCTCCTCCTGCCTATTGGAGATCGCCTCCAGCGGATCCTCTTCCTCGGGCACCTTCTCACGAGGGCCTCTCTCTCGCGGCTGGCGAGCGTGCTCAAACATTAAAGCCCTAGTAATGGTGGGCACCTTCCTAATTCTCTCTAAATCTGGAGCCCACTCGACTCCAACCTGATCACACAGTCCGATAATCAAACTCGGGAACGCGAATCCCGCGTTTGTGGTACCTCTAATGAGGGTCTGAATTTGGCCATTGATCAGGTGGCCAACATCGACAGACCCACCCGTAAGGATGGTGTAGATCAAGACAGCCTTAGCCCAAGTCACCGTGTGTTGGTGATTGGAAGGCATGAGTCGTGCACAAATAAATTTGAACACGGCCTTGGCCGTGTTCGTGAGAAAGGACTCCTCCATAGTGCGGACATGGAATGGTGGGTTTTGGTTGTAGGTCCAAACCACACCAGGCGTTGCGATGGTCGCATTAACCGCCTCGAGAGAAAGAGGGTCAGAAAGGTGGCGGCTGTATTGGTCGACACCACTCGTAAAGTTGGAAGTGCCATAAAAAAGGTTAATGTTTTGGGATGAAAAACTAACGTGCCTATCCCTAACATTAACGGTCTCTAGCACACTACCGTCTATGCCAACTTGGCCATTGGCATAAAATTCACGGACTATGGCCACATTCGGAAAAGCAATAAGAGTAGCCCACCTACGGTTATTAAAGTTATCGTGGAGGGCAAAGTCTCAAGCTTTAAATCCCCTTTCAGGGATAATGCTCTTAGAGAGCTTCTTAGAGTAGCTCTCCGAAGCCTCAAATGAAATAAAGCGTGTGATATCAAAATTTTGCTCCTCCTCTTCGGAGCGGGATGTGGACGGGCCGGTATTTCTGCGCTTGGGAGCCATTTTAAGTTTAGGCACAAAGATTAACAAAAATCTACTCTCTTTTAAAAAAATTAAAATTACAACCCAACAACTAAAGCATGCAAAAATAAATTTTTACGTAAAATAAATCTAACACCCTAGCATGCAAATATTTTGGTACGTCAAAAATCGAAATGAGATGGTGAGAAGATACTTGGATTTGCAAGCTTTAGAAGATGAAGGTGTTGGCCGGATTTTATGAAGCTTTTGCCGGAAAAAATGGAGGTCACCATCCTTCAAGACTTGATGGAGTGAGATGAGGGTGAATGGAAGGATGAAACTTGAAGGGGAGAGCACCTAGGCTTGGATCTTGGCCGGAATGTGGAAAGACTTCGCCGGATTTGTGAGGAAGAGAGAGATCTTGCTGCTGCCGTTCTTGAGAGCGAGAGAATTTTCAGAGTGAATTACTGGGGGCTGCCCGGTTTTGGCTTATAAAGGGGGCCTTGCGGCCGCAAAGTCCTTAGGGCTTGCGTCCGCAAGGTTATAGCAGTCAACAAATTGCACGGATTCTGTTGGAGGTCTGACAGTCACACTTCGGGCATTTATTAAGGCCTTGCGGCCGCAAGGTGTTTAAGCCTTGCGTCCGTAAGGTTACCAGAGAGTTTCATGCTTTTTCTGCTTCCAGTCTTTTTGGCAGTTTTGCAGTTTGGTCCTTCTGTTATGTTTTGTTACGTTCCGTTAGGTCCGTTTCTTTCCTGCACTCTAAAAATTCTACACAAACTCTAAACTAAAATATTAGCAACATATAAATACAACACTACGATGCTTTTCTCCCCCAAACTTGAGTTTGGGCATATTTAATTTTTAATTAAATGTCCCAAAATTAAATAAGACGGAGAATAACATATTTAAATTACACTACGAAAGCAAATAAAATTCATCATAGTGAGTTGCCTCCCACTTAGCGCATTTGTTTAACGTCTTTGGCTCGACCCAACTGCAAACCTAATTATTGGGTGGTTCATTGTCAGCGAGACGAATAAGTTCAATTGTCCTCTCTACTGACATGGGCTCAAGGTATGGTTTGAGTCGGTAACCATTAACTTTAAATATTTCATTGGTCCTTGGGTTTTTAATATCAATTTGCTCCATGCGGATAAATTCGGACTATGATGAAAGGACCCGACCATTTAGAATTCAATTTTCCGAGAAATAACCTAGGTCTATAATTAAAAAGAAGAACTTTTAATCCTGGACGAAACATTTTGTCGGCTAATCCCATATCATGATATTTTTTGGTATTTTCTTTATAAGTTTTGGCATTTTCGTACGAATTTAACCTATGTTCTTCCAGTTCGTTCAACTGGAATAGTCTTTCCTCACCGGCCAAAGTTAAGTCTAAGTTAAGTTCTTCGACAGCCCAATAGGCTCTATGTTCAATTTCAACTAGCAAATGACAAGCCTTGCCATACACCATTCGGTAAGGACTCATTCCTATCTGGGTCTTATATGCGGTTCGGTATGCTCACAAAGAATCATTAAGTTTAGACTGCCAATCTTTACGGTTTGGTCTAACAGTCTTCTCTAAAACTGCTTTTATTTGTCTGTTATTAACTTCTAATAGGCCAGATGTCTGAGGATGATATGGTGTAGCTAACTTGTGAGTTACACCATATTTTCTAAGGACTGAATTTAGCAATATATTAGTGAAGTGTGTTCCCTGATCACTAATCATGGCCTTAGGTACTCCAAACCGAGCGAAAATATCCTCCACACACTTGACAACAGTTTTCCCATCATTATTTTTAGTTCCAATAGCTTCTATCCATTTAGACACATAATCAACAGCAACTAAAATATATTCACAATTATTAGAACTGGAAAAGGACCCATGAAATCATTACCTCATACATCAAAGATTTCAACAACCATATTAATATGCAAGGACATTTCATTCCTTTTGCCAATTCCACCAGTTCTTTGACATTTATCACAAGTTTTATAAAATATGTCACAGCTTCTAAAAACGAACAATATAATCCAGATTGCAAAAATTTTTCTAGCGCTTTTATTTCCACTAAATGACCACCACAAGAGTATTCATGACAAATGTCATAATACTTTGTTGGTCTTGTTCTCGAACACATTTCCTAATTATGAGTCTCGAACACATTTTATATAAATGAGGTTCTTCCCAAAATAATTTTTGCCTCTCGTTAAAAAATTTTTCTTTGATAGAAATCAAAGTCGATTTATGATATCGACACATAATAATTACATAATCGGCATACCAAGGATCTAAATCTTTGACCAAGCATAATTGTTCATCGTGAAGTCTTCATTTACAGAATTTTATTGTCAAGAAATTGACGCTCGTAAAGACGAAAATTCAAACCTAGACAAATGGCCTGGCCACGATGTTTTCCGTTCCCTTTTTATCTTTAATAGTAATGTAAAATTCTTGCAATAATAGCATCCACCTTATGAGTCTAGGTTTAGCCTCTTTCTTGCTCAATAAATATTTTAGGGCTGCATGATCAGAAAATATAATACTCCTCCTCATTCCAAATAATCGTCTCCTGGTTGACCCGATGCACGCTTTAAAAAAACAATTGACTTGATTATTTATATTGGTTTAATGTAAGTTTTTTAAAGCCCATGTAATGTGGTCCATAATTAAAGTAGAGTGAAAAAAATAAGGGTAAAATGATAAAAGTGATGTTTTAAAAAGGTAAGTTTCAAACTAGACAATTATTTTGGGACGAACGAAAAAGAAAAGGAGGACGATAATTTAGGGACGGAGGGAGTAACTTTCGATCCCAACAAATATGGTCTAAACTTTTCTAAAGCATACACAACTGTGAAAAATTCTTTTTTTTGTTGTTGTATAATTAAGTTGTGCATCATTTAATGTCCTACTAGCATAATGAATCACATGTGATTTCCTATCTACCCTTTGCCCTAACACAACTCCAATTGCAAAATCTGAAGCATCGCACATGATCTCGAAATGAAGAGACCAATCGAGGCCGGTTAGAATTGGGGCAGTTGTTAATTGTTCTTTTAATAAATTAAATGCATTCAAGCATTCTTGATCAAAAATGAATT
>CM028381.1:119855187-119909621 GCA_013146195.2 Codonopsis lanceolata | reverse complement strand
TTATTCATTTGTATTTTCCTTTTTATTTATTTTCAAAAAGTTGTATTTTTAAATCCGGCCAATGTAGCCAATATAAGCCGTTGTCTTTGGATTAGATTAGGAAATATTATGTAAAAGAGCCGTTATAATGGCCAAATATTCTTAAATATGTTTGTAATTATTGGAAGGAGGCGACTTTGAGAGTCCGTAAATAATGTAGCCACGAATGTATCTGTAATTTTCCCTTGTCAAAATAAGACCTTATTTATTTGCTAGATTAATATAACAATGAGCATACTTGACCAAAAACGTTTGAGACCGAAAGGCGAGTTGGGTGCCTAGCACCTTCCCAACTCGTAACTTAGCCCCGAACCCGCTTTCTAAAATCTCGGTTTTCTTTTACGGTTTTCCTTTATTTTTGCCTTAAAATAAAGGTGGCGACTCTAAAACTTTCAGATCGGTGGGGCCTCGCAAGCATTCCCTCTTTGCACTTTCTTCTCTCCCTAAAAAGGGAGATCTGAGAATGGAGGAGTGATGTATTCCCATATCACAGTATCCCTAAACAAGGGATAACTTGATGCGGGGAAACCCATAGCTCCCATAGCGATCGATTGGGCCATAAGGCTATTTTAATAAATCCATAAGTGGGGCGTCGCAATATCTTTTCTTGCACTTCTCTATTTTCCCTGAAAGATAAAAGGGAAAATGAGAATGGAAAAGATGCATTCCCATATCATGTTATCCCGAAATAAGGGATAACGACATGAGAAACCTTTAGTTCCCATTTTGGATACAAAATCCACTCAAGAACAGCAGAGGCACATTCCAACGTGCTAATATAGACGGCACTCCTCTCGCACTTTGGTTCGTCTTCCCTAAACAAGGGAGGGTGGAGCGGCGGTGGTGTCCCGCATCCCGCATGCGCACCTAAACAAGGCGCGGGCCTTCCCAGGAACCTCACGGTGGCGACTTCTGTGGGGAGTTGTTTTATTTTAAATAAAATGGAGGGCTAGACTCATAAAATAAAACCTTTTTTGTTTTTCTTTGTTTACATTTGCGGTATGCTCGTTATATTAATTTCGCATTTCAATAAAGTGTTCCCATTACGAGTGGCTATATTTGTGGATATGATCCTCCATCGGCGGCGATCTCGTTCAGATACATTACAGTGTTCGAGAGTATAAAAAAATTCAAAAAAAATATATATATATACAAAAAAAAATTCGAAAAAAAATTCAAAAAAAAAAAAATATATATTATATATATATTGCAATAAATTCAGGCGACACAACAAAAATTGAGCTTTACTTACCGGCTCTATTTTTTTATTTATTTTTTCGGTTCATTTTCTTTTTCACTTTATTACGTATTTGTACATATCGCATTCATTTGTCATTTTATTTTGGGGACATAGGACCAAAATTTGTAATTAATAAGGGATAGATAGTTTCCCCACTTTTCTTTCTATTTCTTAAAATGGTGTGCTTGCTTGCTAGCGCTCAAAATAAAAAGCGAGAAAATCCACATATAACGACAAAGGCAGACCAAATGTTTTATTTTATTTACATATCGTAAAATAAATAAAGATTTTTCTTGCTTTCTAGATATCGCACACACGTGCACGCATGTAAATATATTCAGAGCGTTACCCTACACCATGGCGGCCTACCCACATAAGCCAGCGTTAGAATGCATATAGTTTTTAGGGACACTTCCGCAGACCGACCGGTTTTGCATCTTTGAATTATGGGTCGACCTGTCAAAAAAAAATCAAAAAAAATATATATATATCAAAAAAAATGCGCAAGTTCGAAAAAATATACATAAGCGCACAAAAAAAAAAATAATAAGCGAGGCGACTTATAATTCTCGAAATGCTCGACCTAGACCATTTCGGATGGTGGATCTGGAAAGAGGCCCTTCGCTGAGACGATCCGATCTGAGGAAGTCGGCGAGGTGGAATCGTTGGTCATACTGCGGAGAAAGAATCCACTATTCGAGGAAAAGTCACGAGGCTGTCAAAATAAAGCAGTGCTTATCAGGTCAATTGTAGAGAACATGGAAATAATAATAATAAAATATTAATAAAAAGCCCGCGTACTTCAAGCCGAGATAGCCTCCATCCGACCTTCGATACCTACCAAACCCCATTTTCCTCGAGACTGGAATTTGGAAAGCAGGCGATCTTGGCGGTTGATTCGGGAAGATAGTCTGTCGAATCGGAAAGGTATCGATTTCGGATCGGATCGGGATAGAAGCTTATTCGGCGGAACAGAATCAGCGGCATGGCGTAGAAAGTGAGCAGTGATCGGCTATGGGTGCATTCGGGGGCTCAGTATTTTCGCCTCGGCAATACAAAAATGGCTAGACCAAAATTTGGAAGCATTTATTGATCATATAAAGAGTCAAGCGGTTAATGTAATAGAAAATTTTAAATCGGTGGTGAGAAAATCCCTTCCCTGCGGTCCCCAGGCATCAACCTTCATGTTCCTCAAATCCAACCTCCCAACCAAACACCAACCCGCCACAGGAATCCATATATTAAAACCCAAAAAATCCTATATTGTCCAAAACCAATAACCCAAGACCTTTATCAACCAATACCCATATCCCACTCGGAACCCTTATAATGCCCAAATTCCACCAACTCATGATCCCTATCTGTCCAAAATCCTTATCAATCAAAATCCTTATCCAATCAATATCCTATCATTGATATCCATATCCAATCAATATCCATATCCAATCAATATCCATATCATCAAAATCCTTATCAATCCAAAATCCTTATCCAAACCAAAATCCTATATTATCCAAACCCGATAACCAAGACCTTTATCAGACCCAATACCCATATCCGGCGAGAATCCTTATAATGCCCAAATTCCATTAACCCAAACCCATCTTGTCAAAATCCACGGCCCGAGAATCCCTACCTTCAGACGAGCCCGCTTTCTAAATCCGAGCATATACCAAAACCCACTTTCGATGCGCCCAAATTGGAGGCGACATCGAAGATGTGAAAACCATGTTGCTTAAAGCTCTAAACCGGGGAGTTTCTAATGAAAATTTGGGGGGGACTTCACAGGTATGATGAAGCGAGGGACAACGATTATGAGGGGCTCCTGTTGAGTTTGGGTCTACTTCTAATAAACCTCTGAGAACTAGTATACTACGGCCAGGCCCACTTTTGGCTGCGAGATCACGGTGGACTACTTTGGATATATTACCCTATTCCTTTCTAGCCTTCAGTTTGGTCATCTACCAATCGCTCCCTAAAATTAGTACTTTCCCTAACCTACAGTTTGGTTGTCTACCAATCGCTCCCACAATTGAGGATCTTAAACCCCGTGTCCTCGATAATGTAATAAACCATGCGATGTGCTTTTAATAATAATCTAAACGTCTTTCTTTATTTCTGCAATTTTTGCATTAAAAGACATTAAATAATTATAATAATGGAGTCATTTAATAGGACCCAAAAGATTTAAAAAAATGTTTGCTTGAGCGTAAAGTCAAGTGAGAGCACCGGGGACATCATTCAACAATGAAAGGCCCGACCCGGCTATCAATGCGAAATTTGAACAAGGAAATCAAAAAGAAGTCAAAATGGCAGCTCACGCAGGAGCTCTAAAAAAGAATAACACTCATGGATCTCCTCAAAGAGTTGGTGGACACGCACTTGGTCTTTATGAAGATGTGTCGAGGTAGATCCGACCATATCAAACACGGACCACCATATCGTCGGGATGCTCGGCCAATCGGACAAAAGCTCCACCGCATCAAGTCGGAATGGTCCACAAGTTGAGAAAAAAAAAAAAAGAAAGCATAAAATGACCGAGCGTCAACTTCATTCGGTAAAAAAAAAAATACAAAAAACAAAAAAAGGGTAAAAAAAAAAAGAAAAAAGGGTAAAAAAATAAAAAATAGAAATAAAAAAAAATATATATGCGATCCGGCTGTCCAATATAGTGATCATTCCCAAGCCCAACGAGTTTTTTTTTATCATGCATCTTGGTTATAGTCAAATCAAAGGCCTAGGAGACCAAGAAAAAGACCATTCATCTCCCTTTGGGACCTCTTTGCTATCATGTCATGCCGTCTGGGCTAAAAATGTTTGAGGCTACTTATCACAATCCTAACTTCCACGATGTGCCGTGCTCTGTCGGGATCGGTCGGGAGATGTCGTACTCCCACAAGCCAAGAAAGAAAACCTTGTTCACCTCTCCAATTTCAGGCTGAGGTATGGTGCTCGATCCATTCTATCCAACAAGTGCTTCCCTCTCCCAGCTAAGCTTGAAAACGAAAAGGCTGCCTAGGCAAAAGTTAGGGCATTCAAAAAAAATGAAAAATAAAAGGAGAAATAAGGGCTCGCTAGGTTGAAAACCGAGGCGACTAGGCAAAAAGTAGAGCATAAAAAAGAAAAACAAATAAAAATAATAATGGTTCGCTAGGTTGAAAACTTGAAAAGGGCGCCTAGCAAAAGTTAGAGCCAAACAAATAAAAATATATATTAGGAGACTAAGGAGGGAAGACACTCTTTGAAACCTCGGCATCCTATCTCGGTCTTCGGCATGCAAAGAGGCTCGGCTGACGTAAGGAAAAGAAAAACCACGACATAAGCCACAATAAAATACTAAAATATAATATTACGGGTCCTAAGGTGCAACTTAGAATAATTGCAAAAAAATTTAGATTATGCATTAATGGCATGTACATATCTATATTGCATGTACCCCTTTGTTTTCCGAAACAATCCTTTTCCCGCCAGCCAAAGCGAATACCACTGCCCGGCGTCCCACCGGCAGGGCCCATATACTCCTGCGAGGCGAAGAAGAAACCCTAGACTCATCGGCATGAGCCCCAGTGTCCTAAATCCTCATCATCAATGTCCCCATTATCCGGGATAGATGTCTTTGCTGGTACCATGATATTTCGGCCCGACCATCGTCTACTAGCGTCGATCAAAAAAAAGAAAAAAAACCTACAAAGGAGGCTACTGACCCACGGACTCAAGACCACAATGCACCCAAGAAAGAATAAGAGATCGGCCTTTTCCCATTCAGATATCACCCGAAGCCGGCTCTTATCAAAGGTGTATTTTCAAAATCCTTTCTTCAAAATACTGCGTGCCATCACATTTTAGATGTTTGGTATAGTTTTATTTTCTGTGTGAATTTATTTTTGCATGTGTAACATATTGCATCATATACATTATATTGCATTATTCCATGATGTTTGTACAGATTTCTTTTACAGAAAAAATATATATACAAAAAAAAAAAATGTACAACAGAAAAAAGAAAGAAAGAAAGAGATACTAATGTTCGCAGGAACTCAAAGCTAATGTGCTCGGGACGACTGACTTCTGGGAAGGCCACCACCCATGACCACAGGGCCGCTTTCGCCACCGATCGACTCCGACCGCGGCTTGACCCATCATCATCATCGATCATCATCATCATTGTCATCTGACGCGTCACGGGCGCCGCATGGCAGGCGCTTCTGCGAACTTTGAAAGAAAAAAAAGAGGTAAGATCTCTACCCTAATTTCCTTCTCTGTACAGTTCTTAAAATAAATAATGAACATATCGCATGTCTTATACTTCATGATTTCTACAATAATTTTTTTAAGCAAAAAATAAAAAAAAATCTTGTTCAAAAAAAAAATTAATTCTTTAAATAGTCACACACTATTTTCATACATGTGCATAAATTTACATGTACATAAAAATCATTCTTTTTCAAAAATCCACAAAATCCATAAAAAAAAATTTCATTCATAAAAAAAAAAAACAACAAGTAATTCATATATGTAATTAATTTTGCATCTTAACGTACATATTATAACTGCATTTGTCATAAACATAATAAAATGTGAAAAATTCATGCATCATCTCATACATATTCTACATTGCATCTGTATCAAGTAGGATAATTCATGCATTAATATTTTGCATTTCATTTGTCCAATGAGCTGCCATAGAGGTACAACAAAAAGAAGGTAAAGTACCACCAATCATCAAAATAAATATCTTTGTGGTATTTACTATACCCCTGCAGCATTTGCATGCTTGGAAAATAAATTTAAGGGCATGAAAAATATCTGTTTTGTCCCATTTTTATCCGAAAATATGCCCGAAAAGTGTTTCGGAAAAATTAAATTTATGCTTCGAATATTCCGTTTCGCAATCCTATTGCATGCAAAAATGTGGTTTAATGTAAAACGTGCATCATATAGCCCCAGTTGCATTTAGAACATAAATCATGCATAGTAGGGTCAAATAGTGACCACTATTTCAAATCATGCATCTCAAAAATAAATCACAGAAATTACATACATTATCACTCAATTACATCATTTAGGCATAAATAGGACATGCATATACATCACTAACAAAGTCAAGAGTGCTCCAAAAGTCCCAAACAGTGCAGGAATTTAGCGGATCGAAAATAACCGGAAAATTGCTAGAAAGAGAGAAATCTTCTGTTGTGGTTAAGGGAAGATTGGAGATGTAGGTGTCCCGATCTCGTACAAGAGTTGCCTAATCATCCGTAGAAAATACGTATAATTGCCCGGTTTCGAACCAAGCTAGGAGGTTCCCTCCTGCCTACCGCGGTCCGTCACAGGCGCACCGGTGCTTTCCCTTCTGGATCGTGAAGAAGAAGCCATACGCTAAGTAAAACACGAGATTAGCGGAAGAAAATGAGAAAAAAGGCGAAAATGATGAAAATAAAAAAAGACAGGCGGCGGCAACTATGGCTGCCAAGCGGCGAGCGAGGAATGAACAAAGGAAAGAAAAGAAAAAAGCGGTAAACTGAAACTTCTTTCTCATAATCCCGAATCCACTTAAGGGAGGAATTTTCAGGAATTTTCCTTTTCTTTTTCCCCTCCAAAGTTTGCAAGCTTGCAAGCTGCGGCACTGGGGTCCTCGGGTTTGAGTTCTCAAAATGGTCCGAGCCTGAGATGAAAGTTAACAAAGTTAGTCTTGTTAACGAAAATTTGCGACCATTCACCAAAGGGCGAGAAATGAAATGACATTCCAGGCAGATCAAGAAGAAAAAAAGAAGAAAAAAAAGAAAAGAAAAAAAAAAAAAAGAAAAAAAAAAAAAAAAGAAATCAAAAGAAGAAAGAAAAAAGAAAAAAGAAATCAAAGAAAAGGAAAGAAATCAAGGAAGAAATCAAAAGAAAAGAAAAGAAAATAAAGAAAAAATCGAGAAAGAAAAAATGAGCAAAATTTCAAGACATAAGGCCGAACTCGTTTGAGTGCGATTCATGAAAAAAGGATAAGTGGGCGACCTACATCGATGAGTCCGACCATCACAATAAAAAAAAAAGAATAAATTCCCCGACAAAGAGTGGCGAAATGTTAAGAATCGGCCGAACTGCGGCGACCACCGCAAAAGGTATGAGTCAGTGAGTCCGGTCTGATGTTCCTACCACTAACTTTAAATAATTTCTTTTTAGGAAAATTTGTTTTATTTTCAAATAAAAGAAAAAAACTCTTTTCAAATTGAGTTTTGATTTCAAAAAAAAAAAAAAAGGAATATTTCAAAAACACAAAAAAAGAGGAATATTTCAAAAACACAAAAAAAAGAGGAATATTTCAAAAAAAAGAGGAATATTTGAAAAAAAAACAAAAAAGAAGAGGAAGGAAAAAAGAATATTTTCCACTTCACAATTTTAGAAAATACTTGAAGAAGAATGATCATTAATTCGCGTCGTGCTCCGGCGATAGATCTTTAGTCAAGCACAATTTTACGGATATCGAAAATTTTCGGGATATGTCAAAACAAGGCGGCGATCAAGGCCGAGTTTATACCTAGAAAATTCTTCTTAACACATTTCAACTACAAGGTATTGACCAGGTTGAAATTGTGGTAATAACAATTCGCGGTGCTGAAACAGCGGTTTTTAGTCAAGCACAATTTTACGATATTTGAAAGTTTTCGGGTTATGTGCGGAAACAAGACGGCGATCAAGGCCGGACATAATTAGAAAATTTTTCTTAACACGTTCAACTACAAGGTATTTACCGGTTGAAGGTGGTACCGGCATTCAAATCTTCATCGTATTTGACAATTTGACAACGGTTTTGGACCGGAAGAATCGGCTTTTCGAAAAACAAAAATCTTTTCGTTATAGTTTAAGGTTTGGCTTGAGAACTGCTATTGAGTGACGATTTCTTTAAAAGGGAATACTTTAATAGGGAATAAATGGGCGACCTACTGGTTAGTAGGTCAGACCATCATTAGAGCACATTAAATTCACATACGCTCACATAAAACTTAAAACTTGATAATTTTTTTAACCGACTAAACGGAGCTAAAAATGTCTAGGTTATAGAGTTTGGATAGCATGTTCACGTGCATTATAAGCGCTACCAATTGCATTCTCTGTTCTTAAATGAGCGAAATTGGAGTCTTTTGTTTATCAGTCTTTTGTTTATCAGCGATGTTAGTCTACTCGATGTAAGGCGAAAAGGTTGCCAGTAAACTCCATCGTTGAGGGGCTCTGTAGACACCCCAATTTCGTACCTGGTATGTATGTGGTACGACATAAAATATCAAGAATTGTTAAAACTTAACAAATGTCAAGTTCGAGAAGTCAAAAATGCGAAAGGAAAGCGAGGATCTGCGAAAGCGGTGAGCTTGAGCGACGGGGGAAAGTGTCAAATTTTGAAACTTCAAAGCTGGTACCGCCCGGTAAAGGCTTGGTGCCGCGCAAGCATAGCTTACGCGCAAGCATTTCTTCTATGCGCTCTCTCGATCAAATTGGTACAAGCTTGAAGCGCAAAATTATGACGTCTGGCTACAATGCACGAGGAAAGAAATCAAAGGAATTCCCACTGCGTCCTCAAGCTCTGCTATAAATAGAGGCCAGGAGGCCCGGCTCTTATTCTCGACACACAATTGCTCAGCGAGTTTTAGATCGCAGCGAAGCTGCTTGCCGTTTTCTCCGATACACTTGAATGCGAGAGGTGCGAGCTAGGTGAGTGGAAGCTCTAAATCTCAAACCAGTCAAACTCACGCCAAATCAAAACCCATGGATGGGTTATAAGTGATCCCTAGCCTAGTTGTTAGGTATCCACCTCAAAATCCCAGTCCAAAAATCCCAAAATAAGCCGTTACTACTGCGCCCTGGGAAGTAACGAGGCCAATCAAAACTTAAGTCTAGGTTCATGGCCCCGAAAAGGCCAAAACCTACCCAAATAAAGGCGTCACTGCCCAGGAGTTGACAAGCCCAAACCTCAAAACATCAATCAAATCAAGCGGCCATCGGTTCAATTCAAAACAAAAAAAGACTCCCTCTCCCGGGAGGAAGGCGAGCCACCACCGCTCTAAAGGTAATACCTTTAAGGCGTATTTTTATTTCATTTGTATTTTCCTTTTGTTTATTTTCAAAAGTTGTATTTTTAAATCCGGCACAATGTAGCCAATATAAGCCGTTGTCTTTGCCGGATTAGATTAGGAAATATTATGTAAAGAGCGTTATAATGACCAAATATTCTTAAATATGTTTGTAATTATTGGAAGGAGGCAATTGCGAGTCCGTAAATAATGTAGCCCGAATGTATCTGTTTAATTTTCCTTGTCAAAATAAGACCTTATTTATTTGCTAAATAAATATAACAATGAGCATACTTGACCAAAAGCGTTTTGAGACCGAAAGGCGAGTTGGGTGCTAGCACCTTCGACTCGTAACTTTAGCGAACCCGAACCCGTTTTTTTCTAAAATCTGGTTTTCTTTTCTTGTTTTCCTTTATTTTGCCTTAAAATAAAGGTGGCGACTCTAAAACTTCGGATCCGGTGGGGCCTCGCAACATTCCCTCTTTGCACTTTCTGTTCTCCCACAAAAAATGGAGAATCACGGGGAATGGAGGGGTGATGTATTCTCATATCTGGTATCCCAAACAAGGGATAACTTGATGCGGGAAACCCATAGCTCCCATGCTAATCGATTGGGCCATAAGGCTATTTTAATAAATCCATAAGTAGGGCGTCGCAATATCTTTTCTTGCACTTCTTTATTTTCCCCGAAAGATAAAAGGGAAAATGAGAATGGAAAGGTAATGCATTCCCATATCTGTTATCCCGGAAATAAGGGATAACGACATGAGAAACCTTTAGTTCCCATTTTGGATACAAAATCCACTCGGGGCAACCAGAGACACATTCCAACGTGCTAATATAAGCTGCGGCACTCCTCTCGCGCTTTGGATTTAGTCTTCCCTAAACAAGGGAGGGTGGAGCGGAGCGGTGGTGTCGCATCCGCTGCGCACCAAGCAAGGCAAGGCGGGCGGGTCGCGCCAGAGAACCTCACCGACATCGCCAATGCAAAAGCAGCGCCCCGAATATGGGCATAGTAATGAAAACATTGGGCATCGCAATGATTGAAACAAAAAGTGGGCATCAAAGAAGGAGAGAAGGCGAGGAACGTACCTGGAATTGTGATTTTTTTTCTCACCTTCAATGACCTTATTCAAATTGCTTGGAATATCCTTATCTCAGGTGGACCCATCTTTGTCTTCCTTCAAAAACTTCAAAATGTGAAAAAAGCTTTAGTGCATTGGAAGAAATCCACCAAATTGCACAACTCTTCATCAGGCCCAAGCTCAGGGAAAACTAAATCTTCAAATGGAGGATACATTTTTGCGGCATAAGTCTTACCTCAAATGGTTGAAAGAAGGGCTTGGAAAAGGTAAACATAGCAATGCAACGACAAAAAAAACTTTGGTTTTGAGCAAATGGAAAGTTGAACAATGATGGCGTGAATTACAATGATGGCATTAGTTACATTGGCAGAAGCAAACTTCATACTTTCATTGGAAATGGGTCTAGGTGAGGAAGAGAGAGAGTGCGATGCGGTAGCAGACGCTCTTGCGAACCTTGCTTATGACAACCTCTTTGACAAAGATTTCATGTCTGGCATTGATCTTCCTCGTCATATTAGAGGTCTCCTTAGACTTGATCGTAGTGGAACTCCTTACATTCGAGGAAGAGAGAGAGTGTGTGAGAGAGAAAGAGAGAGGAATGTTAGAGAAGAATGACGTTTTAATGGTATTTTTGTCTTTTTATCCCCAAAAGTGTACTTTACCGGTTAAATAATAGTGTGTGAGAAAGAAAGAGAGAGGAAGGTCAGAGAAGAATGACGTTTTAAATGGTATTTTTGTCTTTTTATCCCCAAAAGTGTACTTTACCTGTTAAATAATATTATGTTGGACTGTTGCAGTTGAATTTCTTCCAAAATGTACCGACCTGCAATTATATCTATAAAAACATGGGACTGTAACAATTATAAATTTCGAAAAGTGGATCGGCCCGCAATTTTTTCTAAATTAAATTTCGATAGATAATAGATATCATTAGGCTAGACTAGTCGATTAAAGATTTGTTGAAAGTTGATTTTAAATATAAGGGTTATAACCGAGTCGGTCCCATGTGATGAAATTATAATATCACCAATCCATTTTCTTTTTATTCAATCGATTACGTACACTTTTGGGAGTAAAATATCGAATATACCCTTAATGAATAAATGACACGCACACAAAGTCCCTGCTCAAAATTGGGCATCACAATGAAAAATCTGGGCATCGCAATGAAAAATCTGGGCATCGCAATACAAAAGTTGGGCATCACACTGCAAAACTAAGGCATCGCAATACAAAAGTTGGACATCATTTGTGTTTACGCTGCCTTCTGCACGTTTGTCTTCCCACATTAATGACTTTGGGAATGAGAAACATTTTCATTTTCATTTTTTTTTGTTTTTTGTTTTTTTTGGAAAGCAGGGCGGCACCTGCGCAAATTTTATTAATAAAAGGAAGATCAAAACAAGGAGGGGGACAACCAGCCAGACCTTAAAAAAAGGTGTGGGGGGGGGGGGGCAAAGGAGCGGAACCTCTAAATACATTTTTACGAAAATTGTAAAAACCATACAAATCATGCTTAAAGCTCGCAAAACCTCCGAGAAAGATTTTCGGAAGGTCATACATCGTATTACAACGATGATGATGGGCTTCAATAGCTAATTTATCTGCAACTCCATTCTGTTCTCTAAAAATATGTATAACATCAAAACCTCAGAGTAAATGATTACATTGTTGTAGCTCATACACGTATCTCCACGGAGCCTTAATCAGCTTAGACAAAAATTGCAAAGCAATCAAAGAGTCTGTTTCAATCACCACGTTAGAAAGACCCAAATCATGACAAGCCTGCAAACCATCACGCAAGGCAAGAATTTCAGCACATATACTAGTACCCTGATTATAAAAATGAGAGAAAGCATGAACCAACTGACATTGCTCATCTCTAATAATACCATTGCCAGTGCAAATGGTTGCTATCGAAGAGCCATCGGTATTAAGCTTAAAGCCTTGGGAAGTTGGGGGTTTCCATTGCAGACAAATGCCAACCCGAAGATTGACACTAAGCATCGGGATACATAAGTGTTGTAAGACAATTTGAGCATGATGCCCAGCCTTCACCAAAGGCCTGAAAGTCGTGGTCATATCCTGCAAAAAATCGATGCACACCTAGCCTTCCTATAGACACCCCGATTTCGTACCCTTGGTATGTAGCATGACATAAAATATCAAGAAATGTTAAAAGGACTAACGAATGTCAAGTTACAGGGTTTAGAATGCAAAAAGTGCAAAAGAAATGAAAGGATGCATGAACAGTAAATTGCAGGGGCCAAAGTGCAAAAAGGTTGAAAGAAAAAGCTCATGGCACCACCCATAAGCCCTTCTGGCACGGCGCCCACCCCCTCCATGGGTGGCGCCCAATAGTGCTTAGTGCACTGTAGCTTTTTGCTTTTGGTACAATCTCTCAAACGTGCGGTACAAGCCGGTGAAGCTCAGAAAAGAAAACTTAATGCCGAAGGAGTCCCTCCTCCAGCTTATAAATAGAAGGCCCCGATTTCAAAATTTGAAACGGAGAAAATTTCACACACTTCACACACCGCTTACGCTTTACGCAGAAAATGATCGATCTGAGAGATATCGCTCCTATAAGCCTCAAAGCTCCGTCAAATCTCCCCCAAACACAAAACCAACCAGTCAAAGTGAACCTTAGCCTCCCCGCTAGGTTTCCACCCTATTTTCCCGATCCAAAAATCCCAAAAAGAGCAGTTACCCTGCCCGAATCCAGAGGCCAAATCCGCAAAAGGCAAGTAGTTGCTCTGCCCAATTTTTGCCAACAGCAAGCAAACAACAGTAAAAAGCAAGCAGTTGCTCCGCCCGTTTCCTGGTGCCAGAAAGAAACTTTCGGAAGCAGTTACTCTGCCCGAATCTCCACAATAACAAAAGACTCCCTCTCCCGGAAGGACAGAGCAAGCACACCCTACGCTTTTAAAGGTAAGTCTTTAAGGGGTTTTATAAAAAGTGCTATTTTTAGTCTGCTCGATGTAAAAAAAAAAAGCAGTTATGCTGCCCGGATTTCTATAGAAAATAGCACGAAAAGAGCCATTATTATGCCAAAATATTTATAAATGTATTTGTAATTCCTAGAAGGAAGCAACCGCAAGTTTGTAATAATGTAGATACAAATATATCTGTTTAAATGCTTTATTTCATTTGCTAAATAAATATAATAAAAGCATATTTTAGCCAAAAAACTATTTTTGAGACCGAAAGGGCAAGTTGTGCCTAACACCATCCCACCTCGTAACTTAGCCTCCGAACCCTTTTTATAAACTCGGGTTATTTTTGGTTTTTTCTTTATTTCTTCTTAAAATAAAGATGGCGACTCTGTTACAACATTTTGGATCACAGTGAGGCCCGCAACATCCTTTTTTTGTACTTTTCAGTTTTCCCCTAAACAAGGGAAGATGAGAATGAAAAAGGTGATGTATTTTATGTATCTTGTTTTCCTCTAAACAAGGGAGGATGAGATACGGATAAATTCAAAGCACTCATAGTGATCCAAATTGAACCTAAGTCCACGGTGAGGCAAGGCGTGTTCCCACACCTTCACAACATCTTTTTTTTGCACTTTTCTGTTTTCCCCTAAACAAGGGAAGATGAGAATGAAAAGGGTGATGTGTTTTCTGTATCTTGTTTTCCCCTAAACAAGGGAGGATGCGCTACGGAGAAATCCAAAGCACTCATAGTTCGATAACCTCTTTTTGCACTTTTAATTTCGTCTTTCCCTAAACAAGGGAGGATGAGAGGAAAAGAGTGATGTCTTTCCGCAACTCACGTTCCCCTAAAAAATGGAGCGCGGGATCGGGTTGAATCCAGGACACTCACAGTGGCGACTCTGCTGGGGACGTCCTTTTTATTTTAAGGAAAATAAAAATGGAGGGCTAGACTCATTTTCTAAACAAAAAGAAAACAAGTTTTCTTTAGTTTTTGGCTAAAATATGCTTATTATATTTCTTTCGCATTTTAAATATTGCATTTTTATATATCTGTATATATATTTGTGCATCTAACCGTTCACTTGCAGCAGTTTCGTTTTGGGTACCATTACAGATAAAAAAAAAAAGAATAAAATGGAAATTCGGGCAGGACAACTGTTGGAATATGCTTCTTGATAATCTAATTATCTTGTTGCATATCCCTAATATTTTGATTTGCTTGTTCCCATTACAGTTTGTCATAACAAGTGGCTAAGAGGACTGCGTGCCGATTAGTGTGGCAACTTGTTTGACAACACATAGGTCTAAGATTAGGTCGTCCTAGTCTAGTCCTAACCTCCTATAGATGATTGAACAAAACAACACCTCATATGCACAAAGCACCAACAGACTTGCTGAAGTCCCAAAAGGTTCTTCACAAAACTCGTCACCAGCAGACTTGTTGAATGCACTAAAGGACACCCTGAAGACTCGCCACCAGCAGACGTGCTACTGTGACAAAGTCCCAAAGGATTCCTCACTAGCAAAATTGTCAAGTGCATCTCGAAGACACCTTAAAGACTCACCAGCAGATCTGTCACAGTTTGAATGTTCACAACAACAAGCAGCAGTCTTTCTCTCAAGATAGACTTACCCTTGAACATCAGACCAGCAGACTTTATTCTGCACGTGCATCAGAGAAGTCAAGACTGCAGCAGATCAAGACACAAGACAAATGTATTCAGGATTCAAGAGATATTCAAATCCTCGTGAAGCCTGACATCATTGATACTGCAAGATCTTTTCTCTCTCCTGAGATTTGTAAAAAAAAATTCACTTTATCGGACAGATCACTCAGACAGTGCATCAGATGTCAGACTTACTTTTCAGGAACCTATCAATGACGGTCTGACAGGCAACCAGTTCAGGACCTTATGGACAAAAGACTTTACCCATCGGTCAAAGGTCCAGCTGAACAACACATCTCTATCCAGCGGATTTCAACATTCAACATCTCTAACGGATAGAAAGTACATCTTCAAAATCTCAACGATCATCTTGACAATGATCAACCAATATAAAAAGATATCTCTTCTACTCTTAAAAAGAGGGACATACGAACTATCGACGAGAAAACTACATCGACAACAGAGACAACCATAGTCTCTGTATCTGCATCAAGAACTTCAAAGAAGAAAAAGGATCGACAACGAGATCGTCTTCACCAACGTATCTCAGATCTCTGCATCCCAGCTGCAGTGACCTCACCTAGACCTTAGCATCTCATACTCTGTGATTTTCTAAGAGGAATCTCCGTGAAGAAGAGAAGAGACATCAGAGATCGTCTACAGTCAAGATTCTCGGCTTGGTTAAGAACCCAGTTCTTGATTTGAGTTCTTCATCCTTCTTCGAAAAACTCAGCCTTTAGCTCAAGCTTCAGAAACTCATCTCTCAAGCTAAAGGTCAAGTCGTTGATCAATTTGAAGATCAACCCATATGTTGCCTGAGGAAGAGGAAAAGTTGTCTGTATATATTACATTCATATCTTCAGATTTGTATTTCGATACAAATGTTGTTGATTGTGTAATAATCAATCATCTTAGGAGGTCGAGTGCTCTGCACTCATTCGTTCAGATATTTATTATCTGAACGAATAACCTTAGTGACTTCTCGTCACTGTTTCTCATCTGGTCTCCTATTGTCCTTTGTACTTAAGAGTTTGTCTATAAACGATTAAGTACAAAAACAGGGGATTGATGAAGATGAGAACATAAATTTTCATAGAGAGTCTAGGTAGATGTAATCTGTAATTTATCTTTGAATAAATTCAGATGTTTTTTCAATTATTCATCTTCCAATCTTTATCTCTCTATGTGCCTTTCATAAACTGTTTTATCTTTTGAAAAGGCACTACTCAATGATTTCCTAAAAACCTGCATTTTGGAAGAAGGATTAAGTATGCTGTTGTTCTGATCATTTAATCGTGTACAACTACTTAAGACTTCTTGAAACTCAAGCCTAAATATTTTTGTTGCATAAATTCTTTCTAAACATGCTTTAGTTTCATAGACGATTCACCAGCAGAGTTCATAACTCTAATGAGAGCAAGTCTGTTGTTCTGTTCTGTTCAGTTCTAAACCAATAGTAGACATGCTCTATAAGTTAATCGTCTATACCACTGAAACTCATATTTATTGCATATCCAAAAGAAAAGTTTTAATATGGTTTTAATGTGGTATTATAGGCTATGTACCCCCCCTCTAGCCTATTAGAGCTTTATTACAGACCAACAATTAGTATCAGAGCCTAACTCTTCAAGCTTTATGCCAGGTCTAACCACCTGAGAGTTTGATCCTCAAAAGCTCGTCCAAAATGCATGTCAATCTTTTTTTAAAAAAATAAGGATTTCATTGAGTCTTGTTTTGAAAAACCAGTTCATAATTAAATACTCTTTGTTTTTCAAAACTCAATCGAGAAAGATACTATTACCTTGATGATTGTAAGAATTTATTCATATGACAGATTTGTATATATCTATTGGCACTATGAATAACTTCTTTTCAGATGTGTTATAACTTCGATGGATGCTTCATAATAATGGAAATTGATATTCAAAATTCTCTTGATATAAGGCTAACGATTGATATCAATCTAACACCTTCTCGAGAGAAAATTTCTTAGTTAAAATTCTGCAACTCTTAGTGAAAGAATTTTATTTGATCGCGGATTCACCTTTTGAAAAAGATTAAGAGTCAAAAACTCTATATCATGAAAACTTTGATTGATCCCTCAGTTTTATGATATTTAGTTTCTGAGAACTTAGTCTATATTTCAGATAGACATCCATAATCAGCTGCTAAGAAACTTGAATTAAAGATTCCCTAAAAATGTTGCAAATGAAATCAATCCTTAAGTAACATCTACTACAGACACAATAGCTCAGATTCCTAAAGGCTCATTCGGGAAGATGTCTACATTGATCAGAACGAGAGTGTCAATAAAGATACTTTCCAAGTCTGGTGCTCCCTATCCGTTATGCACTGAGACCCAGGAGGATTAAGATATTCAAGATCATGTCCCTTCCTTCCCATTCCTTCTGATCTGATTGAAATACTTATTCATGTATCTTTTTATTATCTCTGGAGCTTCCTAAAGCTCACAAAGTGTTATTGATGATCTTCTTGATTTTCATTCAGGAATACAGATTTTCTCAAGATCATCCAGCGACCTTTGACTATCTCTCTGCCTGACTGATTTGCGATTTCCTCTCCTTTGCCTCAATCAAATCTTCTTCTTACTGGGTACCATGATTTATTTCAAATATCTGCTTCGTTTTTCCTCTTCTTTGATATTTAGGAATAAATCCTCACTGCAATACATTTATATTTGCATGCTCTGTTCATCTCTATTTTTCTTCTGCAAAAATAAATGCTTGAGTAATTGTTTATCATACTCAATTCTTTGATTCCTTTCTTCCTTTAAGTATGATATACATTACCAAACTGAATTGATGTCTTTTGTTCAAAGTTATCTTTGATCTGTTGTGTATCTGTAACATCAATTCTCCTTCTTTGATGATCCTTCTTGATGCTATGAACTTCATAAGCTCAGCTCTATGTGTTGACTTATAGGAGTTTCCACCTTAGTAGACTATGTGCAAACTACATGGGTATTCTTGCAATTTCTACGAAGGTTGAGGCAAAGCTCTTCGAAACTGACTACTTCTTAGAGCATAAGACCAATTTCTCTGATTCTCGGTAAAGTTAAACAAAATGCTTAAAAAGGTAAAACGTTTTTCTTCAAAAACTGTTTATGAAAAGTTGTTTTGTCAAATCCCACTGAAAAGTTGATTTGACAAATCAAAAACCTTTTTATCTTCTCAAGAAAGCCGATTTGTCTTTTCAATTTTCTTTTGGGCTTTCCAAGGAGAACAACTTACCGGATATCTAGGAATTGACTATCTCTCACTTAAGTCTCCATGACTTTACAGTGAGTAGATGAAAGGACCCTTCACACTTTATTAGTTCATCCTTTAGACCGGTTATTAGTCTTGCCTCAACAAGTATAAATAGAGACTTCCCTTCTTCTTCTCTATCACTTGCAAATTATCTCCAAACACTATGATAGACACTGATACAAAGCCTTTTCCTTCCAAAATGTTACTTAGGAGAATTCTTAGCGATAGATCAAGCCTCTCTCTCAACAACTTGGAATTATTCTTTCTATTCCCCAAAAGTTGTTTGGTTAGTTTTGAGGATTTCTCTTGTATGAAGAATTTCCTCAACAACCATTTAGCATGTCTCTCCCTGAACCCTTTGATCGTGCTCATGTCAGCCACCCCTTGTGAGAAATGTAGACTTTCTACATTTTCTCGTGCTGACATGGTTCTCCCTAGAGATCAGCACATATCACAGCAGCTGACTGATTTAAGGTAGTCCAGCTTGCTCGTGATGATCATCTGGGTTCTAGAGCTAGCTGAAGGGAGAAGGAAGAGCGGGCACCTGGATCTCAAATCTGCATTTTTCACAATGTAGAGATTCTGTTTGGCTACCTCGTTCGACCTTAGGCATCTTGATCTGGACCTATACTCCGTTTGGCAAATGGTTAAACGGATCTAGGTCCATAATCCTCATAAACTCCTTGTAACATTTTTATTTTTAGAATTGTATCAGGTGTTTAGATTAGTTGTTTAATAGGGATAGTTAAGTTATTGGAAGTTGTATTGAAACTTGTAATCTTTAGATCCTCTTTGTATTCGAGTATTTTTTTGATCTAAATGAAAACTTGTTCAAAACAACTTTACTTCATGTCTATCTGCCTTTGCTTGTACATCTTTAGATAGCATGAACTCCTGTGTTTGCTTATGGATTCTGGTCTTTATATGACAATATTCATTTTGGAACCACAACAGCAGGCACAACTCTGCTATTAACCCAACAGCAAACCAATCCTTAACCAAGTATCTCTATTCCACAAAATGACTATTCTGATAAGACAATCCCATGATCTATTCTTTAAATATTAGTCTTATTAAATCTGATAAATCATT
This sequence comes from Codonopsis lanceolata, assembly GCA_013146195.2. Classification (NCBI taxonomy): domain Eukaryota; kingdom Viridiplantae; phylum Streptophyta; class Magnoliopsida; order Asterales; family Campanulaceae; genus Codonopsis; species Codonopsis lanceolata. The sequence goes on along the minus strand of CM028381.1, from coordinate 119,890,245 downwards.
TCTTATGTGTGGCTCAGATGGCATAGAAGACTATAAATGCTTTATCAAAACTTCTAGTGCTTAAAAGACTAAGTTGATCTCTAGTTTAATGACAAATCTTTGCTTTAACTGCTATCATTACAACTAGATCAATTGGTTTCCTTAAACTCTTAAAAAGGAACCTTAATGTGTTTAAAAACTTCAATGATCACTTGTAGAAATCTCATAAGAAGAATCACTGTTGGAATTACAATCATCTTAGTTATGGATTTCTTAGAAAGGAATGCTTACCTTGCAACTCCTTTCCAGGAACTGAAGATTTCACCTTAACCCATGATGTTTTGGTGAATCTTCATTCTCATCTAAATCTTGGTCTTAAAACTCCCTCAGCAGACTCAATAACTGCTGTCGGTAGAATGACCTTCTAAGGAACTAGCAGCCACTCCTGTTTCTCACCTGCTGTTTCCTTTGTTCAAGACTACCCTGCTCGATATGTCATCTTTTTAAGTCTTGAACTATTGTCTTTCTCATCCCAAAAAGAAAGTCATCTTCTTAGCTGTTAACCTTGAAGTGATAGATATCTGCTTTTTCTCTGTCTTCAGAAAAACTTGGTATAAGTTGCTTGCTTCTTTGTGATACAAGCGCTTTAACCTAGGTGAACTATTGACTCTATGTCGCTTCTATTGCTCTACTCACACACCGGGATTCTGTTGAGGAAGAGCATGGTCATTAGCTAATCCATGCCGATGAAGCTTATGGTTTATCCTTCCAGAAGCCAAGGCACCCCAAACGGATAATCCTACTGAATAAATGCTCATTCAATTTGTTTATCATTCAATTGGTATTTGCAAACATTCATATCTACTGTATCACACTTATTCAGCAATCCTCTAGTCTGCTTAGCTCGTTAAATTACATTCTCTGTTAGCAGACTCCAAACCTTGCTGATTCTTCTTCATTAGTAGACTCTAAAAACTTTGCTTTAAGCATACTCAAATTCTGTTGATCACCCTCAATCAGCAAACCTTGTTCTATGCTGATTTTCTAGCTATTCTTATCATTCGAAAACGGCATATCTCGATATTTGCTGACCAATTTCTATATTCTTTGATATCAGCAAATCCTAGTCTCTGATCACCTTTTGCTCAAAATCAGTATCAGTAGACTTCCACTCTTTTTGAACACTGTATGCTCCAACAATTGGTATCAACTTATTGGTATCACAACAATTATATTGCTGACTCCTTAAGTGTGTTCAAGACAACTGATGATCATGCATCTCTACGGACTAATTCAGCGGAACTATCCCTGCTGAACACTCTTGGATTATCAGTTGAACCAGCAGACTCGAAACTCTGCTGGACATTCCCAAATAGCAGACTCTCAATTCTGCTGTTCCCTCTTTTGCATCAGCACTCCTTACACTCTTCTGAAACCAGTCATCAAAATTGGTTTCAGACTCTATGCTGATCAACTTTGTGTAACGATATCTTTGACATAAAACGTTTAGAAATATTGATAGGATTTCAAAAATGTGTACTTCACAAATCTTTCTAAAAGAGTGATTTCAAAACATATTTCTTGTTCTGGAATGACTAGAAGACTCAGGAGATTACTGAAGACTGTGTGGATGACTCAGAAAGCCCTGAAAGTCTCTTCTAGTAAACAAGGAACAAAACTGTTTTACAAAACATTTTCTTAAAAAGATTCTTTTTAAATGTTTTTGAAAATTATTTATGTTCCAAAATTCTATAGATTTGGGAGATTGCTGATGATTGTGTAGATGATTCAGAATGCCACGTAAATTATCTATTAGGATTTTTGGAATCTTAAAAACCTATCCTAATTTCTAAACTTATTTTGAGTAAAATTTGCTATATTATCATTTTTGTTCATAGATATCGACACATCTCAATTTCAACACCCTTAGCCTTCATTTTCTTTTTGTCGGTATTGAAATTCTCGATTTAAGTCACATAGTTGTCCAAATTCATATTCCCTAGAAGTGACTTAATATCGCAATCATGAATCGACGCCTCTCCAAGAAACACGTCCACTCAAAATCGAGCTTTTAAATGATTACTTCGCCGTTTCTCATTTCAGTCATTTACTGCTCTACAGTGGATACTCAAACGACGGTTCTTGATTATCGTGTTCTTCCTGCATCTTCTCAGAAAGTAATGCATATAATCATGCTCATTGAAGATATTTTGATTTGTTATCTCTCTCAATCGTTATCCTTTGTCCTCTCTTCAACAATTGATACGATTGCTATTAGTGTTCTTCTTTTTCTCCTCAGAAAGTCTCCATGGCCGCATCTTCTTCCAATAGCGTCTCCAACCCTATTGCCCCTCTTGAATCTTCCTTCGTCACCAAAGTAGGCCATCAATCCTACATTCTTGGTAGCACGATTCAAGGAGAACTATTTCTCCTTGACAATACTGTTGGAGCAAAGATTTTAGATCTTTTCCACAGTTCTGGACTCGTCTCCATCCTCACATTTCGCGAAGAATTCTACAGTCTTCGATTGGTCGATGAATTCTACTCGAGGATGCAACTGACAAGAGATTGTAAGAGCCTCCACGGTCGTATTCGAGGTACTGATCTCGTCCTCAATGCCCACAGCTTGTCAAGAGTCTTCAACCTTCCCTCTGTTGGACCTGACTCTATCAATGATTATGTTCTCAATGAATCATGGCTGCACCGTACTGGTTACCAATCTTTCGATGACTACAGTACATGGGAAATTCTCAATTATCCTTTGGACATGTACTGTGTTGGTGAAATTCTGAGCCAATGCCTTCTGTTTCATGAACCAGGTTCAGGAAGCGACACAAGAAGACTTCGAAACCTTACTGTTGTAGTTCTTGACTCTCATGTCATCAATTGGTCTGAATTACTCTTCTCTCTCATCTGTCGGTCTGTTCTGCGAAGACGAGTGAATGGATTTGCTATTCACAAGTACGCTAGGATTATTAGCTATTTCCTATGCTCCTACCACACCATTCGTTCCATGATTCACGAGGACGAACGCCTTCCTGTTACTGAGACCTGCTGATCACTAAAGACTTGTTCGGAAACAGAAGCTTTTCTGATCAGAATAGAAATTATTCCTTAAACTCTAGCACTGGTAGTTTTGGTCCTTGCCCCTCGAAATTTTTCCTTAAGCTTTTCTTCAATATTATTACTACTTTCTTGCTCCTTGTCGCATTGTTCTTCTCTACAGTCTACCGTCCTTCCTCTATTTCTTTCTTTGCTTGCAACTGTTCTTCACCACTCCATTTTATTGCTTGCAACCAATAAGGAGGAGAGTATTTGAGGAGGAGAGCATTTATGTGACTCCTAATTAGCCTTAAGGAAAGTCACCTTAAGGAGGAGAGTCTCAATTATGTGACATGACATTGTTGTGACATTGCTACGATTACCGTCACAATCTTAGGAGGAGAATTTGCCCAACCCTTCTTTAATGGAAGACACACGATGATGTGAATTTTTTCCCCTGAACTGATTCTTTGTGGATCATGTTCTAAGCCTTTGTGGCATTTCTGTTGAAACATTTTTTTAATGCTAAAACATCTCTGCTGAGTCCTATTTTCAACAGAGATTCTATAGTGTTTCAATAGCAAAATCAAACGTTTTCATCAATATTTTTTGATTTAAATGTTTTATTTTTATCATCAACAATTGGTACCAACAGCAAACCTTAACTATTTAATTGATTTTCAAAATAAGGTTTTGCTATCCTTTCTTGCTAAAACAATTCTTCATATATAAATATTTTATGCAAGAAAGGAACTCAAAACTTTTTAGATCCTGCTCAAATCTTTCCAAAAACATTAAGTGATCTAAACTGCTTTTCTCATCTACTGCTTTACCTGTTATGTACTTTGATTTATCGAGTCTGTAATAGTAGTAGTAGACTATACAAAGCTATCGCTCTTGTAATTATCAACATAGGGCATGCCTGGATATAAAATGATCATTCATTGTAGGCATGTTATTGCTATGCTTTGATAAAATGCCTAAGTGCTTTGTATATGTCATTTTGTAATGGTTCCAAGCAAATAGGAGGAAATTGTTGGAATATGCTTCTTGATAATCTAATTATCTTGTTGCATATCCCTAATATTTTGATTTGCTTGTTCCCATTACAGTGTGTCATAACAAGTGGCTAAGAGGACTGCGTGCCGATTAGTGTGGCAACTTGTTTGACAACACATAGGTCTAAGATTAGGTCGTCCTAGTCTAGTCCTAACCTCCTATAGATGATTGAACAGAACAACACCTCATATGCACAAAGCACCAGCAGACTTGCTGAAGTCCCAAAAGGTTCTTCACAAAACTCGTCACCAGCAGACTTGTTGAATGCACTAAAGGACACCCTCAAGACTCGCCACCAGCAGACGTGCTACTGTGACAAAGTCCCAAAGGATTCCTCACTAGAAAATTTTCAAGTGCATCTCGAAGACACCTTAAAGACTCACCAGCAGATCTGTCACAGTTTGAATGTTCACAACAACAAGCAGCAGTCTTTCTCTCAAGATAGACTCACCCTTGAACATCATACTAGCAGACTTTATTCTGCACGTGCATCAAAGAAGTCAAGACTGCAGCAGATCAAGACACAAGACAAATGTATTCAGGATTCAAGAGATATTCAAATCCTCGTGAAGCCTGACATCATTGATACTGCAAGATCTTTTCTCTCTCCTGAGATCTGTAAAAAGAATTCACTTTATCGGATAGATCACTCAGACAGTGCATCAGATGTCAGACTTACTTTTCAAGAACCTATCAATGACGGTCTGACAGGCAACCAGTTCAGGACCTTAAGGACAAAAGACTTTAGCCATCGGTCAAAGGTCCAGCTGAACAACACATCTCTATCCAACAGATTTCAACATTCAACATCTCTAACGGATAGAAAGTACATCTTCAAAATCTCAACGATCATCTTGACAATGATCAACCAATATAAAAGGATATCTCTTCTACTCTAAAAAAGACGGACAGACGAACTATCGACGAGAAAACTACATCAACAACAGAGACAACCATAGTCTCTGTATCTGCATCAAGAACTTCGAAGAAGAAAAGGGATTGACAACGAGATCGTCTTCACCAACGTATCTCAGATCTCTGCATCCCAGCTGCAGTGACCTCACCCAAACCTTAGCATCTCATACTCTGTGATTTTCTAGGAGGAATCTCCGTGAAGAAGAGAAGAGATATCAGAGATCGTCTACAGTCAAGATTCTCGGCTTGGTCAAGAACCCAGTTCTTGATTTGAGCTCTTCATCCTTCTTCGAAGAACTCAGCCTTTAGCTCAAGCTTCATAAACTCATCTCTAAAGCTAAAGGTCAAGTCGTTGATCAATTTGAAGATCAACCCATATGTTGCCTAAGGAAGATAAAGAGCTGTCTGTATATATTACATTCATATTTTCAGATTTGTATTTCGATACAAATGCTGTTGATTGTGTAATAATCAATCATCTTAGGAGGTCGAGTGCTCTGCACTCATTCGTTCAAATATTTATTATCTGAACGAATAACCTTAGTGTCTTCTCTTCACTGTTTCTCATCTGGTCTCCTATTGTCCTTTATACTTAAGAGTTTGTCTATAAACGATTAAGTACAAGAACAGGGGATTGATGAAGATGAGAACATAAATTTTCATAAAGAGTCTAGGTTGATGTAATATGTAATTTATCTTTGAATAAATTCAGATGTTCTTTCAATTATTCATCTTCCAATCTTTATCTCTATGTGCCTGTCATAAACTGTTTTATCTTTTGAAAAGGCACTACTCAATGATTTCCTAAAAACCTGCATTTTGGAAGAAGGATTAAGTATGCTGTTGTTCTGATCATTTAATCGTGTACAACTACTTAAGACTTCTTGAAACTCAAGCCTAAATATTTCCGCTGCATAAATTCTTTCTAAACAGGCTTTAGTTTCATAGACGATTCACCAGCAGAGTTCATAACTCTGCTGAGAGCAAGTCTGCTTTTCTGTCCTGTTCAGTTCTAAACCAACAGCAGACATGCTCTATAAGTTAATCGTCTATACCATTGAAACTCATATTTATTGCATATCCAAAAGAAAAGTTTTAATATGGTTTTAATGTGGTTTCATAGGCTATTCACCCCCCTCTAGCCTATTAGAGCTTTATTGCGGACCAACAATAACAAAAAAATGGGGCTGGGGGTATTTTATTATTGCTTGATTTTGCTATATATATATGTTTGCTTTATTTATGTCGCAAATTTTTTTAAATAAATGTATATATTCTTTTATTCTGTCATATTATTTGTACATCCATACATGTTTGCATCTTCTTTCCTTTAATATCAATACGCTTGTTTTTTTTCTCTTCTCTTTTATATTTATTTGGCTTCCTGTGTGTGTATATAATTTTCAATTCTAAAAAAAATATAGTTTAAAAAAAAAAGAAAAAAATTTTCGTTTTACAAAATAAAGAAAAATAAAAAAAGAGTTTTCAAAAAAAAGGGAAAGAAATTTGTTTTCTAAAGTAAAAGAAAAAGAATTCATCTCTTTTCAAAAAAAAAAGTAAAAAGAAACTCATTTTCTCAAAGCAAAAGGAAAAAAAATCGTTTTTGAAAAAAAAGTTTTTCATTAAAAATATATATAATAATAATAATTTCGTTTAAAAAAATGAAAAAAAAAAGCAAAAAGAAAATTATTCGTTTTTTCAAAAAAAAAAAAAACTTGAAAAGGTTAAATGAGGATAAAAGACAAGAATAAAACAAGAGGGGGTCTAAGTGTTAAAGGGGAAAAGGTTAAAGATTAAAGTGTCAAAAGTTAGAAAGTGACTATGATCATTTGTTGTGGGCGCGATGCCCAAATTGTCTTTGGGCAGCGCTAACCCCCTTCCTACGTGGCTCATTCCCATTTTGAACAATTTTGTCCGATGTTGAGTCCATTTTATCCATCGGGTTGCCCATTTTTACCGATTGGTGCACCCATTTTTCCTATTACTCCACATTTAAAAAAAAAATCATCAAAAACAAAAAAATCTTCTTTCCTTTAAATCTTGTGTTGTGTTTATACATATTATGATCTTTGTTGTTTTTCTTTAGTACCACTAACAATTTTGCAGAGGCTGAAAAATAAAAAAATTTGACTATTATCATTTACTCTCCTGAAAGGGTTGTCCAGAGGTACGTAATCATCACAACCCATTTCAAGGATCGCAAAAAAAAAAAAAGAGAAAAAGGGGGAGTTTTCTAATAAAAAAAATTATGTGTAATACTTAGTTCTCTTTTTTTTAAGTAATAATAATAATAATAATAATAATAATAATAATAATAATAATAATAATCATTTGAAAAAAAAAGATTTTTATTTTCTCAAAGGAAAAAAATCTCTATTCTTTCAAATTCAAAATTTTAAAAAAAGATTAGCAAAATGAAAATTTCTCTGTCAGAGAAGAACTACGATGACCTGAGCCTCGAAATAAGGAACGTAGGCAACCTTCGGGTTCGGTTAAATGCTTTGATTTACTCTTAAAAAAAATGGGTGTTTTCTATGTGTTTTCCTTTTTCTAAAAACATGTAAAGACATGAAATCTCCTCACCATTATACTCAATTGTCATTTCTAAATTCATCTTCCTTCTTAACCTTTCATAAATGCATCATTACTTGATAAGTGCATCATTCACTTTTGATTTCAAAAAAAATTTAGTAAGTCCTACTTTGAGATGTCAAGGTCTGCCACTTCTAAAAAAAATGAAAAAAAAAAGAAGCAAAAAAGAGAAAACATGAAGAAAAAAAAAGGGACCGATAAGGAGCCAGGGAAGAAAGGAAAGCTCGGAGAGCCAAGAAGCCAAAAAAGCATAAAAGTCTGGAAAGCTGACAAATCCAGAAAAGCCAGACAACTCAAGCATCATACGCAACAATTCAGGACTAGGGGCTTTCAAACCCTAGGGGTATCTCTTTTGCCCGTATTGATGCCTATAGCCCATCCTTGCAAGAGTATGCTCACGAATCTATTTGGTCTCCGTTATTTCAAAAGTCCAATCAAGTTCTCAAATCGAGCTTTACAAAGGTATTTATCTATATTCAAGTTTGGTAAAATTCTTGCTTCTCCTATATTAGCTTGTCGAGTCTTCTTCTCGATCTCTGAGCACCATCTATCGCCGAAATATCTGTTATATGAAGAAAAAAAATGACGAGTCGACTCATGTAAAAACATGATAAAACTACACGGGTTGATAATAAGTCATTTCGCAATATGGACCCATAAACCATTAAAAATATAAGTTCGATAAAACAACCTTCTATCTTGGTAAAAGGTCATCTTCGACCCATTGCGATCGAGCTATTAGTAGCACACTAGGGGCTTCCAACCATACACCAAACCTCTTCCAAATACCTGAACAAATCCACCATATACCAAAACATAACCATCTCTAAGATCCAACTTCCCAAAACTGGGGCTGCTTTACCCTTATATATAGATCCATCAAGAGTGACCACCTTTTTATCCCAAGAGAGAGAAGACAAATATCTTTTCAAGAACTCTCCCAAATTGCTCCGAGAGGTCAATAAAAAAAATGAAGAAAGAAAAAAAAAAGTGCAAGGTTGAAATTAAAAAAAAAAAAAAAGAGCCTATGCATTAAAAAAACAGAGAAGAATAAAAAAAGAGAGAAAAAAAAAGCCTCTCCTGAGCAATTTCCTCAAAATCTTTCTATCGCAACAAAAAAAAAACCAATCACTCTTGGACAACCCCATGACCCACAACCAAAGCCAAAAATCCAATCTCCCAACCATACTCACAACCAGGTCCAGAAACCAACTTCCCATCCAAACCCATAACTTAAAAGGCCAGCCAATGATCGCTTTGCGATCGCATTTCCGAAAATAACCAAATCCACATCCTAAAATGCCTTTGAGCAAAAGGCCAATCAAATCCTCAACCCTAAAGCTAATCTATCCCAAATACTTAAACACTATACCCTAACCTAGTTGCCACCTATAGCTCTGTTTCAATCGGTTATACCGTGATCTGGGTACAGGACATAACTCCTTGCTAAAGACATATAAAATTATCAAAAGACAAATGTTAAGTAAGGTCTATGAAACTTGTGATACTCGGCAATAAACTCTGGATCATGACTCTTCTTTTGTCCATTAGAGTCATCCTTTTTCTTTGAGCATACTCATTTCTATCTCCCACAAAAAGTTTCTCCAAATCGAGTCTTTCTAGGGTTGTCTCTAGTTAATCTCTTCAGGAACTTTCCCGTCTCATCTTACAAAATATGGTTCATCGAGTCATCCTGGGGCTTCTCCCGCCAAACGCATTGGATAGATAAAGGCTCATCATCTCTAGAAACAACTGTCCTTTCCATCTCGCCTGAAGAAACGAAGAAGCTACAAAACCGTGATCGCTCAAGAATAAGCGGGTTATCATCGTATGCATTGAAAGATCGGCTCCCTATGAGGTAAAAGCTCACTAGGTTGAAAACCTGAAAGGGCGGCCTAGGAACCACAAAAAAAAAGAAAAAAAAAAGAAAAACAAAGTGATCACTCCGAGGCGTCGATTAGTAGGATTTACTGATCTTTTGATTGAATTCCTTTTTTGAATGATGCACTAGTAAAAAGACTGAAAAGCAACTCTAAACTTCACCAACCTCCATCTAAAAAATCACCATCAACTCCTATACTCATAACCCTTCAAATCCAACCAGAAGCCACATCTCAAGCTATTATATTACATTTCCATCACCTTGCCTTATCTTGTCTTAACATGTTTAAGAAACGGATAGCACACATGTATTTTCAAAAGCCCATTTTGAAGGAGAGAAAAGTTTCTTCATTTGCATGCTTGCATCTTCTTTTTGCATCCTTTTATTGCATCTTATCAGGTCTTCTGTCACATCAGCCCTTGGAAAAATATAAATGTTCTACCAGCATCTTGCCAAGGACCACTTCCCAAAGATCCTTATCAGCATCATCAAAAGCTACACAAGTCGATCATCGACAGCATTCCGCCACAAAGCTTCATAATCATCGCTTCTCCTATGCTGGGATAAGCACATTTTAAAAAATCTGCATCGCTTTCCCTATGCTGGGGAAAACCCGTTTTCAAAAGCAGCATCGCTTTCCCTATGTTGGGGAAAGCCAGTTTTCAAAAACAGCATCGCTTTCCCTATGTTGGGGAAAGCCCATTTTCAAAAACAGCATCGCATTCCTTATGTTGGGGAAAGCCCGTTTTCAAAAACAGCATCGCTTTCCCTATGCTAGGGAAAGCCCGTTTTCAAAAACATCATCGCTTTCCCTATACTGGGAAAGCCCGTTTTTTTTTAAAAAAGCGACATCGCTTTCCCTATGGTAGGGAAAGCCCATTTTCAAAATCAGCATCGCTTTCTCTATGCTGGGGAAAGCCCGTTTTCAACAACAACCTTGCTTTCCCTATGATGGGAAAGCCCATTTTCAACAACAACATCGCTTTCCCTATGCTGGGGAAAGCCCGTTTTCAAAAAGCAGCATCACTTTCCTTATGCTGAGGAAAGCCCGTTTTCAACAACAGCATCGCTTTCTCTATGCTGGGGAAAACCCGTTTTCAACAACAACATCGCTTTCCCTATGCTGGGGAAAACCCATTTAAAAAGCAGCATCGCTTTCCCTATGCTGTGGAAAACCCGTTTTAAAAGCAGCATCGCTCTCCCTATGCTGGGAAAAAGTGCGTTTCAAAAAGGTTCCATCGCTTTCCCTTTACTTGGGAAATCGCGTTTTAAAAAGGTTCCATCTCTTTTCCTATGCTGGGGAAAGTGCATTTTGAAAAGTGTCGTCGCTTTCCCTATGTTGGGGAAAGCTCGTTTCAAAAGGTTCCATCGTTTTCCCTATGTTGGGGAAATCACGTTTTAAAAAGGTTCCATCGCTTTTCCTATGATGGGGAAAGCGCATTTTAAAAAGATTCCATCGCTTTCCCTATGCTGGGGAAAGCGCGTTTTAAAAAGTGTTATCGTTTTCACTATGCTGGGGAAAGCGAGTTTTGAAAAAGGGTTGCATCGCTTTCCCTGTGCTGGGGAAAGCGTGTTTTGAAAAGTACCATCGCTTTCCCTATGCTGGGGAAAGCCCATTTTAAAAAGCATCATTGCTTTCCTTATGCTGGGGAAAACGCGTTTTGAAAAGTGGCATTGCTTTCCCTATGCTGGGGAAAGCGCGTTTTGAAAAAGGGTTCCATCGATTTCCCTATGCTGTGGAAAGCGCATTTTAAAAGGTTGCATCGCTTTCCCTATGCTGCGGAAAGCGCGTTTTGAAAAGGCATTCCATTGCTTTCCCTATGCTGGGGAAAACGCGTTTTCAAAAGCAGCATCGCTTTCCCTATGTTGGGGAAAACGCGTTTTGAAAAGGGGTTCCATCGCTTTCTCTATATTGGGGAAAGCGCGTTTTGAAAAAGGGTTCCATCGCTTTCCTATCTTTGGCGAGCGCGTTTTGCATCGCTTTCCTATCTTTGGGAAAACGTGTTTTGAAAAAGGGTTCCATCGCTTTCCCTATGCTGGGGAAAGCGCGTTTTTAAAAGTGGCATCACTTTCCCTATGCTGGGGAAAGCGCGTTTTTAAAATTGGCATCGCTTTCCTTATGCTGGAAAAACCATGTTTTAAAAGTAGCATTGCTTTTCCCTATGCTAGGGAAAACACGTTTTGAAAAGTAGCATCGTTTTTCCTATGCTGGGGAAAGCGCGTTTTGAAAAGTGGCATCATTTTCCCTATGTTGGGGAAAGCGCGTTTTAAAAAGTGGCATCGCTTTCCCTATGCTGGGGAAAGCGCGTTTTGAAAAGGTCCCATCAGTTTTGCCTATGCTGGGCGAAACGCACCATCCATCCCACCCAGTGCTTGTTGTTTGTTTGCATGAGGCCGAACTACGTTTGATCTGATTCCTTTTATTAAGGGATACGTAGGCAGCCTATTTACATAGGTCCGACCATCAGAGCATTTTATTGCATATCTGCTTAAAAACTATGACAACTTGTTATAACCGACTAAATATGTCTAGGGTATGTGAGATTGGAGCTACTACATTATAAACTATTGCATCCATAAATTGTCGCATTTGCATATCTCCCCATTATAATTGAACAAAATTTGGGAGTCTATTTATTATCAACGATGTTCGTTTACTCAGTAAGCTTCGGGTTACCCGTAAACTCCATTGTTGAGGGGCTCTGCAGATACCCCAATTTCATACCCTGGTATGTAACATGACATAAAATATCAAGAACTGTTAAAATGACTAGCGGATGTCAAGTTATAGGGTTTAGAATGCAAAAAGTGTAAAAGAAATGAAAGGATGCATGAACAGTAAATTGCTGGGGCCAAAGTGCAAAAAGGTTGAAAGAAAAAGCTCCTGGCGCCACCCACAAGCCCTTCTGGCACGACGCCCACCCCCTCTATGGGTGGCGCCCAATAGTGCTCAATGCACTGTAGCTTTTTGCTTTCGGTACAATCTCTTAAGAGCGTGGTACAAGCCGGTGAAGCTCAGAAAAGAAAACTTAATGCCGAAGGAGTCGCTCCTCTAGCCTATAAATAGAAGGCCCCAGCTTCAGAATTTGAAACGGAGAAAATTTCACACACTTCACACATCGCTTATGCTTTATGCAGAGAGTGATCGATCTGAGAGATATCCCTCCTATAAGCCTCAAAACTCCGTCAAATCTCCCCTAAACACAAAACCAACCGGTCAAAGTAAACCTTAGCCTCCCCGCTAGGTTTCCACCCTATTTCCCCAGTCCAAAAATTCCAAAAAGAGCAGTTGCCCTACCCGAATCCAGAGGCCAAATCTGCAAAAGGCAAGTAGTTGCTCTGTCCAATTTTTGCCAACAGCAAGCAAACAACAGCAAAACGCAAGCAATTGCTCCGCATGTTTCCCGGTGCCAGAAAGCAACTTTCGGAAGCAGTTACTTTGCCCGAATCTCCACAACAATAAAAGACTCCCTCTCTCGGAAGGACAGAGCGAGCACACCCTACGCTCTTAAAGGTAAACCTTTAAGATGTTTTATAAAAAGTGCTATTTTCAGTCGGCCCGATGTAAAAAATATAAGCAGTTATGCTGCCCGAATTTCTATAGAAAATAGCACTAAAAGAGCCATTATTATGGCCAAATATTTATAAATGTATTTGTAATTCTTAGAAAGAAGCGGTCGCAAGTCTGTAATAATGTAGATACAGATATATATGTTTAAATGCTTTATTTCATTTGCTAAATAAATATAATAAAAGCATATTTTAGCCAAAAACTATTTTTGAGACCGAAAGGGCGAGTTGGGTGCCTAACACCTTCCCACCTCGTAACTTAGCTTTAGAACCCTTTTTACAAACTCTGGTTATTTTTGGTTTTTCTTTATTTCTCCTTAAAATAAAGATAACGACTCTGTTACAACATTTTGGATCACAGTGAGGCCCGCAACATCATTTTTTTGCACTTTTTCGCTTTCTCCTAAATAAGGGAAGATGAGAATAAAAAGGGTGATGCATTTTCTGTATCTTGGTTTTCCCATAAACAAGGGAGGATGAGATACGGAGAAATCAAAAGCACTCATAGTGATCCAAAATGAACCTAAGTCCACAGTGAGGCAGGGCGTGTTCCCACGCGCCTTCGCAACATCTTTTTTTTTTTTTTGACACTTTTTCGTTTTCCCTTAAATAAGGAAAGATGAGAATAAAAAGGGTGATGCTGGTTTTCTGTATCTTGTTTTCCCCTAAACAAAGGAGGATGAGCTACGGAGAAATCCAAAACACTCATAGTGGACTAAAACACACTCAGTGACCAAAGCGTATTCAACGCGCTTTCGACAACACACTTTTTGCACTTTTAATTTCGTCTTCCCCTAAACAAGGGAGGATGAGATGAAAAGAGTGATGTCCTTCCGCAACTCGCGTTCCCTTAAAAAAGGGAGCGCGGGATCCGGGAGAATCCGGGGCACTCACACTTCCACAATTCCTAACAAGTAAACATGAACACGCCCAACTAACAAGCACCTAACTGACTACGCACCCACTTTCTCTCCTTTCTCTCTCTATCTCTCTTTGATTTCAGTCTCGTTGAACCGTTAATCGAAAGAAAGAAATAATAAATTAAAATTTCATTTTATTGCATCAAAGAGGCCACTGTTGCAACCCAAGCTCTAGTTTTTGACTTGAACCAAATATCAGTAAGTAAATTAACTCTTCATTTTATTTCACAACCAGATTTAGTAGTTCCTATGTTTTGAAAGGTTTTATATTCACTTGATCTTAACAGCAAGAAGAAGTGAATTATAAGAGAACTACGAGGTATTTCGGTTTGAGGAGCCAAGGAAGAGGAATAACGATGCCTAAATTGCGGGCGTCGTCGTAACCAACAATGCCTAAATTGCGGGGCGTCTAAACTTACGAGGCCTAAATTGCAGGGTGTTAGAATTTACAACGCCTAAATTGCGGGCGTCGGAACTTACGATGCCTAAATTACGAGCATCAAAATGGAGAAGTATACCATGCTGCTTTAGACTAGGGTGAAGAGAAAATGACATCAAATGTGTTAGGATTTTGGAGGCCCATTGTAATTGGGCAGCCTCCTAATTATTTGAGAGCCCTTTGTTTTTTGAGCAGCGCCTAATCTCCTTGTGCAGCCCATATGGTCTTTTGCGTATTCTGGAAGCCTCCATATTGTTGGTGACGTGTCCCTCGTTACCCTTTTCCTTTGGGTGTGCTGTCCCTCCAGCCGTCATATATATATCTCCCTTCCGTCATTTGCTGGTAAGAGCAACCACAACAATACCAATTACAAACTCTCTAAAACTCATTTTAGAGATTTTTAGCTCCAATTCAATCTACAATGGGAGTCCAAACTAACTCTCCATTTCTAAAATCAACTAAATAACTCTTCTAATTTGAAGAGTTGTTTACCTTGAATAGTAACATTTATCCCTCTCCAAAAACAAACAAGGTTACTAGTATTTTCCAATTAATATTTCATCATGTTAAAATTTATTTTATTAAAAATTAATTACGTCATTCATTCTGAGAGTTAAAAGTTTGAAATTCAATTTTTTAAAAATAAAATGTCATTTTTAGTAGTCTATTAGTAATAAAATGATATTTTTATGCCTTCATTTTTTAAAGTGAACTTTTTAACTAAAACATTTCAAAATTGAATAGTGAACTCTTTACCCAAAACAGAATGAGTATATCACTTTTTTTTTCTTGATGCTTTTTTTTTCGTTGCAAGCAATTGAAACATCCCAAAAAAGAATTTTTTTTGTTACTACATCATCATAAATTTTTATTTATCAATAATATAGATCTAGAAAGATACATATTTTATTTACTTCCTCATTCAAGTTATTTCACTTTTGGATGTTTCCGAAATAGTTTACTTTCAAAAATTAAGGCATAACATAGTCATTTTATTACTAATAAACTATTAAAAGTGTCATTTTCTTAAAAAAATTGACTTTCAAAAGAGGAATCTTTGTTCGGGACGGAAGGAGTACATTTTATGAATTTGAAATATAAAACATTTCAACAAATTGTGGTGGAAAAATAGAAATAAAAATGATGAAAAATATATTTGTAATTAGGTTTGTTAGTTGACATTTGAGAGATTTTAAGTTTTTAGAGAAATATAGAGAGTAATTGTTGGAGTGGATTCTTTTTTGGAATGTTAAAAAAGTGTAATTGGAACAAAAAACGATGTGTTTGAAGAATAGTTTAGAGATCCACCATTGTGGATGCTCTAAGTAAGGGAATAGAATATAGAGAGAGAGAGTATACAGAGTGTGCAGAGCTGTGAGATCTTTTCTGCAACCTTTTCCCTACCCCTTTGCCTCTCACCTTCATTCCGGTATCTAGGTTGGATACTCACTCCGTCACCATTTTCGTAGAGAGTTTATGAGTGATAGAAAGATACCTTGCTCCAGCCAATCTTTGTGAGGGCTGGCTGTGTGATACAGAGTGAGGTGTCTTTTTGGGTAGGGGTTCTATGGGTTTGGTGATCTGTTCTCTTCGATTGTCTTCTCTAGTCATCTGCTCAGTTTAGTTGCCAGAGGTTGTCGGCTGGGCCTGTTCTCATTGTGGCTCTAACCTTGTGAGTCAGAGCTGCTGGTTCCTTTGGACTCGTTGGTGGATATGGCCGGTGAAAGGGTTACTGAGCCGAAGAGAGTGTAGCCGAGGTCTTTGTGACTGATTATGGTGAGTCGTGCTTGGAAAACGGTGGTTACACACTTTCCTTCGTCGCTATACTTTTCTTAGCGTGTTATCCTTTCTATTTATCTCTAATCCTTTGTCTACAGATTTCCTTAGTTCAGTTTCTATATTCTTATTATAGACTAAAGGTGATTTCTAGACTAATGGTTTGTTGCAGGGGCTGTTCCCAAAGGTGTGAGTTGGTCTTCGATTTATACTCCCAGACTAGGTTCCCTTTTATCCCCTCCCAATGTGTGTAATTTTTCGTAATCTAGGATTCTATTTCTGTACGAGTCTGTCCTGGCAGAAATCGTGGAACGAATGCACAACATTGGTATCAGAGCCTCCCACATCCTCGTACCATGAATCGGTAGAGTTCCCTTCAATTCAAAAATATTTTAGAAACTCTCTTCTAGAGTTTTATTGGTAACCTTCGATTACCCTTGCTTGTCTTTTACTTTCCTTTATTAGAACAGTTGAAATATTTTCGTTATTTCTCTTCTTAGATTTGTTGCTCTGTTTATTGTTCCAGATCTGTTATGTTTGAGTGGTTTTATTTATGCTTCATTGGTGTTATATTTTTCCCGCTTTAGTATTGCTTGCTTTCTGTTATTTTGAAAATATCTGTTTTTCAAAACCTTGGATATTATATTACTGTTCTGTGCTCTTTTGGTGTTTTGATTATTTCTGTGATAATCTTTTGAAATGACTACTTATTATGGTTTGGAACCCTTTAATGGCAAAAATGATTTTTCTATTTGTCAACAAAAAATGAAAAGTGTTTTGATTAAAGAAAAAGTTTTCAAAGTCATAACTAGGGGTGTAAGTGGTTCGGTTTGGTTTGTTTTATCCCAAAACTACAAATCGAACCGCCTCCTAGTGGTTCCAAAAATCTCAAACCAAACCGAAATGAGTAAGACTTAGAACCGAATCGAACCGAACAATGGAATTAAATTATATAAATTAAAAATCTCAAACCGAATCGAACCGAGTAAGACTTGGTTTATATAAATTATTTTGAATGAAATTAACCAACATTAAAAATAACAATGAAAATAAGATTTTAATTTGGAATTAACATCAAAATTAGGAAATAACCTACTAATAACAAATTATCATAACAAATTCTAAAATAAATACAAACAATGGAAGAAATAATAGTTCTCCAACAATTAAGATTTTGTTTGGTTTGGTATCCGTATATATATATTATAAATAAATCAAAGGTTCAAAATAGTTAATAAATGTAATAGAATATATATTATATAATAAATAAATAAAAATATATAAGGTGATTTGGTTCGGTTCGGTTTGGTTTGGTTCGATACCAAAAATCGTGAACCGAATCGAACCTCGTGGGTTTTCAATTTTTGAAACCGAAACCGAACCATCTTCGACCAAAATCGAACAAAACCGACTTGTTTGGTTCGGTTCGGTTCGGTGGTTCCGATTTACGCCCCTAGCCATAACACATAATTTTTCAAAAGATACATCAAAAGAAGCTATTCGTGAAATGAACGAAAGTGTACTCATCTCTTATCTTGAACTTGACCGTTCCGGTTATGCGGAAATGTGGTAAACACAGACATGCAAAACGTCTTTGGGAAAAATTAGAAGAACTTTACTTTAAGAAAACTCTGCCATATCATTGCTATAATCACATAAACCATATTAGGAGCTCAATTGAGCCTCGAAAGCATACATGTCAGAACATGAATATCAAATCATTCAAAGTCTTGAAAAGCTAGTATTCTAGTCACGCAAACTACAACTGTCGTAAGGATCGAATATGGAGTCGGTATTGTTCAATAGCTCCCTAATCTCAACTCCGTTGTGTCATTGCTATAAATTCGACCAATTAGGACTTGAATACTATATGTATCCTAAGTATCCTTTCTATGTTTTTGATTTCGATCCTAGCTAGACTCTAAATCCCATAGAAACCATAGCAATTCAAGTTCATGACTTCACCAATAGTGAAACCCTAGATTAACAATTTCCAAGGTAAACCCTAGATCAATTGATTACCTTATTAACCTCGAATTTAGACCCTATTTAGATTCTTATAACATGAATACCAACTCATATAACACATATGAAAAACAGGGTAAAGTTCATCACAAAGCAAACCAAGGGAAGATCATGTTCTAAGCAAGGTAAAGTACTTATCTAGCATGGAATCAACTTGATAACAAATCTAGCATGCAAGGAAACCTAGCATACAAAATATCTGGGGATTAGTAGCTTACCTGAGCCTATAAAAGGCCGGAGAAATGTAAATAAATCAGGGATTATGACTCTACAAGTCAAGAGCTTCGATTTGTGTGGTCTTGAATCAACGTCGGGTCGCTAGAGCTTCGGGAAGGCACTATTCACTCACCAATCTCACCTTGAGAACACACATAACTCTCTCTATAAACTAAGCTGAAATATCTAAAGAAATGAGGATACACGAGCCTTCTCACAACTAGTTGTTGAAGTCAAGAAGAATTGGAGTTAGTGGGACAAATGTTGCACTCCCAATGGTTGTAACTAATTAGGGTTGAGGCTCGTAATTGAGGACTTGGGGCTAATAACTTAGATTAATTAGGGTTAGATTAGGTCATTTAAGGTCTAACCAAGGGTTTAAGGATGAATTAGGTTGGATTTGATTAAAGGTACCATAGTAATAAACCAAAGAAACTCAAAATATCTAAATGCTGGAACCAGGGGGATGCAGGCGCATCCCCTATAGCATGCAAGTGCATGCTCAGTTTTGACCAACTCCCAAATTTCCAATATTGTATGCGAGGGCATGTGCGAGACCAATACGACCGCATTGCCTCAGGGAAACAAAAACTAAAGTTTTAGGCCTAGAATTAACCCCAAACTACCCTATAACCAAATTGGTTGAATCCCTACTCAAAACACGACCGAAATAGGTCCGAACGACACTCGAAACAAAGGGTAGGAAAGGTCAAAACATAAAATAAATGACCAACAAACGTCAACACCAAATCGACCAAACATAGATACTCAATAAAGACATGTTAAGGACTAAGGCAAGTGAGTCTTGGACTCAACCCAACCAAGGCCAACATGAAACACAAGTTAAAGACAAGGTATATTATTACAAACACTAAGTTATAAGTGTCTAAAACAAGGCTATTGAGTCTACTAATTCAAGGTTAAGTATGTATTGGTTAATACCAATTTAATCAAACACATCACAACTATACTAAGGCTTCAATTAGACTTAGCTAAGTGTCAAGAATGCTAAGTCAAGACTGAAAGCAAAACAAGACATGAACATGTAAAGCATAGAAGTCTAATTGCACAACTATGGCTTCAACTAATCCAAGGTAACTAGTTAAGCAATTTAGGCATACAACTAGCATGTTAAGCACACATAAGCAAGGCATGTTATACTAGTAAGAGTTTGGGTCTTCACAATACATGAATAAAAATCTGTCGATGACTCCATCTTAAGTAACATGCCTATCCACTTGCCAAGGTCGCCCTCGAAATAAATGAGTTTGATGTAATGGCACTACATCACAAATCAACTCATCTTCATAAAGCCCAATCTGAAATTTCACAAGTAATTTCTTGTTCACCCTCAATTTACCATCTCAATTCAGCTTTTGCAACTTGTAGAGTTTAGGATGTTTGGTTGTAGGTAACCTTAAATACTCAACCATGGTTATACTAGATCACCCCCACAAACTTCATCTTGCTCTTTGCAATTGGTATAAAATATTTTCTCCCTCTAAATCTCCTTATCATCTTGAACTCTCACTTCCAACATCCTCCTAACTATCATATTGTTTGCAAACTCATCACCTAATGGTTGAGGATTAGAAGAACTCTCGTCACCCTTATTTACCTCATCTTCTTTTAATTTTGAGTTCATTATTTGCAACTGAAAATTCTCCAAGAATTTCTCAAAATCAAATTCTTCCTTGACACTCTCCTCACTTCTAACCCTAGCAATATTTTTTGGTTCTAAAGGTTTATCTTTCTTTATGGTAGTGAAGCGGAATGAATTTCTTCCTCATTACACTCTTCAACTCGGCCCAAGTCTCAACTTGAGGCTCTCTACATCTAAATCTACGTTCCCTTAATGTTTCCCACCAATCTGCAGCATAATCATAAAGCTCTATGGTGGAAGCTCTAACCTTTTTAAGTTCAGAAATATTATAGCCTTCAAAGACTTCCTCCATCTTCTTCTCCCAGTGTAAATATGCATTTGGATAGTTTTTACCATAGAAGGTTGGGATTTTGAGTCTAACCTCTTTATGTTCTCCATTCTCCCTAGGTTTATGCTTAGGCAAATTTGTTTTTGATTTCACCTCAGATTTAAATTTATCCTTCCTTCCCTTCTTTAATCTATCTAAACTCTCTCTCATCACCTCGTTTTGCTCCTTCATCTTATCAAACCGTTGATTCATATCTTCTAACAAACTATCCATATATGGTTTATTATCCATGGTGTTTATGTAAGAAAACATTAGTAATAAAAATAATTTATACCTCATACACTCCCTTACGTGTATCACGCAAGCAATGATCTCTCCCCTCGTGTTTACCTACTCTCCCGCATATTCAATTCCTCCAAGTTCCAAGAGAACTAGCAAATAAATTGGTGAATTCAAAAGTAAACAAACCAAACTCAATCAATAGAATATATATATATATATATATATATATATATATATATATATATATATATATATATATATATATATATATATTTATTTATTTATATATTTATATATATTTATATATTTATATTTAAAGTTGGTGGGGAGCACTATGGTTGTGTCACCTCATCTAACTTTTGATATTGTTGAATCTTCAAGCATCCACATCACTTGACTTGAAACTTTTCATTTTCTAGTCATTAGCTAAAAATAATAGTTAATATGATATTGTGATATTAATCATTTACTATTAATCTTTTCTATTGTTAATAATAGTGGCAATTTTATGTAGAAAGACTTTTACTACCAACATCATTTCTTAACCAATGTGGGATAATATTATTAGATTGACATTGGGTGAGTACTTTACTCTAATGACTTACTTCTAATACCATACTTTAAGTCTTGATATCTTATTTATCCAAAACTCGATTTGGACAAATAAATATATTATTTTGATACTCTCATTGAGTAGAACACATTTGCACAATTACCTTTGTCAAAAAACAAATGACACGTAAAGAAATTTGTGCCTCAAGTTGCACAATTTCTTTCACTAAAAATACTAATTTTTCAACAAGTATTAGGTGAGTACTTTAATGATTTTTAAAATCAACATTAATTTATAACCATTATAAGATGCATCTCTACTATAATCACCAATAAAAGTGATTTAACAAACATTAGTTGAAAATTGATGTTGGTTTAAAAAGTATTTAGATAAATGACTTTTACTAAACTAACAAAAGAATATATATGTTCACAATTGTTAGAAGTTGATGTTGGCTTTAAAAGTCCTTAGGCAAAATCTTACCAATAAAAATGATTTATTCCTCATTGGTTACAAAGAATTATTTTAGTTTAAAAGTTTTTCGATAAAATTCTATTACTAACAATAAAAGAGATGTATCTCACGTTAGATAGAAAATAATGTTGGTTTCAAAAGTCTTAAAATAACAAATTTCTTCTATTATTATTAATAAAATAAATGTTTCTCACATTCGTTAGAAAATGATGTTGGTATCAAAAGTTTTAAGATAAAAGATTTCTAATGACTTTTAAAACTAACATCAATTTATAACCAATATAAAAAATATCTATTATAGTGGTAATATTAGTAGAGATTTATTTCATATTGATTATAAATTGATCTTCGTTTTAAAATTCTTTTTATAAAAGACTTCTATTTATCACCATAGAAGAGATGTATCTTACATTGTTTAGAAAAAAATGTTAGTTTTGAAAGTTTTATGTAAAAGACTTCTACTCTTATTACCAATAGAAGAGATGTATATCACATTATTTAAAAAGAAAGTTAGATTTTAAAGTCTTTAGACTAAAGACTTTCACTCTTACAATAGATGTATCTCACATTGGTTACAAAATATTTTATTAAAATTAGAAAAATATATCTCATATTGATTAGAAATTGATGTCGGTTTTAAAAATACTATTATTAATTACCAATAGAAGAAATATATCATACATTGATTAGAAAGTGATGTTAGTTTTCAAAGTCTTTTGATACAAGACTTCTACCATTATTACCAATAGAAGAGTTATATCACACATTTGCTATAAAATGATGTTGGTTTTAAATGACTATTATTATTAATAAAAGAGATACATCCTACATTGCTTAAAAGTGATGTTGATTTTAAAAGTCTTTAGATAAAAAAAACATATGCTTTTATCATCAATAGAAGAGAAGAGAAAAGATGTATCCCATTATATAGAAAGAGATGTTGGTTTAAGATTTTTTTAAATTAAGATAAAAAAAACATCTATTATTATTACTAAATGATGAGATGCATTCCACATTGGTTAGAGAGTGATGTATGTATTAAAAGTCTTTTTATAAAAAGACTTATTACCAATAGAAAATATGTATTTCACATTGATTAGGAAAGTGATATTCGTTTAAAATGTTTAAGATAATGTATCTCACATTGGTTACAAAGAGATGTATCCCACATTATTTAGAAATAGATATTGATATAAAATTCTTTAGATAAAAGAATTTGTATGTTATTATCAATTGAAGAGATGTATTTCATCACCCAAGTTTTGATATTGTTGAATTCTCAAGCTTCCATATCACTTGACTTGAGACTTTTCATTTTCTAGACATTAGCTAAAAATAATAGTTTATATGATATTGTGATATTAATCATTTACTATTAATTTCTTCTATTCTTAATAATAGTGAAAATCTTATATAGAAAGACTTTTACTATCACATCATTTATTAACCAATATGAGATAATATTATTATATTGGTATTGGGTGAGTACTTTACTATAATGACCCACTTCGAACACCATACTTTAAGATTTGATACATTATTCACCAAAAACTCGATTTATACAAATAAATATATCATTTTGATGCTCTAACCAAGTAGAACACATTTGCACAATTACATTTGCCAACAAACAAATGACACATAAAGAAATTCGTGCCTCAAGTTGCATAATTTTTTTTCCACTAAAAACACTAATTTTTCAACAAGTATTATTGTGAGGTTCCCGGGGTGCGACCTGCGCCCCGCGCGCCCTTAGATAGGGGTGCGTGTACGTGCGGATGCGGGACACCACTGCTCTCGTTCCACCCTCCCTTGTTTAGGGGAAGACGAAATCAAAAGTGCGAGAGGAGTGCTGTCTATGTTAGCACGTTGGAATATGCCTCGGTTGCCTTGAGTGGATTTTGTATCCAATATGGGAACTTATGGTTTCCCGCATCAAGTTATCCCTTTTTTAGGGGATACCAGGATATGGGAATGCATTACCCTTTCATTCTCATTTTTCATTTTTTAGGGGAAAACGGAAAAGTGCAAAAAAGGATATTGCGACGCCCCCACTATGGATTTTATTAAAAATAGCCTTATGGCCCATTCAGATTACTATGTGAGCTTTGGGTTTCCGCATCAAGTTATCCCTTATTTAGGGATACCGGGATATGGAATGCATCACCCCTCCATTCCCATATCTCCCTTTTTTAGGAGAAAACGGAAAGTGCAAAGAGGGAATGTTGCGGGGCCCCACTGAATCCGAAAGTTTTAGAGTCGCCATCTTTATTTTAAGGCAAATAAAGCAAAACCAAAGAAAAGAAAAATAAACCAGAGAAAAAGAAAACGGGTTCAGAGGCTAAGTTACAAGTTGGGAAGGTGCTAGGCACCCAACTCGCCCTTTCGGTCTCGAAAATGGTTTTTGGCTGAAGTATGCTTATTGTCATATTTATTTCGCAAATAAATAAGGTATTAAAGAGACAGGAAATTTAAACCAATACATTCGTGGCTACATTATTTACGGACTCGCAGCTATTTCCTTACAATAATTACAAACATATTTAAGAATGTTTGGCCATTATAACGACTCTTTTACAAAATATTTCATATTCTAATCCGGGCAGCACAACGACTTATATTGACTACATTGCGCCGGATTTAAATAACAATTTTAAAAATAAATAAATGACAGAAAAGTAAATAAATAAAATAAACGGCGCCCTTAAAAGTTTTACCTTTTAGAGCGGGTGTGCTCCTCGTCCTTCCGTGAGAGGGAGTCTTTTGTTGTTTGTTGTGTGGTTGTTGTTTTGATTTGGGCAGAATGACTGCTTTATTTCTGAGAGTTTGAGCTTGTCAACTCGGGCAGAGTGATAGCTTATTTGGGTAGGTTTTGGCCTTTTTGGTTGGGCGGAACCTAGACTTAGTTTTTTGACTTTTCAGCTCGTTACTCGGGCAGAGTAACGGTTTACTTTGGGATTTTTGGACCGGGGAAGTGAGGTGGATACCTAACAACTAGGCTAGGGATCACTTATAACCTATGGGTTTTTGATTTGACAAAGTTTGGACGGGGTTTGGAGACTCTAAGGGCTTCCACTCACCTATCTCGCACCTCTCGTACTAATATATTGACAGAGCTTCGCTGTGATTAAAATCGTAGAGGAAAAATTGAGCACTGAAATGAGAAGCCGGAGGCTTCTATTTATAGTGAAGGATGAGGACACGGCCGGAATTCTTGAATTTCTTCCTCC
Source organism: Codonopsis lanceolata (assembly GCA_013146195.2). Classification (NCBI taxonomy): domain Eukaryota; kingdom Viridiplantae; phylum Streptophyta; class Magnoliopsida; order Asterales; family Campanulaceae; genus Codonopsis; species Codonopsis lanceolata. The sequence continues at coordinate 119,865,360 of CM028381.1, read as the reverse complement.
TCATCGATCAGTTGTACCGTGCACTTCGAAGCTTGTACATTTTGCATCTGAGAGAGATGAACAGTGAAGGGCTTGGTGCCACCAAAGGAAACCTTCGTGCGGCACCAGCCAAGCTTTTCAAGTTTCATTTTGTGCATTTTCCCCCCCTGCAGTTCACTGTGTCGCGCATCCTGCTTTTCCTTTCGCATTTTTGACTCCTGTAACTTGACATTTGTTAAGTTTTTAACAGTTCTTGATATTTTATATCAGTCACATACCAGGGGTACGAAATTGTGGTGTCTACAGAGCCCCTCAACGATGGAGTCTATGGGTAACCCAAGGCTTACTGAGTAGACGAACATCGTTGATAAACAATAGACTCTCCAATTTCGTTTATTTAAGAACGGGAGAATGCAATTGGTAGCGATTATCGCTAACATGCTATCCAAACTCTATAACCTAGACATTTTTAGTCGGTTATAAAAAAGTTATCGCAGTTTTAAGCAGATATGAATTTAATGTGCTCTGATGGTCGGACCTACTAATGTAGGCTGCCTACGTATTCCCTATTAAAGGAAATCAGACCAAACGTAGTTCATGCCAAAAACCTAAACTACAACCAAGTGAGGATGTCATGTTCTTCGGGTCAAGCCAGATCGAGAACACAACGGAAAAAGATTTTTGTGTTTTTCGAAAAAGTCGTATTCTTCCGGTCTGAAACCGTTGTCAAATACGGTATGAAGATTTGAATGTTTTTCTGCCACCACATTTCAACCGGTCAATACCTTGTCGTTGAAACGTGTTAAGAGGAGTTTTCAAAGTTGTGTCCGTCGCCGCCTTGTTTCCGACATAACCAGAAAACTTTCAAATATCCATAAAACTGCACTCGACCGATAAAGATCCGTCGCCGAGCACGGCAAATTGATCACTTTTCAAGTATTTTCGAAAATTGTGATGTGGAAAACATTCTTTTCCCTTCCTTTTTTTTTCTCTCTCTCTCTCTGTTTTTTTTTCAAATATTCCTTTTTTTTGTGTTTTTGAAATATTCCTCTTTTTTTGTGTTTTTGAAATTAAAACTTAATTTGAAAAAGAGTTTTTCTTTTATTTGAAAACAAAAGCAAGCTTTATTATTATTATTTTTTTATTTTGAGAAACAACGCAAAGTTTCCTTAAAAGGAAATTATTCTAAAGGTCAGGGTAAGAGTACTGTACCTGACTTACCTTTTACGCCCAGGTGGCTGCCGCGGATTTGGCTGATCTTGTCATTTTAACCACTCTTGTTGGGGAATTTATTCTCTTCTTCTTTTTTTGTTGTTGTGATGGTCGTGCCTACCGAAATAGGCTGCCTACGTATCCTTATCCAAGGAATCAGACCAAACGTGGTTCACCTCTGCTGGGGATTTTGTTCTTGCTTTTTTTTTTCTTTCTTTCTTTTTTCTTTTTTTTTCTTTTCTCTCTCTTTTTTTTTTGATTTTTCTTTCTCTTTTTTTTTGACCCGCTGGGGGCATTATTTTCTTTGTCCTTTGATGAATGGTTGTCAATTTTGGTTAACAAGATTAACCTTGTTAACTTTCCGTTAGGCTTAGGGACCATTTTGAAAACTTTGAAATTTGAGGACCAAAGTGTCGCAGCTTCAAACTTTGGAGGAGGAAAAGAGAAAATTCCCTTTTTGTCCCCTTATATGGACGGGAGTGAAGGGAGAGAAGCTACTGCTTCTCTTTTCTTTTCTTCCTTCTTTTCCTTTCTTCCTTCGTCCGCCATTGTTGCTGCTTCCTTCTTTTTTTATTTTCTTTATTTTCGCTCCTTTTCTCGATTCTTTCCGCCAATTTCAGTGTTTTACTTAGCAGATGACATCTTCTTCACGATCCGGGAAGGGGAAGGCACCGATGCACCCAGAATCTGGCGAGAGGAGGAGAGAACCTCCTCGCTTGGTCCGGAATAAATTCAAGTACCGGTATTCTACGACATTCTGCGGGATCGGAACACTCACGTGTCCAATCTTCCTCGCACCACTGTAAGATTTTTCTTTTTCTCGAAATTTTCGGCTATGTTTCGGATCTGCTAAACTTTTGGAGCACTCTTTATTAGTGATGCATATGCATGTCCTATTTATGCCTAAATGATGTAATTTTGATAATGATGATTTCTATGATTTATTTTTGAAATTTCTATGATGCATGATTTGAATGCATGATTTCATGTCACTATTTGACCCTACTATGCATGATTTGTATTCTAAATGCAAATGAGGCTATATGATGCATGTTTTTACGCTAAAACACATTTTTGCATGCAATAGAATGCCGAATACAAATTCGAATACAAATTAAATAACGCATTTCGGGCATATTTTCGGATAAAAAACGAGATATTTTTCATGCCCTTAGATTTATTTTTCAATGCATGCAAGCTTGCGGGGTATAGTAAATGCCACAAAGATATTTATTTTGATGATTGGTGGTACTTTATCTTCTTTTTAGCGGGCCCCTATGGCAGCTTATTGGACAAATGAAATGCACATAATGGATGCATGAATTATTCTACTTGATGCAGATGCAATGCAGAACAATTATAAGATGATGCATGAATGTTTTTACATTTTATTACACACATGGCAAATGCAGTCCTAATATGCATTTTATGATATTTAAGATGCAAAATTAATTATGTATATGCAAAATGAATTACACATAAAAATTGTTATTGTTTTTGTTTTTGTTGTTTTTTTTATATAAAAGAATGATGTTTAATAAATGTTTATGTATGTACATGTATAAGAATGGTAGCGACAATTTAGAGAATTATTTATTTATTTTATTTTATTTTTTTATGAAAAAACTTTTATTTTATTTTTATGCTAATTTTTTTTTTTGTAAAAGAATCATGAAGTATACAATATGCAATATGTTCATTATTTATTTACCTTTTGCTTATTTAAAAGACTGTACAGAGAAGAAAATAAGGGTAGAAGACATACCTCTTTTTTTTTTTTTTTCAGGTTCGCAGGGATTTTGAGAGGATGCGGGTATCATGTGCCGATGTAGCTGAGATTTTTGACATGTTACCCGAGGCTGCAAAATCGTTGGTGGAGGGTTCAGGTTTTAGCGCCTTCATGCACTCCTTCACCCATTTTACCAGCTTCCTTCCCATTTTCGATGTGCTCAGGGACTTCTGGTGGGACACCACCCATACCTTTCATTTTAGCTGGGGGGAGGCAACCATGACCCCGTGCGACTTCGCTGCGATCACGGGGATCCCTACGGCGGCATAGGGAGACCACGGCCCTTGACTTTACTCTCCGTCATCGTAGGGAGGAGATTGTGGACCTCCTGGGCTTCGAGCCCCGTTTCAAATCATCAGATGAGATTTTTATCAGCAGCGTTCGGAAGTGGCTTCTTAATAATGCCGGGCGGATGCCGGCTGACGATGATGCTGCCATAACTCGAGTGGCAAGAGCATGTTTATTCTTCTTCCTTGGTACATCGCTCTTTGCCAACTCCTCTGTCACCCTGAGAGCTTCCGTCCTGGCTTGTCTTACAGACTTTGATCGGATCCCTTTGTATGACTGGGGACAGGCTGGTTTGGCTGAACTTTATGCTTCCATGGATAGGGCCAGCCGGAATGACTCGCCGACTCTGAATGGGTTTGCCCCGGCATGGGAGGTACATGCCTTTTCCTGCTTTTTCATCATCATTTCATTTTTTTTTATTTTTTTTGACAACATATTTATTTTTTCTCTTCTTTTTTTTGTGTGCAGGTCTGGGCCTTCTCATTTTTCAGATTTTCGCCGGGTCGCCTCATTCGGCGAGTTTACCAGCCTCCGTATCTGTCCCAATATGTTGACAGCAACAGGGTGAATCCGACTGAGGACGGTGGTTGTAATACTAGGGAAAGAGTGCTGGAGCGAATTGTTGGTTCGAGTCCAGGTTCAGTGCACTTTCTTCCCTGGGAGGGCCTGGAGGGACATTATTCTACTACTCTGACGTTCAGCCGCTGCCGGATATTGATGGTTTCTATCATGGTGGACTCTTTGTATATGGGCGAGCGGGTGAACCGTCAACACCAGTCTTTTCTAGTGGCTCCAGTGGTGCCTCCTTGGCCTCCTGCTTGGGTGATAGAGCCCGATCGATGGCCCGACCGGCAACAGTACTTGGGGAAATACCTCGTTCCCGCGACAGATTATCCAGTGATGTCATACGAGGACTTCCTGAGATTAGAGCTGCATCCCCCTCCTCTTGCTCCTGTTGTACCCAGGCGGCATTCTGATGCTTCTGCCAGGCCAGGGTCATCTACTTCATTTCTCGACGAGAACCTGATGTTTACGGAGCCCGATGATGTTTTCTCTACTTTCCAGTATGAGTGGGGTGGTGGCTTAGTAGAGCAGGTTCTTCCTGACGTCGAGATCTCGGAGGAGCGTCGCGTCCCGGAGCAGGCTCGTTCGGTAGACACATCCACCTTTATTGTCTCTATTCTTTATTATATATATATTTTTTATGTATATTTTTTTTATTTTTTTTTGCACACTTTTTTTTCGAGACTAACATTTTTTTATTTTCATTTTTTTAATTCATTTTTTTTTCAGGTGAACGTGTCTACTTATAAGAAACTGCTGCGGGGCTTCTTTAGCATCAGCAAGCTATATCAGAAATTGGCTGATGAATTCTCTTGCAAGGGGAGCAGCTCAGTGCGGCAGCCCAGACGTCGAGATGACGATGATGATGATGATGACGATGATGATGATGATGGGTCAAACCACGGGTAGGCGAGGTCGGGATTCGCAGGTCCAGGTCGGGGTGGTGGTTTTCCCAGAAGCCAGTCGTCCCGAGCACATTAGCTTTGGATCCCTGCGAACATTAGTATCTTTTCCTTTCTTTTTTTTATTTTTGTATTTTTGTAAAAAAACACGTACAAACATTTATAATATAATGCAATATAATGTATATGATGCAGTATGTTACACATGCAAAAATAAATTCACACAAAAAATAAAACTATACCGGACATCTAAAATGTAATGGCACGCTGTACTTTAAAGAAAGGGATTTTTAGGAATACACCTTTGGATTAAAGCGGGCTTTTTAGGTGATATCGGAACGGGAAAACGGCCGAATTCCTCATCCGGCCATTAATTGCTCAATGAGCCCGTGCTAAATGGCCGTCTTTCATAGGCCCTCCTTTTATTTCTTTTAGCGATCGGGCAGGGAGGCAGTGTCGGATCATCAAACCAGGGATACTGGGAAGCACGACTATCGGGATAATGGTGATCCTTTGCGATGAAGAGGAGACACCTCCGTGGCTCTCATCTTGATGAGTCTAGGGCTTCTTCTGCGCCTCGCAGAAGGAGTATATAGGCCGGCTCGGTGGGCGTCGCACTTATCGATGAGACCGGTTAGGAGCTTCGGGGCTAAGGCTACAAGAAAAGGAATCGTTTCTGGGGAAAACAAAGGGGGTATAGGCAGTATATAGATATGTACAATGCAAATAATGTATAATATAAGCGTCTTGATAAATATTCCTAAGTTGCACCTTAGGACCTGTAAAATTATATTTTAGTGTTTTAATATGAGCTGCTTTGTCGTGGTTTTTCCCTTTTGTCGTCGAGCCTCGATGTCTTTGGAGGTAGTCTGAGGGCTTCAAATAATGCCTTCCCTCTCCCTCTTTTTTATTATATATCTTTTTTTATATATTTTTTATTTTTTTATATATTTATTTTTGTGCTCTAATTTTTGCCTAAGCCGCCCTTTCGGGTTTTCAACCTAGCGATCTTTTATTATTATTATTATTATTTTTATATGCCCTAATTTTTTTCTAGGCCGCCCTTTCGGTTTTTGACCTAGCGAATTTGGAGAGGAAGCATCAGGCTGGATAGGATGGCTCAGCGTAGTACCTTTTGAGTTTGTCGAGGTTGAAGGGCTGGACAAGATCTTCCGAATCTTGGTTGTGAAGCCACACCTCCCGATCGGATCTCATAACAATGTACGGTCCCATCGAGGGAGACTTCCATTTTCCCCTAGTATCAACATAACTAGGGGTTTTTCTCAACACAAGGTCCCAACTTGGATATCACGACCTTTGACTTTTTATTGGCTCGGGCGATACGCCTTTGATATGCGGGTATGCTCCAAGCTAATAGCGTCGTTCATCAATGGGGCCGGTTCTTCATACCGCCCTTTGACGATCAACTTTCGCTATATCGGCTTCCATCATTACTCTCAATGACAAAATTTCCACCTATTGGTAGTATGCGCTTCCATGCCATATGCCGGAAAGTAGGGGTAGCCCGATGGGTGTCTGGGCCGGCGTGCGGTAGCCCAGAGGGGCTAGTGGCAATTTTACGGCAGCGTCTCTTCTGTATCGGCCATTTTTTGATGATGTTCTCGAGAGTTTTGTTGGTTGCTTCAAGCACCATTGGCTTGTGGCCGTGGGGAGGATTTGTGTCTTTGGATCTTGAACTCGTCTAGCGAGGCGGTTCACGTCCCCGAAATGAGAGCCGTTGTCGGAGATGATCTCGAAAGGTACCGTAGCGGTGGTATATGATATTGGCAGAATAAATTCGGACACTTTCGGGCGTTTGGACCTTGTAGGAAGAAGCCACCCACTGTGAAGTAATCGGCGGCTACTGGAAATATTCATGGCCATTGGATCCCTTCGGATGGATTTGGCCTATGGCGTCGATACCCATGTTGAGAAGGGCGAGGGCGTAGGTTGTATGGGGCGTGTGGGGGCACATGTAGGTGTAGCGTTGACATTTGTCGCAATGTCGCACCCATAGAATCTGATCGGTTCGGCGTACTCGACTAGTACCCTTGTCGGATGACTTTCTTTGATAGCATATGACCATTCATGTGGGGCACGGGCCAGATGTAGTTGATCCATGATTTCGGCTTTGGCTTTGATTGACACATAAGAGGTTGAGGCCGATAATAATGCCTATTATGCAGTACGCCCACTTAAATGATCAAGTGGGAGGCCACGTCTTGCGAGGAGACTCTTCCTCTTTTGCCTAAGTCAAGAGGATAAAAGATTTTTTACGGGCGATTTAAGATGTCGGCGTACCGGGCTGTGATACGCCCGGGGCTACATTGATTTTTGAAGCAGGTATCTTGACCTTCTTCTACCTATAAATGGATGGACTTTAGTTTCGGGGATACGGACTAGTGTGGCCTTGAGTGGCTAGGGCGTCGGCCAGTGATTCCCTATCGTGGCGGTGTGGAGCGAGATAGAACCATCCGGGCGGCGTTATTAACTTGTCATGATAGAGGCTGCTGGCCAGGGATCTGGGTCCTCCATCTTCCTTGATTTGATTTATGATTATGGCCGAGTCTCCGTAGACTTCGAGATCTTGAGCTCCCACTTTTGAGAGCTTCTTCTAGGCCAGTATCTGAGGCTTCCGCCATTTGAATTCGAACTCGACCTCCAACCCGGTATGAGAATCGTAGGATCGGTGCGGGATTCTATGCAAAGCCTCTTTTTTGTTTGCGGCTCTCAAGTCAGAGCACAGTGTGATTTCGAGGATACCTTCATGGAAGCAGGGCTCGATCGCATCTTCGGCCTTGAGGGTAGATGGCTAAGTGGTACTGATGGCTCCACTTTGATAGACTTGAGGTGGCATAAGTTATGTCAAACTCATTAAGAAGAAAAAGACCACTTGGCCGGTCGGTTGGGCGGTGGCTGCTTCTTAGAAGATGTGATAGGATCCATCACGGATATGAGCTTGATGGACCTTCCACGGAAGATAGGTTTTGAGCCTCGAGTGGCCCGAGACTAGGCGGATTAGGCTTTTTCCAGGTGCCGAATAATTTGGCTCACTTCCTTGCGACTTAACACTTATGAAATATATGACATTTTCAATGTAGGAATTTTCTTTCTCTTGGGAGCATAGCCCCTCTTGAGGTGTCTCGTATTTGAGTATATGAGGGTTTATGTGTGTGGAGCTAGCACATGGGGATTGGTAAGGTAGGCTTTTATTTTCGAAGGCTAGGCACTTTCACGTCTAGACTTGGTTGGTATTCTTTTTAGGAGTTTAAGAGGCTCAGGGTGGTGGTCATTTGTCGATGAAAGCGGTGATGTCAACCGGCCTAGGAAGCCTTTGACTTCGGTGGAGTTTTTAAATTTCTAGGATGGCTTTGATCTTTGTTGGCTCGATCTCGATGCCTTGCTTTCGTTACTAAGAATCCCGGACCTTGCCTGACGGCCCGAATGTACATTTGGTGGGGTTAAGCTTCATCACGGTGCTTTCGAGTCTTTCGAAGAACTTACGGAGATCTTTAATGTGAGCACCATAGGCGTGTTTGGGATGCACAATCATATCATCGACATAGACCTCCATCTCCTTGTGGATCATGTATTGGAAGGGGTGGTGGCGACCCTCGGTAAGTGGCTCCGGCATTTTTAGTCCAAATGGCATGACGGTATAGTCCCCCGAGGGGTAGTGAATAGGGGTCCTCTCGATCTTCGATGCCATTTTGATTTGGTTGTAGCCAACATCTTGGTCGGCGAAGGATCGGACTTTGTGAGCTGCGGCGATACACACAATATCAATGTTGGGGAGGGAAGTCATCTTTGGGTGGCGCTTTGTTGAGGTCGCGGAAATATACCTGATTTTGACTTTCCCGTTGGGCTTAAGACGGTCACTATGTTGGGCGGCCAGTCGGGTATTCAACTACAGGAATGAACTTGTGCCTGCGCGATTTCTTCTTTGACTTGTAGTGACCATTTTGGCTTGATGCGGCGGAGTTTTGTTTGGCTGGGCGACATCAAGTATGTGAAATCCGATGCTCATAAAATTTGGATCTAGGCGGGCATATCTTCGTAGGACCGGCAAAGGTAATGTCTATGAATTCTTTGAGGAGATCAATGAGTGCCTTTCTTTACGGACCTTGGATATGCCGGGTCGATTTCTTTGACTTCATTGTCGACCCAGGTTGATAGTGGGCGAGTCTTCGATGGCTGGCGATGAATGAGTTGACGTTCATTTTGCATTTCAAGCAGATAATTTTATCTTTTGGGTCCATTTATTAAATGACTCATTATCATAATTATTATTATTTAATCGTCTTTTAAATTAGGTTAACTAAGGAAGAAGTAAAGACATCCATATTATTATTAAAAGCACATTGTATGGGGTTATTACATTGTTGAGGACACGGGGTTTGAGATCCTCAATTATAGGTAGCGGATTGGTAGATGACCAATCGAGGTAAAGGAAAATCGGGGGATAGTATATCAGAAGCGGTCTACCAAGTCTGCGGGTGTCGGAGCGGACTGTCGTGATGTACCAATTAGAGCAGAGGCTTGGGACTGGGCTTCCGGCGGGGAGCTTTTCATAATTAGTGCCTCCATCTAGCATACTTGTCCCTAGTGATCGTCATCTAGCGGGGCCAAAATCATCTTGGTCTATAGACCAAGTATTTTCAATAGCGACAGTCTTATAAGTGGTGCTACGGGGCTCCGGGGTAACTTGTTCCATATCATCTGAGAGAATCTGACATCATCAAAGACTTCCCAACCGGGCACCTTTTCCCATTTTGGTCTATCCGAGCGAGTTTCCCCTTGCGTTACAAAGTAACCATTTAAGGTTTTCTATAGGAGAGATATTCATAGGGCACTTTTTTCTTTACTGCCTTTCTTTTCTTACGTTTACGTTTCATGACTGCGGCTACTTAATTAGTGTATCCTATGGGTGAGAAAGGAGGGATACATTCCTAAGTTCATCTTGGACTAAATTAATTAGCCCTTCTTGATTTCTAGAGACTGGAGCCGGGCATATAATTTATTTTCGGAACATGTTTAAAGGGACCATGTTTACTAGGGAAATGACTTTCTTACCAATGATGTAGGTTCTCGGCCATATTCGATGAAGCAGAGGGGATAACCTCAAAGCCTGAGGAAAATACGGTGTCTTCATGTTCTATCTCGAGGATTGGGATATCCTCGCTTTCCTTATTCTCCACGATCTTGTCGGCAGAGAATAATTACTATGTGGTCATCGTGGATGAATTTGACACGGCGGTGTAATGAAAGAGGCTACCCCCTTTACCCCATAAATCCGGGCGTCCCAACAACAGGATAAAGGTGGCTGGAATATCGAGGACTTGGAACTCAACGGCAATGTTTAAGGGCCCACGGTTAACATCAAGTGACTACCCCAAGACATATCGGTGGGTGTTGTCGTATGCCTTAGCTGTTTGCGAG
>CM028381.1:119799578-119855087 GCA_013146195.2 Codonopsis lanceolata | reverse complement strand
AGGGTCAATGGAGCCCAAAAGCAAGAAAATTAAGGTAGAAACTTACCTTGCTCAGCCCTAACAATCTGAAATTCCATGCCTAACAATGGTGTCTTCTCCTCAACTCTTTCTTCAATCTTGTAGGTGTAGATTGGGGAAGAAGAAGACCCTAACAATGGACACCAAGCTTAAGCCCTTCAATCTCCTAGAAATCACCTTCTCAAGCTTCCTCTTTGGTTGGGTTGAAGTGCTCTGACGAAGAGCAAAGGAAGTCAATTGTCTTGGCGAACTAGGAGGAAGAATGCGGCTGAATTTCTTTTATATGGGGATTAAATCCTCTAATCAAGTCACTAATTAACCCTAATCTCTAATAGATGTTTAGGATTAAGTATGCTTAAGTAGATGGGTTTAGGGTAGGTTTAGATTGGGTTTAATTGGCTAAATTTCGGACGGCACATAAAAGAACAAAAATCCGTAAATGCAGCGAGGACCCTTGCGGTCGCTTTGAAGCTACATGATGCGGCAGCATCACTTGTACTTCACATCCTAGGTTTTCTCGCTTCCTCGCTCGGTCAGGACTCCCTCGCATGCATCCTCGAGCCTTAAAGCTTGAAATGGCTCACAATTGGACTAAAGTCCTCAAACATTAAACTAATCAATCCAAGTCTCAAACCAATTTTTAAAGTAGGTCTAGACTCCCAAAAACAACACAGAAACAACCGGCAAAACCGGCGCAAGGCGTAACAACTTGCTATCTAAGCGTCGAATGAAACGCAAACCGGCGGGTAATAACCCATGATTGTAAGCACTATGGGGCTACAAAATAGGCCTGAATGCCTCTCGGATGATGAACAACGGATAGGAGAAATAGGCTCGAGCGAGGCGTTCGCAGGCTCAATCTCAAACTTCGATAAGGAGAATTGCTATTCTCGGCGTCAAAACTTCACGAGACTTATGGAATACATCCAATTAGAAGTCTAACACATCTAAACATGTTATTTAATCATCATGTAAAGATGCAGGACCAAATCGAGGTCAGAACACAAAACCGAATAAGCTCTCAATCGAGTCGCATTTCGACTATCGTCGGGATTCTGACTTTTGACTTTAACAAGTCAACCACTATATGACATTTCTTAGAAGTGTTTTAGTCTTAATGTGATCTCTCATACACATTTAGACTCTACAACAACGAGCAATCAACCAAAGAAGAAATCACGAGCATTGCGCCAATTCAAGCTAGCAGAGAATCGGGATCTTATCCTCTCCCCCTTAAAAAATTAGTCCCGAATTCTAAACCATATCTCAAACCAATGCTAGGTCATAATCCCAACATGAAATACCCAGACACCACGGTGTCTCACAATCTCAGTGAACACTCGTGCTCCAAAACCATAAACCTAGACTCGGTCTCAGTCTACCATCACAATAACCAAACCAAGTATATGAGGATCAAACTACCGTGATCCCAAACTCGGTTTCAAGACCTTTCAATAGGCACAACAACATTAAACTCTCTTTATATTGGAAATAATATGACTATGAGTCGCGAAAACACACATGAGCAGTACTAACCAATCTCGTACACAAACCCCAACGTTAAACATGAAACAAGTTCAAGCACATCATAACCTTCAACTCAAACTATTTGTTCGGGGCACATCATAAAATTAGGTATAACAGACCTTTAGTCACAAGGAATAATAATTGCCTATAGAGCAATTTTCAACCAAATCGAGAGACAATCAAGTGGACATTTCAAGCCACGCAAGCAATACTCGCGATCTCCTATCGCGGTAGAACTATAAGAGTGCAACAATGAAATGTTTTGAAAATTCTTTCCATTTAAGTCCATTCCTTTTGGTAATGGGTATAGTCGATTTCTACCACAATTCATACCAATCCTAGTCCAACAACGATCACTTTTGATCACCAATTTAGGAGTGCCGGCTAAATTGGATATTCAAAAACTTTAGATTTGGGAATCTGAAGGTTCATGATAAAAGGTTTTAAGCATCCTTTAATAGTCTCTCGCTAAGGAAATGAATGGCGAGGAGATAACAATTTATGAAATGAGAATTTAATATTCTACAATGTAGATGCATCAAGTAGGTGTTCCACAACTAATGCACATAAGCTGAATAAATTCAAGTCAAGTAACAAGGTCTATTACCTTGACAAACAACAACCATATTTTACCACAAAACTTCGTGCACCTAGCGCAACCATGAAAACTTCGCTAGAAGTCACCACGTATGACTCGGCTACTAGTAGTCGTAACGTCTATACTTCACAAATCCAACCTTTCTTAAGCTCTAGACCAAGTCTACAACCGACGTATATTCTAACGTCCCCAAATCACCAAAACTTCAACGACATTGCGGTGAAACGTCATATTTGTTCACGCATTAAAATCAACCCATAGATCGTAATACTTAACTTTCGCACTTATCGAGTGTATCCTACTCGCATAATAATCATAATCAATATCGTAGATGTATATTATTCATCACCTTAAACATATCCCATAGGATATACAAGTATCATATCAAACCAATAAATATCATCATACAATTCATGATTCATCATATATATATACATATATATCACGAATATTCATACCCGGCTCTTAATATAGGCAAAAAACCGTAACCCCATAAAACCATTGGTTACTATCATCGTAACACAAATTCATCCTCAATGCTCTTTACATATAGTATAGTCCTATAAATATATAGACTACACAAGAATCCACAAACCATGTGTGATTACCTACCGGCAATTCACAAATCAAACAATACCACAAACCAACATCTCATTGGGGCTTTATCCCCAATCAAACAATAAACCAACAATATGCAATACACCATGTAATGTATGTATGAATGCACATGAGTTACCGATAAGACGTGTACTCATAATAAAAAATAATAATCGTAGTAGCAGTATAATATATATACGAGCATACCTTCCTATTCGGATAGGTTTCAAAACTTCTACAATGGATAGCCATACCGCTGGCATCGACCTCAAACTCTGGTAGGCGACCATCACCATTTCTCTTGGAGCCACGAGTTGTCGACTAGTACTCCCCAAGGCGATTAACCCTCATCTTCGGCCAATCATACGAACATGATCACCACCACAAGCAAAGCACTTTCTGCCTTGCCCCAACATCATTCTCGGCATGTCGTCCTCGAACAAAAATTACATATCAACTCACGCTTAAATAGTCGTCTCGAGGGCTAGAGGTAGGAATATCACTACGTCTACCGATACGTGTGATTCCTTGATTAACTTTCTGAGGTGCTACTTGCCTCTCAATATTATCATTACTCTTAACAACTCTCGAGGTTCTCTTTTGAGCATATTCCTCGAAGTCTAACTCCATCGCATAAGCACGATCCACGGCATCTCGGTACTCAGTGAGGCCGTAAAGGAATAAAACGCCTCGATACTTCATCTTTAGGCCTTTTACAAACCGGGGTGGGTTTTCTTAGCCTCATACGGTACTAAGTAACCACGATAGCGAGCCAACTCTGAACTTGCATTTGAATCTTGAGCCACAGTCATATCTCCTTGTTCTAGCGCAATAAATTCAATTTCTCTTCTTTCCCAGAACTACTATAGAATAAGCGTGCCCTAAATTCCGATATGAAATTTTCCAACACATTGGGCACTCAAAGTGTCTCCAATTATCTCGTAACACGTGCCACCAATGGTCGACCACACCACTCAAGGTAAACAACGCTAGGGTCACCATCTCTTTTGATGTCAACCCATGCGTCAAAATCTTTTCCATGCTTTCTAACCAATGTTAAACGGCTTTAGAAGCATCGGCCTTCCATCGAAGCCCTCGGGTTCCAACTTCAAAAAAAATCTCCCAAGTATGGTGGAATCATTCTCCCCTCTAAACATTTGTTGAGGAGTCACGAGGATCATTAACATTTTCTCCTCTCTCATAACCACGAGCGGTACTCGAGCGAGGTGCGCTAGAACTAGCTCCACACCAAGCCCACGACATGATATACCCACAAGGAACACTCGGGCGTTAAAAATCTCAACAATAAACCCAACCCAACTAGGCCAAGGAACCTATCTGGCGAAATAGCTAACCAATAGCTCGTACCAATTGTGACGACCCGGCCAGGATCTAAATATGAGATCCCAAGGTCGGTGCCATCGAGGATAACTAAAGAGCAGACAAGCACATGCTAAGCATAATGGTGCGAGTCAAAAGATGAGCCAACAAGCTCAAGACAGGAATATCAAGCCATATCGGTGATACAGGAAATCAAAACCAAAACCTGCGGAAGCAAAAACATAATGGGACCCGAGCTAACAAGCTCCTAAATATAAACAACCAAAGAGATAGTAAATCTCTCGGCCCAAAAATTCGACGCGCGTGACGCAACATTGGACACGCACAACAAACCATCGGCAACCAAGGCCGGCAACTACAAAATCCCAACGATAAACAACACTCAGCGGCTATAACATGCAGGAGGAACAATTCACTATAACCATATAATCAATGCTAAACCACCAACCAAACCTCACGACTAAAACTATCGGAGGTAGGAACAACAATATACCACAACTAGAATAAGCGAGCCACACATGCTCGAAACGACAACGGAAATAATCTCTAAGGATACAAAGGCTCGGCAATACAACCGGCTCTCAAATACACAACCATAATATAATACTACAATCTACCCAAGTAAAGTCTACATAACTTTACATTCGAGCCTCACAAATAATAACAACATAATAATAAATAACTCCAAGCTTTTGACTTGGAAGACCACCTGCTAAAAGTCGTTATCCGAAGCCGCTGCGCGTACTAACGGGATCACTGCACACACTAGGGAAAACAATCACACGGAGTGAGTCATAATGACCGGTAAGTTTCTAAATGCAACATGTGGCATATTATGACATGGCATGGCATAAATGCACAATCATATAAAATCATGGTATCATGCTAGTATACCATCATGAAACATGTACTTAATTTTTAAAGCACATAAACTCACATAAATCAAGTAGCATTTTATCTTTCATATAAATGCTCATAAATAAACATGCGTAACAGAAGCGTATTTCGGCAGATTACAATCAAATCCGGGTTCAAACCCAACCAACTTACCATGATATCAAATCTCAAACCATGATTCGGGCTCAATTCCCAATCAATAATACCCTGGGGTTTCCTCCCCAAATAATCTCAACTCATCAGTTTCCCTTAATGAGTACTCGTTACATTCATCCAGTCTCCGGATGAGAAATGAGAGCTCGATGTCAGGCTAGATGGCATAACTCGAGATCACATCCCACTATTGGCCAAATAGTGAGGAGAAAAAGGACCCAATGCAACGATTCGTAGCGATTGTTCCCAAAGGCTATGAATCGTCCCATTGCCGACACAACAACCAAAACCCGGTGGTGGACTTTAAACCAAACCATCAAGTAGATATTTACTTGCATAAACCAATGAGACCAAATTCATAATTATCGGACTCATTAAATCATGTAGGACATAATGCTCTACAACAACTCATAAACCATGCACATAATTGCACATAAACAAATAGGGCATAATGCTCCACAAAATCCCATAATCCATGCACATATTTGCATATAACCACGTAGGACATAATGCTCTACGAAATCTCATAAACCATGCATATAATTGCATAAAATCAAGTAGGACATAATGCTCTACCAAACATCATGAACAATGCATATATTTGCATATAACCATTGTGTTCAACTAACTTACAAGTTTAGTTTAAAAATAACATATTGAGGTATTCATTATTCCTCAATTCATTAACCCATTCAAGCATAGCTTATCAGCTTAATAAAATATAATGTGAGGTCTTCCTAAATCCTCAACTCAAATCAAACCAAGACTACTACGCTAGTCTCAAAATATTCACAATTCAAGACTTATTATTTAGTCTTTATTTTAAGTACAGGACTCAATCATAGTCCTAATCGTCATATATGATCGATAACACCAACACCATACTTAAAACATCATGACTACCCCGTAGTCACTTCGCACAAGTGTTTTCATATGTACGCAACAAAAATCCTTGAGAAGAGGATTTTCTCTTAATCTTCTCTTAAATAATCTCGTGACCTTATGCGGGTCTCAATTATCCCATGCTCTAACAAGCATGCTTAAAACATATTTCTAATAAATCTTCATACCATGAATGTCTCCATTGGACACAAACCAAAGACCGGTGTGCACAAACACAACCCAAGCAAACCCAAACATTGTAGGGTTTCAACCCAGGCTCTTTATCATTTTATTGGCCTTATTACGACTCGTTGAGTCTTACTAACACATTTCATTCTTTATGTGTTTTATAAATTCACACCGTAATAATTTCTTAAAGTTTACAACCAAATCTCCTTAGTCATTCGGGCTTAATTCCCAAGACTAAAAACCCACAAAACACATCACAATCATTAACCATTTAAAGTTTGGAACTTATGTTCTTCGCTCCATTAACTAAACGAAATCCAATCATCGTAGGATTTCCACCCAAGCTCAATTAGCACATAATCAAACTTATAATGACTCCGAGTCAATCTACCCTTTCTAAAATTTTGGGGCATAGAAGCTATGGTTCTCAATTCTCCCTATATTCATAACTATCAACAATAGCCATCATCCCGGGTTCGTTTAACTCACATAAACCCGACAAAACCTTTACTAATATAACATAGAATAAATTCATCATTTTGAGCACAATTTCATTTAGCTCATCTTACCAATCATAACTCCCAATTCGTGATTAAATCATACAACCCGGTTTGATATACTCTATTAAGCATATAAAGCATAGTAATCAAGCTCACATCAATAATTTTGCAAGCTAAACAAAATTTGGGCAAAACACCCTCCAAGTATCTCAACCAAACCAACATCAAAACTCATGGATAATCAACATAATCAAGCTCAATAGACTAGTTAGAACATGAATTTCACATATATCATGGTCTCACATAGGTCAATCAAGCTCTATCATCAATTTGTAAACCTAGGGTTCATGCTTCTTCTATAAACCCTAACAATGGCTTCCATTGACCTCACATAGCACAAATGATTGTTTCCCTAGGGTCAATGGAGCCCAAAAGCAAGAGAATTAAGGTAGAAACTTACCAAAACTCAGCCCTAACAATCTGAAATTTTGTGCCCTAACAATGGTGTCTTCTCCTCAACTCTTTCTTCAATCTTGTAGGTAGAATGGGGAAGAAGAAGACCCTAGCAATGGACACCAAGCTTAAGCCCTTCAATCTCCCTAGAAATCACCTTCTCAAGCTTCCTCTTTGGTTGGGTTGAAGTGCTCGCTTGAGAGCAAAGGGAAGTCGAATTTCTGCTCTTGGCCGAACTAGAGGAAGAATGCTGAATTTCTTTTATATGGGGGATTAAATCCTCTAACCAAGTCACTAATTAACCCCTAATCTCCTAATAGATGTTTAGGATTAGAATTAGCTTAAGCAGATGGGTTTAGGGTAGGTTTAGATTGGGTTTAATTGGCTAAATTTCGGACAGCACATAAAAAGAACAAAAATCCCGTATATACGCCGGGGGACCCTTGCGGTCGCTTTGAAGCTACATGATGCGACCGCATCACTTGTACTTTCAGCATCCTAGGTTTTCTCGCTTCCTCGCTCGGTCCCGGACTCCCTCGCATGCATCCTCAAGCCTTAAAGCTTCGAAATGGCTCACAATTGGACTCTTAAAGTCCTCAAACATTAAACTAATCAATCCAAGTCTCAAACCAATTTTAAAGTAGGTCTAGACTCCCAAAAACAACACCCAAAACAACTTGGGGGCCTGGCAAAACCGAAGACGTAACAACTTGCTATCTAAACGTCGAATGAAACCGCAAACCGACGGGTAATAACCCATGATTGTAAACACCTATTAGGGCTACAAAATAGGCCTGAATGCCTCTCAGATGATGAACAACAGATAGGGGAAATAGGCTCCTGAAAGACGAGACGTTCGCCCGGCTCAATCTCAAATTACGCGATAAGGAGAATTGCTATTCTCGAGGCGTCAAAACTTCACGAGACTTATGGAATACATCCAATTAGAAGTCTAACACATCTAAACATGTTATTTAATCATCATGTAAAGATTTGGGACCAAATCGAGGTCCAGAACACAAAACCCGAATAAGCTCTCAATCGAGTCGCATTTCGACTATCGTCGGGTTACGACTTTTGACTTTAGCAAGTCAACAACTATATGACATCTCTTAGAAGTGTTTTAGTCTTAATGTGATCTCTCATACACATTTAGACTCTCTCACAGCCAAACGAGAAATCAACCAAAGAAGAAATGCGAGCATTGCACGCAATTCAAGCTAACCGGGAATCGGGATCTTACAAACGAACATTTCTTGAGTCTTCAAGTCATCTTCCATATAATCTAAGGCGTCACAACACATGTTTGAATTTGTAGAGTAGCCATTGTAATAGCCTGAATCTCCAATAAATCCAAAAATTAAGTTTGTATAGAACTCTTGAATCTTCCAATCATACTCTATGCACTTTAGAACCCTTGAACCTCGATCCATGCTCATATGAACCCTCGAACCTTGATCTAAATATTTCCAATGTCTCTCCCTTGCTTGTGACAATCTTGGTTCTTGGTTGGTGGTCCATCCTTACAAGAGAACTCATTTTTGAACATCACACCGGCAGACTTAGTTTTGTACATGCAACAAAGAGACTGAATCGCAGTAGATCAAGATAAGACAAATATGTTCAAGCTTCACAAGCAATTCAAATCTTTATGAAGCCTGACACCAGTGATGTTGCATGACTTTCTCTCACTCACGTGGTCTAAAAAGTCAAAATAATCTACTTTATTGAACAAACCACCTGATGGTGCATCAGACGGCAGAGTAGCTTTTCAAAGACCTATCAACATAGTAAGACAGGAAACTAGCTCAGGATCTGCTAGACATCGCTTTTATCCAACAGTCAAAGATCCATTGAACAACATATCTATTCGACGGATTTCAACAACAACATTTTTCTAACGGATAGAAAAACCATCTTCATTTCTCAATGATCAATCGACCCCGGTCTATAAAAGAAAGCTTTCATCCTCTTCTTCATAGAGCGTGCATACAGAGACACCTGCAACAAGAACTTCAAAGAAACTGTGAGATCTACAAGAGATAATCTTCTCCAACGCATCTTAGATCTTCACAGAAAGTTGCAGTGAGCTTACCCAGACCTTAGCAAAACACTCTCTATGGATTACTAGGTAGAAAGACTTTGAAGAAGAATAGAGAGATCAGAAACTTCAATAGATAGAGATCGGCGTCTTGGTCAAGAACCCAGTTCTTGATTTGAGTTCTTCGCTCTTCTTTGAAGAACTCAGCCTTTAGCTTAAGCTTCAGGACTTTATTCCTAAAGCTAGAGGTCAAGCTCTTGGATCGATTTGAAGATTTATTTCAGATGATGCCTAAGGAAGATGAAGAGTTGTCTGTAAATATTGCATTCATATCATTAGATTTGTATTCACATACAAATGTTGTTGATTGTGCAATAATCAATCATCATAGAAGGACGAGTGCTCTACACTCAATAATATCTAAACGACCTTCAATAGTGTCTTCTAATATCAGTTTCTTGTTCTGGTCTCCTATTACCTTTCTTCACTTAAGAATTCAGCTATGAATAATTAAGTAAAGATTAAGGTTTGAAAGGACGAGGACAGAAACTGAACATAGAGTGTCTAGGCTGATGTAATTTATAATTTATCTTTGAATAAATTCAGTTGTTCTTTCAAATAATTTATCTTTCAGTCTTTACCTCTCTATGAGCTTTTATAAATTTATTTATCCTTTGAAAAGCTATTCTCTAATGATTTCTTAAATCTACATTTGGAAGAAGGATTAAGTGTGTTGTTGTTCTGATCATATATTCCTGTACAGCCACTTAAGACTTTTCTAAATCTAAGCCTAACTATTTTTGCTGCTTAAACTCTTTCAAACAGGTTTTTATTTAAAAAGGTAGTGCACCAGCAGAGTTCATAACTCTTTTGAGAGCAAGTCTGTTGTTCCTTGATACTAGGAGACATGCTTACCATGCAAAATGTCTACGCCTTTAAAACCTATGCATTATCTCTATAAAGAGAAGAAAAGTTTTAAACGACAACATAGGCTATTCACCCACCCACTAGCCTATTTGAGCAATCATGTGGACCAACAATTATATATGTTATCATTTCATTTGGTAAACCAATGTCTATCCCCTTTTAGCTTTGTGATGATGTATGTGTATTTGATGAGCCAAACCCAAACATGGTTGTAAGTACAGTTCTAAGACATATAAGTTTTCGGGGTTCAAAATTGAGTCAAAATGAGATTTTTTCGGATACATAATTAAATATGTTAAAAATGGGCCTTAGATTTCATGAAGATGACTTGAAGATCGATATGTTTGTTTATGTCTACAATGACTTTGGAAATTTTAACGCCTAAAGGAAGACTTTAGGGGTGTAACTTTGAAAATTAGGCCTTTACCAAGATTTTCCTTATTTTAGAGGATTTATGTTTCTTATTTAAATTATAATTATTGTACATAGATTAGGTAAGTTGAGTAGTTTCTAAGTGGATTTTAGGTAGTTTCCTAAGTTGACTCTAAGTAGTTTCCTAAGATTCTACTTAGACTTTTCCTTTTATTATTCACAACCCATATAAATTGGTTGTCGCTATTGTTTTGTAGACAACTATGATTATTGATTAAAATTTTTGATTTTTTCAAAACCTCCTTGTTCTTCATTGCTTGTGATTAAGAGCTTCGAAACCCGAACTTATCAATAGGATATTCATCCCTATTGTGGCGTTCTTCCTTATACCAAGGTTATTTTATGTTATTTTAGCATTATTCAATTCATTGTAGATGAAGAGGATAATGATTGTTGAATTTTTGAACATAATTAAATATGATACTTTTCTTAAAAGAAAACTCGGTTTCACATTTTTAATTCGTATTGTTAATCGTTATGTTAATCCAACCCAAACATGATGTATGTGTTTTTTACTTAATTTCGAATTTTTGATTTAAATAAGGCATCATGTGTTAATAGGGCTGACCCTATTAAACAGTACCCATAGGGTTAGGGTTAGGGTTAGAGTTGTGATTTGAGTGGCCCGTTTAAATGACCAGTTTAACCCGCAGCCCTATGGGGTCCCAACCCTACAGGGCTGACCCTAAAGGGCTAGAGCCAACCTAATTTAACATCTCTACAGCTTATATACCACCAATACAAGCTTCTCTTCCTCAGTGCAGTCTAGAGCTGAAAAGATCTTCTCTAAATCCTCTAACCACAGTTCAACAATACTAGCATCAGATTCTCCCTCGAAAGATGGAAGTTTCATCTTCAAGAATCTCTCTAGAGTAACATTGTTCCTCACTCTAGGATCAACAGGCACATGATTACGAGGCAGTGACGCCCTCGCCTCTGATTCTGGTGGTGGTGGTGGAGCAAGAGGTACACCCCCTGGCTAACCTCCCTGGGCCTTCTCAGTCATGAAAGCAAGCATACGGTGATACATGTCCGTCATCTCCACATTAGGGTCAACCTACTCCTATTGTGGAGGTACGTTACCCTGCCTAATCTCTCTATCATCTCTACGAACACCGCCTCTGCGGCTAGTACCAACACCTTCAATATTCGTACTGTGACTAGTCTCCACCATCGTTAACCTATAAGAAATCACTCGACGTTAGAATTCACACAAAGAACCAACCCACCTAGGCCATGGAACCTATTGTGGCCAATAACTAACCTATAAAGCTTTGATACCAACTATGACAACCTGACTCGGACCCCGAGGAGGAATCGCGAGTCAAACTGTCCAAATATGACTAAAATTCATGCAAGGACTCAATTATAGAAAACGACATGACACAACATTATAGATGTAATGCAACTCGGCACTAAAAGTCCTATAAAATACTATTACAAATTAAAAATGGACTAAACAATGTCATTAAAACATTTCAAGGGGCCAAGATATCAAAGAAAACTTGAAAAGGCTTAAAAGGGAAAAAATGACACAGCATGGGGTAAAATGATTTTTTTGTGTGAAGGATTACAATTCGGGGCGCGACACATGCACATGTGGGCGCTGCGCCCCACATTGTTTTTCTTGCCCCAGTTAGTTCCTCCTTCAGCCATTGTGTACACTGCATGTTCCATCTTTTCTGCACATAGTACCAGCCTTCTAGCATTGTCTTCACCGGCTTCTTTTTTTTTTTTTTTTGGAGAAGCAGGGCGGCACCTGCGGAATATATTAATAAAAAGGAGATACAAGCAGAGGGGGACAACCAGCAACCTGAAATGCGGGAAAGAAGGAGCCTAACCTCGAAGGAAAAATACAATCAAAAGACTAAGAAGGAATGAGAGCCAAATTACAAAGTGCGATAATTAAACAACCCCATAGCATCTTGTTGTAACGCCCGACGGACTTCCCTCGGGAGTTGAGAAACCAAGATGAACTCTCGAGAAGCAGTAGAATGAGATGCATTGGCCAACCTATCCGCAACATAATTCTTCTCCCTGTAAATGTGCGTTATATCATAATTACCAAGCAAAGAAAGACATTGCCGAAACTCATAGGAAAACATCCACGGACAACTTTGATGCCCCTTAATAGCAGACACCACAACCATAGAATCAGACTCAACCACAACATTAACAAGCTGTAACGTTCGACAAAGAATAAGACCATCTCGAAGAGTTAAGAACTCAGCCTCTATATTAGAACCATGGCCATAAGGGCATAAGAAGCCCGAAACAAAATGCCTATTCGAATCACGAATAACACCTCCGCCAGTAGCAACACCCCTCGCAGCCGACCCATCAACATTGAGCTTGAAGAAAGGGGCCGGAGGGGTACTCCAACGAAGCCAAACAACCTTTTTTAATCTAGGACGAAGGATGGATAAACCAAGCAAGCCCAGACCACGCACACCCAATGAAGAAGATTGAGATTTAGGAACAAAATTCTGCAACTTTGAGCGAAGACAGCCCATTATTTGGTTGTATATTTTTTCTATGTCCATGGGAATATTGTCAAAAGTAGCGCGGCATCTTCCAATCCATATAGGCCAGCAAGTGTACAGAACAATACCAATCTGGCAACTCCCCAACTGAGTTCGGGAAGAAGCATCCGATAACTAGATTTGAAACAAATGAACAATAGAAGTATATATATCAATTTTATGAAAGGGCGGAGAGAGTCTACGCCACAGCTCGTGAGCAACCTCTGAATGCAGAAAAAGATGGACAATAGACTCTTGCGCCGGAGAATTAGCGTAGCAAACACAGCGGGAGACAATAGGAACGTGACTAGAATGTAACCGAAGGTCCACCGGAAGAGCACCGAAGATAAGTTTCCATCCAAATGCACTAATGGTAGTAGGAAGCCAATCCTTCCAGATTTTCTTGGCCCAAGGAAGATTAGCATAATGAATTCTGCAGTGATTCCAGTAAGACTTGGAGTCAAAATGCCCAGAAGTCGTTAAACTGAAAACAAGCTTATCAGGAAGATCATCCTGAATAGAGATTCGTTTTAAATCGTTATGCTGCTGCGAGTCAATTAAGGGCAGGAACGAAGAGAATTGTTGGAAAGCTTGTCAAACCGTAAGTTTAACGTCAATTGGAAGGGGTCCTCCGAGACGGTACCGAGTCAGTTGTCATTACAAAAGGAGACCTCACCTTTGCCAATCACCCATCTACTAAGATGCATGAGCTCCAATATATTAGAATGGGCATACCTCCAAACAATAGATGAAGAAACTGGAACAGAAAAACCTCCCAGAGACTGATATTTAGATATAATAAATCTGGCCCATAAACTTTTACCGAGCATAACACTCCACGCGAGCTTGGCATGAATAGAATCTCTCACTTGGACAAGAGAACGAATGCCTAAACCTCCCTCGATGTAGGCGGACAAATTTTACTCCAAGAAACCAAATGAATTCGGCTCTCACCTGTATTTCCCCAAAGAAAATTAGACATGGCCCTCTCAATACGATTTAGAACTGAAGCAGGAACTTTTATAGCTGCAAGAGCATATATAGGGATGCTAGATAGAACGGATTTTAGAAGAATAATTTTGCCACCAAAGGAGAGCAAACGAGCTTTCCATCCTTCTATCCTTTTTAAGACCCGAGACTCCAACTCTTCAAAGTAACTTCGTTTAACCCGACCACGAAATAAAGGAAGGCCCAAATATTTCATAGGAAAGGATTGGTGGGTACAGCCTGACCAATAGGCTAGACGTTGAATTTTGCTTCGGGAAAACCACGATGGAGTATAAAACCACTTTTCGATAAATTAAGAAGTTGTCCTGATGATTGTTCATACATAGTGAAAAGCCGCCGAAGATTCACGATGGAACTTTTACCAGCATTACTGAATAATATCATGTCATCAGCATATAGAAGATGAGAAATAGTCATATTACCACGCCCATGAGAGTAAGGAACCATTAAACCTTCCACGAAACCCCGCTTAATTGCTAAAGAAAGAACTTCCTGAGCAATAATAAAGAGAAGGGGAGACAAAGGGTCACCTTGACGAACCCCTCGAGTCGAATTGAAGAAACCATGATTGGACCCATTTATCCTGATAATAGAATACCAAACATTGTTTATCAGCCGCTCAATAAGATCACAAACTTTGTCGTTGAACCCAAAGGCACGGAGAGAGCGAAGAAGAAACGACCATTCTAACCGATCATAGGCCTTGGACATATCTAGCTTGAACACCACATTGCCACCGCGAACCTTTTTGTCAATACGCCCAACCAACTCATAAGCGAGAGCAATATTTTCTTGTATAGCTCGACCTTTGACGAATCCAGACTGCTCGAGAGAGATGACCTTAGGTAAGATCATTGCTAAGTGATTAGCCAAATTTTTTGAAATAATCTTGATTGTGGTGTTACAAAGGCTAATAGGACGAAGGTCTGCAAATGAACTGGGAGCTGAAACTTTCGCAATAAGAACCAAGGCCGTGGCAGATAAACCACAGGGCAGGATAACACCACAGAAAAACTCCTGAACTGCAGCAATCACGTCCTCTTTAATAATGGACCAACACCCTTGAAAGAAATGTCCAGTGAACCCCTCTGGACCCGGAGCACTATCTGCATTAAGGATACAAACTGCATCCCAAATTTCCATAGGAGAAGGCACGGATTCCATGCAAATATTATCCTGCAAGTCGATACAACGCACAATACTATCAAACAAAGCATCACTGAGAGCCGGCGAAGAGGTGGAGAATAAATCAGAATAATACTCAATGGCTAAGTTTCCCAGCATTGTGTCATCTGTACACCAACATCCATCCGACATCTTGATACGAACCATGTTATCAGCAGCCCGATCTCTAAGAGAAGCATGAAAGAAAGAGGTGTTTTGGTCCCCATCTCTAAGCCAGTTATCCCGGGCCTTTTGTTGAATCAATTCCTCCTCCCATTTGTATAATTGGTCTAATTCCCTACGATGAAGACGTATTTGATGATCATTTGACTCATCCCAGCGAAATTGAAGTTGGAAATCGAGTCTTAGAATGGCATCATGTATATTGTTAATCTTTCTTTGCACGTGACCAAATACCGACCAATTCCAATTTTTCAGTTCTTTGCGAAGGTGTAACAGCTTCCTATGAAGAACCAACATCGGAGACCCCAGCATATTAACATCGGACTTGTTCCACTGATTGGCAACAAAAGACATGAAATCCTTATGCTCCATCCATATACGCTGAAACGAAAAATGCCTTTCGTATTCGGAGTAATCTAAAAATCTAAAAGGAGAGGAGAATGATCAGAATACATGCAGCAAAGATGTGAAACGCGCAAAGCAGGTAATAAAGATTTAAAGAAACCATTCACAAGGACTTGATCCAAACATTCCCAAATCCTTCTCCGGCCTTGGTGACCATTGCACCATGTATAAACGCTGCCCTCAATACCTGCATCTACCACACCAACTTGAATCATAAAATTCGAAAAATCAGCCATGCTGTTAAAATTGTGTCCAGTTCCACCAAGTTTTTCTGATGAGTGAGTAATAGTGTTGAAGTCACCCCCGATGAACCAAGGGTCAGAATAGCAGCGAGAAATATCCACCAACTGATTCCATAGATCCTTCCTGTCTAAACGAGTGCATTTAGCATACACAAAAACAGCTAAAATGGGAGGTTGATTTATAACAGAAATCTGCACCGTGACGTGTTGATCAGAAGCACGAACCAAATTAATTGAAACACCTTCATGCCATAAGAGCCATATATACGTGTTGAGAGAGCTGTTATGTAAAGCCTAAGTGAACTTTAATTTTCTGGCCAGATTGGCAATTCTATCTCCTGCAATCTTTGGTTCTAGTAAAACTACCAAAAAAGGTTTGTGTTGCTTTTTAATAATCTTTAAGAATGAAATGGTTTTTTTTATTGCCGACTCCCCTTGCCTTCCAAATAATTATCGTCATAAAAAAAAAGATTCAGGAAGAACTAGCTTGGGCTTTAGTAGCAGCCCTTGTGTGACGTTTGCCGACCTGAAAGTGCTTCTTGTGTTTCTGTTTGTTGGCCTTGTTCACCTTCTTGCGAATCTCTTGCTGAAACTTATCTACTGAAGACTTAGACTTAGGAAAAACCCGAATGTCATCGAAAGAGGCTGAGCGAGTAAGTTTTTCTCTCGTTCAAGGTCCTTTGGGACTAGCAGACTGAGACTTTTGAGGGATCTTAGCATGAACATCAAGGTCCATTTCCTCAAGATCATTAAGGGTAGAAAAAGCATTGTGAAGAGTCGGTCCATGATGCATTGTGCAGCCTTCTTCAGTGTCTGTCCTCATAGTCGAACAAGATACTTTCTCCTTCTCTCTATCAGAGTCATACACTAAATCAGGCCCTACTTTCCTACCTGGAGAACATGGAGCTTGATCCTTGGTTTGAGCAGAAACATGTTGTGAATCTTGGGCAGAAGGAGTTTTAGCATTGTTGCTAGTAGGGGCCCCTTGCATTGGAGGATCATCTACAACATCTATAACCTCCGTATGCCTACACACGCCACGATCATCCTTTGCATGAGAGATTGAAGATTCTTCCACACGTTTTGTAAGACCCCGATTCCTGGTTAGCTTGAATTGCGCGCAACGCTTGCATTTCTTCCTAGGTTTATGGATTTTTTTGATTTCTGAGAGACTCTGGATGTATATGAGATATCACATTAAGATCAAAATACTATTAAGAGATGCCATTTAGTTGTTGACTTGCTAAAGTCACAAGTCGTAACCCGACGATAGTCGAAATGCGACGTGATTGAGAGTTTACTCGGGTTTCGTGTTCCTGACCTCGATTAGGTCCTAGATGTTTACATGATGATTAAATAACATGTTTAGATGTGTTAGAATCCTAGTTGGATGTATTCTTGAAGTCTCGTGAAGTTTCGACGCTCCGAGGATAGCAATTCTCCTTATCGCGTAGTTTGAGATTGAGCCGGGTGATCGTCTCGTATTTCGGGAGCTCATTTCTCCTATCTGTTGTTAACCATCTGAGGGGCATTCAGGCCTATTTAGTATCCTTTTGAAGTGTTTATAACCTTGGGTTGTTACCCGTTGATTTGCGGTTCCATTCGACGTCTCGTTACCGAGTTGTTGCACCTTTCGTCGGTTTTGCACCGGGTTGCTTCGGATGTTGTTTATGAGAGTTTAGACCTACTTTAAAAGTGTTTTGAGACTTGGATGGTTTAGCCAAGTGTTTGAGGAGTTTAAGGGTTGAATTATAGGCCGTTTCGAAGCTTTAAGGGTTGCGGTTGCATGCAGGAACGATCGGACACGAGGGAAGACACTAAGAAAAGTCAACAAGGCAATTTTTGTATGATGCGGTCGCATGCCTTGGCACCATGCGACCGCATGGGTGCCGAATCAGCCCACTCCCTGTTTTGATTTTTGAAGTGTATTTCCTATTCTACCCATTGTAAACCCCCTCTAAACCCTCCCTAACACCCATACTTAGTACTAATGATGTCCTAACACTCTTGGGGAGTTATTAAGTTTGGATTAGGGGTTAATTACAACTAACAATCACTAATTGTACCTTGGAAGTTCCTATTGTGCCCTTATTTGTTGGGAAGTATATAAAGCCCAATCATTTGTAGATTCAGCCACTTTCTTCATTCATCCCCTTCTTCTTCAAACGTATGATAGAGAGACTTGGGGAGTCCATGGAGTTTCAAGCCCTAGCCTCATTCTTCCTCAAATCTTAGGAGATCCAACCGTCGGATGATCTCCAATCTTCGGATTCACGAAGCCCTCGTCAAATGAAACAACTTCACCGATTGGATCGTGATTCTTTTGAGTTTTCATCTTAGTCAAGTAAGCTACTAGATTCTTTATCCTTTTGATTTTGTGCTCATTGACCCTAAGGAAAACAAAGATGAATGCAATTTGAGGTCAATGAGTACACAAGCATGTTGTGTGTGGTTTTATTTTGATTTTTGAACTTTTGTTGGGTGAACTTGTTAGAAGCATGAATAGGTAGATTTATGTGTTTAATGAAGTATGATATTAAGCTTCATTTTGTGAGTTTGGACTTGAGATTAATGGGTATAAAATTCCCTAGAAACCTAGGGTTTGGTATGTTGAATATGTAGTAAATGGGTTCTTAATTATATGAATGATTTTGGAGGATTTTATTGGATAGTATGAATTGTTAGAATCATATGGATATATGTTTGAGATTTTAGAAGGATATTTGTTGAATCTCAAGTTCTAGTTGTGATCATGAAAGAGGAATTTTTACAATGGGTTATATGTTGAAATGCTTCGTTTGACTTTTGGGAATAAAGTTGACCTTCATGTTTATGGGAGTATAATACTATCTAATTCATGAATATATGTTGAAATGCTTCGTTTGACTTTTTGGAATAAAGTTGACTTTCATAAAAATAAGAGTATGTTAATATCTAATTCATGAATTTTTGGTTGTGAGCATGTAGAATGAATTATCATAACGGTTCACATGAATAAAATGTAAGGTTTGACTTCATTGGGTTGAGTTGACTTTTATGCAATAAGAGTATGTTGGTCAACTATAATTTATGAATTGAAGATTTTGAACATGTTGGATAAATTTACATGTTGGTTATGAACATACTAGATGAAATTGCATCTTGTTTAGATTAATGGTTATTTTGGATGAAAGCATGTTTGATTAAATGCTATATAGAGATGCATGCTTAAATTCTAATGGTTGACTTTAAATGTTAAGTGTTGACCTATGAACTATGTTTTGGGGTTTTGTTGGAAAGAATGGATTGTTGGGTTGCACAATGTTGCTAACCTTAAGAACTTAGCCATGAATAATAGCTAATGAATAATAGGAGGGCTATGATGCAAATAGCTTCTATGCCTTCAAATTTGAAAAGAGTAGAAATGACTCAACGGAGTCGATTATGGATTTATATGAACATAGAGAACTACATATTGAAATCCTACGGAATTTGGGGTAGTTTTGATGGAGGTCAAGCCTCCGCGCTTTCAAGTCAAGTGTATGAAGAACACTTGGGTATTAGAGACTTGATGTTATCGCTCTAAGATGTTTATGTGTTAGTTAGCATAGAAATGCTTAACTATGTGATTTTTAAGTAAATATCTACTTGATTGGATTAGTACGGTGTGTTGTACTTTTCCTTTATTTGAGCATGTGAGTATATATTACATGTGCTTGAGTTTGAGTCCAGCTGGCGGTTTTGGTTTGAGTTTTTGGTGGGACGATACATTGTCTTCACGAATTGTGGGATTCGTGATCGCAATGGATCGTCGTGTCGGGCTTGCACACACCCTCCACCGATGGCCACGGTGGGGAAGTAGCTCATCTTAGTTAGAGTAATACACATGACTTTGATAGCTATGGAACCCGAGCGGAGACTGTTCGGGGACGTCGATACCACGAAAGGGTTATCGAGGGCACGTTTGTTTCCGCAGGAGTTGCACGCTGGAAACAGGGAAAAAAAAAGAGAATCATCTTCTCTCGGTTACGTGGTTTATTTTATGAGCATGTATGGATTGTTGTGATACATGGTTAATGGGATTATTTTCATGAGATGATGGTTTCTTGTTAAGATGTTATAGTAAAAATATAACATACTAATGAAATGATGATTTTTATGATTTATGTTATACTAAAAATATAACATGCTATTTATGATAAAAATGGGAACAATAGTCTCTCATTCACGAATTTTTATATGAGTTGTGATAAAAGAAGAATTATGAAACTCATGGTGCAATTGGTTTATATGGTTTGATGGGAGTTTAAATGTAGAAATAAAATACTACATATAACAGAATTTAGAATCATAATCTATTGATATGATTTATTTCATGATAATTTATGAAGAATTATATTCCATGTGACTATGGTTGGATTTGGTTTGTGTAGAACATTATACCATGAAATGCTACATCATGAGTATGACATAAGATGTACATGTTTTATTTGAGCATTATGCCATGCCATGACATTGCATCTTTAGTAGCTTACTAAGTCATTATGACTTACTCGTTTGCTTTGTTTTCCTTAGATTCGAGCCGAGCTAGTACTCGAAGGAACCGCCGAGCCTACGATGGAAGTGTAATTTTTATAAAGGTTGCTACTTTAATTTATCTTTGTAGCCTTAGTTATTTGGAAAGGACGTTTGGGAAGTGAAGTTATATAGACTTCACTTTGGGTAGTAAGATTGTGTTATTGATTTGGTTCTTGTAATTGTAAATTATTAATAATTGGTTTGTGTGAGCCGACAAATGTTAGTCGAGCCAAGTCGTTTAAATACATATTTATTCTATCTCAAAATTATTTATATTGTTGGTTATGTTGTACTCCGGCATGTTTAGCCGTTGAGTGCGTAGACTAGAGTCTTAGACTTAGTGTAATGTTGGGTTCCGGCTGTAACGTCGCCGATGACTTGGTTTATTTGTGCTATATATTTGTATTGCATGACAGGGAGTTTTGTTCTACGTGCCCAATGTTGCGGAACGTGCGTCGAATTTTTGGACCAAGAGATTTATGATCTCTTTGGTTGTATTTGGTTTGAGCTTGTTAGCTCGGGCGCCACTAGGATATTTTGTTTAGCTTCCGCATGTGTTTTAAGTTATTGGCGTATCACCGTTATGGCCTTACCCATTATTTGTCATTGCTTGTTGTTTTGTGTGTTTGGCGGCACGACCTTTGGGATTTCGTATTGGGATCCGGGTCGGGTCGTCACACGTTTCCCAATAGGCTGCCATGAAGGGGGCTTAAAAACTTCTGGAACGTGACCCTTGAGGGGCTTGGCGGTTTCTTCATTGTGAATCTAAGAATCAGTTGTGGGATTCGTAGTGTGCCCTGTGGGATTAGGGACCTTAGGAGCATGAGCATGACGATTCTTTTTTCGACAATCGCGTTCCACATGACCCAAAAGACCACAACCAGAGCAATAGGAAATATTGCCCTCAAATTCTATAGACTGTCCGAAGCCATGATCCTTTGAAGTACCAATCCATATTCGATCAGGGAGGGGCACAGAAACATCCATCTCAATGCACACACGAGCATACATGGGATGAGATAACGCATACCGCAACTCTTGGGTTATCACACTTGAAGCTGAAGTCGGGCGTCCAACGGAAAGAGCGATACATGCACCGTTCAATCATATGAGATTCTTTTGATAGGGCTCGCGTTAAATCCTCCTTTGAAGCAAGGTGAACCATCACATGGCGTGGATCTAACAGACCAACCACTGTAGGACCAATAAGCTTCCACGAGCTTGATATGTGATCTTTGATGACCTGTAACGAAGGCCGACCAACAGATTACTTAAGGATAATGGTATTTTCAAACTGAGATTCCGCCGCCTCTAGTTCTAAAGGAGTAAATAAACAGGCTGGTTCATTAAGGATTTTGGCTGGTTCACGAGGCGGCAAGGCTAGAGGAGGGAGAACCGTAACCCTATTAGGGTTTACACATGGAGGGGCAGCCGCCATTCTAGATACAACTCAGAAGTCGGAGCCTTAGGAATGGATGGAATAGGTTCACTAGAGGTGATGGGAGGATCAACTGTTAGGGGACATGTCATGTCCGGCGGCTTGTCAGCCGGAATCATGGCCTAGGTCGAAACCCTAGGAGATGCAAACCCTAGAAGAAAACAATATCGCCAGAGAGAGACTAGAGAGAAGAGATGATGATTCCTATAATTCCAGATTTGGTTGAAGTCATCTTCTGATTCTAGTGTACAGTGGCTAAAAGGTCTGCATACCGATTAGTGTGGCAACTGTCTTAGAATCAAAGTGGTTTAAGAATTGTTTAAGTGTTAGTTTAGGCGCGGTTTTGCATCCTTCTACAGCAGCCTTGGAAGAACAGCAGACTTTGAACCAGGTCCTGCTCCTCTCCGCTCTCGAAAGCGACAACCCAAACGCACCGAACCCTCAGAACCCTTCATCCCTTTCATTCCACCTTCATCTCCTATCACTTCTTCCTCCCCTTCCCTTACTTCTTCAACAGCCCCTGCTGCTGTTCGGGAGGAGCCTGCTGCTACCCCTCCTTCTTCCCCTACTTACTCTTCAACCCCTGCTGTTGTTGAGGAGGAGCCTTCTTCTCCTGTTCCTAAGAAAAAGAAACGCAGACTTCGCAAGAAGTCTGTGGCTCCAACACCCTCTTCTCCGCCCTCTCCTACCATCGACTCTATCCCTTCTCCAGCTTCTTCTCCCGAACCTATCTCCATCCTTCCTCCTGAATCTTCCCTAGCCATTATTCCCACTCCTTCTACCCCTTCTACTTCCTTTTCTATGCCCGAACATTTCTCTCCTCTTGCCCCTCACATATCTACTCTTCTCTACCAAACCGTCTTTCTACCTGAAATCTTCCCTCCTATCTCTCAATACATCACTCCTATTTCCATCTCTACTGACCTATACCAAATTCTCTTTCCTTCCATCTCTTCTACCACCCATTCCTTTCTCTTTGATTTCTCTTCTATTTCAGACCTTTTCTATCCTTCTACCTCCCCTGCTAACTTCATTCTTCTACCCGACTATCCTTTTCCCTCCTACCTTTTAGAAGCATCTTCTTCCTCTTCTTCTTCTTTCTCTAACAGTAGCCTAGCCACTGACATTGAAATTGATTCCAAACCCTCTTCTCCTCCACCTACAACATCTACTGCTAACCAACCTGCTTCTTCATCTTCTTCTCCAAACCTTGCTCCTAACCCTTCTGAGACTCATATCTCTGTCCACCTTAACCCCACTTCCCTTCCAATAAACACTGCTGATCCTGCCCTTCTTGATCTTCTCTGAGCCAACAATGACCAGCTCGCTCAGCTCAACACCACCGTATCTTCTATGGCACAGCAGATCGAGGTGCTCAGCTATGGCCTCAACGCTACTCATGCCACCATCTTTGACATCGGCAAAATTGTTGATCAACTGGTGAACGACACTGCTCAAGCCTTCACTACTCACCAGTTCCTGGCTCAAGATCAACAGGCTGCTCTGATTGGCATGCTGCACTCTTAGCAGATCAGCATTCGTGCCCTCTTCGATGAGCTCAAGACCGGAATGGCACGAGCGATTATTCGTAGACGGGAGGTTGCTGATTTCACTGATCTTTGCCTTGTCGAGCAAGCCGATGCAAGGGTTGCTGCTGCTGAACAACGTAGGGTTGGTGCCATCAGGGAGGAGAGAGCTACTCACTTTTTGAATCAAGCCACCGATTGAAGAACGAGCGACTCAGAAACGCCTAAATAGCGTAGAATCGGGATCGGGTTGGAGACTACTTAGAACTTCGACGCACTCAGCCCAATCTGTTCTGAATCTGTTGGTATTTTTGTTCTGTATCTTTTTAAACTCTGTTGTTTTGCCAAAACTTCTCCTATTAAACAGCTTGTTTAATCACAGATGACTTTAGTTTCTTTCAAAGTTTAAATTGCCTTATCTTGCTATTATTTAGTCTATTTAAACTTCGTGTTTAAATCTTTATATGTTGCATGTGTGCTTATCTCAAAGATTTAAACCCTGCTCTACTTAGCACTTGATATTAATGGTTTTATCCTGTAAGTACTTAGTATAGCTATCTCTCTACTATGACTTCTGTTCTGAGAGGCATATCTGCTCATCTTAATAAAAATTCTTTAAGACATGTTATTATCTCAGTGCATGATTCAAAGTCTGCTAGTAGCTGAGATGATGACATCAACCAAATAGGAGGAGATTGTTGATTCCTATAATTCCAGATTTGGTTGAAGTCATCTTCTGATTCTAGTGTACAGTGGCTAAAAGGTCTGCGTACCGATTAGTGTGGCAACTGTCTTAGAATCAAAGTGGTTTAAGAATTGTTTAAGTGTTAGTTTAGGCGCGGTTTTGCAAGCTTCTACAGCAGCCTAGGAAGAACAGCAAACTTTGAAGTCTGCTCAAAGTGCGAAAAATTAAAATAGCCAAATCACGAGATTATGACACGTGTACACCTATCTAGATATTTTTTAAAATATCAAGTCATTATGTCTTCATCGGATTTCACTTTAAAGAAGTCAACTCTACATGCTGACAACAGTCCAGACTGTCTCTGAAACCTGAAGACTGAAGACATTACCCTTTTTGGCTAAGAAGACTTTCCAAGCTACAGAGCCTGCAATCTAAAACTTTACTCAATTTGGGAATGTCCTCTCTGCACACTGCATCTCTGATGACGGTGGCTCTTACATCTCCCAAAGCGCCGAATTGCATTCAATGCAATAGAACGTTGGACACAGCCCTCCCTGTCTCAGTCCAACGGTCCAAAGATCTCTTCCTGGTATTTATTCAAGTCTTGAAGATCTGAAAAATAACTCTTGCGCATGAAAAACTCTCAAGCTTCATCTTCAACATTCAAGCATTTAAGAGATCAAAGGACAAGGACTAACACTTCACCAAACTTTTTGAAGCTGCAGATCTGCAATCTTAAATTCGTTTCAGCTTCATTTAGCTTGTCTTTAAACTGTTCTTTAATTCAGCACGTGTGAGAACAATTATTCCTTGATTGTTTCTCTCACCTTTATACACTTGGTTAAAAACTTATTTTGTACACGATCCATTAGTGATCTTACTCATAAACCTAGTGGATAAACAAGTGCACTATTTAAAATCCAAAGCTAACCACTTTGGTAGTGGATGTAGTACTATTCACAGTACGAACCATTTCAAATCACTGTGTTTGGTTTGAACTGTTCTTAACTTTATCATTAACTGCTTGTGCTTAACTATTTCTGAATATGCACAACCTTTACTGAACTGTTGAAAGTTCAGAGTCTATTCTGTTTCCGCTGCCTTAATACTTCTATTCAAATCTTCCAAGAAATCGTTAAGAAGTGTTTACGAAAAGTTTTTACAAAAGCATATCTAGGCTATTCACCCCCCCCCCCTTCTAGCCTAGATTGAGCCTACTTTGGGACCAACAAGAGAAGAAGAAGAGAAAGAGCCCTCTACCAGCCTTGCCTTGCCACTTGCCCCTGCCTTTCCCTCCTTGCCCAAGCAAGCCGATCAATAAAAATACAATGCTACTGTTAGCTAAAATGTACACGTAATATATAAATAAATAAAAATAAATAAATAAATAAATATATATATATATATATATATATATATATATATATATATATATATATATATAACTTTCTAGACTAAAATGTACACGTAAAATAAATACTTTTTAGCAAACCCAAATTTTGTGACCAAAAAGACGAGTTAAGTGTCTAACCCCTTCGCAACTCGTAACTTAGCCCCCGAACCCATACTTTTGGTATTTTTTTGGTTTTTCTCTATTTAACCTTAAAATAGAGGTGGAGACTCGTACATACATTTTTAGAGTCCACAACGAGGCCCAACATATTTCATGCACTTAAGTTTTGAAACCACTCGTTTTCACGTAACGAGGAGGGTTCGAAACGGGGTTCTCACAATTGAGAAGTCCCAAGTATTGGTCTAGTGTGCCTATCTAAGTGTTTATATAACACTTGATGTTTAGGAACTTCAATTAAAGTCTCGAGATGATGTTAAATGTTAATTATTGAACCCTATGCAATTAAGGAGATTAGTTGGGAAGTTTGACTCATGGGAATCTTGATTTGTGCACAATGGTGCGTCGATTCCTGGTAGAATTTAAATATAAATCCTTCTATGATTGTGAGGAATTGGGAGCGTGGTTCGATAACCGCCCATTGTGACTAACTAGAGTGTACCCCTTGGGACACTCAATAATTTGATACTAGGTTTTTAGCCTCAGGTTGTAATTGAAGCCATATAGAGACTGGCTTCATTTGGTTGAGTTGGAATGGTTGGTTCACGAAAACTGTCCTAGTTGTGATTGAAGAAGTTTGAGAACTTATGTCAAGAATGAATTAAGAATTAGACATGGAGATATGACTCAACGAAGTCGATTAAGGAGTTATAAAACATTAATAAAAGATGTGTTCATATTACACAGTTTCGAGACGTGTGTAGACTCAGTCGTGTTGACCTGCATAGTCTCGGCGTTTCATTGTATGTATCCCATGGGACACTTAGACTTTAGAGTCTTCGGTATTGCTCGGGTTTGAGGCTTAACTAGTCTAGTAAGTCGTTTATCCAATCCAAATGAAGTTCATGGTCAATTCAAGAATGCAAAGGTATGATTTTGTTTTGAATAATCTCTTAGTGTGTACTTCTTTGTTACATGATGTATAAAGACTACTTGTATAGTTGATGAGTATTAGAACTCGAATATCGTACGATGCACATTTAATGATGGAATACCATTCTAAGAGAATTTAATAAGTGTACTTATGATGCTTAATGGTTTGTAGACCACTAGTATGGCCTTGGACTACTTTATGATTTCATTATACTTGTTATGATTTAGACTTGCATACATGCTAGAAAGAGTATTTCTATGTCTTGAAATAATATGACTTATGAAAGCTTATTTTATTATAATTGCTTGAAACATGAATTATATTTGAAATGCCATAGGTTTTCATTGACATTGGAATTGTGAACTTGATTTGAACTAGGGTTTCAAAATGATCATAGAATCCTAGCTAGTATGGTGAATCGAGAACTTAGATGTGGTTACCTTGCATATAGCAACCTTACCCTAATTTGGTGAACTTATAATAAAGACTCAACGGAGTTGCTATTAGGAAAGAATTGAATATAACGGACACCGTGTTTAGTCCCTACATGATTTAGAAACTCTATATCTAGCTCTAATGTGATTTGTTAACTGACAAAATTTATTTATCAATTATGATTTATGTGGTAGAGTTTACAGCCTACTTGACTGGATGAGTTCTTAGTCAAACTTGATTCATATTTGATTATGACAAGTAAATATATACTTAAGCATTGCATCAAGTCCAGCTGGAACAACGTGATTTGATTGATTTAGATTTAAGGTGGGACGATGCGTCTCTTACACGAATCGTACGTAAGATTCGTCCTCGCTATGGATCATCATGCCAGAGATCCACACACACCCCTCCATTGTGGATCGTAGTGGGGAAGTAGCCCCTTTTCCATAACAATACGTGCGCCATTGGTTTGCTATTAGCCGAGAGAGGTATTCTCTCAGTATATCCATGCATGTACACGAGCATCGTAGTCATGATATTAGGTTAACATTGTTTATTGCAGGAGCAACGCAATGACACTTATACTTTAAATCATTCCACATTTATGAGGCCTACTATAGGGCACTATGAATCGATCATCATCGTGTACGTGAAATATGTGGTGTACATGGATATAGTAGATAAATAACTATTATTATACGGTCATTGGTTATGAGGTTTGTCATACTAACAGGATGTTGTAACTATTTATGGTTGCATATAATTTTCAAGATATACTGTTGCATTTAGTAGCTAATTGGGTCATTATGACTCGTTCTATGCTTTTCTTTCCTTAGTGTAGTTGATTGGTAGCATCGCATAGAGGTCGTGTAGATCACAGTTGTAGCTGTGGGCAACATGTTCCATAGCTCGCATTGAGCTAGAGTAGATCGTGAGTACATCGATGGCTCTCCCGAGTCATAACTCGTGGAGCCTTATAGTCATCATTATTCCGGTTTCCTTTTGTTCAATGAGGACGACATAATTGTAAAGTGATGTAGACTTTACGGTGGGGTAGATGTACTTTATCTCTTGTAGAAATTGTTGTATATTTGGGTCTGACATGTGCTGTTGAGTTGTTGTACTTTACTTAAGTATATATACATTAGTCTCCCGAGTAGGACGTAGCTCGGGGCGCCATTATAATTGTTATCCTCGATAAGTTGTGTCATGGTGGTTGTCTTTATGTTTCAGAGTTGTAGGTACATAATCTTTAGTGGTTATTCCAGTTTTTTTCCCGAGCATGTCTTGTCCCGTGGTTGTTAATGTTTATTGTTGGGTTTAGTTGGTTTTCCTCCCACATGTTTTAGCCGGCCAAGTGGTTGTTGTTGTGTTGGGTTTCCGGTGTTGAGTCGGCCTTAGGTTTGTCAATGGTTTTGTTGCCCATACACAATGGTGCCATTTGCGTGTGAAAATTTTCAAGAGATAGTTGTTTCTCGCCTTGTGTTTCGAGGCTCTAAGCTCAAGAGCTTGGGCTTTACTCTTTTATTTGCTTCCTTAGGTTTTGGTTTTTTTTTTTTTTTTTGTCTTGTATTGCCATCACGACTTTACTTTCTTGCTAGAGCAATGTTTAGATTGATTGTTAGACATGCGCCATTGTGTGTTCGCATGGGCTTATCTAGTTCCTATTGTTTTAGCGGCACCGACCTAATTCGGTTTTTCGTGTTGGAGTTCGGATTGGGTCGTTACATTATTTATGAGCACAACTTCCATATTATTCACTCTAATAACACATCTTTCTAATAACACACTTTTTTATTCAAAATAAGGTTACACTAATTATTTATGCCCCACCACAATTTTCATTTATTTACTTTATCATTTCCATTGTTCTTAAAATAACACTAGATACGATACCACTTGTTGGAGCAAGGTGGGGATATTAGGGTCATTCCTCTTAGGCGCTTTTGACGGGAGTTGTCTTGACAGATATAGGGGTCGGTTGCTATCCCACACTTGCCAAAGATTGTTTCTGGATAAGTTGCGCCATCCCGATGTACCCATGCTCTCCCAATTAGGACCCCATGAGTTTCTTACAATCCAATAATCTAAACCATTCGATGTTCCATATCCAACTATGATAACAGCGTGGTCACGTGTAAGTCCCACATGATCCTCAAATACACCTGCATGAATGAATATGGTATTATAACTATATCATAAACAATTAGCTAGTATTATATAAATAAATAATAATTACCGATTTGTAAATGTTGGAAAGATGCTTTAGACTCAGGGCCAACACTAATTGGTTGGTTTGCCCACCTTCTGCGGTGCTCGCTCATTGTATCCTTGAACTTTTTCATAACCATCGATGGAAGCATCATTTTTCTAGTAGACAAATTAATATCAAGAGATTGAAATCAAATGTAATCTTTATGATAATAACTAACTCACGATCTTTCTTAAAGCGTAACCCAAGTGAATTATATTGAATTGGAGCATAACATACCTATTAGGATTGCATGAGCCATGAACAACGATAAGGATAATTTTCCTCGGAATCGAGACCACCATCGTCAACAATGAACTCAGCACGATGCACAGCCCTCCCACTGCATCCCAGTTCGTTTGCTACAATCTACCAACTCTTGTGGTGATAGAGTAACTAATTTACCGGTCACATCGGTTTATTGATTCCACTGGTAGCAGTAGTAAGAAGCCCAACAACTCCCTTATATAGGTATTTAAAAGTTTTTTTTTTTTTTTTTTTTTTTTTAGGAAGATGAGACTGCGAGATTTTATTAATAAGAAAAAATAATACAAACTTGAGGGGACAACCAAATTTACCCTTTG
Source organism: Codonopsis lanceolata (assembly GCA_013146195.2). Taxonomy (NCBI): domain Eukaryota; kingdom Viridiplantae; phylum Streptophyta; class Magnoliopsida; order Asterales; family Campanulaceae; genus Codonopsis; species Codonopsis lanceolata. The sequence continues at coordinate 119,825,085 of CM028381.1, read as the reverse complement.
AACGGGGAGACAAAGGAGCCTTACCAAAAAAGAAATACATCAACGCAAAATAAATACTAAGAAATGCGAACATAAGGGGTATGACTAGCATCTAGACAAATAAGACCACGTGTGAAAGGGGAACAAGGGAAATAGAGGTGAAGTCTCTATCTGTCATTATGGAATCACAAAGTTAGCCAAACTATTCGCTACTTTATTTGCTTCACGGAAACAATGACAAAAAGAATATCTCCCCGGAAGAAGAGATTCGAGAATAAATATCACGAAAGAGGTAAGCATGTTCCCAAGGAGGGAATGACCATTTCGGAGACAAAAAAAGAACTTTGGAGTCTGTCTCAATAATAACGTCCGAAAAATTATGAGAGTTGAGCCAACGAATACCATAGAGGAGAGCACGGATCTCACTATCATATTAGAAAAGGAGCCATAGAAACAAGTGAAAAGCAAATATAAAATTACCCGAAGGGTCTCTCAAAATACCTCCTCCACCACTAATTCCGGGATTCCTCTCGCTAGCTCCATCCACATTCATCTTTAATAAACCATTTGAAGGAGAGGTCCATTGAACCGATCGAATACGAACTTGCTTAAATCGACCACAAGAAAATCGAGGAAAATCGAAACATGGTGACCGCGTAAATCATGATGTTCTTCATATCCTGGATAATATTCTTAATAATGACCAAAGGAGGAAGACGGAATTTCGAAAACAATGAATTACGGTTCTTCCATAAATGCCGAGAAGAGTAGAGGGAAGGATAGAGAATATAGTGGATTTTCCATGTAACCACCAAGCAAAGCAAGTTTGGTTCAAAGAGAGGGATTGATACCTTAATGCCAAACATATTATGGAAATGCCGCCAAATAATCTTGGATAAGGGCTTTGTAGAAACACGTGATCAAAAGTTTCTATAGAGCTCAAAAGACAAGAATGGCATTTAGAGGCAAGTCGATTCCTTTGCACCATAAAGCCTCATCTAAAGGCACTGCTTAAGAGCCTCCAATGGAAGATGCCGATATGTGCAAGGCATTCCTATGCCAAATGAAATTAGAGGAGAGCATAGAAGGACCTGGAGGAGAAATGAGGGAAACAAATGAGGAGATAGAAAAACCCCTTTAGATGAAAGAGACCAAACAGACGGTCGCCTTCATCAATAATCGAGACACAATGAGAGCCGATTCCATGAATGATGGAGGCAGTCGGAAGGTCGGCCGTTATTAGAAAAGCGAGGACATTTTGGAAAATATCCCGAACACATGTCATAGAGCAAGCCCGGTTTCTCAATGCAAGAATTTCGAAGCCAGATATCATGCCGTATGGAACAATCACCTCGCCAACTATCCATTTGATATAGGGTTCAAAATAGAACGAGAATTAAGCATACGGGACCAAATGTGAGAGCCGCCCGAAGAAAAGCGAAGGATGAGATCTGGAACAGATTTAGCAGCCAAGAAATTGGACCAAATGTTTTTTAATAGTCCGAAATCTCCACCAGATTTTGAGCCCCAAAGCTTTACTGTTGTTGGCAATCGAGAAAATATCGAGCCCGCCGGCGTTGGGATTCGCAAGAACAATCTCCAAGAAACCCAATGGCATTTCTTCTTACCATCGATTAAACCCGAAAAAAGTTAGACAAAGATGCGATTGAGAAGCCGAATGACCGAGAGGGGGATCGATAGAAGCAAGCTGGAACATCGATATGGATCAAGAACATGATTGATTAAGGTGATGCGACCACCGAAGTTAAGGAACGAGCCCATCCAAGAATCGATTTTGCGTTGAATTTTGAGGATAAGAGGATCAAAAATCGCTTTTCTTCCTTCCAAAATATATAGGACGCCCAGATAAGTGAAGGGAAAGTTACCTTCTTGAAACCCCAAGATGCGAGCAATTGAAGATCGGCCGGGCATTGTTAGGAGCAACAAAGAAAGAGCTCTTTGATTTATTAATGATCTGCCCGACATAGCCTCATAAGCTGAAATTAAATCATGATGAAGGAGGAGGGAATGCTTGCTACCATTACAAAAAGATGACAATATCATCTGCAAATGCGAGGTGAGAGATTATGGGGCAGCCACTTACAAGTGGAATAGACAACTCTTGGATCATTTCGATGCAGATTAGCAGGCGATTGCCAGGACTTCACCATGAGAATGAACAAGCTAGAGATAAGGGGTCTCCTTGCCGAAGACCTTGAGTAGAAGGAAAAAATCCAGTGGATTCCCCATTAAGAAGGACAGAAAACCAATTACCGGACAAGATGCGCCAGATAAGATCAATGAATATTTCATGAAAGCCGAATTTACGAAGAACCCGTATGAGGAAAACCCAGGAGACCCGATCAAAAGCCTTAGCCATATCAAGCTTGAGAATAATATTGGAACCGGTAACTTTCTTACGGATGTGTGTCATCATTTCCTGGGCTAGGAGAATATTGTCTTGAATGATTCTGCCTTTAACAAAAGCACTTTGATTTTCCATAATAATGGAAGGCAAGATAAGAGAGAGGCGAGAAGAAATAATCTTGGAGATGACCTTGGAAATAAAGTTGCACAAACTTATAGGTGCGAGGTCCTTAAAAGATGTAGGAGAAGGAACTTTCGGGATCGTCACAATGGCGTGCTAGACCAAGCCTTGGGAAAGGTAAATCTCGAGAAAAATTGCGTGATAGCCTCGCAAACTGATCCGATAATATCCCAAAGAACAGTATAAAAATGACCGGAAAAACCATCCGGGCCAGCAGCACTATGATTATGACTATTTGTAGATTTAGGAATGGGCTCACAGTTGTGAAATTGCAAGATTGGGTTTATGTGCATGCTTTTGGTATTGATAAAATGAAGTTTTATTGATGATATTTAGGTTTAGTGGATGAGGATAACATTCAAATTTGGTTAAGGTGTATCGATTTTGAGGTAAGTGATTAGATACTCTTTCCAGTTTTCTTTTCATCCAGTTTTCGTTTCATCCCTTGATTTTGAATTATTACTTGATACGGCTAATTGAGATTGTTATTTTAAACTCTTTTGTGCTTGCTTTGTTGTTACCTTATAGTTTGATGTTTCGTAAGTCTCATGTGTATAAATTTGCATACGTGAGATACCTATTGCTTCACCATTTATCCTTTTTTTTTCTAGACCGCAAGTAAGTTTTAAGGTTTTGTTTGGTCTGGGTAGCCTGGGCATCATCGAGGACAATCTGAAAATTAAGACATTACTATTATTGGGTTTGTATTAAAACGGTTTAGGAATTTCTAGAAATGTTCGTCAGTTTCATTAAACATAATTACTATGGCTTTTGGAAATGAAAATGATATGTTTATAATTTCTTATATGCTTAAACTACAATTTGGTCACCCTACTTTCACACTTTTTGTAATAAGCTAATTCTAATTTTTTTTTCAATTTCGTCATTGTACTTGGCTATATATCGCACATTCATCACTCCATCTAATTTTTTGAATGGAAAGCTTTAAATTTTTTTATAAACCCGAAAATACCTTTACCGACATCACGTGATTTTCTCACCTTCACCCTTAATGTAAGCTAAAACACATGTTTCAAGGAGTTGAAGGAAATAAGATTTTGCAACTTCAATTTGTGCATGTGCACGACATGTTCCAAACATAAAAGGGCACTTATGTCTTTTTATCGTATCCATCCTACGTAACCGACGAAAAGGACTCCATGTACAATGGCGAAATTGAAAGAAAAAAAAATAGTAGTGTTGGAATATGCTTCCTCATAATTTAGTTATCACCTTGCATATTATATATATATATTGATTTGCTTGCCCCCATTACAAATGAGTCATCACGAGTGGCTAAAAGGTATGCGTACCGGTTAGCGTGGCAACTCGTGTGATATCACATAGGTCTTAGATTAGGTGCAACCTGATCAAGTCCTACTTTCCTACATGATGATTGAAACAGACCAGCACTTCAGATGCACTCGGCACTAGAAGACTTGCAGCTATGTCAAAAGCCTTCAGTGATAAACATCAGAACATCTTTAAGACTCACCACTGGCAGACATGCTACAAGTTAAACTGTTCGTACCAGCAGACATTCGTTCTCCTGAATCGAAAGACTTGTTTCCACTGGCTTGAAGCATTCCACCAGCAGACCTAAAATCTGTACGTGCTACAGAGAAAAGTCTAGAAGCAGCTCAAATCAAGACAAATATGTTCAAGCCTCAGAAAGCCTGACATACTTAAGGCTACAAGACTTTCTCTCACTCAAGTAGTCTGATAAAGTCAAAAAACAATTACTTTATTGAACAAACCACCTGACAGTGCAACAGACATCAGACCTAGTCTTCAGAGACTTATCAACACAGTCTGACAGACAACAAGTTCCAAGATCTACAGGACTAAATCTCTGTTCCAAACAGTGAAAGATCTTATGGACAAAGATCTCTATACGATAGACTTCAACCACTACATCTCTAAACGGATAGAAACTTCAAATCTTCATCTCTCAATGATCACATTGGCTCTCGTCTATGTAAATCCTCTCTCTTACCCAAAGAAAACAGAGCGACATCTAAGATCATCGAAAAATAACTCAACCCGATGAGATAACAGATGATGAGCAACGAGTAACTCAATTTACTCAAGAACTTCAAAGAAAAGAGATCATCAACGAGATCGTCTTCACCAACGTATCTCTGATCTCGACACAGATTGCAGTGAACTCATCCAGATCTTAGTAAAACACTTTCAGTGGATTGCTAGGAAGAAAAGCTTCGAGAAGAGAAGAGATTGATCAGAAACTTCAATAGACAGAGATCAAGATTTGAATATTGATATTAGATAATGTCTGACGAAAATGAAGAACTGTCTGTAGATATTGCATTCATATCTTCATATTTGTATTCCAATACAAATGCTGTTGATTGTGCAATAATCATTCATCATGGAAGGACGAGTGCTTTGCACTCAATCGTTCAAATATATTTTTATATCTGAACGACCTTGAAAATCCTCTTCTCATAACAGGTTCTCGTTCTCGTCTCCTATTGCCCTTTGCTGCTTAAAGATTCATGAATGAATAATTAAGTAAGGATTAAGGCTTGGGTAGACAAAGCCAGAAACTTTACATAGATTATTTAGATTGATGTAATATGTAATTTATCTTTGAATAAATTCATATGTTCTTACAAATACTTTATCTTTCAGTCCTTATATATCTATGAGCCTTTTATAAATGATTTATCTTTAGAAAAGACATTCTCTAACTGATTTCCTAAACCTGCATTTGATAGAAGTAATAAGTGTGTCGTTGTTCTAAACATATATTCGTGTACAGCCACTTATAACTTCTCCAAATCATAGCCTCTTTACTTTCCGCTTTCCAAACTCTTTTTAACAGGCTTTTGATTTGACTAGCAGTTTATCGACAAAGTTGTTACTTCTGTTAAGAGCAAGTCTACCGATAGCCTCTACCGGCAGACATGCTCAACTAGATAAACTGCAATTGCCATTTAAACTATGCTTTATGTATATCCAAAGAAAAGTTTTTAAATTGGCATCATAGGCTATTCAACCCCCCCCCTCTAGCCTATTTGAGCATTATTGTGGACCAACAAGTAGTGTTAGCTTATTGCAAAAAGTGTGAAAGTAGGGTGACCAAATTGTGATTTAAGCCTTTCCTATACAACTTTTGCGACAACTAGGCTTTGATGATGAGCAAAGATGTTTTGGAGAAAGCCGCCTTTGCCCTTCCTCAAGGCTGAATTGTAGAAAAAGTTGTACAAAAAGTTGTAAACCCCAGCATTGTTGGGAAAGGAAATATTATGGCTTAACATTAATTATAATTAATGTGGTTTTTAGAAATATTATGGTTTAGATAAATTGTTATTTGTTGGTGATGTTATCTATCAAAAGACCGCAATACTGATATTTGGTATGGGACGTTACAATAAATTTCAATGTTTTTATGGAGTACTTTATTTAAAAGAAAGGAATGAGTTTAGAAGAGTCTCACCACATTTGCCTTGATCTCTGATCGGACTGACGGCGCCTTTCTCTCTCCAATCAACAGAGTCAGGGAGCTGCTCGCCGGCTTGAAGAGCATACCTATCACTCACTTGTATCGTATGCACCTCGTCCCTAAACACACCGCCCGTAAACGTGGCACGATACTCCTCATTAGTCAAATCAGCGAACCGGTTCAACCCAACCTTATATGGTCGGGCTTCTGCATTATGCTCGTCGATAAACCTCAAGTTATCCTTGAAAATCTCGAACCGGTGCTCTTTCTCGCCCAAACTAGTGTAATTTTTTCCATGTTCAGCGAGCCATGACTCATAGATGGCCATGACCTCATCATTTGAACGGATGCGGGTGGGACCACCACCTATCTGGTGATGTTGCTTGCCATAATCGATGATTGACAAGTCGAGGGCAGATGCAAAAGAAAGAATGGTTAGGAGTAGGAAGAAGGAGAAGGAGAGGGATTTGGGGGAGCCCATGTTGGATTTTTTTGATGATTGGTGGTTGGTTTGTTAGGATGAAGTTGGTGAAGGGGGGGGTATTTATAAGGGTAGGGGATGAGGTGTATATGTACTTACAAAAATATTTACATTTTTATTCCGTGTGGTTTTCGTTTTATAATATTAAATATACTTTAGCAAGATGTCATCCAAAATATGCATAACATCATATATTCTCCATATTTCAAATGTCAAGTCAATGATGCTGAGATGAGCCTGAAGGGTTGTAGTTGGGTTGCCAATTAGGAGTTAGATTTTTTTCTTAATCTTTCCATTTAAGAGAAATATATTGGCTTACACCATATGTGGCATGTGCTAAAAGGACACCATATTTTATTATAACAAAGTGTGCTCTACATGTTTATACTATTTATCGTTTGATTATTTAGACAAGATAAAAATGACTATAAAGCCTTAGAGATAATATAATTTTTCAATGTACAAATTACGTAAAGCAGCTGTCATTTTGGCAAAAATGGGTAGCTCGTGACAAATCTTCAACTCACCTAATTCACAATGGCCCTCAGAGTTATTAGAGATTATTCAGACCAATTATATCATATGCTAATTCCACATTTGAGACATTGAATTTTTCCTTTTTTTGTACTCTTTCAAGTTTATTTAAAAAGGGTATCCCACCCACCCATTTTATGAAACAAAAATGTGATTTTGATTGAAATTTTTTTTAAAAACTGTTATGTAAAACACATTTAAGACCATAACTTGTAATCACTAGGTCTTGTACATATTTTTACTTCTTAAAAACATGTAACTCATCTTCTTTATGAAACTTTCTATATTCAAAGATTACCCTTAATAATAATAATAATAATAATTAATTAATATCAATAAAATAATAGTAATTAAAGTAGCAAAAAGAATGGTGATAAGAATAATAAGAATATTTCTAATGATGATAGTAATAATAATAATGATAATAATAATAATATATAATAATGAAAATAGTAATACCGATAATAAAAAATCTATATATATATATATATATATATATATATATATATATTTATTTATTTATTTATTTATTTATTTATTTATTTATATTTATAGTTGGTGAGTAGCACTATGGTTGTGTCACCTCACCACCTTTAGATAAATCTTCATTGTAAAACATCCATGTAGAAGTTTTAAAAACTTTTGGTTTTCTAGCCATTAGCTAATAATAATACATAATAATAATCAAAATGATAAGGGGTATTAGTACTAGTATATATAGCTTCTTCTATTGTCAATAGTAGGAGACTTAAATTAAAAAACTTTTACAACTAACATTACTTCTAACCAATGTGGGATAAAACTCTTTAAGGTGAGATATTACTTCTAATGAATCACTTTTAACACCATACTTTAAGCTTTGATATCTTATCATTCAAACCTTGATTTGAACAAATAAATATATCATTTCGATGTTCTTGCCGAGTAGAACACATTTGCACAATTACTTTTGGCAACAAACAAATGGCACGTAAAGATATCCGTGTCTCAAGTTGCACAATTTCTTTCACTAAAAACAATATTTTTTAAATAAGTATTATACTTTAAGTCTTGATATCTTATCCATCCAAAACTCGATTTGAACAAATAAATATATCATTTTGATGCTCTCACCGAGTATAACACATTTGCGCAATTACCTTCGCCAACAAACAAATGACACATAAAGAAATTTGAGTCTCAAGTTGCACAATTTCACTCACTAAAAACACTAATTTTTTAATAAGTATTATACTTTATGTCTTGATAACTTATTATCCAAAACTCGATTTTGACAAATAAATATAATATTTTGATGCTTTCACCGAGTAGAACACATTTGCGCAATTGTCTTCGCCAACAAACAAATGACACGTAAAGAAATTTGTATATCTCACGTTGGTTAAACAAATTTCTACCATTATTACCATTAGAAGATGTATATCTCACATTGGTTAAAAAATGATGTTGATTTTAATTATTTTAGATTATATAAAAGACTTACTATTATTAGCAATAGAATATATATATATTACACATTTGTTATAAATTGATGTTGGTTTTAAATTACTACTATTACCAATAAAATATATAAATCTTACATTGGTTATTAAAGTGATGTTGATTTTAAAAGTGTTTAAATAAAAAGACTTTGATTTTTATCATTAATAAAAGAGAAGAGAAGAGATGTATCTCATTATATAGAAAGAGATGTTGGTTTTAGATTAATTTTTTGTAGATAAAAATCTTCTACTACTATTACCAAATGATAAGATGTATAACACATTTGTTAGCGAGTGATGCGTGTATTAAAAGTATTTTTATAAAAGACTTAATAATAATAGAAAAATATGTATTTCAGATTGATTAGGAAATTAAGTGATATTGGTTTAAAATGTTTTTAGATAATGTACACCGCATTGGTTATAAAGAGATCCACATTATTTAGAAACATATATTGGTTATAAAATTTATAGATAAAAGAATTTTTATTGTATTATCAATACAAGAGATGTATCACACATTGTTTACAAAGAGATGTTGGTTTCAAAACTATTTAGATAAATTATCACTACTATTATTATTTTTATGTTATAACCAATAGATGAGATATATCTCATATTGTTTAGAAAGAGATGTTGATTTCAAAAGTTTTTATATAAAAGACTATTATAATTATTATAGAAGAATGTATCTCACATTTGTTAAAAATTAATGTTGGTTTTAAAAATACTATTATTACCAATAGAAAAAATGTATACCACATGGTTATAAAGAGATGTTTATTTTAAAAGTCTTTAGAAAAAAGTCTTAAACTTTTATTACCAATAGAAATAGAAAAGAAATATCTCACATTGTTAGAATATGAAAAAGATGTATCTTACATTGGTTAGAAAAAGATGTTAGTTTTAAAAGTTTTATAGTAAAGACTTTTACTCTTATTACCAATAAAAGATATGTATCTCACATTGTTTAAAAAATAAATGTTGGTTTAAAAAGTCTTTAGATTAAATTAAGACTTTTTGTTACAAATAGAATAGATGCATGTATCTCACATTGGTTGTAAAGTATTATACTATTATTATCAATAGAAGATATGTATCACACATTGGTTATTAATTAATGTTGGTTTTAAAAATACTATTATTACCAATAGAATAGATGTATCATACATTTGGTATAGGGTAATATTAAGATTTCTACCATTATTATAAATAGAATATGTATATCTCACATCGCTTATAAAGTGATGTTGATTTTAATCTTAGATAAAAGACTTTTACTATTATTACGAAGAGATATCCTACATTTGTTAAAAAATGATGTTGGTTTTAAAAATTTGTAGATAAAAAAACTTTTATTTTTATCATCAATATAATAGAAGAGATGTATCCCACATTATTTAGGAAAAGATGCTGGTTATAAATTTTTTTAAAATAAAAGAATTCTACTATTATTATCAAATGAGGATACATATTACACATTAGTTATTAGCAATAAAAGATAAGTATTTCACATTAGCTATAAAAGGTTTAAAAAGTTTTTAGATGGGTATCTCATATTTTTAGAAACAAGTATTGGTTATAAAAGTCATTAGATAAAGACATCTTTTGTTATTACCAATAAAAAATATGTATCTACATTTTTTTGAAATGAATGTTGGTTAAAAATTCTTTTATCTACTACTATTATTACTAATAGAAAATATGTATACCACATGGTTAAATTGTGGTGTTGGTTTTAAAAGTTTTTAGATAAAAGACTTCAACTTTCATTACCAGTAAAAATATAAAATAAGTATCTCACATTGTTTAAAAATGAATTATGATTTTAAATGTTTTTAACAAAATGACTTCTAATATTATTATCAAGTTAGATGTTAATTTTAAAAGTCTATAGATCAAAAAAAATTAATTGTATTATTAATAAAAAAATATGTATCTCACGTTAGTTAGAAACTAATAGTAATTTTAAAAGTATTTAGGTAAAAAATCGTTTACTATTAGTAACAATAGTAAATAAATATTATAACAATGGAAGAGATTAACAATCAAATTATAATGTCCAAAAGTTAAATTATTATTTCAAAAAATATATATATCCCACATTGTACCCATGCGAAGCATGGACTAAATAACTAGTATAATAATAATACTAAGAATACTAAGAGTAAAAATAATAATAGTAATAATAATAAACATATAATAAAAATAAAAATAATGATAGTAGTATTAATAAAAATAATTGTTATTATTATTATAATAATTGTTATAATAATAATAATAATAAGCGATACATCATGATTCAAACCGGTTTCATTATATGTATCCCTGTTTTGTTGCCCCCAGCCAATGTTTTAAAAATCGTTAGGCGGCGCTAAACGACACACTAGCGCCTAGCGCCTAGGGGACTAGTCGGGGAGTAATCGGGGCCTAGGCGAGGCCTAGAATTAAGACATAATTACCATTTTTTTTAATAATTTACATCAAAGATCAAACACATTGAATACAAATTTAATTTTTTTTTATATTTGTCATTTTATCAAACATTTGTCTATATTTGTAAAATGAACAAAAATATACAAACCTACCTTTAATCTCAATTCTCAACAACCTCAAAGCAATAAACCAGCCAAATTTAAAACTAAAAACAAAAAAAAATTTACTTCAGTTCGCCCCCCATTACCTCCCTCTCTGCCTCACCATTACCATTCCCCCTTCCTTCTCCAGTAATTGCATGCTACAAAATCAAAGTTACAAAAATAAATTAAGATAAGCGAGGTTTGGCGTAGACGCCGATTTGGTCGATTAGGCGACGACTAAGAAAGTCGCGACGGTAGAGAGGGGTCTATCGCCTAAGCGAGGCCTAGGCGGAGTTAGGCAGGGAGTTTTAGAACACTGCCCCCAACTAAAGCTGTCAATGGACCAGGCCCAGTCGGGCCCATACTAAGCCCTTCAGATCAACATCAAAATCCGGTCGATCTAAAATTTCATCAGGCCGGCTGGAGTAGTCCATGAACCTACCCATTTGGTTGTGCCAATTTTGCTTATGTTCATATATTTTTCTGGCCACGACAAAGGCTACCGAGCCAATCATTGAATTCGGACTGACCCGAAATTTCACCGGGTCTATAGAACCTAAAGCCCAGCCCGAATAATATCAAGTGGATTGGGTCGACCCATTAGATCATGCCAAATTTTGACAGCTATAGCCCCAATAATTGAGATTTCCAGTTTCATAGTCGCGCGATTGGGCATTTCCGGAATATTTTATGAAAGTTATTTTTAGCAGTTAAAAAAAAATGGCACGGGAATGGTTAAAAGTTTCACAATAAGTATCGACCAACAATTTTTTCAATTTCCAACCATTCTGCACTCCGATATTTTTTTTGAAACCGGAAAAAGACATGTCATGCATCGTGATGCACTAAATAATGCAGCACGATGCATGCATGAAGTGCCTTTTTCAGTTTCGAAAAAATATGGATGTATAAATCGGTTGAAAACTTTCCAGAGTGGACTGATTTGCAATTTTTTTCTCAATAATAATTGTGGTCCATAACTAATTAGTTAGAATGATTCTGATGAAGTCAATTAAGAACGGTAGGACATGTAAAGATTAGCGTGTGATTTTGTGTCCTTGTTTTTGTGTTTGTTTTATGTAATTGAGTTGTCACATGTTAATTATGCAATTTATGTCTTTTTTTGTTTGTGTTTTTATAATGAATAGTCATATGAAATATATGTTGTAGAAAATGTTGGTTCCTAACATTTAAGTCTTGGAGGTTCTGTTCAAAGAGTGTTATACACTGCTTTAATTCATCTTTTATTGGATATAACAAACGGTATGATATTTGATAACTTAGTAAAATAATTTTACTTATTTATTTTTATGTGTATATATTTTCAAAAACTAACATTTTTTAAGATTGGACCATATTGAGTATAACTAATCATATTGCGGTGCATTAATAATAAGGAAGAATAATTTCGATGAAATCAATTGAGAACTTTGGGCCATGTAAAAATCAGAGTGTTATTAATTGAGTATAACTAATTATATTTGCGGTGCATTATTCAACCTATTTAAGCATACAATTTTCAATCGATGTATCCGTGCAACGCACAGGTGAGTTACTAGTTATTTTATTATAACAAAGTGTACTCTACATGTTTATACTATTTATCGTTTGATTATTTAGACGAGAAAAAAAATGAGTATAAAGCCTTAGAGATAATATAATTTTCTGATGTACAAGTCACGTAAAGCAGTTGTCTTTTTGGCAAAAATGGGTAGCTCATGACAAATCTTCAACTCACATAATTCACAATGGCCCTCAGAGTTATTAGAGAATATTCGACCGATCAGATGCTAATTCCACATTTGAGACATTGAATTTTTCCTTTTTTTCGTACTCCTTCAAGTTTCTATAAAAAGAGTGTCCCGCCCACCCATTTTATGAAACAAAAAAGTGATTTTGATTGAAAATTTAAAAAAAAATTATGTAAAACTCATGTAAGACGATAACTTGTAATCACTAGGTCTTGTACATATTTTTACTTCTTAAAAAAACGTAACTTATCTTCTTTATGAAACTTTCTATATTCAAATATTACCCTTAATAATAATAATGATAATTAAAGTAATAATAATAATTAAAGTAATATCAATAAAATAATAATAATTAAAGTAGCAAAAAGAATGGTGATAAGAATAATAAGAAGATTTTTAATGATGATAGTAATAATAATAATCATAATAATAAAAATATATAATAATGAAAATAGTAATACCAATAATAAAAAATATAATAATAAAGGAACTCGGTCGGAGTCGACCAGGGACCCACCACTATCGAGCTAGCCTGAGAAGGGACCCATCACTATCGAGCTAACCAGAGAACAGACCTACTGAAGGAATTCGGCAGGAGCCGACTCATGTCCGCCTTTATCGAGCTAATTGGAGAACGGATCCAGCACTCCTGTGTTAACGTAAGACAATATCATTGTTTTTGCGTGATCAAATAATTATACTAAGAATACTAAGAGTAAAAATAATAATAGTAGTAATAATAATAAAAGTAATATCAATAATAATTGTTATTATAATAATAATAATAATAATATTAATAAAATAATAGTAGGGTCCCTTGAACATAGTGTAGTAGTTAATCACTTAAATAGATAGTCATGCACAATAGAATTTTGTTTGTAAAGTGATTTAAATGTAAAAATGCAATTTAAAATATGCAAGGCAACAAAAGTAAAAAGTTTAAGTGTTAAAGAATAGAATATAAGGTGGTCGGGTCTCTGATCGTACATCCACCCCTCACAACCCTCTAGCTCTTGTAAGGTAATAATACATTATATTTCTCCAAATACACAGACTATTGTGGTCGAAAAAATTCTTTTGATATTCCCATAACTAGTTGGCTACCCGACAAGGTTCATCGAAAACTCTACAAAGTTGTTTGTAAAATCTTTAATGCTAGAAGTTTTGGTGTTGAAGTGGGTTTTGAATATGGGGTATACTTAATACAGCACCTATAAAATGCTTAATACAGCACTTTTAAAAAATATTTGACCAAAATACCCTTTACATAATTTATTTTTTTCTGTTTTTTTATTAAATTTAATTTAACAAATTTTAAATTTAAAAATATTTTAAACACAATTAATTTATTTATTTATTTGATTTAGTTACTAAACACAATTAAATTACTAATTAATTTGATTTAGTTATACTAAGTGAAAAATTATCTTTGAGTTAGGTTTAAAATTAAAAAAAAATTAATTTGATTTGAATTAGGTTTAAATTAAAAAAAAACAAGTTTTGGGTATTTTATTTATTTATTTTTAATTAAATTTAAATTAGCTAAAATTTATTTTTTTGTTTTTTATTAAATTTAAATTAGCTAATTTTAAATTTAATAATTAATTTGATTTGAATTAGGTTTAAATTAAAAAAAAAAGTTTTGGGTTTAGGCTTTTGGACCGGTTTTGTACCAGTCCAAATGAGGGGATGGGCTAGGGACCGGTCTGCTAGCAGGCCAAATTGGGGGGGACGGGTCTGGGCCTGGTTGGGTGGCAGTCCAAAAGGGGAGAAGGGTTGAGGCCTGGTCTGGAAGCAGGCCAAAAAGGGGGGGCTGGGTTGAAAGCGGGAAGTGGGCTTCTGGAGGAAATGATTGGGTTTAGGACTAGTTTCAATCCAGTCCTTAAACCCATGGTTTTTTAAAAAAAAAAATTTAACATAATTAAAATCAAATTAATTATTAAATTTTAAATTAGTTAATTTAAATTTAATTAAAAACAAAAAATAAATTTTAGTTAATTTAAATTTAATTAAAAAAACAAAAAAATTAAATTACCCAAAAAATATTTTTTAACATGTTTTTTTACCCCAAAACTTGTTTTTTTTTAAAATTTAAAGCGAATTCAAATCAAATTAATTATAAAAATTTTAAATTATCTAATTTAAATTTAATAAAAAACAAAAAAATAAATTTTAGTTAATTTAAATTTAATTAAAAAAACAAAAAAAATAAATTACGTAAAGGGTATTTTGGTCAATTTTTTTATAAAAGTGTTGTATTAAGCATTTTATAGGTGCTGTATTAAGTACCTATGTTGAATATTTGCAAGAACTCTCCTTGATATGATCCTTCAATATTGAAAGTGGCAGCTTTTTAGCTTTGTTGTGCCTCTGGAAAAAGATCCACTGCTCGGTCAAATTTATCGTGCTCGCTGTGTGGAGCTTTTATGCTCGGGCATGTCCTCCTTTCCTGATGACTTTGAAGGGTTGATGTCTCATGGTGATGGTTGGCAACTTGGCATGTATCCTTCTTGGGTGCCTTTCGTGTGGTCTACTACGCTCGGACTCGTCTCGTGAGATGATTTTGGGCTTGGCTCATCACTTCCAGTTCCACAACACGAGACTTGATGCTACCTGTTGCATGAGTGCCAAATGAGAATATGAGACAAAATTCTATAAATTCCTAGTTGTGGTTCATTAAGATTCCTTTTCTTTTTTCTACTATGGAGTATTAAGTTGGTCTAATGAAGAAGTGGATCCTGATACCCGTGTCTCAAGGATCTATTCTAGAATTCAAATAATATCTCTAAAGACATGCAGAACTTTGTGACCGTGAAGTACATCAAAGTCTTCGCTTTGACTTGATGGAACATATTTGGGAACATTTCGGAAACAATAAGAATAAAATTTAAGTTGTACCCCTTCATTCCAGATAAAGAGTCCACTATTCTATTTTGGGAGATGTTTTACTTTAAGCCGGAATACCCAATAAATGAGTATAAAACTCATTCATCAAATACCCTCAAACTTATTTTTTGCTCGTCCTCGAGTAAAACAAAATAAAAGTTATAAATACAAAAACTAAACTAAATTAAATTAAAATAAAAGCAAAAATATTTTTTTTCTTTCACGAGTCAAAGCTTCGGCATGGTACTACATAATGCCTCAAAAAATGATAAATAGCAACACATAGTCACAAGTTTAGGCTTTCACTCAATCATCATCAATATCACTTATAAATCTCTGCGTGTTGTGTGCAAACCATTAATTGACTATCTCCAAACTTAAAATTTTTTATCAAGTTAAGCACAACATTCATTCCCAAAATATTTCAATAAAATGTATGCATCACAAAACATACAACATACCATCAATATCCGATTAACGACACAAAGATAGATCGTTCTCGAATTCAAGTGCTTATACATTTATCTCATACACTAATTATGTATGAAATACAATGCTCTCAAGTCTCAATTACTTGCAATAACTAAGATTATGCAAATACGGCAAGCTATATCAAGATATGTATATAATTCAAAACAAGAGTCAAATCAACTATGTCTCCAAACCATGTCAACTAACACAAACACAAGTAACAGCTAGATCAATAGGTCTTTATTAAGCTTGTAATGTAAGGCCAAGGTGAGGGGTAACAATAAAAGAAATTACAAATTACAAATTGAGATAATAAGAATATTCCTTTTCCCCCTTACAAATCACTCACATTCTTTTAATAACCCCCAAACTTCAACTTTTGGATTAAAGAAGGTATCAAATCATCATATAAATTTTCTTACCAATGATCTTCTTTTTTTCTTTTTTTTTTGTATATTTTTCAAAGGGCATATGCATTTTTGAATTTTTGCACCCTTTTCTTTCTTTCTTTTTTCTTTTTTTCTTTTTTTTTAATAAAAGAAATTATTGGGGCTATTTTTGAACTGCGTCAACCATCATAAAGACAACATTCCCCACACAATCCTACTCTCTCAAAGGGTAGACAAAAGTATATAAGCTTTAGGGATTAAGTTAATGTGATTAAAAGAAATGAAGTCGAATAGGAATCGATGTGTGCTTAGCACACGTCATTCTTTTTAATAAAGCTCAAAAGGGGATACTAGGGATTAATGTAAAACAGGGATGGTGAGATAAAAAGGCACAAACGATCCAAAGATGACATAAATCATATCCTAAATCATATCCAATGCTCATGATTTGTTTTCACAGAAGTTCAACAAAATTTTCAATCATTCCTAACCTCAGAGTTTTAAAAACAAGTTCCACAAGTATTTCACATAAGTGTTCACTAGAAAAGAGGTAGGGAAAATTAAGATTTAAATGCACTCATAGTTCGAGAGTGTGCTGGAGATATATTAGCAAAAGAAGTCAGATCTAACTTAACATGCAATTAACCCTAATTCACAAATATAATGCAACAATCATGTAATTACTGTTGTTAAAAAATGTTCATGACCACTAAAATAGCAAGGTCCAAAAGAATGAAATGTGCACTATAAACTCAATAAAAATACCCAAATTCTTTAATAAATCAAGTCATGATATGTTTGTGCTAAAAAAAAATTGGAGATAAAAAATTCCATCAACTAGACAAGTTTTCATGCATCACTATTAACAAGCATGTTATCATTGGCAGAAGTAACCACGCCTATAATAAAGACTCGAAAATTTTTCAAAATTTTCTGAATTTTTTTTAAATTAAAATACTAAAATTAACTACCTACTAAAATTAACTAAATAAAATAAAAAGAAAGCAAAAACTAATATCAAGACTGGTACAAGTACAAGGTATGGAGACATTGACTACACTGTCACAGACTTTATCCAGGTAGCCATTTAAATTTCAAAGTAACAAAAAAAAATTTAATTTTCTAATTCAGAACAGCAGAAAACACCATAACAATAAAAAGCCACGTAATAAGCATAAATTCAGGTAACCAGAATATGAAAAAAATTCACAAGTTCCCAACAGTCGAACTAGAACAACTGAAAATGCACATGGGCAACAAACTTTTAGGAAATGATTTCACAAATCGCAGCAATTATTTTGACAAATTAAAATGATCTTACTTGAGATTTCACAGTGGGAGATCCGAAATCGAAGTCCATAGATTCAGCTCTACTCATTTGTATCCGCGTCTAGGATGGAGAAAAGGCGAACGGTGATGATAGATGAAATTGATGCCGAAGATAAACAGAGATGAAGGATGGCGTTGGGGCTCTGACGCTATAAGAACGAAGAGATCGACCGGAGCTGTTGAGAAATTACGGGATCGGGCGGATCTGGAACAAAGGGAGGCCGGCGGCGGGAGGGATACGAAGGAGGCTGGCTCTGGTGGAGCTTGTTGCTGGGTCGAAGATGGAGAAAGGAGGCCACCGGATCAGAGATATGTCGCTTGTGGCTATGGCGGATTTGGAAGACGTCGGCCATAACTGAGATGAAGCAAGATGGGTTTGCCTGGCGCTGTGGACGATGGGGGAATTGGCCGGAACAGGGGTTGGCGGGAAGTGGATTGGAGAGATGAAGGAGGTCGGCTCTGTAGATGAAATCGGCTGGCAGGAAGATGGAGATAAGGCCGGTGCTATTTGCACGCAGGTGAGAGAGTTTAGAAAGGTGAAAGATGAGAGAGATCGATGTTTATGTTTTCAACAAACTGGCAGATTTTGTACGGCAGGGTAAAAGGGTTAAGTGGTCGCTTGACCTTAGGACTGAGCAAGCGCCTAGTCGGCCTTTGAGCTACCCAGTGTACTGTAAAATGTGTCATACCTTAGTTAAAAGACTAAGCGAGCACTTAGAAATAAATCAAACAACCCCCTGTAATTAATTAATTCTCGATGTCCACCTCAATTTGGTCCATTGACTGACATTTGATTCCCCGAACTTGATTTTTCGAGCAGCTTTAAACTAAAAACAAAACAATACAAAAACTAAAAATAAAACTATTAAGCGTTAGTACATAAAAAAAATACATAAAAATAAAAAAAAATAAAAAAAATCTTTTTGTGAGGGTGACACTATTAACACTTCCCTATAAACCCACAAATTCAAGGAGACTCTAACGAGAGACTCAAAAAACAACATAACAAATACAAAGAGATCGGAGTTAGAAATTTTTCTAAGTTATAATCGTTATCTTGACTTAAATCCTCATTTTTAACAAATGAGGAATTACCAAATCATTTAAGAAAGCATACATTTTTTGTCCATAAAATCCACCACTCATGTAGTGTTTTAAATTCTGACCATTAAACCCAAACACTTTATTGGCATAATTTTCTTTATATGATGGCCATCTAAAAGATTTGGAGACGGGAAATATCATAGCTAAATCTTGCAATTGGAATTTCCACTATTTTTTCGTCAACCCTATATTGATCATGCATCTCTAAAATAGGTTCATGATTCTCTTCAAGAAAATATGAAGAAGACGTCCCTATCTCCACATAAGTGTCTAGCGGATAATCAATTGGAGAGTCAATTTTAATTTCAATTTCCGAAATTTCTTCGGTTTCTTTTTAACAATGAGGCGGGTCAATTTGTAGAAAATCTTGGGATTATATAATTAACTCTTCTTTTTCAATTCGCTCTTCTTTTTCAATTGACTCTTCTATCTTTTTAATGACGTTTGTCTTTTCTTTATTCCTTGGAGTTGTACATGTTACTTGATACCAACTATCGACACACCCTTGAAGTCTTTTCAAGTATTTTGGATCCTTTTCACCCAATTTTATTTCCTTTTCCCACTTAAGGATACTACAAGGTATCTCATCATCTAACTCCTCTCGAACTTTTAGTTCTTCTTTCTCAATTGACTCTTCTTTTTCAATGACTTTTATGTCTTCTTCATCCCCTGGTGTTGGAACATTTACTTGATACCGATTCTTCAAATCTTTCACCTCTTCTTGGAGATGATCTAGTGCTCGACTCATAAAAACTAACATCTCATTTTGTAACGCCCCAAACTCGGGTCCGATCCTTTTGGACCCACATCTGGTCACGTCACTACAAATTCAAACCTAAATAAAGACTAAATTGAAATGTCATTCAACTAGAATTTCAAAAGTCTCCAATTTAAAATACAACCATCCAAAATAAACAAGGAAACAAAAGTCTACTCAATTATCTACGTCTCTATTAAATTCTAAAACATATAAGTGTACCCTAAAATCTAGATTCCTTCACTGGTACCCTCTACCTCAAGCTCAGTCCATAATTTCTACCTAGAAGAAGAATAATGTGAAGGGTGAGCGAACAAAGCTCAGTAAGATCATGCGTCGCCCCTCCGGTTTCTAAGGAGAGGTAACTCAAAGAATAATCGTGTTGTATGTAAAACAGAGTTTAGATATTTGATAGCTTGCAAAATCAAAAGATATGTATCAAATGACAAAAAAAAATTATTTTTAAAATTGAGAGTTCAAACATAACAAAATGTAGATTAAATAAGTTTGTCATTACTAATTGTCCCATACCAGCTAGTAATAACCGAAGATCAAATATATTTATTAAGATCACAAAAAAGTCTATTGACCAAAAACCAAATTCCCCGAAGGGTACTCAAATCCCCCGTAGGTACACAAATCCAGGAACATTATTATGGTATATCCGGATTACCGCACTCATGGGCCAAGTAGTGCAATTTAATTTATTTCATTGTTTGTCACGTAATCCCCGTGACGGGTTGTTCATACTTAGTGATGTTGATTCTTATTGTATTAGATTTATATCTGCTCATACATTACACTAAGTTTTATACTTTAGTGGCTAATCGGGCTGCGTATCGATTAGCGTGGCAACTGTGTATAGAACTTTGCCACAGTATAGTTTTTATAGGACTTCATAGGTTCAGCGGAAGACCTCTTCAAAGCGTCACCGGAAGACCTGCTTCAACATACAAATGGCAGACCTTGTATACACCTGGTCAATCATGACGTGTCTCATCCAAAGAAAGATTAATGGATCAATTTAAATTTATCCTCATCTATGTTTGAATTTAAATTGAGACATTCCCGACACCTCAAACCCGCGAAAGCGGCTTTTCAGGAAGACTTTTCGGGCGAGCGATGGCGGGAAAGCGGTGTCACCTCAATGTCTTGCCCAACTTCCAGAAGATCTCAGTACTCATTCTCTGCTCGATATCTGTGAAGACGAAATTACTAATTGACAGGCCCATGCATGTAAAACCTGAATCATTACTTGCTTGTTTATTTCATGAGTTCATACTTTCATAATCATCATTAGTATGTTAACTTAGCTCACTCACATGTTTAAAGTCGATAGCATGTTCATTGACGTCGTTTGAGATGCTCGTTTGCACCTTTCCTTTACGAGATGCTTTGAACTCGGGTTTGTGTTTTATGTTGTAAACACATGATTAAATGTTAGACACCACTCATAACATCATTAACACGCTTTATATGTTGGTTGAATGCTAGTTGCATCGTCGGTTTGGTTGCTAGTTCGATTGTAGGGTTAACCCTTCTTCGTTTGACCTTTTCGGTTATCGTTCGGGAGTGTTTTTCCTAAGTTCTTAGCCTTGTTTGAGTGGGGTTTGAACTTTGATTTGCCTTGGTTATGTTTTAAAGGTCTTTAAGGTTGAATTCTAGACCATTTTGTGCATTGGAGGACTTAAGGGTGCAAGGGGGAAAGACCTAGAACTTGCGAGGGAGCAAAATGGAAATACTAAGTGTACCAGAGTGATGCGCTCGCATCACTCATGACCAATGCGACCGCATCAAGGCAATTTCCAGATTACGGGATTTTTGCATTATCTCACCAATTGGCCAACCAAACCCCACCCAAACCCACCCTAAACCACCCTAGTTCGTCCTACCTATCCTCCCTTGCATGCTTGACAAGTTTTGAGAGTTTTGAGTGCATGTGCAACACTTGGTAAAGAAAGACATCCAACATGCACCAACATGCATTGGACACTTCCTCCCACCCCACTTCAGCCATAGAGTGACCAAATACCTCCACTAAGCCATCCTAATCAGTCATCCTCTTCCAAATTCGTGGCTAAACATTTCATGCAAGTTATAGAGAGTTTCTTGAAGGTTCTTGGGTGATCAACAATGGTGGCCAAGTCTTGAGGAAGCCATTTCCAAAACCCAACCATAGAAGAGAAGAGGAGGGCAAGGAGAACACATACCCACCTTTGCATGGACGTTTTGTACATCTTGTAGGGCTTATTTAAGGTGAGTTACAACATCTCTTTCTATTTATTTTAGCCTCATTGACCCTAGGGAAAACAATCTTGCTATATGAGGTCAATGAGAGCATATAGGACTTTGTAGAGATGCCATGTTCTCGTATATGCTAAATGATGCATTTTTGGTTGGATGAACAGATTATAATCAGATTATAAACCATATTTATGATGTTAATTAGGTGTGATAATGTATGATAAATCATTTCATCTTGTTGTTTAAGTGTTGGGAGCATGTTTGATGAAATGGTTAGGCTTGTAGAGATGCTATGTTCTCGTATATGCTAAATATTGCATTTTCGGTTGTATGAACAGATTATAAACAGATTATAAACCTTTATTATGATGTCATTTATGTGTAGTAATGTATGATAAATCATTCTACCTTGTTGTTTAAGTGTTGGGAGCATGTTTGATGAAATGGTTAGGCTTGTAGAGATGTTATGTTCTCGTATATGCTAAATGTTGCATTTTTGGTTGTATGATCAGATTATGAACATATTATAAACTATGTTTATGATGTTATTTATGTGTGTTAATGTATGATAAATCACCCTATCTTGTTGTTTAAGTGTTGGGAGCATGTTTGATGAAATGGTTAGGCTTGTAGAGATGCCATGTTTCACTATATGCTAGATGATGAAATTTTGGTTGGATGAACATGTTGTAAAGTATGATTATGATGATATTCATGTGTAGAGATATATGATGAACTATGCTATCTTGTTTGTTTAAGTGTTGGGAGCATATTTGATAAAATGGTTAGACTCATATTTGATGAAATGACAAGAATGAACATATATGCCTAGTTTGTGACTTTGATTCTATGCTTCATACTTAATTGTTTGATTGGGGTTTCATGGGTTTAATGACCTTAGTAACCTATTTAAATACGTTAGTATGGACATAGGATAGTATTGAGGCCAATGACTTCTATACCCTAATTTTTGAAATATTGATTATGACTCAACGGAGTTGACCATTGGGTTAGTATGACATTAAGGAGTACTATGCCTAAGTCCTACGAATTTTGGGGTAGTATTAATGGAGGTTAAGCCTCCAAGCATTTTTAAAGTGTATGAAGAACACTTGATGATTAGAGTCTTGATTTTATCTCTAATGTGATTATGTGCTAGTTGTGAATTAAAAGCATGACTAGTGATTGTACAGTACATGCCTACTTATTTGAGCATATGAAAATGTATTACGTGTGCTTGAAGTTTGAGTCCAGCTGGAGTCGGTTTGTTGAGTCGTTGGCGGGACGATGTATCATCTTCACGAATTGTGGGATTCGTGATTTTGATGGATCGCCACGCCGGGTTGCACACACCCCTCTATCGATGGCCACGGTAGGGAAGTAGTTGATCTTAGTTGTAGTATGGAAACATGACTTTGATAACTATCGGAACTCGAGTGGGGAAATGTCTTGGGGACGTCGATATCCACGAAAGGGATATCGAGGACACATAAAGGTTTTACACGTGTTTTTGCAGGAGCGACACGGCGGAAAAAGGGTAACGGTATCATATCCCTTTTTATATGAATTGACTCACGAGTGCTTATATGTGAATAATGTGCTACGTGAATATGATATGATATGAGATGATGGTTGAATGAATTAATGAAATGTTATACTTGTTGATAACATGATACTCGAAATTGTTAAGTATGAGTACCTTGACATGATTATTTATGAAATGTATATTATGCAATAACATGAATTATTATTGTTGAGCATGATGTCATGATAGGAAGTTATGTTAGTAACTTGCTAAGTCTTTATGACTTACTCCTATTTGTTTTGATTGTTTTCCCTAGATCCGAGCCGAGCGAGCGGTTCGAAGTGATTATCGATTTGCGTTGGAGAAGCTTTTGACGAGGTTGCCACCTTGTAATTTTAGTACTTTTTCTTTTGGAAAGGACAATGGGAACATAAAGTTATATAAACTTTATGTGGGGTAGCAAGACTTTGTCTGTTTGATTATTAGTACATATGTTAATTAGTACTTAATCTTTTGAGAGCCGACATGTGTTAGTCGTGCCTTGTGTATTTATGATGATCATGCTTTAGTTGTTTTAACCATGTATTGGTTAGTTTATTATGTTTGTTATCCGGCATGTTTTTAGCCATTAAGCATGTTAGACTAGAGTTGTAGACTTAGTTTAATGTTGGGTTCCGGCCGTAACGTCGCCGATGACTTGGTATATAATTGCTATAAATTGTTATACGTGCCTAATGTCGCGTCACATGATTTTAATTTTTGGAACAAGAGATTCATTATCTCTAAGGTTGTGTTAGTTTGATCTTGTTAGCTCGGGCGCCACCGTTTAATTATATTACGCTTCCGCATGTGTTAAAGTTATTGGCGTATTGCCGTTATGGCCTTACCCACTATTTGCTATTTGTTTTTGTTATGTGCCTTTTGGAAGCGGCACGACCTCGAGGTCTCGTCTTGGGATCCGGGTCGGGTCGCCACAATGCATTTAATGCATTCAACCTAATAGAGCTGTTAAATTCTTCGTCTTCTCCAACGGATATCTAGAATGCTCCTGCTATAAATGCTGTCATTTAAGACTGAAGAAATACAAAGAGGAAAAACATCGAACACTTGAAGAATTGTTCTGAAATTCTACAAACTCTAAGTCTTATCACTCAGTGCATTCTAGAGATCCTCAACAGATCCAGAAGTCCTCGTCAACAACAAGAAGCCGTGAATCAACATTTATTGTTTTACTTCTTGTTGTTACTCATTCAATAGCTATACTTCTGCACGAATTAAATATCATGTTTTCACAGATATTTAATTCCTTAACCCCCAAACACAAGTCAATATTTTGTACACGATCCATTGAGAATATTCTTTGTAATAGATCTAGTGGAAAACATAGTGCACTATTTAAATCCAAGGTTGACTGCCTTAGTGGTGGACGTAGCACTCTTTATAGTGTGAACTATCCCAAAATACTTGTGTTTATTCCTTTACTGTTTGTCTACTCTTTTATCTGCTTACTACTTCATTTATCATTACCCTTTACAGCAAATTTAAGTAAACTGTTAAGGTCTAGGTAGTCATTATCAATGAGACTGATTCAGCTTATTGAAAGACTTCCGCTACTTCAATATTTTCAATAGATTGAAAGTACCTTTCAAAGAACTTACTTCCATATTTTTAAGTGTATAATAAGCTATTCAACCCCCTCCCCTTCTAGCTTATTATTGTGCCCGTTGGGACCCACAATTGGTATCAGAGTCTTGCTCTTTGAAAACAAGTTTTTAAGGGATTAAACTCTTGAGAGATTCGATCAATGGCACAAGCACACTACATGCTGCCTACATCTAATGCGAACCACGTCCCAATATTGGACGAAGGCCATTTCGATGTATGGAAGGATAAGGTAATGCGTTTTATGAACTCTATTGACAACGGATTGGAAAGTGCGTTACTACGGACATGTACCAATGAAGGCCAACCTTCTAGCTCCAT
>CM028381.1:119773175-119799478 GCA_013146195.2 Codonopsis lanceolata | reverse complement strand
TGAATTCCGCCGGATAGAGATGTGTTGATCACCGACTCGACTCATGAAAGTTTTGTCCATAAGGTTCTGAACGCAAGCCGCTGCCGACCGCCATTGATAGGTTCCTCGAAAAGTAAGTCCGACATTTGATGCACTGCTCGAGTGATTCGTCCGATAAAGTGAATTTTTTTTACAAATCTCGTGACAAAGAAAAGATTTGCAAAGACACGATGTCGCTTCACGAGGATTTGAATATCTCGAATCCTGAATACATTTGTCTTGGTGTCTTGATCTCCGTCAGTCTTGACTTCTTCGATACACGTGCGGTAATAAAAGTCTCGGCTGGTTCGATGTTCAAGCGGTAAGTCTATCTTGAGAGAAAGATCATAGCTTGTTGCTGTGAACATTCAAATCCGGACAGATTCACGGTGAGTCTTTAAGGTGTCTTCGAGATGCACTTGACAATTTTGCTAGCGAGGAATCCTTTGGGACTTTGTCACAGACATTCGGTGGCGAGTCTTCGTGGTGTCCTTTAGCATTCTGCTGAAGTTTCTGTGAAGAACCTTTGGGACTTCAAAGAAGTCTCTGGCTGGTGCATATGAGGTGTTGTTTGCTCAATCATCTATGGAGGTTAGACTAGACTAGACGACCTAATCCAGACCTATGTGGTACAAACAAGTTGCCACACTAATCAAGACGCTAAATCTCTTAGCCACTTTGTTATGATCAGAAGCAAATCAAAATATTAGGGATATGCAACAAGATAATTAGATTATCAAGCAAAGCATATTCCAATGCTTGTCCCGCCCGAATTTCCATTTTATTCTTTTTTTATCTCAGTAATGGTACCCAAAAACTAAATCGCTAAGTAAGTGAACGGTTAGATGCACAATAAATATATATACAGATATATAAAAAATGCAATATTTAAAATGCGAAAGAAATATAATAAGCATATTTTAGCCAAAACTAAAGAAAACTTGTTTTTTCTTTTTGTTTAGAAAATGAGTCTAGCCCTCCATTTTTATTTTCTCTGAAAATAAAAGGACGCCCCTGCCAGAAGCCATCGTGAGTTCCCTGATTCAACCCGATCCCGCGCTCCATTTTGGAAGTTGCAGTTGAAAGACATCACTCTTTTCCTCTCATCCTCCCTTGTTTAGGAAAGACGAAATTAAAAGTGCAAAAAGAGGGTTATCGAACCTGAGTGCTTTGGAGCGCATCCTCCCTTGTTTAGGGAAAACAAGATACGTAAACACATCATCATTCTCATCTTCCCATTTTGGGGAAAGTGCAAAAAAGATGTTGTGAAGGTGTGGGAACACGCCTAGCCTCACCGGACTTAGGTTCAATTTGGATCACTATGAGTGCTTTGAATTTATCCGTATCTCATCCTCCCTTGTTTAGAGGAAAACAAGATACATAAAATACATCACCTTTTTCATTCTCATCTTCCCTTGTTTAGGGGAAAACCGAAAAGTACAAAAAAGGATGTTCGGGCCTCACTGTGATCCAAAATGTTGTAACAGAAGTCGCCATCTTTATTTTAAGAAGAAATAAAGAAAAAACCAAAAATAACCCGAGTTTATAAAAAGGGTTCTGAGGCTAAGTTGAGGTGGGATGGTGTTAGGCACAACTTGCCCTTTCGGTCTCAAAAATAGTTTTTGGCTAAAATATGCTTTTATTATATTTATTTAGCAAATGAAATAAAGCATTTAAACAGATATATTTGTATCTACATTATTACAAACTTAAGCGGTTGCTTCCTTCTAGGAATTACAAATACATTTATAAATATTTTGGCATAATAATGGCTCTTTTTCGTGCTATTTTCTATAGAAATCCGGGCAGCATAATGCTCTTACATCGAGCGGAACTAAAAATAGCACTTTTTATAAAACCCCTTAAAGACTTACCATTAAAAGCGTAGGGTGTGCTTGCTCCGTCCCAGGGAGAGGGAGTCTTTTGTTATTGTGGAGACTGGGCAGAGTAACCGCCTTCCGAAAGTTTCTTTCGGCACCAGAAACAGGCGAGCAACCGCTTGCTTTTTCTTGTTGTTTGCTTGCTTTGTTGGCAAAAATTGGGCGGAGCAACTACTTGCATGGATTTGGCCTCTGGATTCTGTGGTAACGCTTCTTTTGGGATTTTTGGATCGGGAAAATAGGGTGGAAACCTAGCGGGAGGCTAAGGTTCAATTTGAGGTTGGTTTTGTGTTTGGGGAGATTTGACGGAGCTTTGAGGCTTATAGGAGCGATATCTCTCGGATCGATCATTTTCTCTAAAAGCGTAAGGGCGGTGTGTGAAGTGTGTGAAATTTTCTCCGTTTCAAATTTTGAAATCGGGCCTTCTATTTATAAGTGGAGGAGGGACTCCTTCGGCATTAAGTTTTTCTCGAGCTTCACCGCTTGTACCGAGAGATTGTACCAAAAAAAAGCTACAGTGCACTAAGCACTAATTGGGCGCCACCCATGGGGGGGGCGCGGAGTGCCGTAAGGGCTTATGGGTGGTGCCATGAGCTTTTTCTTTCAACCTTTTTGCACTTTGGCCCCTGCAATTTACTGTTCATGCATCCTTTCATTTCTTTTGCACTTTTTGCATTCTAAACCCTGTAACTTGACATTCGTTAGTCCTTTTAACATTTCTTGATATTTTATGTCATGCTACATACCAAGGGTACGAAATCGGGGTGTCTATAGGAAGGCTAGGTGTGCATCGATTTTTTGCAGATTATGACCACGACTTTCAGGCCTTTGGTGAAGGCTGGGCATCATGCTCAAATTGTCTTACAACACTTATGTATCCCGATGCTTAGTGTCAATCTTCGGGTTGGCATTTGTCTGCAATGGAAACCCCCAACTTCCCAAGGCTTTAAGCTTAATACCGATGGCTCTTCGATAGCAAACATTTGCACTGGCGATGGTATTATTAGAGATGAGCAATGTCAGTTGGTTCATGCTTTCTCTCATTTTTATAATCAGGGTACTAGTATATGTGCTGAAATTCTTGCCTTGCGTGATGGTTTGCAGGCTTGTCATGATTTGGGTCTTTCTAACGTGGTGATTGAAACAGACTCTTTGATTGCTTTGCAATTTTTGTCTAAGCTGATTAAGGCTCCGTGGAGATACGTGTATGAGCTACAACAATGTAATCATTTACTCTGAGGTTTTGATGTTATACATATTTTTAGAGAACAGAATGGAGTTGCAGATAAATTAGCTATTGAAGCCCATCATCATCGTTGCAATACAGTGTATGACCTTCCGGAAAATCTTTCTCGGGAGGTTTTGCAGGCTTTTAAGCATGATTTGTATGGTTTTTACAATTTTCGTAAAAATGTATTTAGAGGTTCCGCTCCTTTGCCCCCCACACCTTTTTTAAGGTCCGCATTTGGTTGTCCCCCTCCTTGTTTTGATCTTCCTTTTATTAATAAAATTTGCGCAGGTGCCGCCCTGCTTTCCAAAAAAAACAAAAAACAAAAAAAAATGAAAATGAAAATGAAAATGTTTCTCATTCCCAAAGTCATTAATGTGGGAAGACAAACGTGCAGAAGGCAGCGTAAACACAAATGATGTCCAACTTTTGTATTGCGATGCCTTAGTTTTGCAGTGTGATGCCCAACTTTTGTATTGCGATGCCCAGATTTTTCATTGCGATGCCCAGATTTTTCATTGTGATGCCCAATTTTGAGCAGGGACTTTGTGTGCGTGTCATTTATTCATTAAGGGTATATTCGATATTTTACTCCCAAAAGTGTACGTAATCGATTGAATAAAAAGAAAATGGATTGGTGATATTATAATTTCATCACATGGGACCGGCTCGGTTTTAACCCTTATATTTAAAATCAACTTTCAACAAATCTTTAATCGACTAGTCTAGCCTAATGATATCTATTATCTATCGAAATTTAATTTAGAAAAAATTGCGGGCCGATCCACTTTTCGAAATTTATAATTGTTACAGTCCCATGTTTTTATAGATATAATTGCAGGTCGGTACATTTTGGAAGAAATTCAAGCTGCTTGATCCAACATAATATTATTTAACAGGTAAAGTACACTTTTGGGGATAAAAAGACAAAAATACCATTAAAACGTCATTCTTCTCTGACCTTCCTCTCTCTTTCTTTCTCACACACTATTATTTAACCGGTAAAGTACACTTTTGGGGATAAAAAGACAAAAATACCATTAAAACGTCATTCTTCTCTAACATTCCTCTCTCTTTCTCTCTCACACACTCTCTCATGCACTCTCTCTCTTCCTCGAATGTAAGGAGTTCCACTACGATCAAGTCTAAGGAGACCTCTAATATGACGAGGAAGATCAATGCCAGACATGAAATCTTTGTCACAAGCAAGGTTCGCAAAGGCGTCGCTCTGCATCGCACTCTCTCTCTTCCTCACCTAGACCCATTTCCAATGAAAGTATGAAGTTTGCTTCTGCCAATGTAACTAATGCCATCATTGTAATTCACGCCATCATTGTTCAACTTTCCATTTGCTCAAAACCAAAGTTTTTTTTGTCGTTGCATTGCTATGTTTACCTTTTCCAAGCCCTTCTTTCAACCATTTGAGGTAAGACTTATGCCGCAAAAATGTATCCTCCATTTGAAGATTTAGTTTTCCCTGAGCTTGGGCCTGATGAAGAGTTGTGCAATTTGGTGGATTTCTTCCAATGCACTAAAGCTTTTTTCACATTTTGAAGTTTTTGAAGGAAGACAAAGATGGGTCCACCTGAGATAAGGATATTCCAAGCAATTTGAATAAGGTCATTGAAGGTGGGAAAAAAAATCACAATTCCAGGTACGTTCCTCGCCTTCTCTCCTTCTTCGATGCCCAATTTTTGTTTCAGAAGCATTGCGATGCCCAATGTTTTCATTACTATGCCCAAATTTGGGCAGTGGCTTTTGCATTGCGATGCCCAAAATTTTGGCTGATTTCAATTGTGCATAGCAATGCCCAAATTTGGGCAGTTACTTTTTAAATTGCGATACCCAAAATTTTGACAGATTTCAATTGTCCATAGCGATACCCAATGTGTTCATTGCGATGCCCAAATTTGGACAGTGACTTTTTAAAATGCAATGCCTAATGTTTTCATTGCGACACCCAAATTTGAGCAGTGACTTTTCCGGTTATAATATCATCACATGGAACCGACCCAGTTATCACCATTTTTTTAATCGAATAAAGTCATTTTTGTACCCAAAAAGACTATGTTACCCTTAATGAGCATGAGACGTGTGTAACGGATGACAAACCTTGAATCGCAGTGCATAAGTTTATATATCGCGGTGCAAAACCTATTCTTCAATTTTAATTTGTACCGCTTTATATAAATATATGTATCACTGTATAAACTTATTCATTTATATATCGCGGTGCAAAAGCTTGCGATACAAAACCTATTCTTCCAATTCATTTGCACCATGATATATAAATATGTGAGGTGCGATATATAAATATATAAACTGTGATATATAAATATCTGAACCGTGATACAAAATACTTGTTTAATTCAATTTCTGTTTCTAAACTTAAATAATGTAAAAACTAATTAATGTTAATAGTATATATCAAAATACATTGAAATACATTAATAATTGAACTATGCCAAGAAATACATCGAAATTAAAATTTCCCAATACTAAGTGAATTAAAAGAAATGAAAAAGGTTGCATGGAGAGATCGAAATCTAGACATTAATCAAAGTCAAGAAATAACTCATCTTGGGTCAATAATGGCTCTCTTTGTCCCAATTGTATGTGTAACGACCCGACCCGGATTCCAACACGAAATCCCAAGGTAGTGCCGCTAGAACTAACTTAAGAAGAGGACAAGCACTTGTTAAACAGTAGTGCTAGTCAAACAGTCGAGCAAACTCGCTCTAAACATGAACATAATGCCGCACTAAAATACGGTATTTCAAAAATCGAATCAACGGAAGCAATATAAGAAAGAAGTCCCAAGCTATGAAGCTCGAAACCAACGACAATGAAACCAAGAGAGACATTAACTCTCAAAGGAGGAAAAACAAAACTCGCGTGCCGCAACATTGCAGACGCTAACTAAACCATCGGACTCCAGGCCGGCGTTTCAACAAAGAACCAACCTGATATAACAATTATCCAACGGCTAAAGCATACCGGGTTCAACCAACAACTATAAAAACTAGAATAAGGAAATTCCCCAAAGCTACTGCGTGCTCGGGGGACAACTGAAATAAATACTAAAACCACAAACAAGGCACGACACAACACGTCGGCCCAAGAAATAACCAATACAAATACCCAAGTATTCTACCCGACTGTAAAGTCTAAATAACTTTACAAAATGTCGATCTCACAAGAATAGCAAAGTACATGAAATCAATGACAATGCTAAAAGGAACAAGACTCCACAAGCGCTACTCGGAAAAGTCCGGCTGCTACAACCACGAACCACACGATCTAACCTCGGTCTATCGACCCATTTGCGCCATGCTACTGATCACGATCTACTCGACCTCGGTCGGCGATCGATTCGCAACTAAAAACAAGTGCGGATGAGTCATAATGACGCAGTACGCTACCACAATATATATGCAACATATAATTATGTAACATAAACATAACCATGGTGTCATTTATAAATGACAGAAAAACCCGTGAAGAGGCGTCGTATCGTTTCGATACTCCACAAGATATCCACTCCTTCTTACTTACTAAACCGTCCAAATGAACCAGGGTGTAATCCCCTGTTCACACACAAATCAAATGAATTAGAAGGTAGTTCCCACAAAACATCATATGCAAGTATACATATCATAATATATACAAATCAAGCTATTCATACTGTTACCACGTGTAAAGGGTGCATGTTTATATATATACACCTATATCAGTATGTATATCTCTAAATATACATATCAAATCTCCCATAAAATCATCATGCATAAGTGTGCATATCTATATATATATACACATCAAGTCTTTCATATATATCTCATATACAAGTATGCATATATCTATATATACATATCAAATCTCTCATATATCATCAGCCAATACAAACATGGTCAATAAGATCTCATGTTCAACTAACACTTTGTTATCACATAAGTGCCCATAGTAAGCCACATAAAGGATAGAGAAGATACCAAATCACTTTCGTCGTATTGCTCCTGCAATCACAACTGTTAATCATATCGTGCCAGTGATACCCGTGTTCAGGTATCAAAGTACCGAGCTCTCTTCTCGAGTCTGAGCTCTCTACTCAGGAAAATAGCACTAGCCAATGTGCTCAATTGGTTACGACAAAGGGGGCTACTTCCCCACTGTAGCTAGCAGTGGAGGTGTGTGTGAAACCCGAATCCGGTACGGCGATACATTACAATCACGAATCCCATAATTTGTGAAGGCAATGCATCATCCCACCATCATCATGAAAACTCAAGTAATGCCAGCTGGACTTATATGCAATGCACAAGTAAATGTTTACTTGCTAATTCTCAAGTAGATATAATGACCTACTAAACTCATACGATTATGCACATTGTTACATAAATCACAAAACCACAATAGGAACTCATTTGAGTCTCTAAATCATAAGTGCCAAGTTTGTTCACTCTATTCAATTCAAGTCCCAAAAGCTAGTAATCTAGTCAACTGGAATATAATTGTCATAGGATCTCACCACGATCATCGTAAGGTTCAATTGTTCCTTAACTCGACTGTTGAGTCTTTACTACAATTCCAACCAAATAGAGTTTGAACACTATATGTGTCCCAAGACTCTTTTCTATGTTCTCGTTTGAGGCATAGCAAGGTTCTCATTCCATTTAGGAATCTTAGTTCAAGTCCCAAGTCAATTATATAAGGGAAGCCCAAGTTGATTATTGTGAAATCAAGCTTAGTTCAATTTTGATTCATAATTCCACTTAATAGTAGAATCCAAGTTCACCACAATTCATTAAG
Source organism: Codonopsis lanceolata (assembly GCA_013146195.2). Lineage (NCBI taxonomy): Eukaryota > Viridiplantae > Streptophyta > Magnoliopsida > Asterales > Campanulaceae > Codonopsis > Codonopsis lanceolata. Next base: position 119,791,546 of record CM028381.1, on the reverse strand, counting down.
CGTAGACAGATCGGGCACGAAGGCAAATACATTCAATATGCTCATAAGTCATATCATAGAAACACATAGAAGAATCAATTCTTGACAAGGTAGGAAATCATGCATTTAGTCATAATATAAAATATACACGGTATTCCATATTCACCTATGAAATTCAACGAGTCACAACTTAACCATCAGTCCATTAAGTACTATCCAAGACTACTCCGTTAGTCTCGGATCATGAAGCCATTTACTAAACTCTTCCTAGAGTAGTAACTCATTCAATAACACAAAAGTCGATGGTAGTCAAAGACTTAAGCAACACTAGAGCGGTAATAACCCGTAAGGTCAAACCATACCGGTGAGTCTTAGATAACAACATGGTCATCCTAGCGACTTATACAAGTAGACTCCATGTATAGAGTACTAAGAAAGCCCCAATCCAAATCTTCTCATAGAATAGTCCTCAAATTCATTATTCAACAAGTAGGTGTTTTTACTCATTAAAGAATCAAGTAGGAATTCGACAAGAGCGAATTCAACCTGTCAAGTAGATACATCATTCTACAACATGCTCTCAATTGTGCATTTGCTTCACACAATCACATAAACCACATAAGAACTCGATTGAGTCTTATAATCACTCATATCAAACATGCCCTTCAATCCATCCCAAAGTCACGTAAGCTAATATATTAGTCTAACGCACTACAAACGTTGTAGGGATTGAATGTGGAGTTGGTATTGTTCAATAACTCCCTAATCTCAACTCCGGTGAGTTTTACTAAAATTCAACCAAATAGAGCATTGATACTATATGCATCACATTGCCCTTCCCTAAGTTCTCCTTACATTTAGAACTCAATAACTAGGCCGTTCATGATCTTAAACTAGCCTTAAACACAATCCCGAGTTTCAAACCCTAGAATCGGAGATTTTGTTAAACCTTGAATTGAAACATAATCTTTCACAAGAGTTGTTCCTAAGCTCATTATAAACAACATTCATGCTTTGCATAAAGTCAAAATCACAACTTCAATAAGAATTCATAAAATCCTACTCATATTTCTTAGGTTGAATTGGAGGATTTGTCTTCACAAAAGATGTTCATAATCATCAATAGAGCAACTATAATGAAGGGGTCATGTCATTTTATTGAACATGAAAATCTCAGGGAATTGTAAACGTACCTTAAGCCTAAGATTAATGGAGGAAAGGAGGATTAAACCAAGGATTGTTGTAGAGGAGAGCAAGGCCTTCGATTTGGCGGTCTCGGATCACCGGAACTCCGGCAAATGGTCCTCAAGTTGGTGTTCTTGCTATGGACGAAAATGGAGGTTCAAGCTCTGAATCTCTGAAGCTTTGGTGATCTCCCATGGCTGAATAGGCTGAAAAATGCTTATATACTTACCAACAAGACCTTAATCCATGTGAAGGGGGTTTATCTTGCTTCTTATTGGCTAAGGAATGATGGCCATTGATAAGGGTTCATCCAAGGGCTCAAGAGGCTTGTTCTAAGGTCAACAAGGGATGCTTGACTCACTAAAGACGTCCAAGGGCCAAGGGCATGGTGGTCATCAACCAAAACCAACCAAAAATCCCATAAGTGTGAATTCAGGGACCAATTTCCAGATTGTTGTTACTGGACAGTCGATCTTGTAAAATCGACCATAAATAGATCACAACTCCAAATGAGGTGATTTTTGATTTTTCTGAAAGTAGACTCATTAAAATATATTTTAGAATTTTAAATTACTCAATTTGGACTTATATTCATCAAAATAAAGTTACAACAAAATCAAGTACAGAAGCTGATTTCTTGAAAATAGAATTCTGGCACAGCCGTAAGTCAAGACCTAAATGAGGTACTTAGACACCTTGGAAAATTACCAAATTTTACAGGGAGTAACCTAACATATGAAGGTAAAACATACTAAAGTTTTAGAAAATTCTCTTTAGTAGATTGGTACCATAATTTTCCCGAAGTTCGCCTAAAAACAGGACTGAATCTGTGAAGTAATATGTTGGTCATCTTATTTCCAAATGCAACAAATCTATGAACATTGATTGTGCAAGCATGAGAAATAATAGTACACTTGGTCTAGAACTTAAATCAACTTCCCGCAAGTTGAAAGCACAAACAATACAAGCAACGAAGGCAAACACGAGAAACCCTAAGACTCAAACGATGCAACTAAGCTTCCAAACTTTCAACCAAGCATACTATGATCAAGATGAACATTATAAATCTCATATGCAAGGTACTAAGACTCCAATGAGACCTAGTTAAGTGCTAACATGCTAAGACGAACACTCAACGCATTAACAACAAAGCATGCAACGCATGGAAGGCAATCACCCTACTATGATCATAACCAACTTAATGCAAGCAAAACGAGAAAGTCAAATACACGAAGGTTCGGGGTCTTACAGTATGCCCTTGAGAAGTCTTCGTTGTGATTGAGTAATAATTAATAGATCAACTTCATGTGTTTGTTTATCAACAAGTTCTTTCTCTAGTTTATTTTATTTAAGATTGGTATGTATTCGAAAATTATAAAGCTTGATAATGAACTTGATGATAAATAACGGCTGGAATTGGAAATAAATCATATGGATGGAGCTATTGTTGTTATCAATAAAGAAGGAAGAAATGACAGTAGATATTTAAAGACGAAAAAAAAGAAGGGTTGTTTGTCATTAATATCTGGCTTTTTGATATATCTGTTGGGTAGTTTACTTTTTTTAATGCTGATAGTTGATATTCTGCATCGCATTATATAAATATGTGAACCGCGGTGCAAAAATATGGGGATCACGATAGATCTTTAATGCTGGCTATTGATATTCTGCATCGCGGTATATAAATATGTGAACCGCGGTGCAACAATATGGGGACCGTGATATATCTTTAATGCTAACTGTTGATATTCTGTATCGCGGTATATAAATATGTGAATCGTGGTGCATCCCGTCGTTATTTTGTAGTGTGCCTCAGGCTCATTAACAGTATTGTAGTCTTTTTGCCCCAAAAAGTGATTTTTTTTTTTTTGCTTAAAAAAGGTTTAAATCTCAATCTAGTCACCCTACTTTCGGTCAAAATTCATTAAGCTCACTCTACTTTTTTTTCCTTCAATTTAATCATTCTACTTTTACATAATTATCACGTTCATCACTCCATCCATATATTTGGATGGAAAGTTTAATTTTTTTAGGAAAATCAAAAAATACCCTTACTAAATTTGAGGATTTTGAGGGTCTCCTTCTCCTCTCAAACATAATTTCTTAGTGTGTGATTTGAATTTGTCAACACACTTTTCAAACGTAAGGGCCATTATTGTCTTTTCAACGATTTCCATCAAACTTAACGAATAGAAATGACTCTATTGACCTTATTGACTTTCGAAGCCAAGTAGAGTGATTAAATTGAGGGAAAAAAAGTAGAGTGAGTTTAATGAATTTTGGCCGAAAGTAGGGTGACTAAATTGAGATTTAAACCCTTAAAAAAATATGAGACTGTAGCGATTAGAAATTTCAAAAAGTGGACTGACCCGAATTTTGCCTTTTAATTTGAATGTGTAACTTCGGGCCGGTCCATTTTCAAAAGTTTTTAATCGCTCCAGATCATCATGTTTTTTAAAACCGAAAAATCCTATTTTTGAGTTGAAAAAACTACGATACCCTTAATAAACCTAAGACACGATATAGATCAGTTACTCAATATGCATCTTGCTGCATCAATTTTAATTATTTAATCCAATTTATGCATTATGCTACATCAATGTTAATTATCTTATCCAATTTATACATCGCGTTGTATCAATTTATGCACCGCGAAACATCAATTTTAATTACTTAATTCAGTTCATGCATCGTAATGCATCGCGCTGAAAATTATAATGAACCAAACCTTCATGTCCATTCTTTCTTGAATATAATTAACAAATGATTTCTAATATATACATCTTTCATGCATCTCAAATCCAACTCGATGCATCATGATTGACAAATGATGCAATATCATTCAAAATTGATGCATCCGGATTGAAAAAAGGGTGTCAAACAATGAACAAATTTATATTCGAGCATTTTATCGAAAAATTTAGGCTTAAATCACAATTTGGTCACCCTACTTTCCAGCTTTTTTCATTATGATCACTTTACTTTTTTTTTTTTCAATTTAATCATTATACTTGGCTTTATTTTCACGTTCATCACTCCATCCAATTTTTTGGATGAAAAACTTTAAAAAAAATTTAAAACCCCAAAATGCCCCTAAACAAAATTAGGTCTCTCTCTCCCCACCGTTGTTTAAACCAGGCAAATCCACTTCCTTCCCCATCTTCCTCCCTCAAATCCAGACAAACAAATTCAATACATCCAAATCCCAACCTTTCTCCCATCTCCGACCAAGCCCCCACCATCTCCGGTCAAGTTGCAACCATTTCTGGCCACGCCTCTCTATCTCCTCTCAAATCCAAAAACTTTGATGTTTCCTTCTTCCACATCCCTATCCCAGATCTAACTTTGAGTTCGCTCCATCCTTCTCTTCACTGACTTCCTTCATCTTCATCTTCATCTCCATTTACATCTCATCATCCTCATCGACTTGCACAACCGTCTACCTCCTAAACCCGACCATCCCTCACTCGGATCCAACCGATTTGTCATCTCCCCAGTTTTTCTCAATTTTGATTTTGATTTCGATTTCGATTTCGATTTTGATTTCGATTTCGATTTCGATTTTGATTTTGATTTTGATTTTGATTTTGATTTCGATTTCGATTTCATGCGTCTTGTACAGGTATGGAGGAATTGCGCAGATGGCTATGCAACCTCGTTATCGATTTGGCATCCACGTGCACCAGAGGGTTATGTTTCGGATGTGTTCTTTGTCCCTAGTTTTAGTGAGCGAATTATATACGATGTAGTGTATCATTTGAATCACTTTGAAGAGACGGTATTTGAAGAACAAAAGATTTGGTCGACACGACTCGTATCCTTGGGCATGTCATATGTATCAAGTCGAAGTGATGCTCTTCATTTTGTTGCTTTAAGGCGATCGGAAGAATCGAGAATGGAAGCCCATAAGAGTTGTTGATGACCCTCGAGCGAGAATGATTCCATCTCAATTTCTTGGATCAACTCTCACTAGTCAATAAGGAATTTAGGTTCACAAACCCAAGTGAACATACATAAAGAGTATTTGAAGGATCCGATTTGATTCGGATGGAGTTTAGTTGTATGATATGAGTAGGTAAGCGACATTTGGCCCGTTTTCCTTTATTTGGGTCCGTTCCTTGATCTCGCGTGATGGGTTTTGTAGAAATCTTATGGACTTTGTATCTCAATTTCAAGATTGGTGATTAAAAGTAGAGATTTGATCTTTTAGTTTGAAATATAAATTAAATATTGATAATTTGATTTTTTAGTTTGACCCCTTAACTATTAAAATTTTAAACTGAAAACTCTTAACATTAGTAAGGGCATTTTGGTCATTTCAAGCATTTCCGTCCATCTAACTAACGGAAATAATCCACAGTGATCTTATTGACTTGATTTGCTAAGTATAATGATTAAATTGAGAAAAAAAAAAGTAGAGTGATCATAATGAAAAAAGTTGGAAAGTAGGGTGACCAAATTGCGATTTAAGCCAAAAATTTATATACATAACAACATAATAAACAAACTGAATTCATATTGAATCAAACACAATAAAAGAAGAAAGAAGACACAAATGAAATTGAAGATTGGTGGATGAAGAGAAAAGATATTGGGAAGTTAGGGTGGTAGAGTAATCAAATTCAAGATGAAAAAGAACATCACTACCCAACCTCCCCGCCATCTTCGTTTTTTATCCATGCGATATGCTTAAGTGAACTTTAGCGGTTGAAAAAAAACCCGAGGTAATTAGGTGAATAAAGAGTTGTGAGAGGGACCACAATTTCTCCAAATTTTAAACATAAACTATATTTATATGGGCGAAAGCCCAAGTGTTTGTCTGCATTGGCCGTCCTTCATTTTCTTCAATATGACCTCTCCTTTGTCCCCTAATTTTTGTAATCATCCAAGAAATGGAAGAGCCAATCGTGGTTTTATTTCGGGAATACTATTATTAGTGATTTGATAATATTTGGGTTCCCTCCCATTATCAAAGTTTTAAAATTATTTATATTTCTATAAATAAATAGCATATAGTGGTAGTGGTCAATGATGGCAACAACCGGTGGTGGCTAGACGCGACGATCGGCAATTGGCGGCTCTAGGGTTCGGTGATGGTCTACGGTTGGTGGTGGGGAAAGAAGGGTCGGTTGTTGTGTAAAGTAGTGGAGTAAAAAGTAAATACTCAATCTAAAAGTTTGAATTTAAATTTTTAGCTTTTGTTATATACTCCTTTCGTTCCAAAATCATTGTTATTTTTACCCGGTAGACTAATTAAAAATAATAATTGACTTGAGTATAGGCCTGACAATTGTAACCCATTACCCATTAACCCACCCAACCCAACCCACTAATTACCCAACCCAACCTATTAATATTTTTGGGTTGAAGCGGGTAACCCGTTTCGACCCAATAATATTAACGAGTCGGGTCAGGTTAAAGCGGATCGGACCTGTTACCCATTTTGACCCGTGACTTTTTGTGCTATAATTTTTTTGTTTTTTGGAGGAAAGTTTTTGGGTTGAGACAGGTTGACCCGCTTTAAACCGTTACTGTTTCAACCCGACTCATTCCGACACAACCTATTTCAACCAGTTTGATATTTAGGTTCTAATAGGTTTCGACTTGTTTCAACTCATTACCCATTCAAACCCAACCCAACTCACCCAATTGACAGGCCTACTTGAGTATTTTTAATGGTTTGATGTGTAATTTATTTAAAGCTAATATGCATGTGACACATAATTAATGTAGAATGGAAAAATAAGAATAAAATAGTAAAAGTGATTTTTCTAAAAATGAAATTTTCAAATAAAAACGAACGAAAAAAGAAAGAAAGACAATAACTTTAGGACGGCAGAGTAATTGATTTCATGGAATGAAGTATTTCAAATTGTGATGCAATTCTAGTTCAAAAAATTTATTTGTTTCCCAAACGATGTAATCGATTTTATAGCCCCAATTCCAACTTTAAGCCATGTAATTGGGGTCCCAAAATGTACCCTTATGATACGTTTTATGAGATTAAATTTAGTACTCCATCGGTTCATTTAAAAAGTTTATATTTTTAAAAAATTAATAATTAAATTATATATAATTGTTATTAGAATTGATTATAGTTACAAAAATGTTTGAGCATTATCAAGATATTTATATCAAATATGCCAAAGGGAAGGTGAAGGTAAAATCTTTTAGAAATTGTAAGCATAATTTTTAAAAGAAGACTCTTTAAATAGAAGATTAAAAAATAAAATAGTGGATTATTTCTCAAGAACGAAATATTATATTTATCTTCTATGAATAAGATATAAAATCGGGAAAATTGTTGTTGTCCCCTTCCTAAAATTTCTAACCTATTTAGTATCCCTTTTGTGAACTGCATAAAGACACTTTCATATTATTCTTCCTAAAATACTCAAATCCGTCTCCTTTAACATCTCCGTCGTATTCTTGTACAGCTTCAGTGCATTTCTCCTAAATTGTTCGAGATCATAATTATTGGGGCCAAGAGATAAGGATTGAAGGGGCAGCGCCCCTTCATGAGGGTTTAGAGACAGCACCCCCGAAAGGTAAATAATTTTTCAAAAACTTATTAATGGGGAAATTAAGTTTGTCACCTTGTAATCTCTCTTGCTAGTTATCGATTATATGTTGTTTGCTCTTTGCCCTAATAATTTTATGTAACTACTGTTTCATTTTCATTTTATTATGCTTAATAAAGGCTTTTGATACTTGTGTGTTTCTATAATATTACTTGGATTGCAGATATGTCCTTTTTTATTGGAGTTAAATTTTATTTAGTTGTCGTGTATATAAATTGTTGCATACAAAGCCAGAGGCCAAAGGTGACGTGACCCCCTTTACCTTTTTAAAACCTGAAATTAGCCTGTTCTAACAATTTGATTATGACTTTGTTATAGTAATCACGGTCCCCTTTAAGTTTTAAATATAGGCAAATTAAATTCTTTGTTATGAAATTTCCTAAAAGATCCTTTTCGATAGCAATGCCAAATAAATCTTGTTGCCCATTACATTCCCAAATTGAAATTTTTAAAGGTAAAAACTTATATAGAACGGTTTTAAAAATATTTTTTGTAAGACGGATTATCTTTACCTGACTCACTTTGTGCTGATGAGTTAAAGTGTGAGACAGTGAAGTTTTATCTAACGAATTAAAATCTGTAAGATGATCTTATAAAAGACCTACTTATTTTTTAAATTAGCCACTTGTATTGTTGCTAATTCTCTCAAATGTGATAGAAAAATGTACCATATGTCAGTTTTGGTTTTTTCGCCAAGCCAAACAAACACAAATGAACAAAATAAATACTCCCTCTTTCAATAATAATTGTATTTCTTTCATTTTTTGTCTATTATAAAATTAAAAAATAATTATTTCTTTGAAAACATTAATTATCACTTTATTTTAACTTTTTTTCTTCCTCTTTTTAAACGATTGTTGAGGAACATAGGAGTACATACTACTCCACAAATTATGCAACCTTCGACTTAAGTTTGAGTTATTTTAGTACAATATAATTTCCCCGTTTCATACAAAAAAATCCACCATATCATTATCTTTCATTTAAATAATTCACTTTCAAAAATTTTGTTTACATTTTTTTAATATTATAACTTTATCCTACACATTTAATGTTAACATATTAATAATATTTAAGCATTATTGTAATTATTTAAGACAAATTCTCTTGATCCGACCTACCGTACGTTGATAAGTTGAATTGTAAGTAAATCACAATTTTATAAATTAAGATCAATAAAACGATAATATAAACTCTTTGGGTGGAACAAATGAGTAAAATAAATGCCAACAAGTGTTATAAGTACTTTTTGCATGATTTACTTCAAGGAGTATACAAATTTCTTTATATTTAATAGAACGATGGAATCTTTTTCAAAGAAGATGAAACAAACATATAATATAACCATATAAGTTGCAAAAATGACAATGTGCACAATAGAGTGAATATTATATATGCAGTGACAAAGACATGATTATTTATTTATTATAGTACTAGATTTCGTGTCTGTGTTATATAAGTATGGAGATAATTAGTAAAATCATAAAATAGGATCTCAATTAAATAATAAATATCTAGTAAAATCGTAAAATAGTAAATTTAATTGTGGCTAATAGTTATGTTCGGTAAAAAAGAATCATGTCTAGTAGTTAACTATTGAGCGAAATCATAATATAGATGTTAATTATATTTAAACATTATTGTAATTATGAAAAACTCTAATATTAGTTATATACTAGATCTTCATGTCCGTGCCTATAGCACAATATCAGAATATCTGATTTCGTCAATAGAAACGATAGTGTCTAAATAGAATGTGCGATTTAAAAAAATGTTACAGTTGAAAGATACATTACTTCAAGTGAAAGTTAAGAGATTGATATTTTATAAGGGATGACTGTTCAGAAGATTAATCGTAAGGTGTGACTTTGTAATATGAAGATAAAATATAGAGAGAAAAAAAAATGAATGGTTGCTCATAATATTAATTTTATGAGGTGACTTGTAATAGGAAAAGAAAAAATAGGGGATCCCTTCCCATGCCCCCCTTAGGAGGAAAAAAAAAATTAATTAAAAAAAGAAGAAGAAGAAAAAATAGGGAGTTAAAAATGGATAACTATTCATATATGTGAATGTGATGGTAAATATCAACTGATAAATTTTTAAAGATAATTTAATCTCAATATCTGAATAGCTCTAATCAATTACCTAACTGTTTTATAGTGTTAGAAAAAATTGTGGGTCGGTCCCCTTTTCCAACAATTTAATCACTACAGTACACCTTATTTATTTTCAATCGGAAAAAGTCACTTTTGGGAGAGAAATGACTACGTTACCCTTAATGAATGCTTAACGATTAGTAGCCGCATGAACTGCGATTCAAAAATCATTTTTTTTATAAATTTTTTATTTTTGTTTAATGATTTCTGAATCGCGGTTTCAAAATATTGTTAAAGTACAAATAATTAATTAATTTTCAATATATTACAGTATAATGTGCAAATATATCGCGGTGCAACAATTTTAAGAAAATAATCGTGATGCAAGAAACAATAACTTTCTTTATTTCCAATTCCAACATGTGAACTGCGATATATAAAAAAAGGAATCGCGGTGCAAGAATATTCTGGCTTTAATTTTGTAAATTGCAGTACAAAATTATGCTAGCTTTTGTATTTATGAATCCCGGTGCTAAGATTTCTGAATTACGATTTGAAAAGGTTGTTAAAATGCAAAAAATTAACTAATTTTCAATAAATTATAGTAAAAAGTGCAAATATATCGTGGTACAACAATTTTAAGAAAAGAATTGCGGTGCAAAATTATGCTAGCTTTTGAATTTGTGAATCGCGGTACATAACTTTGTTGACTTTTGAATTTGTGAACCACGATGCAAACTAATAATAATTAAAAAATGAATACTTCATCCATCACAATATTTTATACCGCGATATATAAACTTATCGTAGAACCCTTCTTACTCATTAAGGGTATCTTAGTCTTTTTACATCAAAAATGACTATTTTCTGATTGAAAATAAAAAGATAGTACTTTAACGATTAGAAACTTAATAAAGTAGATCAGTCAGAATTTCACCTTTTAGTTGTATATGTTTTGACAATTAAACTTTCAGAACACCTAAACGTAACACCTAAAACCCTAAATGCAACACCATTTAATACATCAAATGACCTAACTACCCCTAGCTACAATTACACATTCAATTACACATTAAACACCCCTCATTTAATTCCCTAAACCAACACCCACCCACCCCCACACTCTCACCCGTCTCCCTCTCTCTCTCTCTCTGCTCCCAGAAGAAGATCCCCTCCCTCTCTCTCCCTGCTCTCCCCCATTTCTGTCAAACATCAAGCAGCAAGCAGCCTTTTCTCTCTCTCTCTCTCCCTCTTTCACTCTAACCAAAACCTACATCTCACTTCAACCATTAAACGTAACACCTAAAACCATAAATGCAACACCATTTAATACATCAAATGACCTAACTACCCCTAGCTACAATTACACATTAAACACCCCTCATTTAATTCCCTAAACCAACACCCACCCCCCACACTCTCACCTTTCTCTCTCTCTCTCTCTGTGCTCCCAGAAGAAGATCCCCCCCTCCCTCTCCATGCTCTCCCTTATTTCTGTCAAGCATCAAGCAGCAAGCGGCCTTTTCACATTCAATTACACATTAAACAGCCCTCATTTAATTCCCTAAACCAACACCCACCCCCCACACTCTATCTCCTCTCTCTGCTCCCAGAAGAAGATCCCCTCCCTCTCTCTCCCTGCTCTCCCCCATTTTTGTCAAGCATCAAGCAGCAAATGACCTTTTCTTTCTTCTCTCTCCCTCTCTCACTCCAACCAAATCCTACATCTCACTCCAAACAACATATATCCCTCAAAACCGAGCAGAAATCTGTTGTTGAATACTTCCAGGTATGTCAATCTCTCACCTCTTCTGTTTCAATTTGGAATATATTACAGATCTGAACGTCTTCTATTTCAATTTGGTCTGATCTCGACGTTTTTTTTTAATTTGGCATAAAAGAGCCGCGACTCACCAGCGGTTGTTTGAAGCAACTACCGCGACTCACCAGTGGTAGTGGTATAAAACATCCGCGAATGAGTAGCGGATGTTTTATACCACTACCGCTGGTGAGTCGCGGTAGTTGCTTCAAACAACCGCTGGTGAGTTGCGACTCTTTTTGATTAAAACATGTTTTTTTTTAAAAAAAAACATGTATTTTTTTAAAAAACTTATGTAATAGATGTATTCATTTTGGACATGATTGTTAGATAAAACATTCGCGAATTTGTTTGAACATGATTGTTAGATAATTTTATTTTGTTTATTTCGGCTTGTTGTGATGCATTTACTATAACACTATGATTGTGCAAAAGTAACAATTATTGACCTCCTATACTTTTACAAATTTACAATTCACCCCCTACACTTTTACAAATTTAACAATTCACCATGACACTTTTGCAAAAGTAAAAATTCACCTCTTACACTTTTTGAAATTTAACAAGTCACCCCCTACACTGTTGCAAATTGAACAATTCACCCTCGACATTTTTAACAAATTTAACAAATCACCCCGTACACTTTTTGAAATTTAACAAGTCACCCCTATTCCCCCCGCTATTATACAAATTTAACAATTCATCCCCTACACTTTTACTTACAAAAGTAACAATTCACCCCTACACTTTTACAAATTTAACAATCCACCCCTACACTTTTTACAAATTTAACAATTCACCTCCTACACTTTTTGAAACTTAACAATTCACCCCTTACACTTTTACAAATTTAACAATTCACTCCCTACACTTTTGCGAAAGTAAAAATTCACCCCTATATTTTTTGAAATTTAACTAGTCACCCCCTACACTGTTACAAATTGAAAAATTCACCTCCGATATTTTTAACAAATTTAACAATTCACCCCATACACTTTTTGAAATTTAACAATACACCCTCGATATTGTTAAATTTGCACAATCATAGTGTTATAGTAAATGCATCACAACAAGCCAAAATAAACAAAATAAACTTATCTAACAATCATGTCCAAACAAATTCGCGGATGTTTTATGCCAATAAACTTATATATAACTTATCACTTCATAACTTAACTTGTATTTATTTTTTTGTAATAGATGGAATCCGAACGTCGACGAGGGAAACGTCCAGTACAGGCAAACGATCTGGGTAGACTACGTAACAGGGTTGTCACTGCTTCAGAACGCAGGAAAGCTGCTAATCCGGCACATACATCCACTAATGAGGGGGATGAGGGTGCTTATGCGCAGACCCCCGTTCACGGAGATGATATGAGTTCAGACCCCACTGATATTCCATTTGAGGCTCCTTATAATGCTCCATTGAGGGGGAGAGGGCATTCACCTATTATGAGAGAGGATGAGGAGATGGAAGCCTCATTAAACATGATGGGTGGCATGATGGGTGGTATGGGTGGCATGGGTGGTATGGGTGGTATGGGTGGCATGGCTGGTATGGAGTGGTATGGGTGGTATGGGTGGCATGACTGGCATGAGTGGTATGGGTGGTATGGGTGGCATGACTGGCATGAGTGGTATGGGTGGCATGAGTGGTAGTTCGAGCATGTTACGCGGGCGTGGGAAGGGTCCAATGAATGCTGATGTATTTACTGCACTACGAGATAGACACCGGTTAGTTGATGAAGAGGACGATGAGGGGGATTTGGGTTTTGGTCGACGACAGAGAGCGGACCGAGCACATAGTAGGCGCGAGGTAGGAGAGTGAGGTCGTGGTGATGGTGGTGATGATGACGATGATGATTCAGACGATGATGGCGATGCGTATGGTTGGATGTTGATGGAGCCACATGGAGGTGGACCCGAGAACACTGAGTTACTTTCTGGATTTCGTGGTCATATTGCATCTGCAATATGGAATGGCGAGGTAATTTATTATATTGACCATGATAGTATTGACAAAAGATTATTAAATTGACTACGTAGTATTGTTTTAATATTGATAAGAGATTATTTCATTATGTTCTACAGGAGAGGCCAGTATTGAGTTGTCATAGCTCCGTGGACCGCCGAACAACATTGCCTTGGACTATAAATGATATGGAGACTATTCAAGTGGATCACTATGAGTAACCTGGGACACTTGAGGGAGTGCATGTTGTAGCACTTGAACATGCCATTGATATCACCTCAGGAAAGATGGCGTAGGAAACCAACAGTTTCCATTTACCGTTCAGGGAGATGACGATGACGTTGCACGATGTGCATTACATTTTACAGATCCTAGTGGTTGGGAAACCCATTTTGGCAAGTACCAAGTTAGCCCAGATCAAGTCATCTCTAGCCATTCTCTTACGTTTGCCTACTACCAAGGTGGACAGTGAGGTGAGGGGAAGTGGTATTAGATTTTTGACATTGCAAGAATATTTAGGTGGCGAGATCGTGTCGGCTCAACCGAGGACGGTTGGTTATTTGTCAGGTTGCCGGGGACGACGTTGTTCATGAGGGAGTCGTCGAATCGGTAAATGTTCACTTTCTGGACCGTATGTGATGGATATCCGTGATATGCCCAATCACGCTTGGGGTGCAATCACGACTTTACCGTATGTGATGGATATCCTTTCTATCAGCTCGGATCTAAGATAGCATCGAGGATTGGTGTGGATGGTGGGTGCTTGTCTCTTCTGGTATAAAAATGAATTGTTTGGATACATGTATAAAAATGAATTGTTTGGATACTATAAAATTTAAATTTTTTCGACGCTTCGACGCTATTATATTTGATGCTATTTTATTTGACACTGTTTTATTTGACGCTATTTTATTTTATTGTAGGTTTGGATATATGAATACTTTCCTCAATTCAGATCAAGTTGTTCAGCGACATGGACCCCTCGAGAGCCATACGCTAAGAGATGGACCTCTTCTCTCGGTGGAAGAAGAAATGATCCCGATACTCTATTGGAGTATCGTAGAGTCCTCGATCGGATGACTATTGCTGCCGTAAGTATTTATCATTTATAAATAATGTATCAAATAAAAGGTTGGATATTTATATTAATATTTATTTTTCCAGGTTACTTGGACTCCTTTTACACGTAGGCCATCACAGGAGGTACCAATCAGTTTGTTCTCGGGCATAATTCATTGCCGTAAAATCACTGAGCTATACATGCCCAATCATTGCTTGAGAAAGTTTGGATATATCCAAATTATTCCCGGCCATGTATTCCAGCCGATGAAGGTTTATAGAGGTTCAAAGCCGTTGAAGTACATTTGTGTCCACGATGAGATGCTTCGCAATTTCCAACAATGGGAGCACATTCTTTAACCCCAAGAGGGGTGGATCGAGTGGAGCCAGATTCCATCCGCCACCATAGATGGTTACGAGCGAGTGGTTTCGAGCGGACACATTATCGTGTGATGCCACCGGTTGATGATGATGATGATGATGACGACACTGAGGAGATGGGGGATCATCAACCATCGTGGATCACCCACGATCGCCTGCAGCCATCACAGAGGGCATCCCAAAGGCCTTCTCATCCATCGAGAGTTGCTAACGCATTTGCGCGTAGATCGGCTGAGGATCGAGTCGCAGTGTACTTCCTCAGCTTAGGGCACTCCATCGGTCCAGGCGATATTCACTTGTGGTCCAGTGTACTTATATGTCTACTGTTGACGAAGTTATTCAACAGTTTGAGGATGTATTGTGATATACTATATGTTTGTGTGATGTACTTGTTGTTTGTGTGATATACTTGATGTATTTTATTTGAACTTGGAGTATGATGTATTTGTTTGGACATGATTGTTAGATAAGTTTATTTTGTTTATTTCTTGTTGTGATGCATTTACGATTCACCTTACACTTACTTATATAAATTTAACAATTCACCCCTATACTTATAGAAATTTAAGAATTCACCCCCTACACTTTTTGAAATTTAATAATTCACCCCTATACTTTTAGAAATTTAACAATTAACCCCCCTACACTTTTTCGAAATTTAACAATTAACCCCCTACACTTTTAGAAATTTAACAATTCACCCCTACACTTTTAGAAATTTAACAATTAACCCCTACACTTTTTCGAAATTTAACAATTCACCCCCTACAGTTTTAGAAATTTAACAATTCACCCCTGACACTTTTTCGAAATTTAACAATTAACTCCCTACACTTTTTCAAAATTTAACAATTAACCCCCTACACTTTTTCGAAATTTAACAATTAACCCTATACATTTTTTCAAAGTTTAACAATTCACCCCCTATACTTTTAGAAATTTAACAATTAACCCCCTACACTTTTAGAAATTTAAAATTCACCCCTACACTTATAGAAATTTAACAATTCACCCCTTACACTTTTCAAAATTTAACAATTCACCCCTTATACTTTTAGAAATTTAACAATTAACCCCCTGCACTTTTCAAAATTTAACAATTCACCCCCTACACTTTTCGAAAAAAAAATTATTGTGACAAACAAACTTTGCAAAAATAACAATTAACCCTCATAATTAATTAATGTTTTACATCACAAAAAGTGTAAAATTAACTCTTAACCCTCTACACTAAGGTAATTAGTAAATCGATCATGCCAAATTGGCGTACCAATGTCGATCGTTGGTCACAAGAAAGTTCCCACCTCTGAATAATGGGCGCAGGTGGGACTTGAAGGCTTCATCCCAAGTGCTATGAAATGGATACAATTCACCCACCCAAGGTCAATACTGTGGACTGTGGTTGTGGCGGTTGTCCATCAACGCATCGTGCTTGCAACGGCAACCATGTATTGGCCCAAGCGATATATTAGACAAACAAGTCACAATCCTCGATACCGTAGCAATGATGAAACCGAGCATGCCCAGATTCAACCAATGCTCGCTTGAGCCGAGAGGTATGCCAATTCGACATACCACCGATCCTTCAAGGTCACCTTCCAAGAAGTTGATGGCTGAGTAGAAGTCTCAATAGTCAGAAAGTTCCTGCATCAAGTCATTACGCACCTGATCCCATTTTTCTTCGTCGTGATAAATAAAGTGGGCAATAACTTGGAAACCACAATTTCCATTCGCTTTGACATCTATAACATTTGATATGAAAGTGATCATCAATGGTGGAAGCCGAGAGGCGTATGGAATTGAATTACCCGTCGATGCTAATGAACTACGCCCTTTTCCTCTACTCTACCTCTACCTCTACCTCCCGATTGTCTTTCCTCGTTGACTAGCATGTTCATAACCTGTTGAGGTGAAAATTATAAACATTAAAGCATAAATCATTTACTATACACAAATGTAAAAAGTAATGTGACATAAACATTTAACATTGTAAAACCCGAGAGGTCTCTCTTTAGTTCTTCTTTGGACGCCTCAGTGACGCACTATTTCTCGTTCCTCAATGTTAGTTGGGGATGTACAACATCGAAAAACTGTTTAGCATAGTGATATTGTTGCGATTCGTAAGTCCCGCCCATATCCGATAATAGGTTTTGATCAAATCACCATAGATTCCCTTGATGTACTCATATTCTTGAACTCCGCCCATAGACAACGCCTTCCAAAACACATGGATTTGATGGGGTTCAATCGACATTTTCCTCGCTCCATGTGCCACATTTGGCAACTACATGGTAAACCGTAACTTGTCCTCAACAAACACCCACACCTTTTAGAATCACCCAAAGATCGAATCTTTATACGTTGTGTCGAATTCCAATCGTATGCTAGCAACTCGGGCATGAGAAGATACCTTATATCTTAATCGACAGAGAATAAACATTGAGGATGTCAAAGGATGAGCTACATTCAAAGACCTTTCAAATAAGCCAAGATCTCATTGAATCGGCAGCTCGATAGCATCGTGATTTGATCGAATATATGATCGAAACCCCCAACCGACGGCATAACCATCTTTTCATCCGGGAGTGTGCACTCTCAACTCAGTAACATATTGCACAAAATTACAATAAATAAATATATTGCATTCATAAACGAGTAAGTTTTACTGTTCGTCGCTTGATTGACGAATGCATGTATTGTTTGGTCCAAGCACAAACAAATCTATCTTATAGGCTCCAACCAAGTCGAATTAACATATCGAACAACTGCCTGAATAGCCCACGTTCTTCCATATCTCGACAATGTTCTCGTGTATTCTTCCTCGCTTCTGACTCAACTATATCCATCCACCTCTTCATAAATAAGATATTTCCTACTTTCAACAGTTCCTTACATACTTCTCGACATCCTTCGCTATGTGTCTCTTACACAATATATGCCGAGACGTTGGAAAAACGCCAGATTGCATTCATGAGAGCCAATTCCCTATCTGTGACAATGACATCCTGGGCTTAACATGAACTAATAAAGCACGCAACCGATAATGCCCAACCAAATGTTTCACTTTTCTCATTCTTCAAGAATGCAAATGCGACATGAAAATTCTTCCCACGTATAACTCCAATGATTTCCAATAACGACAAATCATATTTATTAGTCTTGTATGTTGAATCCATAAGGAGAACGATTTAAATAAGACTAACATCTCTTCAAATTTTCTGATGAGCAAACATAACATCACCAATAAAGCTTTTTTTTTTTGGCAAGTTTATTTGACTTGAACTAAAATATATCAA
>CM028381.1:119722116-119773075 GCA_013146195.2 Codonopsis lanceolata | reverse complement strand
GAAGATGTATTTGATAGGGTCCGTCACGGATATGAGCTTGATGGACCTTCCACGGAGAATAGGTTTTGAGCCTCGGTGGCCGAGGCTAGGCGGTCGGACTTTTTCGATCTTAGAATAATTTAGCTCGCTTCCTTGCGACTTCTTACTTATGAAATATATGGCATTTTCAATGTAGGAATTTTCTTTCTCTTGGGCGAGCATAGCCCTCTTGAGGTGTCAGTGACGGTTAAGTATATGAGGAGAGGTTTATGTGTATGGGGTGGAGCTAGCACGGGGATTGGTAAGGTAGGCTTTTATTTTCTCGAAGGCTAGGCGGCACTTTTGTCCCAGACTTGGTTGGTATTCTTTTTGGGAGTTTAAGAGGGCTCGCGGTGGTAGTCGGTTGTCGATGAAGCGGTGATGTCTTTGCTTAGGCCTAGGAAGCCTTTGACTTCGGTGGGAGTTTTAAGTGGCATTTCTAGATGGCTTTGATCTTTCTTGGCTCGATCTCGATGCCTTGCTCGATTACTAAGAATCCCGGGACCTTGCCTGCAGTAACGAATGTACATTTGGTGGGGTTAAGCTTCATCGGTGCTTTACGAGTCTTTCGAACTTACGGAGATCTTTAATGTGAGCACCATAGGCGTGGAATGCACATCATATCATCGACATAGACCTCCATCTCCTTGTGGATCATGTTGGAAGAGGGTGGTGGCGACCTACGGTAAGTGGCTCAGGCATTTTTAGTCAAATGGCATGACGGTATAACGATAAGTCCCCGGGGAGTAGTGAATGAGGTCTTCTCTGATCTTCGATGCCATTTTGATTTGGTTGTGACATCTTGGTCGACGAAGATCGGACTTTGTGGCTGCGGCGGCATCTACCACAATATCAATGTTGGGCGGGGAAGTCATCTTTGGGCGGCGCTTTGTTGAGGTCGCGGAAGTCTACAGTTTGACTTTCAGTTGGGCTTAGGAGCAGTCACTATATTGGACGGCCAGTCGGGTATTCAACTACAGAATGAGTTGGCCGCATGCTGTTTCATGATTTCTTTGACTTGTAGTGACCATTACGGCGATGCGGCGGAGTTTTTTGTTTGGTGGGCGAGCATCAGGTATGTGAATCCGGTGCTCGACTATAGGTGGATCTAGGCGGGCATATCTTCGTAGGACCGAGCAAGATGTCTATGAATTCTTTGAGGAGATCAATGAGTGCCTTTCTTTACGGACCTTGGAGGTAGCTGCCGATTCGATTTCTTTGACTTCATTGTCGGCCCGAGGTTGATAGTGGGCAGGTCTTGATGGCTGGCGATGAATGGCTTCGTTCTGGTACTCGGCGACTTTGCAAGCTCAAGCAGATAATTTTTATCTTTTGGGTCCATTTATTAAATGACTCATTATCATAATTATTATTATTTAATCGTCTTTTTAAATTAGGTGCAACTAAGGAATAAGCAAAGACATCCATATTATTATTAAAAGCACATTTAGGGGTTATTACATTGTTGAGGACACAGGGTTTGAGATCCTCGATTATAGGTAGCGGTTGGTAGATGACCAATCAGTAAAGCTAGAGAAAGGATCGGGGATAGTATATCAAGCGGTCTACCAAGTGCGGGTGTCGGGAAGGGGACCATCGTGATGTACCAAGTGCTAGAGGCTTATTGGAAATAGACTCGAACTTCGGCGAGGCTTTTCATAATTAGTGCCTCAGTCTATCATACCGAGAAACTGTCCCTAGGCGAGTCATCATCTAGAGGGCCAGCATAATCATCTTGGTCTATAGACCAAAAAGCAGTATTTTCAATAGTGGCCGACATCTTATAAGTGGTCTTCTGGAGGGGCTCCAGAGGTAACGCATTTCCATATCATCGAGAGAGAATTGACATCATCAAAGACTTCCCAACCAGGGCACCTTTTCCCATTTTGAGGTCTATCCAGGGTTCGAAACATGAGATAGGCCGGTTTCCTTACGTACAAAGTAACCATTTAAGGTTTTTCTATAGGGAGAGGGAGATATTCATAAGGACGCCTTTTTCTTTATGCCTTTCTTTTCTTACGTTTACGTTTCATATTTGCTGCGGCTACTTAATTTGGGTAGGCGTGTATCTAGGCAGAAAGGAGGGATACATTCCTTAAGTTCATCTTGGACTAAATTAATTAGCCCTTGCTGATTTCTGCCGAGACCTAGACCAGGCATATAATTCATTTTTCGGAACATGTTTAAAGGGACCATGTTTCCTAGGGAAGTGACTTTCTTACCAATGATGTCAGTTTCTCGGCCATATTCGATGGCGTTGACCACAGCTTGGGGGATAACCTCAAAGCCACTGAGGAAAATACCAGTGTCTTCATGTTCTATCTCGAGGATTGGGATATCCTCGCTTTCCTTATTCTCCACGATCTTGTCGGCCAGAATAATTACTATGTGGTCATCGTGGATGAATTTGACACGCTGGTGTAATGAAGAGGCTACCCCCTTTACCCCATGAATCCAGGGGCGTCCCAACAACAGGCTAAAGGTGGCTGGAATATCCAGGACTTGGAACTCAACTGGCATGTTTAAGGGCCCAACGGTTAACATTAAAGTGACTACCCCCAAGACACATCGACTGGTGTTGTCGTATGCCTTAACTGTTTGCGAGGAAGGAGTGAGTTCTGATATCTTTATCCCCAGTTTGGCTAATGTACTGGCAGGACATACATTCAGTGAAGACCCATTATCTATCAAAACTCGGGGAACCCGTTTCTCCAAAATTCCCACAGTGATGTGAAGAGCATCAATGTGGTTAGTTCCTTCCCTTGGCAGGTCTAGATCGGTAAACATTATTACGTTCCCGAAATGGATGTTCCCGATCATCTGAGTAAGCTCATTGGGGGAGGTTTCGAATAGGAACGACTGCCTGGCTTAGTGACTTAGCCAGTGTATCACGGTGGGTCTTGGAAGCGCATAGTAAGCCCCAGATGGAAATGTTGGCCTGAGTTTTCTTCATCTGGGCTAATAAAGAATCTTCCACCGTTTTAGCCCCAGTATCTGTTACTTGATCTTTTCCAGAGTGGTCACCTCTTTCAGGGTTTGGCTGATAGGCTCGGCCAGATCGGGTAAGGTGGCTAACATCTCCACCAACCCAAGTGGCTTTTTCAATGTTACAGGTGTTTTGGCTACCAAGGATAGTGTCCCAAGAGAGCATATTACAGCTAGGCTCTTTTATGGATAAGGGTGGAGGAATAGGAATGAGGATATATGGAAGTGGATGTTTATTTATTTCGAACTTGGGCACAAAAGGGTTTTCATCAACCTCAATCATATTGATTTGAGGTAGAGGGTTATTGACTACATTTGGTCTGGGTGGAGGTTTTTCAATAACCTTATCATCTATTAGGTCCTGGATAGCATTTTTGAGGGTGTAACATTTGTCGGTGAGGTGACCACTGGAGCGATGATATTCACAGTACTGGGCATGGTTCCAAGTCCTGGGCAGGGGGTCAGGTGGCTTATAATTTTCCAACGGCTTCAACACTCCTTGTGCCATTAGCCCCTGCAGTATCACAGACTAGGGAGCTTGCAGTTCATCAAAATGCCGGCTTACCCTGTTTCTGATTTCTGAAGTTTTGGCCGGGCCATTATTTGCTCCCACTGTATTGACAGACCTGTCCGACCCATAATACCATGGAACAGAGCTATAATTTTGGGTAGAAAATGGGGTTGAGGCATCCCCTACCATATTGACGGCTGGAGCTGGTGCGACTGTCTTTCCTTTGGAGTAACAGAAAGAATTAGGAGACATATTGGTTTTCAATTGGCCAGTCCGTATATCATCATCAATACGGGCTCCTATCTCCACTATTTCTTTGAAATTGGTATAGGGGAGGTACCGCATATGTTCCAGGTAAATGGGTTGGAGGTTTTTGATGAACATTCGGCATGACTCGGCCGGATCAGGTCTGTCAAATGTCTGTGCCAGCTTTCTCTTCCACCTGACTGCAAACTCGGCGCAGGTTTCCTTTTCTCGTTGGGTGCACGATTCAAGGTCCCTCCTATTTTCAGGACTGGTATTATCTTTGTATCTTTCAAGGAATGCTTCGGCTATCTGGTCCCAGGTATTCATGGTACTGCTGTCAGACATCATTAACCATTGTTTGGCAGCTCCTACCAGGGTGAGGTGAAAATTAGAAGCCATAGCCTCAAAGCTAGCTCCCCGTGACTGCATGCCAGTGGAATAAGACTTCAAATGGGATATAGGGCATCCAGTCCCGTCAAACTTTTCTATGTCGGGCATTTTGAATTTTGAGGGAAGTATTGCTGATGGTTGCAATGTTAGGGCCCGAGTAGAAAATTCCCCTTTATTGAGGAGTTTAAGCATCATGGCTTTCATATTTTCCATGTCGGCCTCCATTTTGGTGGTTGGGGGAGTTGGCTTTTGGTATATACTGGCTGGATTTGGGAAGGTTGGGTTATTTTCTGGTTGAAGGTTTTGGTAGGGATTTTGAGCTGGTGGGTTTTGGACAGTATATGGATTCTGGGTTAATGGAATTTGGGCATTATAAGGATTCTGGGCTGGATATGGGTATTGGGTTGGATAAAGGTCTTGGGTTGGTAGATTTTGGACAGTGTAGGGATTTTGGTTTGGTTGGTTTTGGGTAAAATACGGATTTTGGGTTGGTGGGTTTTGGGTAGTGTATGGGTTCTGAATTGGTGGGTTATTGATAGTTTCAACCGGGCGACCAGGTCATTAGGAGGTAAATATGTGGTAACTTGGCCTGGTGGGTTAAAGCTTTTTGGGTCCATGTGTGGGCTATTTAGGAGTGGGTTAGTTATGGGAAAAGGGAGGTCATTTGGGTTCTGGGTGTTTGGGGGAAGATATGGTGGGTAAGGCGGGTAAGGGTATATATTTGGGTAGTAGGGACTTGGTGGAGGATTAGGAGTTGGGATAGTGGTAGTATTTGGTGGGTTAGTGTTTGGCTGAGGAGTTGGGTTAGGAGGCACCTGAGATGTGGATGCTTCTTGGGGAATAGTAGGGGAAGAATTCACCTCACCACCGGACTTTAGACTTTGTACCAGACTAGCCATTTGACTCATCGCTGCACCCAACCTTTGGTCAAACCATTCCTGCATTGCCGGAGGCGGAACATACCTGGAGCCCCGAATCTGCACCCATAGTTGATTGTTCACTTTCTTACGCCATCTTGCTCGTGCCCTCGGCGGTCGCCTCGTCTAATCTCGAAATTGATACCCTCGATCGATTTACGCACTGGTTTCCCGTATCAACCGGCCGATATCTCTCGCCTTTCCATTCGGGCCAGGTTTCTGAGGAAAATGGGGTTTGGTAGGTATCAGAAGGCTGGCTGGAGGCTGTCTGGGCTTTGGAGTACAACGTGCCTTTTTATTAGTATTTTATTATTATATATTTTTTTCGTTCCCTACAATTGACCGGATAAGCACCTGCTTTATTTTGACAGTCTCAGGACTTTTCCTGGAACAGTGGATTCTTTCTCCAGAGTATAGGACCAACGTATTCCACACGCCTTTCGACTCCCCGATCGGTCCCGAGCGAAGGGCCTATACTCTTTCCAGATCCACCATCAGAAATGGTCTAGGTCGAGCATCGAGAATTATAAGTCGGCCCACCTGTTTATTATTTATATTTTTTCTATATTATTATTATTTTTTGTGCGCACTAATTATATATATATATATATATATATATATATATATATATATATATATATTTTTTTTTTTTTGATATATTTTTTTTATATATATATATATATATATTTTGATTTTTTTTGACAAGGTCGACTCACAATTCAAAGATGCAAAAACCGGTCGGTCTGTGAAGTGTCCTGAAAAACTATATGCATTCTAACGTTGGCTTATGCAGGGGGTAGGCTGGCCATGATGTAGGGTAACATTTCGGAATATATTTACATGCGTGCACGTGTGTGCGGTATCTAGAAAGCAGTAAAGCCTTTATTTATTTTACAGATATATGAACAGAAAAATAGAGCATATATGGCATGTCTTGCTGTTATATGTGGATTTTCTCGGCTTTTTATTTTTGAGCACAAGCAAGCAAGCACACCATTTTAAGAAATAGAAAGAAAAGTGGGGAAACTATCTATCCCTATTAATTACAAATTTTGGTCCTATGTCCCCAAAATAAAATGACAGAATGAATGCAGATATGTATAAATGTACAGAATAAAGTAAAAAAGGAAAATGAACTGAAATAAATAATAATATAGAGCCGGAAGTAAAGCCCCAGCTCTTTTGTTGTGCTGCCCGGAATTTATTGTAATATATATAATATATATATATATATATATATATATATATATATATATATATTTTGATTTTCGAATTTTTTTTTATATTTTATATATTTTTTGATTTTTTATACTCTTAAACATGCAATGTATCGGAGCTAGCCGCGATGGAGGATCATATCCACAAATATAGCCACGGCGTATGGGAACACTTTATTCAAATGCGTAAATTAATATGACAAGCATCGCAGCCGAGAAACAAATAAAAACAAAAAAGTTTTATTTTACGAGTCTAGCCCTCCATTTTATTTAAAATAAAACAACTCCCAGAGTCGCCCTTTGTGAGGTTCAGGGTGCGCCCGCGCGGATAGGGTGCGGCGTGCGTGATGCGGGACACCACTGCTCTCGTTCCACCCTCCCTTGTTTAAGGGAAGACGAAATCAAAAGTGCGAGAGGAGTGTTGTCTATGTTAGCACGTTGGAATATGCCTCGGTTGCCTTGAGTGGATTTTGTATCCAATATGGGAACTTATGGTTTCCCGCATCAAGTTATCCCTTTTTAGGGGATACCAGGATATGAGAATGCATTACCCTTTCATTCCCATTTTCCCTTTTTAGGGAAAACGGAAAAGTGCAAAAAGGATATTGCGACGCCCCCACTATGGATTTTATTAAAAATAGCCTTATGGCCCATTCGGAGATTACTATGGGAGCTTTGGGTTTCCGCATCAAGTTA
Source organism: Codonopsis lanceolata (assembly GCA_013146195.2). Classification (NCBI taxonomy): domain Eukaryota; kingdom Viridiplantae; phylum Streptophyta; class Magnoliopsida; order Asterales; family Campanulaceae; genus Codonopsis; species Codonopsis lanceolata. The sequence continues at coordinate 119,766,095 of CM028381.1, read as the reverse complement.
TCCCTTGTTTAGGGATACCAGGATATGGGAATGCATCACCCTCCATTCCCATATCTCCCTTTTTAGGGAGAGCGGGAAAGTGCAAAGAGGAATGTTGCGAGGCCCCACCGAATCCGAAAGTTTTAGAGTCGCCATCTTTATTTTAAGGCAAATAAAGCAAAACCAAAGAAAAGAAAAATAAACCAGAGAAAAAGAAAACGGGTTCGGAGGCTAAGTTACGAGTTGGGAAGGTGCTAGGCACCCAACTCGCCCTTTCGGTCTCGAAAATGGTTTTTGGTTGAAGTATGCTTATTGTCATATTTATTTCGCAAATAAATAAGGTATTAAAGAGATAGGAAATTTAAACAAATACATTCGTGGCTACATTATTTACGGACTTGCAGCCATTTCCTTACAATAATTACAAACATATTTAAGAATATTTGGCCATTATAACGGCTCTTTTACAAAATATTTCCTATTCTAATCCGGGCAGCACAACGACTTATATTGACTACATTGCGCCGGATTTAAATAACAATTTTAAAAATAAATAAATGACAGAAAAGTAAATAAATAAAATAAACGGCGCCTTAAAGTTTTACCTTTTAGAGCGGCGGTGTGCTCGCCTGGGGAGAGGGAGTCTTTTGTTGTTTGTTGTGTGGTTGTTGTTTTGATTTGGGCAGAATGACTGCTTTATTTCTGAGAGTTTGAGCTTGTCAACTCGGGCACAGTGACAGCTTATTTGGGTAGGTTTTGGCCTTTTTGGTTGGGCGGAACCTAGACTTAGTTTTTTGACTTTTCAGCTCGTTACTCGGGCAGAGTAACGGTTTACTTTGGGATTTTTGGACCGGGGAAGTGAAGTGGATACCTAACAACTAGGCTAGGGATCACTTATAACCTATGGGTTTTTGATTTGGCAAGGTTTGGACGGGGTTTGGAGACTCTAAGGGCTTCCACTCACCTATCTCGCACCTCTCGTACTAATATATTGACAGAGCTTCGCTGCGATTAAAATCGCGGAGGAAAAATTGAGCACTGAAATGAGAAGCCGGAGGCTTCTATTTATAGTGAAGGATGAGGACACGGCCGGAATTCTTGAATTTCTTCCTCCTGCATCGATCAGTTGTACCGTGCGCTTCGAAGCTTGTACATTTTGCATCTGAGAGAGATGAACAGTGAAGGGCTTGGTGTCACCAAAGGAAACCTTGGTGCGGCACCAGCCAAGCTTTTCAAGTTTCATTTTGTGCACTTTCCCCCCCTCCAGTTCACTGTTTCGCGCATCCTGCTTTTCCTTTCGCATTTTTGACTCCTGTAACTTGACATTTGTTAAGTTTTTAACAGTTCTTGATATTTTATGTCAGTCACATACCAGGGGTACGAAATTGGGGTGTCTACAATTATGTGAGTACTTTAATGATTTCTAAAATCAATATTAATTTATAGGCAATGTAAGATGGATCTCTACTATAATTACCAATAAAAGTGATGTAACAAATATTGGTTAAAAATTGATGTTGGTTTAAAAAGTATTTAGATAAATGACTTTTACTAAACTAACAAAAGAAGATATATGTTCACATTTGTTAGAAGTTGATGTTGGCTTTAAAAGTCTTGAAGTCAAATCTTACCAATAAAAATGATTTATTCCGCATTGGTTACAAAGAATTATTTGCCCAAATTGGTATTGGGCTGTGCTCACCTTTTCCCGTTCCTCATTTTGAAAAATTTTGTCCGATGTTGTGCCCATTTTATCCGTCGAGTCGCCCATATTTACCGTTTGGTGCACCCATATTTCCTGTTACTCTACCTTTAAAAAAATCATCAAAAAAAAGTTTTTTTTTCCTTTAATCCAATTTTGTTTTTATACATATTGGGATCATTGTTGTTTTCCTTTGTTACCGCTAACAATTTTGCAGGGGTTGAAAAATAAAAGAATTGATTATTTATCATTTGCTCTCCTGAGAAAATTGTCTAGAGGTACGTAATCGTCACATCTCATTTCAAGGATTGCAAAAAAAAAAAGGGAGTTTTTTAATTTTAAAAAATCATGTGTAATACTTATTTCTCTTTTCCTTTAAAAAAATCGTTTCTTTTTGCAAAAAAAATATCATTTAAAAAAAAGGATTTCGTTCTCTCCATGCAAGAAAGAAAAAAATCTCTATTCTTTCAAATTGAAAAAAAAAGATTAGCAAAATGAAAATAACTCTGATAGAGTTGAACTACGATGACCTGAGCCTCGAAATGAGGAACGTAGGGAGCCTTTGGGTTCGGTCAAATACTTTGATTTACTCTTCAAAAAAGAAGAAGGTGTTTTCTATGTGTTTTCTTTTTGGTTTCCAAAACATGTAAAGACAGGAAATCTCCTCACCATTATGCTGATCTTGGAAGAGATTTCTGGGATGAAAAGGGGATCCGGTACTACTAGAGGGAGTGTTCGAAGACCCATGCATCTGTTGTACCATACTTTGCATCGTCGCCATCATTTCTGCAAATCGTCGCTCTGTTTGTTCCCGATATTCTGCAGCAAAACATTGCTCCTCAGCCAAGCGTGCTTCCAAAGTCTCTATCTTCGAAATCTGCTAAGCATCAGGCCTAATAGCATGCGAGCGAGCATTGCAGCCCATGGTCCCCCATTCTGAACACTCCATCTCCCCTTTTTTTTCCGTCCTTCAAGGGATATTTCTTTCCAAACCCGAGGAATAAATGGAATGGGCTGGGTAGGGGGCTGGGTAGGGTCAACATCTTCCTCCAATACCTTTGTCTTATATCCAGACTGTCAACAAAACAAACAAATATTATCATATACACAATATAATATACATAAATAAATGTACATATTCAAAAGAAAGTATTTCAATTAAAGTTTACTTACAAATGTAGATGTTGATCTATCGTCAACCCACTGCGGAAGGTCATTGACGGAGGCACCATGCCTAGTATGTGTACTAACAAACACATCAAGAAAACTGACGTCGCCAAATTCCTTTCCTACAATCATTATAATTACTTTAGTTAAACCAAATAATATAATTTCATGGCATTTACACGAACACACCCCAATTGGTTTCGAAGTCAATTAAACTAAAACCATGGATTTCATAGCATCAACATGGCTACCCAGCTAACATCCCCAACGTAGATACAATTATCTTGTTTGGTTTCAAAGTTAATTAAACTAAAACCATGGATTTCATAGCATCAACATGGCTACCCAGCTAACAAACGTATATAAATCGATGTTTAAACATCAATACACTAAATTTACACTAACACCCCCTTTATTTTTTTCCATTTACACTAACACCCCCAATGTACATACAGTTATATTATTCGGTTTCAAAGTCAATTAAACTAAAACCATGGATTTCATAGCATCAACATGGCTACCCAGCTAGCAAACATACATAAATCGATGTTTAAACATTAATATACTAAATTTACACTAACACCCCTTTATCTCTTACCATTTATACTAACACCCCCAACGTACATACAGTTATCTTGTTTGGTTTCAAAGTCAAAGCCCGGCCCGTCAAAATTTTGGATGGGCTAGGCCTTTTTTGTCGGCTCTACCGACTTCCATGTTTGGCTAGGTGAGCTTTGTTGTGGGTAGAGCTGTCAAGGTAGGTTGGCGGGGCGGGCTAAAACGCAACCCAACCTAACCTAACCCATCATGGGGTGTGTGTAGAGCTATCAAAATTGGGCCAAACCCATAGGCCCGGTCCAGCCCATCTAATTTTTCATGGGCTTAGGCTTCAAGTTTGATGGGTCTAGGTTCGTTTCTGACTTTTTGTAAGTAAAATTGATATAACGTGTATAATGTGTATAATGTTTGACAAATATGTGTTTATAATAATATGTTGTTGTTAATGCTATGTGTATGAGAGAGATTGAATCAACATGCATTGCTTCAGTAAAACCCAGAGGCCCGAGGTTGATATGGGTATGGGATGGGCTTGAGTTTTATGAGACTGAACCGGCCTGGCTCGATGTTAAGCTAGACCTGATGAGCCAGGGCGATTTTCTTAGGGTTAAAACCCAAGTTCACCCAAAACACCGAGCCGATTGTGGTTTAGGTTTAAGTTAGTGTTTAGGTTTAGAGTTGTGGTTTATGTTTAAGGTTAGTGTTTTGTTTAGGTTTAGGTTTATGATTTAAGGTTAGTGTTATGGTTTAGGGATTAAGGTTAAGTTAGTGTTTAGTGTTTAGTGTTTAGGTTTAGCTTCGTTTTCATTTATTCTGCCACACAAGTCAGTACACCTTAAGGAAAATGGATATATTTCGATAGTCCAATTTGTGTGTCAGGAATCCAATTTCTACATCGAATTTGTTGCATCGCAAATCCATATTGTGCATCAGAATTCAAATTGGGTTTTAGTTGATAGTGTCGGGTCGAGATACAAATGTAACCAGAATCTATTTGCCCACCCTATGTTCGTGAAATATCAAATCGATCTCAACCGCTCAGATCTAGATTGAGTTTGAACTAAATTGAACAAAACCACGATAATTCGACTTGTGAAGTTTCGCAGTTCAGTTTCACGGTGGTGCATTGGGATTTTCAAATTTTAATTTCAATTTAATTCCAGCAAGGGAATTTCCGTCGCTAAAGGTCACCTTTAGCGATGGAAAATTCTGTCGCTAAAGGTTTTCAAATTTTAATTTCAATTTAATTCCAGTGACGGAAATTCCGTCGCTAAAGGTCACCATTAGCGACGAAAAATTCCATCGCTAATGGTTTTCAGAATTTAATTTCAATTTTATTTTAACAAAGAAATTTTCATCACTAAAGGTCACCTTTAGCGACGGAAAATTCCGTCGCTAAAGGTTCTCAGAATTTAATTTCAACAACATAATTTCCGTCGCTAAAAGGTCACCTTTAGCGACGAAAATTCCGTCGTCGCTGAATGCATTTTCAAATCAATTCCGTCGCTAATGCTCAGTTTCCGTCGCTATTCACCGACGGAACAATTCCGTCGCTGAAGGCGCACTTTCTAGTAGTGGATCTGTTATTTCAAAAATCCAACCAAGTCCTCAAATCATGCTTTCCAAAGGTATTTATCTATATTTGAGTCTGATAAATTTTTACTTCCTCTTTTAGCTTGTGGAATCTTCTTCCCGATCTTTGAGCACCACCTATCGCCGAAGTGTTCGTTAATAGTTAAAATGACGAATCCACTCATGTAAAATTAGGATAAAACTACATGGGTTGATAATGAGTCATTTCAAAAATATATATGGATCCACAAACCAGTAAAAATGTTAGTTCGATAAAGCAACCTTCTGTCTTAGTGAAATGTCATCTTCGATCCATTGCAACCGAGCTGTTAGTAGTAACACTAGGGGTTTCCAACCATACACCAAACCCCTTCCATATACCTAAAAAAATACACCATATACCAAAGCCTAACCATCTCTAAGATTTAGCTTCCCAAAACTGGGGCTGCTCCACCCTTATATATATATCCATTAGGAGTGACCACATTTTTATCCCAAGAGAGAGAAGGCATATATCTCTTCAAGAACTCTCCCAAATTGCTCCGAAAGGTCAACAAAAAAAAGAGAAGAATGAAGAAAAGGAAAGATCAAGGTTGAAAATTCACAAAAAAAGGAGGCTTATGCATAAAAAAAAAGGGAGAAGAAGAAAAAGGAAAGAAGCCTTCCCTGAGCAATTTCCTCAAAATCTTTCTCTCGCAACAAAAAAAAAAAAAAAAGAGACCAATAACTCTTGGACAACCCCATAACCCACAACCAAAGCCAAAATCCGATCTCCCAACCTGATGTAGTTCAATCCGAGAGCTTAAATCTAAGAGAACAAGACCCATTGAAATGGCAAGTTGGACCTATCACTAGGTCCAAGTCCAAAAAATTCAAGAATGCTATCAATGGTTTAATTGGAACTTGTTGGGTTCAAGCTCAAGTTATAACTCAAGGAAACCAAACAAATCAAGTCCTTTTAGTCCATGTTATTAATCAAGACTAGGCCCTAGGCTTTGATTGGTCAAGCTCAAAAGCACAAGAAAGAAGACCCAATTGAAGTGCAAAATGGAGTCTCATGGTGATGGAACTCTAGCCCAAAGAAGGAATACATTTTGAGACCAAAACAAGACCAAATTTCAGCCTTTTCAAAGTCAACAAAGGAGGCATCCGAATTTTCTCTTTTAAATCTAGAAAATTCTTTTTTTTTCAAAAGGTTGGAGGGGACATAGACCGTACTCCAACCCTTAATTTTTTATTATGTTAATGCCTTGAAAGGCTACAATTATATATATGATGCCTTTGGTGTGGCTCGAACAAATGGTGCCTCTGGTGAGGCTTTGAACACCCGACCTCTCGGTTGAGAGTAGTGAAGTACCAGGGTGCCTCTGGTAGGGCTTGAACACTCAACCTTTCCGTTAATATAAGTGAGTAGCTAAATGGGGCCTTTGGGTAAGGCTTGAACAACAACGGTGCCTCTGAAGAAGCTTGAACACCCGACCTCTCTATTAAGAGTTGTAAAGTCCAGGGTGTCTCTTGTGAGACTTGAACACCCGACCTTTCTGTTAGGAGAAGTGAGCAGTACCAGTTGAGCTAGAGCTCGTTGGTAATCTAGAAAATTCCATTCAAGATAAGTTGGATCCATTCATGAACTTGGAGAACTCAAGCGTCTTTGATAGCTTATCATGATAGCTAGTACAACTTATAAATAAGTGGATTAGCTTATTGCTGACCTTATTGATGACATCATGAACATTGTATTCTCCACCACATTAGCCAATAAATAGGCCTCTTTTGTAGCCTTGCAAATCAGATCATGTATGTTATTTTTGAGTGAGTTTTATTCAACTCTTTTGGTTCTTTGAGAACTTTAGGCTTATCAAGTTTATAGTCTTCTACAAAACTTGTGGTGTCTTTCCTAGCTTATCAGCCAAGCTTGGTGTGTTTGGTTGTGGCGCTTCTAAACCAAGTATCCTATCTCTTTAGGTAGGGGGTGCGGTTTTAGGTACATCATGTCTCAAACCAATGAAGTTGTCAACAACCAAATCTGAACACACTCCAAATGCAAGCCTTGATAGGGGAAATGAGGAGGATGTTACGAGATGAGTTAGAACCCTTGCAAGAACGAATGGACCGATTGGAGGAAGAGTCACAAAGGTCTACTCGTGCCACAAACCAAAGATACAAAGATAGAGATGAAGTTGGAAGCACTGATTGGGACAAGAATTTTGAACATGAAAGGAGGCGAAATCGAAGAAGGCCACTTGAAGACAGTTAGTTGAGTTCCATTAAGATGAAAATTCCAGCTTTTCATGGTAGGTCAGATCCCGAAGCATACTTGGAGTGGGAGAAAAAGATAGAATTTATTTTTGACAGTCACCGGTATTCCGACATGAAGAAGGTAAAATTAGCTGTCACGGAATTTTCTGATTATGCACTAACTTGGTGGGATCAATTGGTTGTGAGTAGGAAAAGAAACAGGGAACTACCCGTTGAGTCTTGGAGGGAAATGAAGGCAATCATGAGAAGAAGATTTGTCCCTAGCTACTATTATCGTGAACTTCATAATAAACTGCAAGGTCTTAGGCAAGGAACCAAAAGTGTGGAGGACTATTACAAAGAGATGGAGATTCTTATGATAAGCGCCAATGTGGAGGAAGATCGTGAAGTTACAATGGCTCGCTTTCTTAATGGTTTGAATCACGAGATTCAAGATAGGGTGGAAATGTATCATTATGTTGAGATGGAGGAGTTGGTGCATCAAGCAATAAAAGTCGAGAAACAACTCAAGAAGGGGGGAAGTACTCGCACTAACACTTGGAAGGCAAGCACCCAAAAGAAGGAAGATAAGCCTTCCACTTCCTCATTCTCTAAGCCGGTGTCAAAAAATGAAGGGGCTTCTAAAGGTAACAATGATTCTTCTACTTCACGAAATCGTGATATAAAGTGTTTTAAATGTCAAGGCAGGGGTCACATCGCAAGCCAATGTCCAAATAAGCTTGCAATGATTATTCGTGATGATGGTGAGTATGAGACTGATGTTGAAGAAGACAAATGTTCTATTTCCTCACTTAGATAATCTAATGAGGAGGAGTTACCTGCCCAAGGAGATCTTTTGGTTACAAGGTGAGTTTTAAACTTGCAAATGAAAGATGAAGATGATGCTCAAAGAGAGAACTTATTCCACACTCGATGCTTTGTGAATGGCAAGGTATGTAATGTTATTATTGATGGTTGTAGTTGTACTAATGTTGCTAGTACTTCTATGGTGGAAAAGTTAGACTTGCCCATTTTAAAGCATCCTAAGCCATATAAACTTCAATGGCTTAGCGACTATGGCGGAGTTCGAGTTACAAAGCAAGTAATTGTACCATTTCGCATAGGGAAGTATGAAGATGAGGTACTTTGTGATGTTGTACCTATGCAAGTTGGCCATATACTGTTGGGAAGACCATGGCAGTATGACAAGCGTGTCAAGCATGAATTCATTTGTTCACAAAGATAGAAATGTAACTCTTGTACCTATGTCACCAAGTCATGTATATGCTTATCAAGTGAGGATGCAAAAAGATGAAAAGGAAAGAGAGAAAGAAAAACAAAAAGAGACAGAAAAATAAAGAGCGAAAGAGAAAGAAAAAGAGAGAGAAAAAGAAAGAGCGAAAGAAAAAGAGAAAGAAAAAGATGAAAAAGAAAAGAAAGGGAAAAAATAGATTCCCTTGTGTCAAGAGAAAAGATGTGTATGATTGCAAAAAAAGGAGAGATCAGAGAGGCTATAAATTGTGGCTTATCTTTTGTGCTTCTTATGTTCAAAGAAGCGAACTTGAATACTAATGAATTGGCCGGTGAACTACCGAGCAGTGTACTTTCACTTTTGCAGGAATTTGAAGATGTCTTTCCTGAGGAATTTCCAAAAGGATTACCACCAATTCGGGGAATAGAGCATCAAATTGACTTTGTTCCCGGAGCATCAATTCCCAACAAACCAGCGTACAGAACTAGTCCCGAGGAGACCAAGGAAATTCAAAAACAAGTTGACGAATTGTTAAGTAAGGGATGGGTAAAGGAAAGTCTTAGTCCATGTGCGGTACCCGTACTTTTGGTGCCCAAAAAGGATGGTACATGGCACATGTGTGTTGATTGTCGTGCCATAAACAACATAACCATTAAATATCGTCATCCAATTCCTAGGCTTGATGATATGTTAGATGAATTGCATGGTGCCATAATTTTCTCTAAAATTGATTTGAAAAGTGGGTATCATCAAATTCACACGAAAGCAGGTGACGAGTGGAAAACAGCTTTCAAAACAAAGCATGTACTTTATGAGTGGTTAGTTATGCCTTTTGACCTTACTAACACACCTAGCACCTTTATGCGATTGATGAATCATGTTTTGAGAAATTTTATTGGCAAATTTGTTGTTGTGTATTTTGATGATATTTTGATTTACTCCAAGAGTTTGGAGGAACATCTTGAACATCTAACTCTTGTTTTGAGTGTTCTTAGGGAAGAAAGGCTTTATGCCAACTTGAAGAAGTGTGAATTTTGCACGAAGGAAGTAAACTTTCTTGGCTACATTGTAACTAGTAAAGGCATTTCAGTTGACATGGAAAAGGTAAAGGCCATCCATGTAACGACCCGACCCGGATTCCAACACGAAATCCCAAGGTCGTGCCGCTGGAACTAACTTAAGAAGAGGACAAGCACTTGTTAAACAGTAGTACTAGTCAAACAGTCGAGCAAACTCGCTCTAAACATGAACATAACGCCGCACTAAAATACGGTATTTCAAAAATCGAATCAACAGAAGCAATATAAGAAAGAAGTCCCAAGTTATGAAGCTCGAAACCAACGACAACGAAACAAAGAGAGACATTATCTCTCAAAGGAGGAAAAACAAAACTCGCGTGCCGCAACATTGCAGACGCTAATCAAACCATCGGCACTCCAGGCCGGCGTTTCAACAAAGAACCAACCTGATATAACAAATACCCAACGGCTAAAGCATACCGGGGTCAATCAACAACTATAAAAATTAGAATAAGGAAATTTCTCAAAGCTACTGCATGCCCGGGAGACAACTGGAATAAATACTAAAACCACAGACAAGGCACGACATGACACGTCGGCCCAAGAAATAACCAATACAAATACCCAAGTATTCTACCCGACTGTAAAGTCTAAATAACTTTACAAAATGTCGATCTCACAAGAATAGCAAAGTACATGAAATCAATGACAATGCTAAAAAGGGAACAAGACTCCACAAGCTGCTACTCGGAAAAGTCGGCTGCTACAACCACGAACCACACGATCTAACCTCGGTCTATCGACCAGCTGCGCCATGCTACTGATCGATTTTCGACCTCGGTCACGATCGATTCTCGCAACTAAAAACAAGTACGGGATGAGTCATAATGACCCAGTACGCTACCACAATATATATGCAACATATAATGATGTAACATAAACATAACCATGGTGTCATTTATAAATGATAGAAAAACCCGTGAAGAGGCGTCGTATCGTTTCGATACTCCACAAGATATCCACTCCTTCTTACTTACTAAACCGTCCAAATGAACCAGGGTGTAATTCCCTATTCACACACAAATCAAATGAATTAGAAGGTAGTTCCCACAAAACATCATATGCAAGTATACATATCATTATATATACAAATCAAGCTATTTACATTGTTACCACGTGTAAAGGGTGCATGTTTATATATATACACCTATATCAGTATGTATATCTCTAAATATACATATCAAATCTCCCATAAAATCATCATGCATAAGTGTGCATATCTATATATATACACATCAAGTCTTTCATATATATCTCATATACAAGTATGCATATATCTATATATATATATATATATATCAAATCTCTCATTTATCATCAGCCAACACAAACATGGTCAATAAGATCTCATGTTCAACTAACACTTTGTTATCACATAAGTGCCCATAGTAAGCCACATAAAGGATAGAGAAGATACCAAATCACTTTCGTCGTATTGCTCCTGCAATCACAACTGTTAATCATATCGTGCCAGTGATACCCGTGTTCAGGTATCAAAGTACCGAGCTCTCTTCTCGGGTCTGAGTTCTCTACTCAGGAAAATAGCACTAGCCAATGTGCTCAATTGGTTACGACAAAGAGGGCTATTTCCCCACTGTAGCTAGTAGTGGAGGTGTGTGTGAAACCCGAATCCGGTATGGCGATACATTACAATCACGAATCCCATAATTCGTGAAGACAATGCATCGTCCCACCATCATCATGAAAACTCAAGTAATGCCAGCTGGACTTATATTGCAATGCACAAGTAGATGTTTACTTGCTAATTCTCAAGTAGATATAATGACCTACTAAACTCATACGATTATGCACATTGTTACATTAATCACAAAACCACAATAGGAGCTCATTTGAGTCTCTAAATCATAAGTGCCAAGTTTGTTCACTCTATTCAATTCAAGTCCCAAAAGCTAGTAATCTAGTCAAATGGAATGTAATTGTCATAGGATCTCACCACGATCCTCGTAAGGTTCAATTGTTCCTTAACTCGACTCCGTTGAGTCTTTACTACAATTCCAACCAAATAGAGTTTGAACACTATATGTGTCCCAAGACTCTTTTCTAGGTTCTCGTTTGAGGCATAGCAAGGTTCTCGTTCCATTTAGGAATCTTAGTTCAAAGTCCCAAGTCAATTATATAAGGGAAGCCCAAGTTGATTATTGTGAAATCAAGCTTAGTTCAATTTTGATTCATAATTCCACTTAATAGTAGAATCCAAGTTCACCACAATTCATTAACTGTAGAACAGATCAGGCACGAAGGCAAATACATTCAATATGCTCATAAGTCATATCATAGAAACACATAGAAGAATCAATTCTTGACAAGGTAGGAAATCATGCATTTAGTCATAATATAAAATATACACAGTATTCCATATTCACTTATGAAATTCAGCAGATTCACAACTTAACCATCAGTCCATTAAGTACTATCCAAGACTACTCCGTTAGTCTAGGATCATGAAGCCATTTACTAAACTCTTCCTAGAGTAGTAACTCATTCAATAACACAAAAGTCGATGGTAGTCAAAGACTTAAGCAACACTAGAGCGGTAATAACCCATAAGGTCAAACCATACCGGTGAGTCTTAGATAACAACATGGTCATCCTAGCGACTTATACAAGTAGACTCCATGTATATAGTACTAAGAAAGCCCCAATCCAAATCTTCTCATAGAATAGTCCTCAAATTCATTATTCAACAAGTAGGTGTTTTTACTCATGAAAGAATCAAGTAGGAATTTGACAAGAGCGAATTCAACCTGTCATGTAGATACATAATTCTACAACACGCTCTCAATTGTGCACTTGCTTCACACAATCACATAAACCACATAAGAACTCGATTGAGTCTTATAATCACTCATATCAAACATGCCCTTCAATCCATCCCAAAGTCACGTAAGCTAATATATTAGTCTAACGCACTACAAACGTCGTAGGGATTGAATGTGGAGTCGGTATTGTTCAATAACTCCCTAATCTCAACTCCGGTGAGTTTTACTAAAATTCAACCAAATAGAGCATTGATACTATTTGCATCACATTGCCCTTTCCTAAGTTCTCCATTCATTTAGAACTCGATAACTAGGTCATTCATGATCTTAAACTAGCCTTAAACACAATCCCGAGTTTCAAACCCTAGAATCGGAGATTTTGTTAAACCTTGAATTGAAACATAATCTTTCACAAGAGTTGTTCCTAAGCTCATTATAAAAAACATTCATGCTTTGCATAAAGTCAAAATCACAACTTCAATAAGAATTCATAAAATCCTACTCATATTTCTTAGGTTGAATTGGAGGATTTGTCTTCACAAAAGATGTTCATAATCATCAATAGAGCAACTATAATGAAGGGGTCATGTCATTTTATTGAACATGAAAATCTCAAGGAATTGTCAACGTACCTTAGTCCTAAGATTAATGGAGGAAAGGATGATCAAAGCAAGGATTGTTGTAGAGAAGATCAAGGGCTTCGATTTGGCGGTCTCGGATCGCCGATCGGACCACCGGAACTCCGGGAAATGGTCCTTCAAGTTGGTGTTCTTGCTATGGACGAAAATGGAGGTTCAAGCTCTGAATCTCTGAAGCTTTGGTGGTCTCCCATGGCTGAATAGGCTGAAAAATGCTTATATACTTACCAACAAGACCTTAATCCATGTGAAGGGGGGTTATCTTGCTTCTTATTGGCTAAGGAATGATGGCCATTGATAAGGGTTCATCCAAGGGCTCAAGAGGCTTGTTCTAAGGTCAACAAGGGAGGCTTGACTCACTAAAGACGTCCAAGGGCCAAGGGCATGGTGGTCATCAACCAAAACCAACCAAAAATCCCATAAGTGTGAATTCAGGGACCAATTTCCAGATTGTTGTTACTGGACAGTCGATCTTGTAAAATCGACCATAAATAGCTCACAACTCCAAATGAGGTGATTTTTGATTTTTCTGAAATTCGACTCATTAAAATATATTTTAGAATTTTAAATTACTCAATTTGGACTTATATTCATCAAAATAAAGTTACAACAAAATCAAGTACAGAAGCTGATTTCCTGAAAATAGAATTCTGGCACAGCCGTAAGTCAAGACCTAAATGAGGTACTTAGAAACCTTGAAAAATTACCAAATTTTACAGGGAGTAACCTAACATATGAAGGTAAAACATACTAAATTTTAGAAAATTCTCTTCAGTATATTGGTACCAGAATTTTCCCGAAGTTCGCCTAAAAATAGGACTGAATCTGTGAAGTAATATGTTGGTCATCTTATTTCCAAATGCAACAAATCTATGAACATTGATTGTGCAAGCATGAGAAATAATAGTACACTTGGTCTAGAACTTAAATCAACTTCCCGCAAGTTGAAAGCACAAACAATACAAGCAACGAAGGCAAACACGAGAAACCCTAAGACTCAAACGATGCAACTAAGCTTCCAAACTTTCAACCAAGCATACTATGATCAAGATGAACATTATAAATCTCATATGCAAGGTACTAAGACTCCAATGAGACCTAGTTAAGTGCTAACATGCTAAGACGAACACTCAACGCATTAACAACAAAGCATGCAACGCATGGAAGGCAATCACTCTATTATGATCATAACCAACTTAATGCAAGCAAAACGAGAAAGTCAAATACATGAAGGTTCGGGGTCTTACAATCCAAGATTGGCCAAGTCCGAAAAATGTGAATTAGGTAAGAAGTTTCCATGGGTTAGCAAGTTTCTATCGCAGGTTTGTAAGGAACTTTAGCACTGTAGCAGCACCCCTAACCGAAGTGATAAAAAAGAATGTTGAATTCAAATGGGGAAAAGAACAAGAGGAAGCATTTCAGAATTTAAAGTTTGAATTAACTAATTCCCCTCTTTTATCTTTACCAAATTTTGATAAAACATTTGAAATTGAATGTGATTCTTCTGGTGTAGGTATTGGTGTAGTCTTGCTACAAGAAGGAAGACCCGTGGCATATTTTAGTGAGAAACTAGGTGGGGCGGCTCTCAATTACCCTACCTATGACAAGGAGTTGTACGCTTTGGTAAGAGCCTTGGAAACTTGGCAACATTACCTGTGGGCAAAAGAATTTGTAATACATACCGACCATGAGTCTTTAAAATTCTTGAAAGGACAACACAAGCTAAACAAAATGCATGCAAAATGGGTAGAATTCATTGAGACATTTCCATATGTCATCAAATACAAGAAAGGCAAGGAAAACATTGTTGTCGATGCCTTATCAAGAAGGCATGCCTTACTTTCTACTCTTTATATTAAATTGCTTGGTTTTGAACAAATCAAAGATTTTTACCAAAATGACCAAGACTTTGGTCAGATTTTTCAAGCTTGTGAAAGGGGTTCTTTTAAGAAATTTTTCAAACATGACGGGTTTCTTTTCAAAGAAGCAAAGCTTTGTGTTCCTGATTCTTCCACTAGGGAACTTTTGGTTCTAGAAGCACATGGTGGGGTACTTATGGGACATTTTGGGATTGATAAAACTTTGGCTATTTTGTAAGAGCATTTCTTTTGGCCAAAAATGAAAGGTGATGTTGTAAAGATTTGTGAAAAGTGTATTGTTTGCAAGAACGCTAAGTCTAAGGTTCAACCCCATGGTTTGTACACACTTCTCCCCATTCCTAAAGAACCTTGGGTTGATCTTTCTATGGACTTTGTTTTGGGTTTGCCTAGAACCAAAAATGGCAATGACTCGATTTTTGTTATTGTTGATAGATTTTCCAAGATGGCACATTTTATAGCATGCAAAAAGACCAATGATGCTTCTCATATTGCTAACTTGTTTTTCAAGGATATTGTCAGGTTACATGGAATGCCAAGAACCATTGTGTCCGATCGTGACACAAAATTTTTGAGCTACTTTTGGAAAACATTGTGGGGAAAGTTGGGTACAAAATTGTTGTTTTCTAGCACTTGTCATCCACAAACTGAGGGCCAGACGGAAGTGGTCAATAGAACTCTTTCTGCTTTGCTTAGAACAATCATTGGTAGAAATACCAAGACTTGGGAAGAATGTTTACCCCATGTTGAGTTTGCCTATAATCGTGCTAAACATTCTGCTACAAAGTTTTCTCCTTTTGAAATTACTTATGGATTTAATCCTTTTTCTCCTATGGATTTAACTCCTTTACCTTTGAATGAAAGGACTAATCTAGATGGCAAAAGGAAGGCAGAATTTGTGAAGCAAATCCATGAAAAAGCAAGGCTCAAAACTGAGGAAAGGACCAAGAAGTATGAGGATAAAGCCAACAAAGGAAGACGCAAAGTTATCTTTGAACCAGGAGACTGGGTTTGGTTGCATTTAAGGAAGGAGCGATTTCTAACGCAAAAGAAATCAAAGTTACAACCAAGAGGAGATGGACCATTTCAAGTGCTTGAGCGAATTAACGATAATGCTTATCGTCTTGACTTGCCTAGTGAGTATAATGTGCATGAGGTTTTTAATGTTACTGACTTGATTCCTTTTGATGCAGCAAGCGATTTGAGGACAAATCACTCTCAAGAAGGGGGGGGGGAATGATGTAGTTCAATCCGAGAGCTCAAATCTAAGAGAACAAGAACCATTGAAATGACAAGTTGGACCTATCACTAGGTCCAAGTCCAAAGAATTCAAGAATGCTATCAATGGTTTAATTGGAACTTGTTGGGTTCAAGCTCAAGTTACAACTCAAGGAAACCAAACAAATCAAGTCCTTTTAGTCCATGTTATTAATCAAGACTAGGCCCTAGTCTTTGATTGGTCTAGCTCAAAAACACAAGAAAGAAGGCCCAATTGAAGTGCAAAATGGAGTCTCATGGTGATGGAACTCTAGCCCAAAGAAGGAGTACATTTTGAGCCCAAAACAAGACCAAAATTCAGCCTTTTCAAAGTCAACAAAGGAGGCATCCGAATTTTCTCTTTTAAATCTAGAAAATTCCATTCAAGATAAGTTGGATCCATTCATGAACTTGGAGAACTCAAGCGTCTTTGATAGCTTATCATGATAGCTAGTACAACTTATAAATAAGTGGATTAGCTTATTGTTGACCTCATTGATGACATCATGAACATTGTATTCTCCACCACATTAGCCTATAAATATGCCTCTTTTGTAGCCTTGCAAATTAGATCATGTATGTTATTTTTGAGTGAATTTTATTCAACTCTTTTGGTTGTTTGAGAACTTTAGGCTTATCAAGTTTATAGTCTTCTACAAAACTTGTGGCGTCTTTCCTAGCTTATCAGCCAAGCTTGGTGTGTTTGGTTGTGGCGCTTCTAAACCAAGTATCCTATCTCTTTAGGTAGGGGGTGCGGTTTTACTCCAACAAGACGACTTGTCTTAGAACGATCCTTGTTAAGGTAATTTCTTTCATTTCTCTTTTGGTAGAAGTTTCATCACAACCATACCCACAACCAGGTCAAGAAACCAACGTCCTATCTAAACCCACAGCCTAAATGGCCAGCCAATGATCGCTTCTGATTGCCTTTCCGAAAATAACCAAATCCATAGCCCAAAATGCCTTTGAACCAGAGGCCAATCAAATCCTTAACCCTAAAGTCAATCCATCCCAAACACTTAAACACTATACCCTAACCTAGTTGCCACATATAACTTTGTTTCAATCGGTTATAACGTGATCTGGATCAATGACATAACTTCTTGCTAAAAACATATAAAATTATCAGAAGATAAATGTTAAGTAAGGTCCATGAAACTTGTGATACTCGGCAATAAACTCTAGATCATGACTCTTTTTTTTATCCATTAGAGTCGTCCCACTTTCTCTGAGCATACTCATTTCTGTCTCCCACAAAAGTCTATCCAAATCAAGTATGTCTGGGGCTGTCCCTAGTTAATCTCTTCAGGAACTTTCCCATCCCATTTTACAAAATATGGTTCATCGAATCATTCTGGGGCTTCTTTCGCTGAACTCATTGGATACATAAAGGATCATCATCTCCAGAAACAGCTGTCCTTTCCATCTTCGCCTGAAGAAACGAGGAAGCTACAAAGGCTTGATCCCTCAAGAATAAGTGGTTTATCTTCACATGTATTGAAAGACCGGCCCTATGAGGTAAAGGCTCGCTAGGTTGAAAACCCGAAAGGGCGGCCTAGGCAAAAGTTAGAGCACAAAAAAAAAGAAGAAAAAATGGTCCCTCCGAGGCATCGATTAGTACGACTCACTAATCCTGATTGGATTCCTTTTTTAAATGATGCACTAGTTAAAAGACTGAAAAATAACCCTAAACCTCACCCACATTCATCTCAAATATCATTATCAACTCCTATACTCATAACCCTTCAAAGCCAACCAGAAGCCACATCTCAAACTCTTATATTACATTTATATCACCTTGCCTTATCTTGTCTTAACATGTTTAAGAAACGGATAACACACATGCACATTCAAGAGCCCATTTTTAAGAAAACGAAAGTTTCATTCACATGCTTGCATCTTTTTTGCATTCTTTTAGTGCATCTTATAAGGTCTTCTGTCGTATTGGCCCTTGGAAAAATACAAATGTTCTTCTAGCATCTCGCTAAGGACTTCTTCCCAAAGGTCCTCAGCAGCATCATCAAAATCTACACAAGCCGATCATCGACAACATTCCGCCACAACGCTTTATAATCATTGCTTCTCCTATGCTGGGATAAGAACATTTTTTAAAAAAGTTGCATTGCTGTTCCTATTCTGGGATAAGCACATTTCAAAAAAAGTATTGCATCGTTTTCTCTATTCTGGGGGAAACGCGTTTTAAAGTTGCATCACTTTCCCTATTCTGGGGGAAGGGCATTTAAAAATGGCATCGTTTTGACTTATCTTGCAATTACTATTGCATTTTAAAATTATGTTGTTTTTAGACAAAAACAATAACAAAAAATTTGTTTTGCAAATGAATATTGTGTTTTAAAGATTGCATTGTTTTGACTTATTTTGCAATGAATATTGCATTTTAAGTTTACATTTAGTTCTCGCTTAAATTGCAATGAATATTGCATTCTAAATTAATGTCCTTCTCAAGGTATTGTAATGTATATTGCATCTGGTGTTGTGGTAGTCTAAAAATGATGCAATTAATATTGCATTGAATATTTGTTGTAGTTGCTCTGTTAGTAATGCAATGAATATTGCATCAGATCCCTGCATTTACCCTTCATGCTGCGATATATATCGTATCACATCCTTCTTACCCACATAACCTTTATGTGCTGCAATGAATATTGCATCACGTCCTGTTAATCCACGTTTACTTTTTGTTTGCAACGAATATTGCATCCAGTCACGTGTTTACCGTTCATGTTGCAATGGATATTGTATCACCGCCTTTTTACCAGCTTAAACCTTTTTGTGTTACAATGGATGTTGTATCACGACCTTTATGCCTGCATTTACTCTTGTTATTGCATGAAACATTGCATCTAGTCTTTTTGTTAAGTCTCATGGGGATGCAATGGATATTGCATGTGATCTTTTATTAGCCTGATAATGATGCAATGGATATTGCACCAGATATTTGCATACACTTTCTCTGTTAGTGATGCAACGGATATTGCATCAAAATTTTCTTAGGCATCTCTTATAATGATGCAATGCATATTGCATCGGGTCTCGCATCGAGTTTTGTGACAACACAATGGATATTGCATCAGATATTTGTGTGTAGTTTCCTTGATCTTAATGCAATGAATATTGCATCGGTTATTTGAATTTAAGTTTCTCTGATTTCGTGATAATGCAATGGGTATTGCATCAGTTTTGGTAATAAGTTTTGTAATAATGCAATGGATATTGCATCAGCTTTGGTGATAGTCTTGTGGCGATGCAATGAATATTGCAGCCAATCCTGTTGTGATGCAATGGATATTGCATCTGATTTTGTAATAATGCAATGGATATTGCATATGATTTTGAGGTAACGTAATGAATATTGCATCTTTAGTATTGTCGTAATGCAATGAATATTGCATCAGATTTGGCCTTAGGTTCTGTGGGTGCCCCGAATCGCACCCGTGCCCCGCGCGCCCTTGGATAGGGGTGCGCGATGTGCCGTACGGACACCACGCTTTCCATTCCACCCTCCCTTGTCTAGGGGAAGACGAAATTAAAAATGCGGAAAGGGTGTTGTCAAGAAGCGTGTTGAATACGCCTCGGTCACTTCAGTGATTTTTGGTCCATTATGGGAGCTTTGGGTTTTCTGTATCAGGTTATCCCTTTTTAGGGGTTAACAGGATGCAGGAATACATCTCCCTTTCATTCGCATCTTCCCTTGTGTAGGGGAAAATGGAAAGTGCAAGAAAGGATGTTGCGGGCCCCACTATGGATTTTATGAAAATTGCCTTAAGGCCTATTTCGGATCGCTATGAGTGCTTTGAGTTTTCTGTATCAAGTTATCCCTTTTTTAGGGGATACTACGATGCAGGAATATATCACCCTTTCATTCACATTCTCCCTTGTATAGGGGAAAACAGAAAAGTGCAAGAAAGGATGTTGCGATGCCCCATTGTGATCCAAAATGTTTTGACAGAGTCGCCATCTTTATTTTAAGGAGAAAATAAAGAAAAAACCAAAAAATAAAACCAGAGAATGCAAAAAGCGGGTTCGGAGGCTAAATTAAGAGTTGGGAAGGTGCTAGGCACCCAACTCGCCCTTTCGGTCTCAAAAATAGTTTTTGGCTAAAGTATGCTTTTTGTTATATTTATCTAGCAAATAAATAAAGCATTAAAAGAAAGAAAAGAAAACAAATACATCCATGTCTACATTATTTACGAACTTGCAGCCGCCTCCTTCCAATAATTACAAATACATTTAAAAATATCTGGCCATAATAATGACTCTTTTTAGTACTATTTTTCTAAATAAATCAGGGCAGAACAACGACTTATATTTTTACATTGGGCCGGATGGAAAATAACTTTTTTATAAAATAACGCTCTTAAAAGCTCACCTTTTAGAGCGTGGTGTGCTCGCTTTGTCCTTCCGAGAGAGGAGTCTTTTTTGTTGCTGTTGCTGCTACTGTTGCGGTTCGGGCAGGGTAACTGCTTCCGAAGGTTGCTTCTGGGCACCGTCAAACGGGTGGAGCAACTGCTTGCGTTTTTGCTGCGTGCTTGCTGCTGGCGGAAATCGGGCAGAACAACTGCTTGTTTCTGACGGATTTGGCCTTTTTACTCGGGCAGAGCAACAACTCTTTTCGAGATTTTTGGATCGGGGAAATAGGGTGGAAACCTAGCTGGGGGGCTAAGGCTCACTTTGACCGGTTAGTTTTGTGTTTAGAGGAGTTTTGGCAAAGGTTCGAGGCTTTATAGAGGGGGGGCACTCACTATCTCACGATCGCTCTCTATTTCTTCGGCGTAACAACAACCCTGAAAGCTTTGGGCATTTTTTCTGTGTGCTGACAGTGAACCCGGGGCCTCTTATTTATAGGTTGAGAGAGGGACACAGCTGGGATTTACGAATTTCATCCTGTGCTTCACCAGCTTGTACTGCGTGCTTGAGAATTTGTGCAATGCATTAACTCGAAGGGTATTGCAGAGGCTCCTGGCACCAGAACCACAACTCCTGGGTGCCGCGCCAGCATGCTGATGTGGCAGCGCCAGCCCTCCATTCTCAGCTTCTTTTTGCCATTTTTGGCCCCTGCATTTTACTGTCTTTTGCATTTTTAAACCCTGTAACTTGACATTTGTTAAGTTTTAACAGGTCTTGATATCGCATGTCAATGTTACGTAGCAGGGGTACGAAATTGGGGTGTCTACAGAGCCCCTCAACGATGGAGTCTACGGGTAACCTGCAGCTTACTGAGTAGACGAACATCGTTGATAAGAATACTCCCAAA
Source organism: Codonopsis lanceolata (assembly GCA_013146195.2). NCBI lineage: Eukaryota > Viridiplantae > Streptophyta > Magnoliopsida > Asterales > Campanulaceae > Codonopsis > Codonopsis lanceolata. Next base: position 119,744,721 of record CM028381.1, on the reverse strand, counting down.
TTTCGCGCAATTATAATGGGGGAGAAATGCAACAGGTAGCAGTTATAATGCAACAGTTTATAATGCAAACAGAACCTCACAAATCCTAGACATATTTAGTCGGTTATAATAGGTTATTGTAGTTTTTAAGCAGATATGCAAATTATGTGCTATAATGGTCGGACCTACCGAAGTAGGCTACCTACGTATCCTTTAATAAAAGGAATCAGACCAAACGTAGTTCGGCCAGAAGCCGAAACAAACATGATGCGATGGTCGTGCCTATCGAAATAGGATGCCTACGTATCCTTATCAAAGGAATCAGACCAAACATAGTTCCCCGAAGCCGGAACAAGTGTGCTGTGATGGTCGTGCCTACTGAAATAGGCTGCATATGTATCCCTTAATAAAGGGAATCAGACCAAACGTAGTTCCCCGAAGCCGAAACAAGTGTGCTGCAATGGTCGTGCCTACCAAAATAGGCTGCCTACGTATCCCTTAATAAAGGGAATCAGACAAAACGTAGTTCCCCGAAGCCGGAACAAGTGTGATGCGATGGTCGTGCCTACCGAAATAGGCTGCCTACGTATCCCTTAATAAAGGGAATCAGACCAAACGTAGTTCCCCTATGCAAAGAAACAGCGCTGGGTGGGATGCCAAGGTCAAACATCGTGTCCTCACGACAGGGTCCTTCGTCGGAACACGATAGCCTCTCTCTCTGGTCCGGGGTTGCAGCCCCTTCGTGAGAAAAGCAAAACACAAATCCCATCAAATGTCGTATCCTCAAACGGTCGAAACCCTTTGCCGAACACGACGGCGGAATGTATCGTCTCCATAGGACATGGTCATTCGTCAGAGAACAATAGCCTTTCCCTCTGACCCGGGGTTGCAGCCCCTTCAGGGAAAGTTCCAAACACAAATCATATCAAACGTCGCATCCTCAAAGGGTCGAAACCCTTCACCGAACACGACGGCGGAATGCATCGTCTCCACAGGACAGGGTCCTTCGTCAGAGAACGATAGTCTTTCCCTCTGACCCGGGGTTGCAGCCCCTTCAGGGAAAGATCCGACAACCAGGTGGAACACAATAACAGTTGATCATTCCCCTTGGGGTTACGCCCCGCGAGGAGATGATCCTATGCTACTCTTATAAAGCAGGAAAGCATCGCATCCTCAGGAACGAAGTCCTTCGTTGAATACGATGGTGGGAAACATCATGCATGCAAAAGGTAAAATACTTTACCTTTTCTTACCATTGCCTTGCTTTTGCTACTTCTGTCGCTTTTGCTACTTTTGCTGCTTTTGCTGCATATGTTGCATTTGCATTTGCATTCTTTTTGCCTCTCGCTACATTCTTTGCCTTTCTTTGCATTCTTGCTTTCATTGCCGATTCTTTGCATTTGTTGCATTGTTGCTTTCTTTGCCGCTTTAGCATTCTTTGCCTTGCGGCTTTTCCGACTTTTTCATACTGGGATTTTTAAATATATTTTGCTACATTTCCGACTCTTGCTGAAAATTTTCCTCTTTTTGCTGCTTTTCCGATTTAGCTGGAAAATTCTTCCTTTTGCTGCTGCATTTTCGGCTTTAGCTGGAAAATTGTTCTTTCTGTTGCATTTCCGGCTTTAGCTGGAAAATTTTTCTTTTTGCTGTTGCATTTCCGGCTTTAACTGGAAAACTCTTCTTTTTTCTGCTGCATTTCCGGCTTTAGCTGGAAAATTCTTCATTTTGCTGCTTTTTCGACTTTAACTGGAAAATTCTTCTTTTCTTCTTTGCATTTTCGCTTTAATGGAAAATTCTTCTTTCTTCTTTGCATTTAAAAATTCTTTGGGCTTTAAAATTCTTCTTCTTCTTCTTTGCATTTCGGCTTTAGTTGGAAAATTCTTCTTTCTTTGCATTCAGGCCTTAATTTGGAAATTTCTTCTTTTTGCTGCTACATTTCCGGCTTTAGCTGATTTTTTTTTGCTGCATTTCTGGCTTTAGCTAGAAAAATTTTCTTTTTGCTCCTGCATTTCCGGCTTTAGCTGGAAAACTTTTCTTTCTTTCTTTGTATTTCAGGCTTTAGGAAAATTCTTCTTTCTTTGCTCCATTTCGGCTTTAATTTGGAAAATTTTTCTTTCTTGCTGCATTACCGGCTTTAGCTGGAAAATTCTTTTTTTTTGCTGCTGCATTTCCGGCTTTAGCTGGAAAATTCTTTTTTTTGCTGTATTTCCGGCTTTAGCGGAAAATATTTGCTTTTTGCTGTAGAATTTTCGGCTTTAGCTGGAAAACTCTTCTTTATCTTCTTTGCATTTGCTTTGGAAAATTCTTCTTTCTTCTTGCTTTTTAGTCTTTAGTTTGGAAAATTCTTCTTTTGTGGAATTTCTTTTCTTTGCATTTTGGCTTTAATTTGGAAAATTATTTTTACGTATTTCGGCTTTAGCTGGAAAATTATTTTTTTCTGTATTTCCGGCTTTAGTTGGAAAATTCTTCTTTTTGCTGCTGCATTTCTGGCTTTAGCTGGAAAATTCTTTTTTTTGCTGCATTTTCGGCTTTAGTTGGAAAAAATTTCTTTTTGTTGCTGCTGCATTTTGGGCTTTAGATGGAAAACTCTTCTTTTTGTTGCTGCATTTCTGGCTTTAGCTGGAAAATTCTTATTTTTGCTGCTGCATTTCCGACTTTAGCTGGAATATTCTTCTTTTTATTGCTGCATTTCCGGATTTAGCTGGAAAATTCTTCTTTTTGCTGCATTTCCGTCTTTAGCTGGAAAATTCTTCTTTTTGCTGCTGCATTTCCGGCTTTAGCTGAAAAATTCTTATTTTTGCTGCTGCATTTCCGGCCTTAGCTAGTGATATGCCCGGCCCAAGCCGGGTCACAAGCAAGGCATGAGCTAGTACCACGTGCCAGTCACAAGTATAATGAATATAGGGCCCACCAGCTTAGCGAGCAAAGTAATCAAGAGGTCAAGCAGCGAGCAAGATGACTCCCACCTAAACCTGGCCGGGCACAGGCCTTACCTGTCCAGGGGCCATAACCGGAAACCACACTCATGTCTAGCAAAGGAACCAGTCTCATCCCATCCAAGCCTGGTCAAGTATTGGCCCTGCGTGCCTGACCAGGGGCCACCCCTGGGATCTACATCAAGCGTACATTGAATATCCGGCCAGAGCCCTGCCCGCCTCGGTACATACCAAGCAGGAAGTACCGGAGGCTTGCTCTCCAAGACAAGTTAAAGGTTTCCATAATTGAGCAGGATACTTACCTTATCTGTTCCTACATCTACGCGGCCAGCCGCCTATCATGCCTAAAATCAAGAGATTCTCTCCTTGATTGATTTGGTAACTATGGAAACTAAATCCTAAATGGATTCAACCACATTGGGGGCCTATAAATACCTCTCCACCATCATTAACAAGGTAGACACACTTTCTTGAGCCTTGGCACTCTGTCAGTTTGCTTTCAGATTTACACACGAGACTTACTCTCACGCCGGAGGGGTTTCGCGAGGCCTTGCCTTGCACTTCCACTCAGGTTTTCTTGTGATCTCAACAGGCTCAAGGAAGGTGATTCAAAGCCCAGATATCCTACCCATCACACGGACGGCCCAAGCTGTGATTTTGCTACATTAGTTTGGTTCCGTTGCCGGGAAACGAAGTTTCAACACTTCTCTCTAATTTTTTCCGGTAAAAATTCTCGTTTTTCTCTTTGTGGCATTGGCTGGAAAAGGAAGCAAACATCATGCCACCACCAGTAACCATCAGGCTGGCGCTAAAGATCTGCCACCAAAGGCACCCCAAGGGGTGCAAACGAGAAATCAGAAAGTGGCTGCATGGCACACCACTCATGGCAATGACGTGCCGTACGTGGAAGAATAGTCGTCCCAGCACGCCAGCCAAAGCCATACAAGCCAGCGTGACGCTAGGCAGGTCATCAATGAAAGGCGCGATGCCCGCGCTGTAGATCTTCGTACATAATTGAATCGCCATAGAGAGAATGGCCAGGACAGCCATGTGAGTCTATCCGGGCAAAACCCCGATCAACAAGCTGCTGGTCTGCAAATTCAGGCAGAGTACTACAACAAAATGTATGCACTTAACCAGCAGCTGCTTGCCTTGGGCCATGCCCCGGTGCCAGTTGCAGATTTGGTGTTGCCCGCTCTGAGCAACCCGGCACCCATTGGCGACGGCCATGCCTCCCAACAGTTGCCCGCTCCGAGCAGACGTATACCCTCCGTCATTCACGTACCGTCTGAAAGGGGTGGAGGCGGTAAAACAAGCAGATGACTAGGCTGAGAGCAGATACAGTCGTCAGAATCTCTCCCACAAGCACCACCATCGCCCAGTATAACATGCTCGGGAGGAGAGTAATGGCCGCCGTAGGGCCTGTGAGTGTGCAGAGGCAGAGGCGCAGTGGCCAAAACACATAATTCGCGTCGCGCAGGAGGCCGGATCCTCTTATGAGCCAACATTTTGCCCTCGTGTGCGTGGCGACCAAATAGATCCAGCCCACTCTTCTAGACTCACAGTGGACGTGGAAAGGCGGTTGTCCGAAAGAATGGAGGCCATGAAAAGAGATATGGCCCAGCAAATGGCTAATTTAGTCGTGGCCAAGCCCACCTATGGAGCCACCAAGCCGCTGGAGGGCAGCCCATTTACTCCAGAAATTGAAAATGCGCCACCCGCGCAAGGGGTCATCTTCCCGCAGCTCGACAAATATTTCGGGAAGACGCGGGCAAGCGATTGGCTCCGATCGTTCGAAGCATAGATTCGGATGGTCACTGATGTGAAGGCCTTGAAGATGCGGGCATTCGAAGGAGCTCTTCAGGGAAAGACACAGGCCTGGTTGGGCAGAGTTCCTCGGGGATCGATCGATAGTTGGGCAACCCTCAGAGAAAAATTCTTAGAATAATTCGGCAATGCAGGCCCGACCCCCAAGAATCGTTTCGACCTTGCCAAGATCAAGCAGGGTGACAACGAATCATACAGCAGCTACTTGAAGAGATTCGAGGAGATGCTCGATCAGGTGACTGCGACCAGTGACCCTGAGATTACTTTTTGCTACCTCAACAACATGAGGGCAGGGCCACTGAAGACAATGCTAGCAATGAACCCGGGGGCTTCCAAAGCAGAGCTGCTAGCAAATTCGCATCTCTTTTGCTCGACTGAGAGTGTCAAGGCTGATAAAGCCAAAAATAAAGACAAGGCTCAAGGTAGCTCGGCCACGCTAGCTGACCAGAGCCCGGAGGGCAATCGCCGCTCGAGCAGAGACAGGAAGAGAACGTCCACGCCCGGTCAAAGATTCAGGGAGGCTCAGTTCACCCCGCTAAATACTACGCGGGAAGAAATCATGTTCCAAGTAGGAGACGCGCTGCCCGTCCCGTATCCACTCGACCCTGAGCTCGCTCATACCCGGGACAACACAAAGTACTGTGATTACCACCATGGTAACGGCCACACCACTGAAGAGTGCATTGTGTTGAAAAGGGAAATTCAAAAGCTGATCAACGCGGGCAAGCTGGACCGCTTTAAAAGGGATCAGGGCACACGAAATAATCCCAACAATGACCAGGGAAGACCCCCAAGAGGAAGAGGCGGCCAGGCCCATCAGATTCAATGGGTGATAAACATTATTCAAGAAGAGCTCCCGTCTAGCACACAGCTCGGAAAACATATATATTCTTTGTCCAAGGCTGTCAACACGCCAGCGATACAGCGGGCAGGAGAGCAGAGCATCTGCTTTACCCACAGCGAATTGGCGAGCACCCCTTTGGCATCTGAGCAACCGCTGGTTATTTCCTGCTTGGTGAACAATTGGCAAGTCCACAGGGTCCTACTCGATACTGGAGCATGCAGAGACATCATGTACTATTCTTGCTTCAAGGGACTGGAACTGCCGGATGCCCGCCTCAAGCCGTATCTGGGAAAGCTGGAGGGGTTCACCAATCACCAAGTGAGTGTCAAGGGCACCATCGAGTTGGAGGTATTCATGGGTGATGGGGCTTAAACCCGGATAAAGATGATCACATTCTTAGTGATCGACCTAAAATCAGTGTACAACTGTATTTTAGGCGCTCCAACAATGGCCAAATTCCAGATGGTCACCTCAATTTCCCACTAGAAAGCCAAGTTCTACACTGAGAACAGAGTGGGGATCCTCAACAACAAACCCCGAGCAATGTGGGAGTATGTCCGGGAATCCCAGCGGAAGAAACAGAAACTGATCGTGGACATTCCCAACCAGATGCAGCTCCAAAACGATGCGGACCTTCCGTCGGGCTGCGGTGGCTTCCACTGAAACCGCTTCAGCCTCTGTCCCCATTAATAACATCGAGCTCGGGGAGACTTAGAAGCGCGACCAGTGAAGCAGAGGTTCAGTAAGCTCGGCACCGAGCCTTCCATGCTTGAGCCAGCGCCGAGAATCACAAGACATTGAGATGGACACTCTGCAAGTCCGTGACGAGCCTGATATTCAACCGGAGGGCGAGCTGGAAGAGGTAGTTATCAATCTAGCCTACCCCGAGCAGAAAATCAAAATCGAGAAGGCCATGCCTCCTGAAGCTCGGGAGAGATTGATCGAGCTGCTAAAGAGCAACCTGGATGTGTTTGCCTGGACAGTTGAAGACATACAAGGTATCAGTGAGAGTGTTGCTCGCCATGACTTGAACATTGATCCCGTTTTTCGACCTATCCAACAGCGGCCAAGGCAGTATTCACCTGAGAAAAACGCGACTATCAAAGCAGAGGTCGAGAAGCTCTTGAAGGCAGACATCATCGAGGAAATACAATACCCAACCTGGCTGGCAAATGTGGTAATGGTCAAGAAGGCCAACGACAAATGATGGATGTGTGTGGACTTCACGAGTCTCAACAAAGCCTGCTCGAAAGACTGCTACCCATTGCCTCGCATAGATGTGCTTGTCGACTCTATAGCCGAGTTTGAAATGCTCAGTTTCCTGGATGCATACTCGGGATATCACCAGGTCAGGATGAACGAGCAAGACAAGGCGAAGACAGCCTTCCGAGGGTTGGGGGCCTCTACTGTTACAAAATGATGCCCTTCAGGCTGAAGAATATAGGAGCCACTTATCAACGCATGGTTAACAAAGTCTTCGGCTCTCAGCTCGGCAGAAATATGGAGGCCTACATAGATGACATGGTCATCAAGACAAAGGGCCGCGACCACACACTTGACCTGGCAGAAACGTTTGCCAATCTGTGCAAACACAACATGAAGCTGAACCCGAGCAAGTGCGCCTTCGGAGTCCGAGCAGGGAAGTTTCTTGGGTTCATGGTCAACCAGCGTGGTATAGAGGCTAACCCGGAGAAGATACAAGCGCTACTCGACATGGAGCAGCCCTACTGCATCAAACACATCCAGCAGCTAAACGGCAGGGTCATTGCCTTGGGTTGCTTCATCTCCCGGTCAGTGGAAAAATGCCTCCCTTTCTTCAAGGTTCTGCGCGGCAACAAGGGTTTCGAGTGGAATGCGAACTGTGCTAAGGCCCTCGAGCAGCTCAGGGAATATCTTGGCAAACCACCTCTCCTCAGCAGCCCCGTGCCCGGTGAGCCTATATATGGCCGTTGTTTTAATTAGGGAGGAATTAGATATGCAAAAACCTGTGTATTATGCATCTAAGGCCCTCAATCCTGTTGAGGGTCGTTATTTTAATGTAGAAAAATTAGCCTACTCGTTTGTCATAGCTGCCCGAAAACTAAGGGCTTATTTTTCTGCACATGTAATCATAATATACATAGACGCACCACTGCGCAAAGTCCTGCACAAACCTGACACATCAGGCAGACTGCTCAATTGGTCAATCGAGCTCACAGAGTTCCACATAGACTACCTGCCCAGGCGAGCAATCAAAGCTCAAGCTCTAGCTCATATCTTAGTTGAAACAAGCTTCACCCAACGGGAGGATCCTGAGGCTCAACAGCCAGTAGAGTCCGAGGAAAAACAGCTGCCACAACCCTGGCCAACCTACTGTTGGGATCTTTATGTAGATGGGGCAGCAAGCAAAGTCGGGAGCGGAGCTGGCATCCTTCTCGTAGCTCCCGACGAGATTACAGAATTCAAGCTAGCACTTCGGTTCAAATTCCCCGCCTCAAACAACGTGGCTGAGTATGAAACGATGATCGCCGGTCTTGAGCTCGCAGCTGACATGGGCTTAGAAGCGGTCATAGTGTGCTCGGATTCACAACTAGTAGTAAACCAAGTCCAGGGGGAATATATGGTGCATCATCCTACCCTGGTCAAATACTGCGAGCTGGTCAAGGAAATCTTGAAGAATTTCAAGTTTTGGGAGATCATTAGAATTGACCGAGCATATAATATGCGGGCAGACTACTTGTCCAAGATAGCTGAGGCAAAACTTAGCATTGCTGAATCCTTCAGTAATGATCGAGCACTTGGAAACTCCAGCCGTTGATAGACCAGTCATAATGGACATCGAACCAGCGACTAGAAGCTGGATTGATGACTACAAAGACTACATCGAGCAGGGAATTCTGCCCACAGACAAGGTCAAAGCCATAACAGTCCGAAGCCAAGCCTGTCGTTACTCAGTAGTATGGGGAATCCTATACAAGCGATCTAAGGTCAGACCTATGCTTCGCTGCGTACCCCCAGAGCTAACTGAAGGAGTTCTATATGAGGTACATGAGGGAGAATGTGGTGGCCATCCGGGCACACGAGCTTTGGCAGAAAGGGTTCTGCGAACAGGATACTACTGGATAACCCTCCGAAGGGATGCAGAGAAATATGTTCGCGAATGTGACAAGTGCCAGAGATACGCGGACATACCAAGGCTTCCATCCACAATGCAAACCCCAGTCGTTGCGGCCTGGCCCTTCGATATGTGGGGAATCGATATGATCGGCCCATTCCCGCTAGCACAAGGCAAGTACAAGTATGCAGTGGTCACCATAGACTACTTCACTAAGTGGATTGAGGCAAAGCCCCTGGCCAAGATCTCAGAGGCCAATGTCATCAAGTTTGTTCACGATCAAGTATGGTGCCGGTTTGGACTCCCTCGAGCAATCATCTCTGATCATGGCACCCAATTCTCGGACAAATTCATTGCAGAATGTGCTCGTTTGGGCGTCAAGTACTTGCAGTCATCTGTAGCTTATCCACAAGGCAACGGCCAGGCGGAGGCCAGAAACAAACAAGTACTGCATGCTCTCAAAAGGAATTTAGAAGGGCGAGCAGGAAAATGGGCAGAAGAGCTACCATCAGCCCTGTGGGCGGTCAGAACCACTGTTCGAGGACCAACCGGGGAAACCCCGTTTGCCCTTACATACGGATCTGAAGCTATGATTCTGGTAGAAATGGCCTTGCCTAGCTATCGTGTTTCACATTACAGCGAGGAGAATAATCAGCTTGCCCGAGCCATAGACCTAGACCTACTCCAAGAAATGAGGCTGGATGCATGACTCAGGATGATCAACTACAAACAGAGAGCAAAGGCTTATCATGACAAAAGGGTCCGAGGCAGAGCCTTCTCTATTGGGGACTGGGTACTCAGAAAAAATGAGGTAACAGGTCACCGGGCAGAATGGGAAAAATTGTCTCCTAATTGGAAAGGTCCTTTCCAAGTCACTAGTATAATCAGAGAGGGCACTTACACACTTCAAACTCCAGAAGGAATAGACCTGAAGCATCCCTGGCATGCGGACCACCTCAAAAAATATTACCCCTAAGTCAAGGCACAAACGGGCAAGACCTCAGTCCTGTTGGGGGTCACAAATTATTGATCAATAAAAGGCAAGTTTTGTCATTTTTGTTTATTCAAATTTTTCAGTTATTCAGTTATCTATCATATACTGTTTTTCGGACTTGTTTGGCAAAATATGCTCGCCGGGCGAGCAGATAGGGCCATGCCCAGGTCAACGATCCTTAAACCCCCTAGTATTAGTGAACTTATCCTCTCGGTGGGTGAGATGTGGCCATGCCCAGGTTCACATGCTAGGATGCTCTCCCAGGGCGATAGAGGCCATGCCTACAAGATAGCGGTTAACTACCTCGGATTCCTATAATGACCGAGCAACATTGTTAACCGTATATCTCCTCGCCTAGTTGATATACCAGCAACCGCTTCGAGGTACCCACATCGAACAAGGGCTATGCCCGGTTGTTAGTCGCCACTTAGAGTTGGGCCTTGCCCGCTTGGCAGTCTACTGGAAGCTCACCCAAGGCGATAGGGGCCTGGCCCACTCAAAGCCTAGGCCAGAACCAAGCACTCATGCCCAATATCTATCTGGGTAACATCTAAACTTGAGTAATAAGTTTTGCTTTTTTAGCCTTATTATCTTGATTTATCCGGTATCTGTTTGTGTTCTATCTATTTTACTCGACATGTTTTCTGGGGAGCACACGTGATTGTACTAACTTATGGCAGGAAGAATGCGAGTAAAGAAAACAGTTATCGAGCAAAATCAAAGAAGCTAAATCAAGAACACAAATACAAGGAACATTGTTCAACAAAAAATGATTTCATTCATGATAATAAAATGTATAGTTACAACTGGAGAGTAAAAATCGTGGCGCGCAGGCCGAGCAAAAATAAACAAATCTTAAATTAAGCTTGGTCGAGTGCTGGCTCTTGAAGGAGTGGAGGAGTCTGCTCTTGAGGGGGTGGAGGATCTTGAGCTGAAGCCCGGAACTGGTCGGCATATTTAGAATTCAGAGCTTTGCGGGCAGCTTCCTCCTCTGCTATCATCTGTGCAACTTTCTCACCCTCCAACGCATCAATCAAAGAACACACGTTTTCGGCCGGAGGAGTAGGGGGGACCTAAGGCGGGCGGCCAGCATCCTTATCAGCCTTCGCCAAAGCTTCCAGCTCTTCCTCGGTGTAGGGGACCAAGTGATGAAACTAGCGGGCAGCATCAGAATAGACGTCAGACAGCAACCTCAAGAAATTAGAGTTGGCCCTTACTCCGATCCTCCCTCCTGTGCTCGGGGTGAAGATGAATAGCTTCCGAAGCAGATACATGTCCGGCTCGAATCCTAGCAGTCGGCTCGCCATAGTAAAGGCCGTGATGGCACGGACAGTATTCAACATCAGGTCGTAAGGGACGACCTTGGTCTCATGTAAGAAGTCAACCAGGAAGAGCTCCAACGGAAGGCGTAAACCGACCCGAAAGAAATCAGCAAAAAACAGAAGCTCGTTCCCCTGCTCGTGGGAGAGCTTGACACCGGTAGGCACGTCCATTTTGCTTTTATAGTAGTAGGCGGGGTCGATGCCAAGGGACGTAAGCCATGCGGTCACCTTGTCGGCCATATCCAATGTAGCCCAATGAGCGACGTACCTACTCTTATCCGCGTTGATATACCAGTCAGGCTCCTCCTCTTCTTCCTCCTCTACTACTTCGTCAAGTGTGACCTCCACTTGAGAGCCATCGATCAGGGTATGGCAGCGAGCAGGGGGAACGTTATCTTGATCACCCGCGTCATCTGCAGTAGGAATCTCCGTCTGGGTACGGCCTATCCTCTTCAGGCGCCGGGCAAGGGGCAAGTTATCTGCCTCATCTTCTTGAAGCTTCCTCAGCCACCTCACCTTGCTCGGCCCTTACTAGCCCGGCCGAATCTCCAACATTGGCTCTCTGTTGGTTGAGGCCTTGCCCAACAGAAAAGCCACCATTCACACTCTCCTCTCCGGAGCCTTCCTCACTGGAGGAATCAGTTATGTCAACAATGGGGGCCATTACACGCCTCTGAACTGTAGGCCCGGCCACGGATCTGGCCCTCTCGTCAGACTCACAACCAATGGGAGGGGTATTCTCGCTGCTTAGGGAGTCATTCTTCCCACCATAGTTGAAGGCCTCACGATCGTTCTCGGAAATGTCAGACATCTACAAAGAGATCGAGGAAGATGGGTGTCAGTGTTCTGCCCAGGTAATGATCAAAGTAAAGAGGGGAAAGAAATCCTAAGTCTAGGTCGGTCAAAGGGGCCATGCCCGCCTAGCGAGCAAGACCACGGGGTCCATTCCTCGATCTCTACATAAGGGCGGTCTTACCCTCTTAAACCCTAACAGAGATAGGTGAAGATGAAAGGAGAAAGCGAAACTCATCCCTAAACCCAGAAAAACCAGAAAAACCAAAGACATAATGGGTGGAAAGGGTCAGAAAACTTACTGTCGATTGTGGATTGGAGTGTCTTCTGTGAACAATGGAAGGAGGAAGCCTTTTCAAAGCAAAGCTTGAGACACCGGAGGAGGTAAGCATGATTTGTTGAGCAAAGTCATCGAAATCTGGAGCACTATGAATATTGGCAGCAAAAGCTCAAATCTCTCTCTGAAAAATGAAAGTCGTAAAGGGAAGAAAGGGGAGATGGAGTGCGCTTTTATAGGCACGGTTACGAGCGGTTTTGAGGGAAAAGCACGAGCGGGGGGTGACGGCCCATCATCACGACGCATTAAATGCGGCCCTTCGTGCTTCGTGCCCCATCAAGTCACCCCTGCTGCTGGCGGCTCAAGCGCCTTTTTCGCCCACTCGCATGGCACGCCCTCGGCAACAAGCTTCCTTAACACACTCCAAGTGTACTCTACATGGCCTCTTTGCGGGGGGGGGATGATGACCTTCGCACATCGGCGCCTTCTTGACTGGGCTTGTGGCCTTGCCCAAGCCCGGTGTTTTCTTAGCAGGAGGACCGAAAGGCACCTTAGGCAAGGCTACTGGCTCATTAGCCTTCAGGTCGGCTGCCCACTGGTTAGCTTGCAACTTCCTCATCTTCAGAACGGCCAGGTTCTTCATCCCTGAAACGAGAAAAAGCAAGAGAGACTCAGTACCACTGCTACTAGCAAAAGATAACAAAAACAAAAACAATAATATATTTCAAGACGATCATCCCGGTCTTCGTAGACTGGCCGACAATCTCCACCCGGACCTAGCTGTTAGCACTCGACGCACTCGCTCTTAAACATTTTTCCATGGCAGTCATCCTAATACGGGGGGGCTTTCGGGCACATGGACTAGAAGGGGCTCCACGTCGAGGATCTCTGCCCGTATCACTCTGGCCAAGCAAAGATAGCGCGGTTTACAGACCAGCTCTTTCCAATCAAGGAGAAATTGCTGGCCGACGCGCTTCTCATTTTCCTCGATCACGCCAACAGCGGTCTTCAGCGCCTTCAACCGGGCAATCTCCACCGAGCTGAAGTCTTGTTTTGAGGCTTTGGGGATCTTGATCTCACTGGTCGCTGTAGGCGCGAACGGCCAGCCTACTTGGGACTCAATGAAAAGGACCCTCCTGTCCCAAGATTCTACTTTCCCGGGGACTTCGAACAGCTCAAGAAATTAGAGTTGGCCCTTACTCCGATCCTCCCTCCTGTGCTCGGGCGAAGATGAATAGCTTCCGGAGCAGATACATGTCCGGCTCGAATCCTAGCAGTCGGCTCGATACAGTAAAGGCCGTGATGGCACGGACAGTATTCAAAATCAGGTCGCAAGGGACGGCCTTGGTCTCATGTAAGAAGTCGACCAGGAAGGGTTCCAACGGAAGGCGTAAACCGACTCGAAAGAAATCAGCAAAAAACAAAAGCTCGTTCCCCTGCTCGCGGGAGAGCTTGACACCGGTAGGCACGTCCATTTTGGTTTTACGGTAGTAGGCGGGTCGATGCCAAGGGACGTAAGCCATGCGGTCATCTTGTCGGCTGTATCCAATGTAGCCCAATAAGGGACGTACCTACTCTCATCCGCGTTGATATACCAGACAGGCTCATCCTCTTCTTCCTCCTCTACTACTTCGTCGAGTGTGACCTCCACTTGAGAGCCATCGATCAAGGTATGTCAGCGAGCTGGGGGAACGTTATCTTGATCACCGCGTCATCTGCGCAGAGGAATCTCCGTGCAGTGCGGCTTTGTCCTCTTCAGCGCCGGCAAGGCAAGTTATCTGCCTCATCTTCTGAAGCTTCCTCAGCCACCTCGCCTTGCTCGGCCCCTACTAGCCCGCTCGAATCTCCAACATTGGCTCTCTGTTGGTTGAGGCCTTGCCCAACAGCAAAGCCACCATTCATACTCTCCTCTTCGGAGTCTTCCTCGCTGGAGGAATCAGTTAAGTCAACAATGGGGGCCGTTACACGCCTCTGAACTGTAGGCCCGGCCATGGAGCTTATCCCCTCATCAGACTCACAACCAATGGGAGGGGTATTCTCGCTGCTTAGGGAGTCATTCTTCCCACCATAGCTGAATGCCTCACGATCGTTCTCGGAAATGACAGACATCTACAAAGAGATCGAGGAAGATGGGTGCTAGTGTTCTGCCCATGTAATGGGCAAAGTAAAGAGGGGAAAGAAATCCTAAGTCTAGGTCGGCCAAAGGGGCCATTCCCGCCTAGCGAGCAAGACCACAGGGTCCATTCCTCGATCTCTACCTAAGGGCGGTCTTACCCTCTTAAACCCTAACAGAGATAGGAGAAGATGAAAGGAGAAAACCAAAACTCATCCCTAAACCCAGAAAAACCAGAAAAACCAAAGACATAATGGGTGGAAAGGGTTAGAAAACTTACTGTCGATTGTGGATTGGAGTGTCTTCTGTGAACAATGGAAGGAGGAAGCCTTTCCAAAGCAAAGCTTGAGACACCGGAGGAGGCGAACGGCAGGATTTGTTGAGCAAAGTCACCGGAATCTGGAGCACTATGAATATTGGCAGCAAAAGCTCAAATCTCTCTTTGAAAAACGAAAGTCGTAAAGGGAAGAAAGGGGAGATGGGTCTGCCTTTTATAGGCCTGGTTCTGAACGGATATGGGGGGAAAAGCATGGAGCCCGAAACGGCTCCTGGGGGTGACGGCCCATCATCACGACGCATTAAATGCGGCCCTTAGTGCTTCGTTCCCCATCAAGTCACCCCTGCTGCTGGCGGCTCACGCGCCTTTTTCACCCACTCGCCTGGCGCGCCCTCGGCAACAAGCTTCCTTGGCACACTCCAAGTGTACTCCGCTAAGTTTCCATTACCTTCCACACAACTGACCTCTGAAGTTTTCCCTGCCTTCTGAGAATTCACAAGTGTTAAAACCCGCGCGAATACCAGATCTGAACGCTCCCCGCTCCGAGCATAAATGCTCGCCAGACAAGGAGCTAGGGGCCATTGATATGCCCGGCCCAAGTCGGGTCACTAGCAAGGCACGAGCTAGCACCACGTGCCAGTCACGAGTATAATCAATATAGGGCCCACCAGCTTAGCGAGCAAAGTAATCAAGAGGTCAAGCAGCGAGCAGGATGACTCCCACCTAAACCTGGCCGGGCACAGGCCTTGCCTGTCCAGGGGCCATGCCCGGACACCACACTCATGTCTAGCAAAGGAACCAGTCTCATCCCATCCAAGCCTGGTCAAGTATTGGCCCTGCCTGCCCGACCAGGGGCCACCCCTGGGATCTACATCAAGCGTACATTGAATATCCGGCCAGAGCCCTGCTTGCCTCGGTACATACCAAGCAGGAAGTACCGGAGGCTTGCTCTCCAAGACAAGTCAAAGGTTTCCATAATTGAGCAGGATACTTGCCTTATCTGCTCCTACATCTACGCGGCCAGCCGCCTATCATGCCTAAAATCAAGGGATTCTCTCCTTGATTGATTTGGTAACTATGGAAACTGAATCCTAGACGGATTCAACCACGTTGGGGGCCTATAAATGCCTCTCCACCATCATTAACAAGGTACACACACTTTCTTGAGCCTTGGCACTCTGTCAATTTGCTTTCAGATTTACACACGAGACTTACTCTCACGCCGGAGGGGTTTCGCGAGGCCCTGCCTTGCACTTCCACTCAGGTTTTCTTGTGATCTCAACAGGCTCAAGGAAGGTGATTCAAAGCCCAGATATCCTACCCATCACACGGACGGTCCAAGTTGTGATTTTGCTACATTAGCTAGAAAATTCTTTTTTTTTTGCTGCATTTCGGCTTTAGCTGGAAAATTCTTCTTTTTGCTGCTGCATTTCCGGCTTTAGCTGGAAAATTCTTCTTTTTGCTGCTTGCACATATATTTTCCATGTTGCTCATTGCTTCTCTCTTTTTCTTCTTGCTTTTTGCTTTTTGCACACATATATTTTTTTTCTCTTGCATTTTTTGTTTTCATGGTCCCATTTTTTCTCTTTCATGCTTACATTTTTCTTCATGCCCCTTTTTTTTTCTTCATGCCTTTTTTTCTTTTATGCTTAGTCATTTTTTTTATATTGCATGCTTTGCATTTTTTTTTCTTTCATGCCTGCATTTTTTTATTGCATGCTTTGCATTTTTTTTTCTTTTGCATGCTTTACATTTTTTTTCTCTTCTCTTTTTTTTTCCCCAGAATCTTACCTTTGCTGCTAATTTTTCGGACTTTTCTGCTCATTTGGCGGCTGATCTGTTGTGGATATGAGTTTTCCTTTGATCTTGGATGGATGACCGTCAAATTTTGTTAACAAAACTAACTTTGTTAACTTTCCATTAAGCTTCAGGGGTCATTTTGCAGCTTTGGAAATTGGAGAACTTAAGTGCCGAACCTTCAAACTTTGGAGGGGGAAAAAGAAAATTTTCTTTTTCCTCCCATCATAAGTGACGAGCAATAGAGGGAGTGAAGCTACTGCTTCACTTCTTCTTCTTCGTTTCTTTTATGCGACATTGTTGCTACTCTTTACCTTTCTCCTTCATTTTCTCTTCTTTTCTCAATTTTCTTCCGCCAATTTGCGTGTTTTTCTTAGCAGACGACTTCTTCTTCGTGATCACGGAAAGAAAAAGCTCCAATGCATCCGGATTCAGGCGAAAGGAGGAAGGAACTTCCTCTTTTGATCCGGAATTACGTCAGATACCACTACTCCAAGGATGATTGGAGTAATCTTGATCGAGATTGGAACACTCATGTATCAAATCTTCCAAATTCTGCTGTAAGTTTCTTTTTTCTAAACCCATTTGGATGATTTCTCAGATCTGGTAGATTATTCTGCTGTTGTGGCTTTTGGAGCATTCCTGACCCTTGTTATAATGCCTATGCATGCAATATATATGCTAGAATGATGTAATTTAGCGATTTATTCATGAAATGCATGCAATTTATTTTTGCGATGCATAATTTAACTAGTTGATACTATTTGATCCTGCGATGCATGCTTTATATTATTAATGGAATTTGGCTACTTGATGCATGTTTTAGGCTGAAAAATATTTTAATATGATGCATGCCTATGAAATAGACTTTTTGGAATATGTTGCATTTTTTTTTCAGGTATATTTTCGGACGCATTTTTGGATGCATGCAAAATATAACAGGAATATTTTATGCGATAAAATTCATTTTTATGAATGCCTATGTTGCAGAGACATGATAAATGTCGTGGAAATATTTTTCTTTTGCAACATTTTATCTTTATTTTTGCGAATGCTAAAATGCAATTATTTAGACAATAAATGCAAACGATAAATGGCTAATGTATGCATATCATTTTATTGGATGCAAATGCGATATAGAAAATTTTATGGGATGCTTGCTAACATTATGCATGGGCACTTTTTTCATTATGCGCAAGAAAATGCAAAAATGTGTCATATATTTTTCAAATGCAAAACACACATTTTATATATTTTTCTTTTCGGATAAACACACCTTTTTGTTTTATATTATGCCGAAATGCGAAAATATTTTGTTGAATGCAAAAAGATGCATTTTTTTAATGCAGGGATGCCAAAAGATGCAAATCAAAAAAAATTGAATGCTAAAATGCAAATAAAATTTCTTGAATGCAAAAGTGCAACAAAATATATATAGTTCTTTTTTTTTTTTTTTGTTTTGAATACCAAAAGTGCAATAAATAAATTATTATGCAAAAGTTTTATGATAATTTGCAAAATGCGATGTATGCAACATGCTTATATTTAATAATATGCGAAGGAAAAATAAAAAGATAGTAAACTTACCTTTTCCTCTTTCTTTTATTGTATTTCTTTTTCAGATGCGCAAGCCCCTGATTCGGATTCGGGCAAGCTGTGCCAACGTTTGCGACATTTATAACTTAATGCCCAAGGCGGCACATGTTTTAGTTGAGGGCTCGGGTTTCAGCACGTTTTTGCGGGCTTTGGTCCCTTTCGCAACTTCTTTCCCATCTTCGAGGTTATGAGGAACTATTGGTGGGATACTACCCACACCTTTCACTTCAGCTGGGGGGAGGTGACCATGACCCCCTGCCATTTTGCTGCGATTACCTGTATTCCTACCAACATTGGTAGGTTTTTGGAGCCCGATTACACCTTCCGTCGCCACCATGACGTGGTAGAAGATCTCTTGGGCTTTAAGCCCGAATATAAATCGGCGGATGAGGTCTACATTGGCAGTGTGCGGAAATGGCTCCTAGAGAATGCCGGGAGGGTTCCAGAGGATGATTGCGAGGCCGTAGTGTGACGACCCGACCCGGGTCCCAATCACCAACAAGGTCGTGGCGACAAAACAAAAAGCAAAGGGTCGAACAGCAAAAAGATACGGGTAAGGCTATAACAACGACTCAACAAATGCGGAAGCGAATAACTTAAATAGACCCGAGCTAACAAGCTCCGAAATACAAAGCAACCAAAGAGATAGTAAATCTCTCGGCCCAAAAATTCGACGCACGTGATGCAACATTGGGCACGTACTACAAACTCCCTGTTACAATTTTATAAACAATATTATAATCAAGTCATCGGCGACGTTAGAGCCGGAACCCAACATTAATCTAAGTCTACAACTCTAGTCTACACACTCAACGGCTAAACATGCCGGAGTACAACATAACCAACAATATAAATAACTTGAGATGAGTAAAAAAATATGTAATTACATAAATATGTCTCGACTATCATTTGTCGTCTCACAAAACGAGTACAAATAATTTACAAATATAAGAACCAAATCAATAACACAATCTTACTACCCAAAGTGAAGTTTATATAACTTCACTTCCCAAACGTCCTTTCCAAAAAAAACCAAGGCTACATAAATAATTTAATAGTAGCAACCTTCACAAAAATTACACTTCTATCGTAGGCTCGGCGGTTTCCTTCGAATTACTAGCTCGGCTCGAATCTAAGGAAAACAAAGCAAACGAGTAAGTCATAATGACTTAGTAAGCTACTAAAGATGCAATGTCATGGCATGGCATTATGCTCAAATAAAACATATACATCTCATGTCATACTTATATGTAAGATTTCATGGTATAATTCTCCACACAAACCAAATCCAACCATAGTCACATGGAATATAGTTTTTCATAAATTATCATGAAATAACTCATATCAATAGATTATGATTCTAAATTCCGTAATGTGTAGTATTTTATTTCCACATTTAAACTCTCATCAAACTACCAACCACATAACCCAATTATACCATGAGTCTCATAAATCTTCATTTAACTTAACTCATATAATAATTCATATATACTATTGTTTCCATTCTAATCGTGAACATGTTATATTTTTCGTATAACATCATATTCTAAAAATCATCATTTCGTAAAAGAATATCATATATATATATATATATATATATATATATATATATATATATATATATATATATATATATATATATATTTTTTTTTTTTTTTTTTTCCAAAAAAATGCATACGTATTTTATTTTTTTTCTTACTATTAAAGAAACTGAATGTTCACAAGTATTTACTTTTGATTGTTTTTTTTTAGCATGCTGCAATTCTATAATTTATGAAGTACAATGCATGAAACATGTTTATTATCTATTCATATTTATTTATTAAAAGACTGTACAAAGAAAAATAAGGATAATGGACTTACCTCTTCTTTCCTTTCCCCTCTTTTTTTTTTTTTTTTTTAATAGATTCGCAGGGAATTTACGAGGGCGCGGGCATCATGCGCTAATGTTATGGAAATCTATGCCATGTTGCCCGAGGCAGCGCAACTTTTGGTGGAAGGCTCTGGTTTTAGTACCTTCATGCATTCTTTCAGCCACTTCACCATCTATCTGCCTATCTTTGATGCGCAAGACAGGATCTCTGGGTGGGACACCACCCATACCTTCCATTTCAGCTTGGGAAGCGACCATGACCCAGTGGATTTCAGCGATCACCGGCATTCCTACCAAGATCGGGAGACCCCGGCTCCAGACTTTACTCTCGGCTGTAGGAGGAGATAGTGGACCTCCGGCTTTGAGCCGAGGTTTAAATCGACGGATGAGATTTTTATCGGCAAATGCTCGAACCTGCTTTCAGCCAATGCCTGGCGGGTGCAATGATATAGCCGCGTGACTCGAGTGGCTAGAGCTTTTATTTTTTCTTTCTTGACACATCGCTCTTTGCCAACTCCTCTACCACCCTGAGGGTTTCCGTCCTGGCTTGTTTAGCGGATTTTGAGCGGATCCCTTCTTATGACTTGGGACAGGCATGCTTAGTCGAGTTGTATGCTTCCATGGATAGGGCCTGCCGGAATGATTCGCCAACTCTAAATGGATTTGCCCCGACGTGGGAGGTATATGCCTTTTCCTGCTTTTGCTGGTTTTTTTTTTATTATTATTATTATTTTAGCACACACTTTTCTTTTGCTTTTTTTTTTTGATAACATTTTTTTTTTTGCAGGTCTGGGCCTTCTCCTTTTTTCACTTCTCGCCGGGTCCTCTCATTCGGCGAGTTCACCAGCCTCCATACTTGTCCCAGTATGTTGAAGATAACAGGGTTTATCCGACCGAGGACGGTGGTTGAAAAGATAAGGAACGAGTGCTGGAGCGGATTGTTAGCTCGAGTCCTGGTACAGTGCACTTCCTTCCTTGGGAGGGTCTGGAGGGGCATTATGCGCAGCTGGGACTCAAATGCGCCGGATAATCGATGGTTTCCATTACGGTGGATTCCTTATACATGGGTGAGCGGGTGAACCGCCAAAGATCGGGCCTCTGCTTTAGTGCTCCAGCCTCCTCGACCCCCTTTCTGGGTGATAGAGCCCGATCGGTTGCCAAACAGTATCAAGACTGCGAAATACCTCATGCCAGCGACAGATTATCCAATGATGGCGTATGAGGATTTCCTGAGATTAGTGCTACATCCCCCTTTTCATGCTCCCTGCAGCCCAGCGGCATTCTCGATGCTTGTGCTGCATCAGTACTTCTATTTCATCTCTCGACGAGAACCTGATCTTCACAGAGCCTGATGATATCTTCTCTACCTTCCAGTATCAGTGGGGGCGGTAACACATTAGAGCAGGTTCTTCCTGATGTCGAGGTCCCTGAGGAGCGTCGTGTCCCGGAGCAGACTCGTTCGGTAGACACATTTACTTTTATTGTCTCTCTTTCTTTAACATTCTTTTTTTTCATTTTCTCATATCTATCCCTTTTTTTTTTTTACTCATGCACGCATATATATCTTTGTCCATCATTTTTTCCATTATTATTTCATTATTATTATTATTATTTTTTGGAGACTAATTCATTCTCTTCTTTTTTTTTACTCTTCTTTTTTTCATAGGTGAATGTGTCGACCTATAAGAAAACCGCTGCTGGGCTTTTCAAGATCAACAAACTTTACTTAAACTTGTTGATGAATTTTCTTGTAGGAGGAGCAAAGACACGCGCCGCGCCCGCACGTCGAGGTGATGATGATGACGATGATGATGATGTCGGTCGAGCCGAATCGGAGCGCAGGCCTGGGTACAGAGTCGTGGCACAACCGGTCCCCTCGGGTCATGGATGGTGGCCTTGATAGAAGTCAATCGTCCGCAGCACATTAGCTCTTGTTTGCTTGGTGACTTATTAGTCTTTTTTTCTATATATATATATTTTTTCTTTCGTAAAAGCAATCTGTACAGACATTATGATATAATGCAATATAATTGTATATGATGCAATATATTACACATGCAAAACTAAATTCACACAGAAAATAAAGCTATACAAGACATCTAAAAGGTAATGGCACGTTGTACTCTAAGAAAGGGAGTTTATGAGAATACACCCTTGGATCTGAGTGGGGCTTTTCTCGGTGATACAAGAACGTAGAAATGGCCGCTCCCCTTATTTTTTTTGGTGCCTCGCTGCTATTGAACCCGTGTTCATAGCCATCTTTCATAGCCTTTCTTTTTTCGCGATCGACATAGGAACAAATGAGTGTCGACAATTAAACCAGATTACCGTGCATTTTCAAGACAGATAAGGCACTTGGCGCCGCATATAAAGAGGTATGGGCGCCGCTAAGGAGGTTGGCGGTGGTGCTCGACTCTTCCCCGTGCAAACCATCGCTTATTTACAATTTACGCACTGCATGCACCGAATCGTCTGCTTCGGTAGATAAATTCGACGAGACCGGCCCGCTTCCTTACCAATTCATTTCATTTTCTCTTTACAATTCACCAGCCTCTTTTCACTCCCGCTTCTCTCTTTAGCCATAAAATCCCTTGCATCTCTTTTATAAATGGCAGACGTATTCCCATGATTTTGGAAATTGAAGTTTACGAGAATGCCCTGGATTTTTGGATTCTCTCCCTGCGATTAGACGAGCGGACTAGTTTGATCATCTTTTGGGTTCAGATACCTCAACGTCCGGCGGAATGTCATTATAAATTGGGACATGCTTGAGGGAGCCACAAGTTTTGGTCTCCTCGTGACCATTTATTTAACTGCGCATGAATGAGATGTGCCCCACTTTCGAGGAATTTTGTGCGATGTGGGGTGGCACCTTCTCGTGGGA
>CM028381.1:119678761-119722016 GCA_013146195.2 Codonopsis lanceolata | reverse complement strand
AACAAGCATCTAACACATCCAAGGCATATAAATGATATTATAAATGCCCTATAACCATTATCCATGTGATAAACACATAAATCACAAACCGAGACTCAACGCATCTCGAAGAAAAAATGCATACGTGCATCTCAAACAACGTCAACGAACATGCTATTGACTTTAAACATATACGGGAGTTAAATGAACATATTTATGATGATTATAAGTGTATGAATCCATGAATATCACAAGCAAGCAATATTTTAGGGGTTTACATTCTCCCTACTTTAAGAATTTAGCCCTAAATTCTTACCGTGATCATCAAACAAATGAGGATATTTCTCTCGCATCTCCACTCGGTCTCCCAAGTTGCTTCCTCGATCTCGTGATTCTTCCAAGAACTTTCACCAGTAGATTCTCTTGCTCCTCAAAACTTGCTCTTTAGTGTCAAGTATCTTCACCGACTGCTCAACATAAGACAAATCCATTTGAAAAGTAATCTCCTCATACTCAAGAACATGGGAATCATCCTTAAGATATTTCGAAGCATAGACATGAAATACATTATGAATCTCGACAAAGGCGGTAAAGCCACCACGTATGCCAAACTCCCAACTCGCTCGAGAATCTCAAAGCTCCAGCAACACCGGTGATAATTTCCCTTTCTTCCAAATCTCTTGGTACCCCTTCTAGGCGATACCTTAAGAAATACAAAGTCTCAACACTTGAAATTCCAGGATCTCTCTCCTTCTATTATCCGCATAGCTTTTACGCAATCGACTTTGAGCGGTGAGCAATCTATCTCGAATTATCCTCACACTCTCAACGGTGGCGAACAATTTGAACCCCATAATTTTGCTTCTCAACCTCGTCCAACAAATAGGAGATCTACACTTCCTCCCATAAAGAGCCTCATACGGTGCCATCTCGATGCTCGATTGGTAACTATTGTTGTGCGCAAACTCAGCCAAAGGAAGATGTGTATCCCAACTCCCTTTAAAATCAATCGTACAAGCCATAACATATCCTCAAGTATCGAATTGTTCTCTCGGATGTCATCGGTGAGGGTGAAAAGTTGTGCTAAAGTTCAACTTGGTCCCCATAGCTTCTTGCAAAGCACACTTTGCCAAAACCTCGATGTAAACCTCGGATCGTGCGAAACAATACTAACTGGAACCCCGTGCAATCTAACAATCTCTGCACATACAATGCGCTAGCTTGACTCAATGAATAAGTCATAGCAATCGGAATAAAATGAGCCGACTTCGTGAGCCGATCAACAACAACCCAAGCGGCATCAAAACCTCTACGATGCGTGGAAATCCCGAAACAAAGTCCATCGTAACATGTTCCCATTTCCACTCAGGAATATCAACGGTATGCTGTAACAACGCGCTTAGTCTTTGGTGTTCGCCTTCACTGTGACAAGTGAGACACCTCGACACATAATCCGCTATCTATCACATAAACTTCATGCCACTCCACCAAATTGTTTCTTCAAATCTCTATACATTTTCGTACTCCCGGATGGATAGTATACTTTGCCTTGTGAGCTTCATCCAACACAAGCGTTTACATCTTCAAGCGAAGGAACACAAACTCTACCCTTAAATGTCAAAATACCATCTTGGTTCATCGCGAACTCATTCTCCTTATTCTCACTCAAACCATCAATAATTTTCACCAACTCGGATCTTTCTTACGAGTCTCCTTAATTCTCTCAATAAAAGTTGGAATAGCCGCACACTAGCAAATAATACTCCATGATTAACCTCGCTAGGATTCCAATCACGGACAATTTCCAACCATTTTCCATTCCCGCATCATCAAACATGACAAGTGTACTTTTCTACTCAAAGCATCTGCAACCACGTTCGCCTTTCCCGGATGATAAAGTATCGTGCAATCGTGATCCTTCAACTTCTCCATCCATCTCCATTTGTCTCATGTTCAACTCTTTTTTACGAGAGAAGAGATATTTCAAACTCTTATGATCGTGAAAATCTCAAACTTGAACCATACAAATAATGCTTCCACTTGTGCAAAGCAAATATAATCGCCTTGAGCTCAAGATCATGCGTAGGATAATTCATCTCATACGGAGACAACTTCCTTGAAGCATAAGCAATCACTTTCCCATTTTGCATAAGCACACATCCCAATCCTTCTTTGAAGCATCACTATAAACAACAAAATTATCACCTCCGCTAGGCAATGCTAACTTGGTGCCGTAGTCAACCTCTTCTTCAATTCTTGGAAGCTTTCTTCACATTTATCACTCCATACAAATGCGGTCTTCTTTTGAGTCAAATTCGTCATAGGCGTAGCAATCTTGAAAATCCCTCTATGAATCTCCGATAATAACCGGCTAGCCCCAGAAACTCTAACCTCATCCTTGTGGTCGGTCTCCTCCAATTCATTCTTGCTTCAACTTTGGAAGGATCCACCGCTATCCGGCACTAGAAACAACGTGCCCCAAGAATGAAACCTCCTCTAGCCAAAAAGCACACTTGCTAAACTTGGCGTAGAGTTGCCTCTCCGAAGAATAGACAAAACCATCCATAAATGTTGTGCATGCTCTTCCAGAGACTTAGAATACACAAGGATGTCGTCTATGAAAACCACCACGAAGCAATCAAGAAAATTATGAAATACCGGTTCATTAAATCCATGAACACCGCGGCGCATTAGTCAACCGAATGGCATCACCATAAACTCATAATGCCCGTACCTCGTGCGGCCGTTTGAACATCTTCGGCTCTAACCTTCAGCGATGATACCCAAATCTCAAGTCAAGTTTGGAATAGACCACCGATCCTTGCAATTGATCAAACAAGTCATCTATATGTGGCAATGGATACTTGTTCTTGATCGTTGCCTTGTTCAACTCCGATAATCGATGCACAATCTAAGGCTCCCATCTTTCTTCCTCACAAATAATACCGGCGCACCCAAGGCGATACACTTGGCTTGATAAAGCCAATGTCAGGAGCTCTTATGCTGAATCTTCAACTCCTTTAATTCCATAGGTGCCATTCTATACGGCGCCTTGAAATGGTGTAGTCCCGGCAACTAACTCAATGCAAAATTCAATCTCTCTATTGGAGGCATCCCAAAATCTTTAGAAAACATCAGGAAACTCACACACAAGGGCACATCTTCAAGATTAGAAGAAGAAACCCGCTTGTCCTACACAAGCAAGATACCATGCTTGCACCCACGACAACGGTTTCCTAGCCTTAAGCGAGAAATGGCGTAAACCACTAGGTGCATTATCTCCCAAAAATACAAAGTTAGGAACGCCAGGCAAAGCAAAAGTGACCCTTTTACTAAGGCAATCCACCAATGCATGATATGTGCTCAACCAATCCATACCAAGTATAACATCAAAATCACGAAGTGGTAACACCACCAAATCCGCATGCAACACATGTTTATCCACAAGTACATCGCATGCTCTATAAATATCTGAAGCCAATAAACATTCCCCAAGAGGGGTAGATACTTCAAGCACATAAGGTAAAGACTGAGGCATAACACATAGCTTGTCAACAAAATGCGATGCAACATATGAATGCGATGATCATGGGTCTATAAGTACCACGAGCCTCATTACGAAAATAGAAGCGGTACCTCCAATCACTGCTTGTGACTCGGGTACTCCTCTCGATCTAGAGCAAATCGACCTGCACCTTAGCTTTTCCATCGCTATCTCTCTTTGTTCCAGCTGTAGTCTGACTAGAACCTCCTGACTGATTATTCTTCAGTTTAGGACAATCCTTCTTCATGTGTCCCGAAACTCCACAGTAGTAACACTCCATTGGTGCTCCATTCTTACTCCAGCATCTATCTTCTGTATGCCCAATCTTGGAACAATAAGAGCAAACCAATGCCACACTACGATCCCTCTGAGTAGATGTAGTACTAGCCCCCTTGCCACTAGACTGATTCTTCGCATGTCCTTCATAATGAGATTTTCCACTTCCTTTCTTGCGATCATTGCCTCCACTAAAATTTCCACGGTTACCCGATCCATGACTCCGCCCAGAAGACTGCTTAGGCTGCTGAGAAGAACCCGAAATAGGCATAGTACGGTGCTCATCAATGTCTCTCTCAATAATGTAGGCTCTATCAACGGCCTTCACTGTACTCCACAACGATGAGAAAGAAGGCGTTTCTGTACTCAGTCCTCAAACCCTTAACAAATTTACGTGTCCTCCTTGCCTCATACGGAATCAAATGTGTGCGATAGCCAACTCGTGAATCGGCGAATCTTGTGGCTGTCATACTCCCACCAAATCCGAAATTCTTTCTCTCTTTCTCCCGAACCACTTCGGTACATAGGAAGCTCGAACTCTCGAGCGAAGTTAGGCCATATACGTGGGACTCTATGCGGTTCCCAACTCTCCCTCGGTACTGCCACGGTGCTCTGCGGCACCCTCAAGCTTGAACACGGCTAATACAACTTTACGTTCATCATCGCAACCCTTGATGGTGCAAATATTTTCTCAAGTGTTCGATCCAAAGCTCGGCTTTTGCGGCGTCCGGCTCTCCATTAAGCGCCTCGGCTTTAACTTCACAAATCTTTCAAGCATAGAATTATCATTATGTCTAGCCTCCTGCCTCGGCCTCTATACCTGTGGTTGTGGCTGCGGCTCTGGCCGTGGTACTCCTTGTTGCTCCGCTCTACCAAAACCCCTTTGATTCATCTCGTTCATCATATCAAGCATGCCACGATACATAGTTGCCATCGCCTCATCTTGCTCTTACGGTGTTCGCGGTGGAGGAATATTGGACGGTTATCGTTAGCATTTCTGCCACCGCCAATACCTCTACCGGCACCTCTACCAGTGCCACCTCCGGAACTAGCTCCTGCTCTAGTATCCACCATTAAACCTACAATAACACTCGGCGTTAATAAAATAAATTTATCACACAAACCAACCCCCAAGCCAAGGAACCTATCATTTGAAAGCTAAATTTATAATCATAGCTCACGATACCAAGCTGTGACGACCCGACCCGGATCCCAAGGTCGTGCCGCCAGGAACAAATAACAACACACAAGTAGCAAATAATGGGTAGGGCCATAACGGCGATACGCCAACAACTCAAAACATACGCGGAAGCAAAATATAATATAACAGTGGCGCCCGAGCTAACAAGCTCAAACTAAAAACAACCAAAGAGATAATTAATCTCTCGGTCCAAAAATTCGACTTCGCGTGCATAACATTGGGCACGTAGAACAAACTCCTGTTATGCAATTCAAATATATAGCATAATAAAACCAAGTCATCGGCGAAAGCTACGGCGGAACCCAACATTAAACTAAGTCTAAGACTCTAGTCTAACAACTCAACGGCTAAAAACATGCTTGGGAGAACAAACATAATATTTAACTAGCAATGTAACATGCTAAACATAATCACCAATTAACCAAGCACGACTAAAACCCGTCGGCTACCAACAACATAAGTACTAACAATTATAAGTACTAACAACAAGTAAGCATATGGAATATAACCATAAATATACATCAAGCACGACTTCTACTTGTCGGCTACCAAAAGAATAGGCTAACAACACAATTACAGTATTACAATCACATTAAGGTTTGCTACCCAATCATGAAGTTTACATAACTTCATCTTCCCAACGACCTCACCAAAAACAAAATAAACATCTAAGTAGCAACCTTGCCAAAAGAATTCCTTGTCAACGTAACCTTCTTGATTTACTTGGATCCGCTCGCACGGCTCGGATCTAGGGAAAAACAACCAACAAATAAAAGTAAGTCACAATGACTTAGTAAGTTACTAACCATAACTTCCTACCATGGCATAATGCTCAATCATAAATTATATCATGCTATCGTCATGAAATAACCTTATATAAAATCATGTTATGGCATCCATGCTCAACATTAAATAAATATGTTATCATTAAAGTATAACATCTCATCATAAATCCATGTCAAGGCATTTTAGTCTTAACAATAATGATTTATACCTTTGGCATAAAACAACATTCCAATAATGTTCATGTGATAGCATATATGCTTAACAACATTAATCAATATGTTATCTATCAAGTATAACATGTAAGAAACCAAAACAAACATCATATCATATCCAATTCACTAAGCACGTTATTCACTTAAGCACTTGTGAAACAATTCATATATAAGGGATATGATACCATTACCAAATTCCTCCGGCGTGTCGCTCTGCAAAAACACGTGCAAAACCCTTATGTGCCCTCGATATCCCTCTCGTAGATATCGGCGTCCCGAGCAGTCTCGCTCGAGTTCCATAGTTATCAAAGTCATGTGTATTACTACAACTAAGATAAACTACTTCCCCACCGTGGCCATCGATGGAGGGGTGTGTGCAAACCCGACACGGCGATCCATCGCGATCACGAATCTCACAATTCGTGAAGACGATGTATCGTCCCACCAAAGACTCAACAGAGCGCCAATTTGGACTCAAAACCCAAGCACAAGTAATATATACTCATATGCTCAAAACAAGTAGGTAAACACTCTACCATCAAACTAGTCATGCAATTCATCCACAACTAGCATAAATATCACAACCGAGAATCATATAAGCTCTCATAATCAAGTGTGCTTCACACACTTCAAAACTTCTTGGAGGCTCGACCTCCATGAATTCTACCCAAAATTCCGTAGGACTTAAATTATAGTTCTAGGATTCATACTAACCCAAAGGTTACTCCGTTGAGTCAATCTAAGTTTTCCGAAAATTCAAGGAATAGAAGCATAGGCTTCATCATCCCCTATGTTCATAACTATCGCCAAAACCATAATCCCAATGTTCAATAAACTCACATAAACCCACAAATTATTTAACAATGCAACTTAGAACAAATTAGCCATCTTGTGCATAAATTCATTCAAGTCACCATACCAATCATAATTTCAATTCATGATTAAATTATACAACATGGTTTAATATACTCTATTAAACATGTAAAACATAGTAATCAAGCTCACATCAATAATTTTGCAAGCTAAAACAAAATTAGGGCAAAACACCCTCCAAGTATCTCTACCAAATCAACTTCAATACTCATGGATAATCAACATAACCAAGTTCAATAGACTATTTAGAACATGAATTTCACATAAATCATGGTCTCACATAAGTTCAATCAAGTTCTATCATCAATTTGAAAACCTAGGGTTCATGCTTCTCTACAAACCCTAACAAATGCTTCCATTGACCTCACATAACACAAATGGTTGTTTCCCTAGGGTCAATGGAGCTCAAAAGAAAAGGAAGAGAGGTAGAAACTTACCTATGTTCTGCCCCTACAAGAAGAAATCCCGAAATTCCTTGGTGTGGTGTTCTTATTCTTGACCTCCTCTTCAAAATAATGGTGTAAATTGGGGGAAGAAGATCCCAAGCTTTGGCCTCCAAGATCAGCCCTTCAAAACCCTAGAATCACCACCTCTCAAGCTCTCTCCAAGCCTTGGCTGAAGTGTTCGCGAGGAGACACAAAGAAGAAGTAAGTAAGCTGCCGAACAAATGAGAAAGAATGCGGCTGATTTGATTTTATATGGGGGATTAGTTCACTAATCAACTCACTAATTAACCCTAAATCTCCTAATAGATGTTTAGGACTAGTATTAGGCTAAGTATATGGGTTAAGGTTAGGTTTACATGGGTTTAAGTGGGCAAAATTCGGACAGCGCACAGAATGGATGCAAATCCCATAATTCTGGATTTTAAGACCCTTGCGGTCGCATCACATAAGGGGGATGCGGCGCATCCTCAATCTCTTTCAGGCCTTTCTTCTTCCCTGCTCGATCCCAGACTCTCCCACATGCATTCTCGAGTCCTTCCAAGCCAAAAATGGTCTACAATCCAACCTTAATATCCTCTAAATCATAACCAAAGTAATCAAGTCCGAAACCTCAACAAAACAAGGCCAAGAACTCAGGCAGAACTCTCCCGAACGACGACCAAAAAAGTCAAACGGAGAAGGGTTAATGCTAGAATCAAACTAGCAACCAAACCGACGACGCAACAAGCATTTAACCAACATCCAAGGCATATTAATGATGTTATAAATGCCCTCTAACAATAATCCATGTGATAACCACATAAAACACAAACCCGAGATTCAAAGCATCTCGTGAAGGAAAAATGCATACAAGCATCTCAAACGACGTCAACGAACATGCTATTGACTCTAAACATATACGGGAGCTAAATGAACATGTTTATGATGATTATAAGTGTATGAGTTCATGCATAACACAAGCAAGCAACATTTCAGGGTTTTACACCCCTAGCGTATTTGAGCAATCATGTGGACCAACAATTGGTATTAGAGCCAAGCTATTCAAGATATATGCCAGGTCTAACCACCTGAGAGTTTGATCCTCGATTGCTTATCCTAAATGCATGTCAAAAGAAAATTTTGTTTTACTTTAAAACTTTTGACAAGGATTTCAGTTGAGATAAATTTTTGAAAAACTTACTCTTTTTGAAAAGAAAAAAACAAATTTACTCTGTTTTTAAAAATTTCTTGAGATAGACAACAACCATGATGATTGTGGAAAAATTATTCATATGACAGATATACATATCAATTGGCACTATGAATAACTATTCCTCAGAAGTATAACACTTCGATGGATGCTTCACTTAAAAGGATTTCTGATTCAAATTTTATTGACATAAGGCTAACGATTGTTATCAATCTAACACCCTCTCGAGAGAAGTTTCTTAGATATAATTTTAATGCTTCTTATCTATTCTTTTGAAAAAGGTTAAGAGTCAAAAACTCTATATAATGAAACATTGATTGATCCCTCTGTTATATGATGTTTAGTTTCTGGGAACTTGGCCTATATTTCAAAGAATTATTTGAAATCAATCTCTAAGAAATATGAATCTAGGATCTCATAAGTTGTTGCAAAGGAAATCTACTCTTTAGAAAACATCTACTACAAACACATTAGCTCAGATTCTAAAAAGGCATAGTCTAAAGAACATCTATCCCGATCCAAAGATAATTGTCATTAAAGGTACATCCCATGTCTAGTGTTCAATCCCTCTGTTTGTTCTATTTCTTTATATGAGCACCTAAGACCAAGGGAGAATAAGAAATTCAAGATCTAGACTTTCCTTTCATCTCATGGATTATCTTGAAATACTTATTCTAGTATCTAGATTTTTTTGGAGCTTTTTAAAGCTCATAAAATGTTGCTAATGATCTTCTTGATTTTCATTCAGGAATACAGATTCTCTCAAGGTCATCAAGCAATTTTTATTATCTCTCTAACAACATAAAAGAGTATGCTTGACTGACTTGCAGGATTAGATTTACTTGCTTCAGTCTAATCTTCTTCTTTTTGGGTTATGATATATGATTGATATCTACTCTGTATTTATGATTCCCTGATAATCATGATTATGAATATATCATCACTGCATAAGCCTTATATTTGCATGATCTGCTCTTCCATGTTATCTCTGTAAATATAAAGCTTGAGTAACTGCTTATCAGTCCAATTCACTCTATTAAGTATTATTTACTTTACTCAATAGGTTTGAAGTCTTTTTGTCAAAGTAATTTTAGATTATCTTTGATCTGTTTAGACTATGTTATCTTTAAACCATTTTCTTTGTCAAACATTCTTGTTGCACAGTACTTCATAAGCTCAGTTCTGTGTGATGACTTATAGGAGTTTCCACCTTAGTAGACAATTTGCAACATACATGGGTATCTTTGCAATTTCTACAACGGTTGAGGTTAAACTTTTCGAAATTGACTACTTAAATTAGTAAAAGACAAATTTCTTAGATTATCGGTAAAGGTAAAATATATCTTTAAAAAAAAGGGAAAATGCGTTCTTAATTCAAAAACATTTTTCTGAAAAGTCGCTTTTATCAACATCAAACCTTTTTCTGAAAAAGCTGTTTTGACAAATTTTACTGAAAAATCGTCTTGTCTTATCAAAAACCTTTTTATCTTCTCAAAAACCTTTTTATCTTCTCATTAACTGGTCCTTCGTCTTGCCTCAACGAGTATTTATAGACACAATCCTTCACTTATCTCTATCACTTGCAAACTACCTCCCAAACAATATGATAGACACTGATACAATATCCCTTCCTTTCAAAATGTTACTTAGGAGTATTCTTAGCACTAGATCAAGTTTCTCTCTCAAAAACTTGGTATTACCCTCCCTATCCACCGAAAGTTGTTTGGTTAGTTTTGAGGATTCCTCTTGCATGAAGATTTACCTCAACAACCATTTAGCATGCCTCTCCCAGACTCCTGTGGTCGTGCTCATGTCAGCTGCTCCTTCTTGGCATTATAGACTTTCTACATGTTCTTTTGCTGACATGATTCTCCCTTGAAATCAACACAATTCACAGCAGTAGGCTTTCAAAAGGTAGCCGTGCTTGCTTGTGAAGGTCACCTGGGCTTGAAAGCTAATTATAGGGAGAAGGAAGAGCATGCAACATGATCACATATCTGCACTTCTTACAGTGCAAGAGATTCCGTTTTGCTGCCTCTTTTGACTAAACACTTGATCTGGACCTATATTCCGTTTGCCAATTGGTTAAACTGTTTTAGGTCCATGCTCTTCATGGACATTTCCTTGCAACATTTTTATCTTTAGAAATGTATCAAGTGTTTAGATTAGTTGTTTATCAGAAGTAGTTAAGTCACTGGAAGTTGTATTGAATCTTGTAATCATTAGATCCTCCTTGTAATCTATTAAACTTTTATCTAAATGAGAATTTGTTCAAGACAACTTCACTTCATGTCTATCTGCTTTTGTTTGCACTATCTTTGATAGCATGAAATCTTATGTATGCTTATGGTTTCGATACTTGTACATTATATCATATCTTTTGTTCTGAATCCATAACAACAAACATAACTCTGGCTTGTTAACCTTAACGACAAACCAATCCTTAACCATTAGTATTCCTATCCGATAGAATCTAATTCTGATGAGAAGAAGCCAAGATCTACTTTTTAATTAATAGTCCTATGAATTCGATCTATTTTTGCAAGATCTAATTCAGACACTACAGAAGATATTAAAATTTCTCATCAAAAACTTCTGGTGTTCAAAAGACTAAGTTGATTCTTATTATAATGACAATCTTTTGATCTAACCTGTTTTGACTGTTGTCATTATAACTAGATCAGCTGGTATCATGAAAACTGATTTTAGATTAGTTGAACAGAACCTTATTTTGTGTGAGAACCCAAACCCCATTTCATGTTTGTCATCATTATAACATGTTTATAATATGTCTTTGCTTTATATTTGAGACTTCATTTCATTCATATCGTTTAACGGGAGTTTAGAAGCTTCGTTGTAGCAGTTTATCATTTGTGCCTTCATTTCGTCCGAGAAGTTTGGAGTTCTAGGCCTTGAATAAAGCCATAACCATGTTTAAACAACTTATTTTCATTTGGTTTTGGGATGATCTCCACAGATTCTGGTACCAAATCTACTAAAGAGAATTTTCTAAAAATTTAGTATGTTCTACATATATGTGTAGTATACTCCCAAATAAATACAAGGTGTATAAGTACCTCATTTAGGTCTTGACTTACGGCTGTGCCAGGGCAGCTGTCTGTACTTGAAACTTGTAGTAGCCATATTTTGATGAATATAAGTCAAAATTGAGTAATTTAAAAGGCTAAACTATAGTTTAAAGAGTCTAGTTTCATAAAAATCAATAATCAACTCATTTGGAGGTGTAGCTATTTGATGTCGATCTTCAGTTTTTGTCCAGCATTTGTGAGTTTTGAGTGGATTTGGCTAATGACTCTTGAACCCTTGGCCGACCTTGATGACTTCAGGCCACCTTTGTTGACTTGTCTAACATCCTTTTAGACCTTGGATCATGGCTTATCAAAGGCTAGCATGCCTTGGCCAATTAGAAGTCTCTTAAAGCCTTTCACTTGGATTAGGGACATAGTGGGAAGTATATAAACACAAATATTCAGCCTTCCAGCCATTTTGTCTAACAAAACCAGAGAACCAGAAGCTTGAGCTCCAAATTCGTCCATGGAGGAGACCTAGGTTGAAGGACCATTTCCGGATCGGTGGTCCGATTGTCGAACCGCCAAATCGAAGCTCTTGATCATCTCTACAAGAATCCTTGCTCTAATCAACCTTTCCTCCATTAATCATAGTGGTGACAATTCCCTAAGATTTTCATGTTAAACAAAATAGCATGACCCTTCATTATAGTTGTTTTAATGTTGATTGTGAACATCTTTTGTGAAGACACAACCTAATTCAACATATAAAATGTGAGTATGATTTTATCTCTATGAAGTTATGATTTTGACATTTATTAAAGCATGAATGTTGTTTGTATTAAGCTTGGGAATAACTCTTGTGAAAGAATTACGTTCAATTCAAGGTTTAACAAAATCGCTTGAAACTGGGTTTGAGAACATGAGCGGCTTAGTTATCAAGTTCTAAATGAAGGAACTTAGGAGAAGGCAATGTGATACATATAGTATCAATACTCTTCTTGGTTTAATTGTAGTAAAACTCACCGGAGTTGAATTTAGGGAGTTATGAACAATAACGACTCAACAATCAATCCCTTTGACGGTGTAGTTAGACTAATGAATTAGCTTACGATACTTTGAGATGGATTGATGAGTATGCCTTGATGTATGTGTGCTTGTAAGACTCAATCGAGTTCTGTGTTTGTAATGATTATATATCTATTTGACATGATGAATTTAGTGCGTTAGACTAATGAATTAGCTTACGTGACTTTGGTATGGATTGAAGGGCATATTTGATATGTGCTTATAAGACTCAATCGAGTTCTTATGTGATTTATGTGATCGTGTGAAGTAAATGCATGATTGAGAGCATGTTGTAGAGGCAATTTGAGTAAACAAATTTCCTTGTGAGCGAGAGTCTCACTGGCATTCGTCAGATAGTGATGAATTGTTATACCGGGTTTTTGCATGCCTCACTTGTTGGCCACGGTGGGGCTAGCCTTTCTTTGTAACAAGAGAGCACATTGGCAAGTCTAATTACCAAGTAGAGAGCTTGGTAACCGAGTAGAGCTTCCGGTACTTTGATACACTCATCACGGGTATCATTGGCACATCGGTTTCATATCATATCCTCCTTGTATGTGGTTTACCTTCATAGCACTTATGTGAAACAATGTGCTACCATGGATATGTGTTTTAAGTGTTTGTTAAATGAACGCTTTGATTGACTTGATATTAAAAATGATATCTTGATATGTATCTTTGCATGATGCCATGACATGCATAATAACATGAGATGAGCCGTTCGGTACCGGCTCGTAGAGGCGTGCTTGTCAGTGATCTCAGCGACGAGATTGTGGTTATTAGATGTCCTTATTTTGTTCTCTTTTGTGGACGTTGGGATTAGCAAGTCATTTAGACCTTGCTTTGGGAATTTGGTTTTGTTGTATTTATGTCTATACTTGTATCCTATTTTGAGTGTCGGCGCATGTGCGCCTGATATGTAGTTTGTTCACCTATTTTAAATCTTCCGAGCATTACTTTAGCTCTTATTTGTTTATGTTGTTTCTCCGGCATGTTATAGCCGTCGAGGTATATTGCATGAACGTGTAGTGTTGGGTTCCGGCGATGATTTGTATAATTGTCTTAAGCGTTATATCGGGTTTAAAAAGTTTTAAAAATTTCCGGCCTTTTGGTGCCGAACTAAAATGTCGCGCACGTCTAAAATGTTGTTGACGACTTGACTTGTGATTCCATCTCGGGAATTATCAAAAATGGTCGGAGAAATCTCATCTTGTAATATGGATAACTATAGTTTTGGATTTCTTAAGAAAGGACTGCTTCCCTTGCAACTCCTTCCTCAGGAATATAAGATCTCGCCTTAACCCATGATGTTTGAATCTTCATTCTCCCAAAAACTCGGTCTCAAATAATTCACAATGAGACCTCATAATCGATGTTGGAATAAATACCTTCTAAAGGAACATGCGGCTTCTTCAATTCTATTTTGTTTTAAGACAACCACGCTCGAAGTTCTTTCTCTTTTTCTCTCTCTTGTCTTGAACAGATGACTTTTTACACTTAAGAGAGTCATCATCTTAGGCTTGTTGACCAAGAAATAAATACTTCTAGCCAAACTAAGAATGAGTTACTTGCTTCTTTGTGATAAAGTGCTCGACTAAGGCCTGTTGTTTTTTCATTTCGCCTCTAGTGCGCTTCTCACATAATTGGGATTCTATTGAGAAGGAGCATAGTCTTCAGTTAATCTTCGCCAATGAAGCCTATGGTCCATCCTTCGATCGAGGCAATTGGTTCATTCAATTGGTATGAGCAGATCTCCATGTCTGTTGTTCCATTTTCATTCAGAAAATCTTCACATCTGCTAAAATCAATCTAGTAGCAGATTCCCATCTCTTCCAATGAAGCCTATGATCCATCCTTCTAGAAGACGAGGCAATCCAAAAGGATAAATTTGCTGAAATGCTGTTCATTCAATTGGTATAAGCAGATATCCATGTCTGCTGTTCCATTTTCATTTAGCAATCCTCCTATCTTCCAAGCTCATGAGATATACCAAGTATAAGCAAACTTTAAATCTTGCAGATCACCTTCCATTAGCAGATTTTCTCTTATGCTGACTCCCTTGTCATTCCCATCAATTGATAACGACATACCTCAATCATTGCTGATCAATTTTTATCTCAAACCATAACTTTTGGTATCAACAAACCTTAGTCTTCTGATCACCTATCTTTCCAAAAATCAGTATCAGTAGACTCCCATCCTCCTTGAACACAGTAGTCTTCAATCAATCACAGCAATTTCTTTGCTAACTTTTTAGTGTGTTCAAGACAACTGATAACCATGCATATCATCGAATTGATATCAACAGATATTTTCCTCCATTATTCATCCCCCCTCATCTGTTGTTATCACCTAGTATCAGCAGACTATCATTTCTGCTACATACCGTCTTCGGTTATCAGTTGAATCAGCAGACCCCAATCTCTACTGGTTATTATTGAATAGCAGACTTCCTTCTCTGCTGTTCATATGCCAAGATCAACAGACATTTATCTATACTGAAACAGACCATTTATCAAAAAAAGGGTTTTAGTAGTTCATCAACTCTGCTGATCACCTACTTGTGAAGATATTCTTGACTTAAACAATCTATGGAAGTACGAATAAATTTGCAAATGTTTTCCAACAAATTAGTATTTCAATAATTGGTTTCAACTCCAAAAATGTTTTCAAAACCTTTTGTTTTTTGTTCCAAAATTTCTAGAAGATTTGGGAGATTGCTGAGGATTGTGTAGATGATTTAGAAAGCCCCGTAAAATATCTTCTGGAAACAATGAACACAAATTCTGTACCGTTTTGAAAAATATTTTATAATCTTTTGAAATACTTCTTAAAAATTGGTTTAAATTATAAAAATCCTAAAGATTTGAGAGATTGTTGAAGATTGTGCAGATGATTCAGAATGCCTCGTAAATTATCTTATTGACATTTTAGAATTTCAAAACATATCTTATTTCTTCGAAGGTTTGTATTTTAAACTCATATTATTTTCAAGAAGTCTTATATATCAACACAGGTCTTCTTCTCCTCATCCAGTGCACCTTACCATCATTGGTATCTAATATCTGGATATTGAGATTCCTCGATTTAAGTCAAAATCTGTATCGAAAACATTTTCAAGAATGACTTAATATCGTCATCATGAATCGTCGCCTTTCCAAGATAAATGTCCCTTCAAATTCGAGCTTTGACATGATTACTTCGCCGCCTCAGATATTTTCGTTTCATATTTGTCATTACGACTCTGATGGACACCAAAATGACGGTTCTTGATAAGTGTGTTCTTTCAATATATATCCTCCGAAAGTACTGAAAATTTAAATCTTCCCATAATAATCTTCCAAATGGAGACTTCCTAACAATTGATATCAACTGATCTCATTTCAACAATTGATATCATTTCACTACCAGTAAATTTCTTCTTCTATCTTCAGAAACATCTTCATGGCCGCTTTATCTTCTTCAAGCATCTCTAGCCGATATGTTCTACTTGAATCGTCCTTCATTACCAGAATAGGCTCTCAGTCCTACATTCTAGGTCACACGATCCAGGGAGAACAATTTCTCCTCGACAACACTGTTGGAGGAACGATTATCGATCTTTTTCACAGTTCTATACTTGTCTCCATCTTACTTTTCGCGAAGAATTCTACAGCCTTCAACTGGTTGACGAATTCTACTCAAGGATGCAACTGGGAAGAGATGGTAAGAGCCTCAACGGTCGCATTCGAGGTACTGACGTAGTCCTCAATGCCGAGAGCCTGTCACGCGTCTTTCATCTTCCTTCTGTTGGACCTGACGCTATTGATGATTCTATCCTTAATGAATCATGGCTTCATCATACTGGCTACCATTCTCGTGATGACTACAGTACCTGGGACATCAACAATTATCTCTTAGATGTGTACTGTGTTGGTGAGATTCTGAGTCGATGTCTTCTATTTCATGAAACAGGCTCAGGTAGTGACACCAGAAGACTTCGAAACTTCACCATTGTTGTTCTTGATTCTCACACCATCAATTGGTCTGAAGTTGTATTCTCTCTCATCTGCCGGTCTATCGTGCGAAGACGAGTGAATGGGTCTGGGATTCACAAGTATGCAAGGCATATAAGCTATTTTCTTTGGTCCTATCAGTCCATTCAATCCACAATCCATGAGGATGAACACCTTCCTATCACTGGAGACCTACTGATAACTCAAGAGTTGTTTGGAAATAAAAGCTTTTCTGACGAAGATAGAGAATATTCTTAAGGTTCTAGTACTAGTAGCCATAGGGATTCCAACTAGGTTGTATTATTCATTTTTTTGAATACTTTCTCAATCTAATTTAAAAATTTAAATGGCATCTTCTTTGTCTACTGCGCACTTCTCTTCTGTTCTTTCTTCTTTCTTCTTCTTCTCTCTCTTTCTTGCAACCATTAAGGAGGAGAGTTAGGAGAGTTGTGACATATCCACAATAGAGAGGAGTGCCATTAAGTAAGGAGGAAAGATTTCCATTAAGAAGGAGAGTCATTCCTTAAGGAGGAGAGTTATCCATAACCCTCCAAGACATAGAAGAGTTCAAAAACTCAAGAGGAGAGTTCATTTCAACAATCAGAAGACACATAGGGCTTGTTTGGCAGTTGGACAAGGATAAGCAGTATTATTAATTCCAGTATTATTAGTGCCCTCGCTATTAATCCTAACTTGTTTATAGGGGGTAGTTTTGAGATTACAAATGTTAATCCCAATTTTTTTAGTGAGAGCACTAATAATACCACCCTCCCCCTTGGTATTAATAGTGAGGGGATAATGACTTTATTCGGATAACTCGTGCTATTAATCCCGACCACCTATTGCGTACCAAACATCAGCCAACTCGGCTTATTAATCATATCTGGCTTTAATCCTGACTACCAAACGACACCATAAGGTGAAAAATTCACCCCTACAGCTGATTCTCTGTGAATCACGCTCAGCCTTTGTGGCACTTCTGTTGAAAAACATTCTTTCACTAAAACATCTCTGTTGAGTCTTACCTTCAACAAAGATTCTGTATTTTTCAACAGAAACTTCAAACATTTTGTCAAAAGTTTTTTATGAAATAAATATATTTCTTTTTCTCAAAAATTGGTATCATAAGCAATCTTTATTGTAAACACTTTCAAAAGCATATGATTACATAAGGATTTGCTAATCTTGCTTGCCAAAACATTCTTTAACATAAAATATTCGTGCAAGGAGGGACCCTAAAACTTTTTTAGATCCTGATTAAACATTTTCAAAAAGCATAAGAGATCTAAAACTGTTTTTCACTATTGCTTTACATGTTCAGTACTTTGATTTATCGAGTCTGTAATAGCAATAGTAGACTATACTAAAGCCATCGCTCTTGTAATTATCAACATAGGGCATGCCTAAAGATAAAATGATCATTCATTGTAGCCATGTTATTGCTATGTCTTGATAAACGCTTCAGTGCTTTGTATATGTCATTTTGTAATGGTTCCAAACAAATAGGAGGAGATTGTTGGAATATGCTTCTTGATAACTAACTTATCACCTTGCATATTCTGAATATTTTGATTTGCTTGTTCCCATTACCGTGTGTCATAACAAGTGGCTAAGAGGGTTGTGTACCGATTAGTGTGGCAACTTGTTTGACAACACATAGGTCTTAGGTTAGGTTGTCCTAATCTAGTCCTACCTTCTAAATGATGATTGAACAGACCAAGCTTCATATGCACCAGCACCAGTAGACTTGCTGTAGCATCAAGGTTTTCGAAAGACTCATCACCAGCAGACTTGTCACATACCTTAAAGGATACTTTGAAGACTCGCCACCAGCAGACGTGCTGAAATGTCAAAATTTCTCAAAGGATTCGTCACCAGCAAATTTATCAAGTGCATCACGGAAATACCTTGAAGACCTACTTCCAGCAGACTTGCTACGGTTTGAATGTTCACATTAGCAACCAGTAGTCCATCCTTACAAGAGGACTCATTTTTTAACATCACACCGGTAGACTTAGTTTTGTACATGCAACAAAGAGACCGAATCGCAGTAGATCAAGACAAGACAAATATGTTCAAGCTTCACAAGCAATTCAAATCTTTATGAAGCCTGACACCAGTGACGTTGCAGGACTTTCTCTCACTCACGTGGTCTAAAAAGTCAAAATAATCTACTTTATTGAACAAACCACCTGATGGTGCATCAGACGTCAGACTAGCTTTTCAAAGACCTATCAACATAGTCTGACAGGCAACTAGTTCAGGATCTGCAAGACAACGCTTTTATCCAATAGTCAAAGATCCATTGAACAACATCTCTATCCGACGGATTTCAACAACGACATTTTTCTAACGGATAGAAAAATCATCTTCATTTCTCAACGATCAATCGACCCCAGCCTATAAAATAAAGCTTCCATCCTCTTCTTCATAGAGCGTGCATACGGAGACACCTGCAACAAGAACTTCAAAGAAGCTGTGAGATCTACAAAGATAATCTTCTCCAACGCATCTCAGATCTTCACAGAAAGTTGTAGTGAGCTTACCCAGACCTTAGCAAAACACTCTTTGTGGATTACTAGGTAGAAAGATTTTGATGAAGAATAGAGAGATCAGAAACTTCAATAGATAGAGATCGGCGTCTTGGTCAAGAACCCAATTCTTGATTTGAATTCTTCGCCCTTCTTCGAAGAACTCAGCCTTTAGCTTAAGCTTCAGGACTTTATTCCTAAAGCTAGAGGTCAAGCTCTTGGATCGATTTGAAGATTGATTTCAGATGATGCCTAAGGAAGATGAAGAGTTGTCTTAAATATTGCATTCATATCTTTAGATTTGTATTCACATACAAATGTTGTTGATTGTGCAATAATCAATCATCATAGAAGGACGAGTGCTCTGCACTCAATAATATCTGAATGACCTTCAATAGTGTCTTCTAATATCAGTTTCTTGTTCTAGTCTCCTATTGCCTTTCTTCACTTAAGAATTCAGCTATGAATAATTAAGTAAAGATTAAGGTTTGAAAGGACGAGGACAGAAACTGCACATAGAGTGTCTAGGCTGATGTAATTTGTAATTTATCTTTGTATAAATTCAGTTGTTCTTTCAAATAATTTATCTTTCAGTATTTACCTCTCTATGAGCTTTTATAAATTGATTTATCCTTTGAAAAGCTATTCTCTAATGATTTCCTAAATCTACATTTGGAAGAAGGATTAAGTGTGTTGTTGTTCTGATCATATATTCGTGTACAGCCACTTAAGACTTTTCTAAATCTAAGCCTAACTATTTTCGCTGCTTAAACTCTTTCAAACATGCTTTTTATTTAAAAAGGCAGTGCACCAGCAGAGTTCATAACTCTTTTGAGAGCAAGTCTGATGTTCCTTGATACTAGCAGACATGCTAATTACCGTGCAAACTGTCTACGCCTTTAAAACATATGCTTTATCTCTATAAAGAGAAGAAAAGTTTTAAACGGCAACATAGGCTATTCACCCCCCCACTAGCCTATTTGAGCAATCATGTGGACCAACAATTATATATATTATCATTTCATTTGGTAAACCAATGTCTATCCCCTTTTAGCTTTGTGTGTGTTTTTTATGTTTTTTTTGTTTTTTGATTGTTTTTTTTGTATGTGTATTTGATGAGCCAAACCCAAACATGGTCGTAAGTACAGTTCTAAGACATATAAGTTTCCAAAATTGGTCAAAATGAGATTTTTGGATACATAATTAAATATGTTAAAAGGGCCGAGAACCGCATCGAAAAGGGTTAGGGTCGGGAAAATCCAACCCATTTAAATTATGTGCTAAACGGGTTGACCTTAGTATTATATTTTACTATTTGATTAAAATATTTGATTGCATTAACTTCTTTCCAACATTTATTTTATGTTATTTTATTATTGTAGATGAAGAGGATAATGATGTTGAAGAAGATACTTTCTCAAAAGAAAACTCGGTTTCACGTTTTTAATTCGTATTGTTAATCGTTCTGTTAATCCAACCCAAACATGATGTATGTGTTTTTTACTTAATTTCGAATTTTTGATTTAAATAAGGCATCATGTGTTAATAGGGTTGACCCTGTTAAACAGTACCCTATAGGGTTAGGGTTAGGGTTTGAGTTGTGATTTGAGTCCGTTTAAATGACCAGTTTAACCAGCAGCCTTATAGGGTCCCAACCCTACATGGCTGACCCTAAAGGGCTAGAGCCAACCTAATTTAACATCTCTACAGCTTATATACCACCAATACAACCTTCTCTTCCTCAGTGCAGTCTAGAGCTGCAAAGATCTTCTCTAAATCCTCTAACCACAGTTCAACAATACTAGCATCAGATTCTCCCTCGAAAGATGGAAGTTTCATCTTCAAGAATCTCTCTAGAGTAACATTGTTCCTCACTCTAGGATCAACAGGCACATGATTACGAGGCAGTGACGCCCTCGCCTCTAGTTCTGGTGGTGGTGGTGGAGCAAGAGGTACACCCCCTGGCTAACCTCCCTGGGCCATCTCAGTCATGAAAGCAAGCATACGGTGATAGATGTATGTCATCTCCACGTTAGTGTCAACCTACTCCTATTGTGGAGGTACGTTACTCTGCCTAATCTCTCTATCATCTCTACGAACACCGCTTCTGCGGCTAATACCAACACCTTCGATATTCGTACCGTGTCTAGTCTCCACCATCGTTAACCTATAAGAAATCACTCGACGTTAGAATTCACACAAAGAACCAACCCACCTAGGCCATGAAACCTATTCTGGCCGATAGCTAACCTATAAAGCTTTGATACCAACTATGACAACCTGACTCGGACTCCGAGGAGGAATCACGAGTCAAGCTATCCAAATAGGACTAAAATAAATGCAAGGACTCAATTATAGAAAATGACGTGACACAACATTGTAGACGTAACGCAACTCGGCACCAAAAGTCCTATAAAATACTATTACAAATTAAAAATGGACTAAACAATGTCATTAAAACATTTCAGGGGGCCAAGATATCAAAGAAAACTTGAAAATGCTTAAAAGGGAAAAAATGACACAGCATGGGGTAAAATGATTTTTTTGTGTGAAGGATTACAATTCGGGGCGCGACACATGCACATGTGGGCGCTGCGCCCCATATTGTTTTTCTTCTCCCAGTTAGTTCCCCCTTCAGCCATTGTGTACACTGCATGTTCTATCTTTTCTGCACATAGTACCAGACTTCTAGCATTGTCTTCACCGGCTTCCTCTCCTCATTTCCCACACAAAGCAACCCTCAAAAATACTCTCCATCCGTTAGGCTACCGAGAAGAGAAGAAGAAGAGAAAGAGCCCTCTACCAGCCTTGCCTTGCCACTTGCCCCTGCCTTTCCCTCCTTCCCCCAGCAAGCCTCCTTGACAAGAGCCCCCACCTTGCCGTCCTTGCCCAAGCAAGCCGATCAATAAAAATACAATACTACCGT
The DNA here is from genome assembly GCA_013146195.2 of Codonopsis lanceolata. Taxonomy (NCBI): domain Eukaryota; kingdom Viridiplantae; phylum Streptophyta; class Magnoliopsida; order Asterales; family Campanulaceae; genus Codonopsis; species Codonopsis lanceolata. The sequence goes on along the minus strand of CM028381.1, from coordinate 119,699,961 downwards.
TGGCTAAAATGTACACGTAATATATAAATAAATATATATATATATATATATATATATATATATATATATTTATATATATATATATATATATATTAGTCTCAATGTTGACCTCAGAAAAACCAGATTAACAAGCCAGCGAATACCATGATGCAAAGCACGAATCTCGGCAACCATATTTGAGCAATGACCATAAAATCTAGAGAAGGCAAATATAAGGCTGCCAGACGAATCCCGAAGAACCCCTCCACCACCACTAAGCCCAGGATTACCCCTACTAGCACCATCAACATTCAATTTAAAATGACCGGCAGAAGGAAGGCTCCAGACCACAGCCTGAATGAGGATTCGATTACGACGCTGAAGACCAGGCCGAGAGCAGAGAAGATTGGATATATGATAGCCGGCTGAGCTAAGGATATGCTTTAAATTTGAAGTGATGTTATTAATAATCACTGAAGGCGGCAGTCTTTCATTGTCAAAAACCAAAGAGTTACGAGACTTCCATAGGTGCCAAAGAATTAAAGAATGGAGAATGGAGAATAAAATAGAGTTACCATGCAACCACCAGGCATAACAAAATTGCTGCATCGGGTAAGGCTGGAACGGGAAACCCATCATGTTATGGAAGTGACGCCAAACAGAAGAGGCAGTATTACTTTGGATAAAAACATGATCGAAAGAGGAAGACGAAGCCCGATAGGCAGCATGAGCATTTAGAAGCTAACTGGAATCCTTTATGCCAAAGACCCTCATCAAGAGGCAGCGAATCCTTTATTTTTGATTGTCTTTGTTCCGGTCATTCTCCCCCATGGGAACACACCTATATCTTTCGGGACATCCATCCTCTTAAAGAAGCTGGGCGGTTTTCTTTTAGTCATTGTTTCAGGGAGGCTAACAAGGTTGCAGACAGTTTGGCTAATTTGGCTTGCGATTCTTCTTCTGATGCTGATTTTTCTTCCAGTTCAGACATCAACCAATCGATTCGTGGTCTCATTCATCTTGATGCCTCTCAAACCCCTTATCTTCGTTTTTCTTAATTTCTTTCTTTGTAATTTCTATTTCGAGGTCAGGCTCCTCCGTCCTCCCATTTATAAGGGCAAGGCTGGTTGTCCCCCTTAAGTTTGTACCTTTCTTTAATTTTTAATAAAATTTCACAGGGTGCCGTCCCTGTTTCCTAATATATATATATATTACTTTCTAGACTAAAATGTACACGTAAAATAAATACTTTTTTAGCAAACCCAAATTTTGTGACCAAAAAGACGAGTTAAGTGTCTAACCCCTTCGCAACTCGTAACTTAGCCCCCCTGAGCCCATACTTTTGGTATTTTTTTGGTATTTCTCTATTTAACCTTAAAATAGAGGTGGAGACTCCGTACATACATTCTTAGAGTCCACAACGAGGCCCAACATATTTCATGCACTTAAGTTTTGAAACCACTTGTTTTCACATAACGAGGAGGGTTCGAAACGGGGTTCTCACAATTGCGAAGTCCTAAGTATTGGTCTTGTGTGCCTGTCTAAGTGTTTATATAACACTTGATGTTTAGGAACTTCAATTAAAGTCTCGAGATGATGTTAAATGTTAATTATTGAACCCTATGCAATTAAGGAGATTAGTTGGGAAGTTCGACTCATGGGAATCTTGATTTGTGCACAATGGTGCGTCGATTCCTGGTAGAATTTAAATATAAATCCTTCTATGATTGTGAGGAATTGGGAGCGTGGTTTGATGATCGCCCATTGTGAATAATTAGAGTGTACCCCTTGGGACACTCGATAATTTGATACTAGGTTGTTAGCCTCAGGTTGTAATTAAAGCCATATAGAGACTGGGCTTCATTTGGTTGAGTTGGAATGGTTGGTTTACGAACACTGTCCTAGTTGTGATTGAAGGTTTGAGAACTTATGTCAAGAATGACTTAAGAATCAGACATGGAGATATGACTCAACGGAGTCGATTAAGGATTTATAAAACATTAATAAAAGATGTGTTCGTATTATACAGTTTCGAGATGTGCGTAGACTCAGTCGTGTTGACCTGCATAGTCTCGGCGTTTCATTGTATGTATCCCAGGGGAAACTTAGACTTTAGAGTCTTCGGTATTGCTCGGGTTTGAGGCTTAACTAGTCTAGTAAGTCATTTATCCAATCCATATGAAGTTCATGGTCAATTCAAGAATGCAAAGGTATGATTGTGTTTTGAATAATCTCTTCGTGTGTACTTCTTTGTTACATGATGTATAAAGACTAGTTGTATAGTTGATGAGTATTAGAACTCGAATATCGTACGGTGAACAGTTAATGATGGAATACCATTCTAAGAGAATTTAATAAGTGTACTTATGATGCTTAATGGTTTGTAGACCACTAATATGGCCTTGGACTACTTTATGATTTCATTATATACTTGCTATGATTTAGGCTTGCACATGCTATAAAGAGTATTTCTATGTCTTGAAATAATATGACTTATGAAAGCTTATTTTGTTATAATTACTTGAAACATGAATTGTATTTGAAATGCCATAGGTTTTCAATGACATTGGAATTGTGAGCTTGATTTGAACTAGGGTTTCAAAATGATCATAGAATCCTAGTTAGTATCGTGAATCAAGAACTTTGATGGGGTTACCTTGCATATAGCAACCTTACCCAAATTTGGTGAACTTATAATAAAGACTCAACGGAGTTGCTATTAGGAAAGAATTGAATATAACGGACACCATGTTTAGTCCCTACATGATTTAGAAACTCTATATCTAGCTCTAATGTGATTTGTTAACTAACGGCATTTATTTGTCAATTATGATTTATGTGGTAGAGTTTACAACCTACTTGACTGGATGAGTTCTCAGTCGAACTTGATTTATAGTTGATTATGACAAGTAAATATATACTTGAGCATTACATTGAGTCCAGCCGACACAACGTGATTTGATTGATTTAAATTTAAGGTGGGACGATGCATCGCTTACACGAATCGTACGTGAGATTCGTGTTCGCTATGGATCATCATGCCGGAGATCCACACACACCCCTCCATTGTGGGTCGTAGTGGGGAAGTAGCCCCTTTGCCGTAACAATACGTAAGCCATTGGTTTGCTATTAGCTGAGAGAGGTGTTCTCTCAGTATATCGATGCATGTACACGAGCATCGTAGTCATGATATTAGGTTAACACTGTTTATTGCAGGAGCAACGCAGCGGCACTCATACCTTAAATTATTCCACCTTTATGAGGCCTACTATGGGCACTATGTGATCATCATCGTGCTACGTGAAATATGTGGTGTACATGGATATAGTAGATAAATAAATATTATTATACGGTCATTGGTTATGAGGTTTGTCATACTAACAGGATGTTGTAACTATTTATGGTTGCATATAATTTTCAAGATATAATGTTGCATTTAGTAGCTAATTGGGTCATTATGACTCGTTATGTGCTTTTGTTTCCTTAGTGTAGTTTATTGGTAGCATCGCATAGAGGTTGTGTAGATCACAGTTGTAGCTGTGGGCGACATGTTCGATAGCTCGCGTTGAGGTAGAGTAGATCAGAGTGCACATCAGATGGTTCTCCTGAGTCATAACTCGTGGAGCCTTATAGTCATCATTATTCCGGTTTCCTTTTGTTCAATGAGGACGACGTAATTGTAAAGTGATGTAGACTTTACTGTGGGGTAGATGTACTTTATCTCTTGTAGTTGTTGTTGTATATTTAGGTCTGACATGTGTTGTCGAGTTGTGGTACTTTATTTAAGTATATATACAGTAGTCTCCCAAGTAGGACGTAGCTCGGGGCGCCATTATAACTATTATCCTCGATAAGTTGTGTCATGGGGATTGTCTTTATGTTTTAGAGTTGTAGGTTCATAATCTTTAGTGGTTATTCCAGTTTTTTTCCCGAGCATGTCTTGGTCCGTGGTTGTTAATGTTTATTGTTGTGTTTAGTTGGTTTTCCCTCCGACATGTTTTAGCGATCGAGTGGTGGTTGTTGTGTTGGGTTTCTTGGTGTTGAGTCCGCCTTAGGTTTGTCAATGGTTTTGTTGCCCATACGCAATGGTGCGGCATCACAACTTTACTTTCTTGCAAGAGCATTGTTTAGATCGATTGTTAGACATGCACCATTGTGCTTCGCATGGGCTTGTCCAGTTTCTAGGTTGTTTTAGCGGCACGACCTCGGGTTTTTGTGTTGGAGTTCGGGTTGGGTCGTTACATTATTTATGAGCACAACTTCCATATTATTCACTCTAATAACACATCTTTCTAATAACACACTTTTTTATTCAAAATAAGGTTACACTTATTATTTATGCCCCCGCCGCAATTTTCATTTATTTACTTTTATACGTACGAATCGGAAGAACATCATTCTTAAAATAACACTAGATACGGTACCACTTGTTGGTGCAAGGTGGGGATATTAGGGTCGTTCCTCTTAGGGAGTCTTGACGGGAGTTGTCTTGACAGGATATGTGGGGTCGATTGCTATCCCACACTTGCCAGCGAGATTTCTCGGTAGGTTGCGTCTCAGCCTGATGTACCCATCCTCTCCCCAATTAGGACCCCATGAGTTTCTTACAATCCAATAATCTAAACCATCCGCTGTTCCATATCCAACTGCGATAACAGCGTGGTCATATCTAGTCCCACATTCCCCGTCAAATACACCTGCATGAATGAATATGGTATATTAACATTTATAACTATATCATAAACAATTAGCTAGTATTATATAAATAAATAAATAAAAATTAATTACCGATTTGTAATGTTGGAAAGCTCTGCCTTTAGACTCAAGGACAACACTAATTGGTTGGTTTGCCACTGCCTTCTGCAGTGCTAGCTCATTGTATCGTTTAACACTTTCATAACCATCGATGGAAACAACATTTTTCTAGCAGAAAAAAATTAATATCAAGAGATTGAAATCAAATGTAATCCTTATTATCATAACTAACTCACGGTCTTTGTTAAAACGTAACCCAAGTGAATTATATTGAATTGGAACATAACATACCCTATTAGGATTGCATGAGCCTTGAACACCGCGATAAGGATAATTTTCCTCAGAATCGAGACCACCATCGTTAACAATGAACTCAAAAGCACGTAGCATGTACCCTCCCTTGCATCCCAAATTACGTTTGCTGCAATCTACCAACTCTTGTGGTGATAGAGTAACTAATTTACCGGTCACGATCTGGTTTATTGATTCCATTGTACCAGCCGCAGAGAACGCCCAACAACTCCCTTATATAGGAACTTAAAAGTTAGATCAACTTTAACTCAATACATCTTCATTTCATTTTTCATATTAGGGGATTTAGTGGATGAGGATAGCATTCAAATTTGGTTAAGGTGTATCGATTTTGAGGTAAGTGATTAGAGACTCTTTCCAGTTTTCTTTTCATCCCTTGATTTTGAAATATTACTTGATACGGCTAATTGAGATTGTTAATGCTTACTTTAGGGATTACTGTTGTTAGAATACTTATAGTCCCTAGTTTATTGTGACTATACACAACTTTACGTCGGTTGTTATTTTAAACTCTTTTGTTCTCGATTTGTTGTTACCCTATAGTTTGACATTTCGTAAGTCTCATGTGTATAAATTTGCATACGTGAGATACCTATTGCTTCAACATTTATCCTAATTTTTTCTAGACCGCTAGTAAGTTTTAAGATTTTGTTTGGTTTGGGTGGCCTGGGCATCATCGAGGACAATCTGAAAATTAAGACTATACTATTATTGGGTTTGTATTAAAACGGTTTAGGAATTTCTAGAAATGTTCGTCACTTTCATTAAACATAATTACTATGGCTTTTGGAAATGAAAATGATATGTTTATAATTTCTTATAGGCTTAAACCGCAATTTGGTCACCCTACTTTCACACTTTTTGTAATAAGCTAATTCTAATTTTTTTTTTCAATTTCGTCATTGTACTTGGCTATATATCGCACGTTCATAACTCCATCCAATTGTTTTGAATGGAAAGCTTTAAATTTTTTTAGAAACCCGAAAATACCCTTACCGACATCACGTGATTGTCTCACCTTCACCCTTAATGTAAGCTTAAAACACATGTCTCAAGGAGCTGAAGGAAATAAGATTTTGCAACTTCAATTTATGCATGTGCACGACATGTTCCAAACACAAAAGGGCACTTATATCTTTTTGATTGTATCCATCCTACATAACCGACGGAAAGGACTCCATGTACAATGACGAAATTGAAAAAAAAATAATAGTAGAGTTAGCTTATTGCAAAAAGTGTGAAAGTAGGGTGACCAAATTGCGATTTAAGCCTTTCATATACAACTTTTGCGACAACTAGGCTTTGATGATGAGCAAAGCTGTTTTGGAGAAAGCCGCCTTTGCCCTTCGTCAAGGTTGAATTGTAGCAAAAGTTGCAGAAAAGGTTGTAAACCCTAGCATTGTTGGGAAAGGAAGTACTATGGTTTAACATTAATTATAGTTAATGTGGTTTTTAGAAATATTATGGTTTAGATAAATTGTTATTTGTTTGTGATGTTATCTATCAAAAGACCGCAATACTGATATTTGGTATGGGACGTCACAATAAATTTCAATGTTTTTATGGAGTACTTTATTTAAAAGCAAGAAATGAGTTTAGAAGAGGCTCACCACATTTGCCTTGATTTCTGATCGGACCGACGGCGCCTTTCTCTCTCCAATCAATAGAGATTGGCAGCTGCTCGCCGGCTTGAAGAGCATACCTATCACTCACTTGTATCGTATGCACCTCGTCCCTAAACACACCGCCTGTAAACGTTGCACGATACTCCTCATTGGTCAAATCAGCGAACCGGTTCAACCCAACCTTATATGGTCGGGCCTCTGCATTATGCTCATCGATGAACCTCAAGTTATCCTTGAAAATCTCGAACCGGCGTTCTTTCTCGCCCAAAGTAGTGTAATTCTTTTCATGTTCAGCGAGCCATGACTCGTAGATGGCCATGACCTCATCGTTTGAACGGATGTGGGTGGGACCACCACCTATCTGGTGATGTTGCTTGCCATAATCGATGATTGACAAGTCGAGGGCAGATGCAAAAGAGAGAATGGATAGGAGTAGGAAGAAGGAGAAAGAGAGGGATTTTGGGGAGCCCATGTTGGATTGTTTTGATGATTGGTGGTTGGTTTGTAAGGATGAAGATGGTGAAGGGGGGTATTTATAAGGGTAGGGGATGAGGGGTTGTATATTTAGTTACGAAAATATTTACCTTTTTATTCCGCGTGGTTTTCGTTTTATAATATTAAATATACTTTATCAAGATGTCATCCAAAATAAGGATAACATCATATATTCTCCATATTTCATCGTCAAATAATTATGAGAGATAGGTTGTTGCAACTAAGAAAAATAGTTGTGCGTGAAAATGGAGCTTCCATTCGACAATTCCAAGTGTCAAGTCAATGATGCACCATCTATCATAACAGATACTGAGACGGAAGGGTAGTTGGGTTGCCGATTAGGAATTAGATTTTTTTCTTAATCTTTCCATTTAAGAGAAATATATTGGCTTACACCATATGTGCTAAGAAGACACCATATTTTATTAAAACAAAGTGTGCTCTACATGTTTATACTATTTACCGTTTGATTATTTAGACAAAATAAAAATAACACAATTATATTTATAATATATATTATATTATAGAAATGACTATAAAGCCTTAGAGATAATATAATTTTTCGATAAATTAGCTGTCTTTTTTGGTAAAAATGGGTAGCTCATGACAAATCTTCAACTCACATAATTCACAATGGCCCTAAGAGTTATTAGAGATTATTCGGACCGATCGGGGTGCTAATTCCACATTTGAGACATTATTTTTTTTCCTTTTTTTTCGTACTCCTTCAAGTTTCTGTAAAAAGGGTGTCCCACCCACCCATTTTATGAAACAAAAAAGTGATTTTGATTGAATTTTTTTTTTAAAAAAATGTTGTGTAAAGCATACGTAAGACCATAACTTGTAATCACTAGTTCTTGTACATATTTTTACTTCTTAAAAACACGTAACTCATCTTCTTTATGAAACTTTCTATATTCAAAGACTACCTTAAATAATAAAAATGATAATTAAAGTAATAATAATAATAATTAAAATAATAATAATAATTTAAGTAATATCAATAAAATAATAATAATTAAAGTAGAAAAAAATGGTGATAAGAATAATAAGAAGATTTCTAATGATGATAGTAATAATAATAATCGTAATAATAAAAATATATAATAATGAAAATAGTAATACCGATAATATATATATATATATATATATATATATATATATATAAAGTTGGTGAGGAGCACTATGGTTGTGCCACCTCACCACTTTTGGATAAATCTTCATTGTAAAACATAAATGTGGAAGTTTTAAAAACTTTTGATTTCCAGCCATTAGTTAATAATAATATATAATAATAATCAAAATGATAAGGGGTATTAGTACTAGTATATATAACTTCTTCTATTGTCAATAGTAGAAGACTTATATTAAAAAAAAATTTACAACTAACATTACTTTTAACCAATGTGAGATAAAACTCTCCAAGGTGAGATATTACTTTTAATGACTCACTTTCAACATCATACTTTAAGCCTTTATATCTTATTCATTCAAAACTTGATTTGAACAAATAAATATATTATTTTGATGTTCTTGCGGAATAGAACACATTTGCACAATTACTTTTGCCAACAAACAAATGACACGTAAAGAAATTCGTGCCTCAAGTTACACAGTTTCTTTCACTAAAAACACTATTTTTTTAAATAAGTATTATACTTTAAGTCCTGATATCTTATTCATCCAAAACTCGATTTGGACAAATAAATATATCATTTCGATGTTCTCACCGAGTAGAACACATTTGCGCAATTACATTCGCCAACAAACAAATGACACGTAAAGAAATTCGTGTCTCAAGATATGTATCTCACATTGGTTACAAAATATTTTTTTATTATTACCAATAGAAGAGATGTATCTCACATTTGTTAGAAATTGATGTTTATAATAAAAATACTATTATTACTTACTAATGGAAAAGATGTATCATACATTGGTTAGAAATTGATGTTGGTTTTCAAAGTTTCTTGATAAAAGACTTCTACCATTATTACCAATAGTAGATGTATATCTCACATTGGTTAAAAAATGATGTTGATTTTAATTATTTTAGATTATATAAAAGACTTACTATTATTAGCAATAGAAGATATATATCACACATTTGTTATAAATTGATGTTGGTTTTAAATTACTATTATTACCAATAAAAGAGATAAATCTTACATTGGTTAAAAAGTAATGTTAATTTTAAAAGTGTTTAAATAAAAAGACTTCTATTTTTATCATTAATAAAAGAGAAGAGAAGAGATATATCCCATTATATGGAAAAAAATGTTGGTTTTAGATTAATTTTTTTAGATAAAAAACTTTTACTACTATTACCAAATGATAAGATGTATTACACATTGGTTAGAGAGTGATGAATGTATTAAAAGTCTTTTTATAAAAGACTTAATAAAAATAGAAAAATATGTATTTCACATTGGTTAGGAAAGTGATATTGGTTTAAAATGTTTTTAGATAATGTACATCGCATTGGTTACAAAGAGATCCACATTATTTAGAAACATATATTGGTTATAAAATTTATAGATAAAATAATTTTTATGTTATTATCAATACAAGAGATGTATCACACATTGTTTACAAAGAGATGTTGGTTTCAGAACTATTTAGATAAATTATCACTACTATTATTATTTTTATGTTATAACCAATATAATAGATATATCCCACATTGTTTAGAAAGAGATGTTGATTTCAAAAGTTTTTATATAAAAGACTATTATTATTATTATTATAGAAGAATGTATCTCACATTTGTTAGAAATTAATGTTGGTTTTAAAAATACTATTATTACCAATAGAAAAGATGTATACCACATGGTTAGAAAGAGATGTTTGTTTTAAAGGTATTTAGATAAAAGTCTTAAACATTTATTAGCAATAGAAATAGAAAAGAAATATCTCACATTGTTAGAATATGAAAAAGGTGTACCTTACATTGTTTAGAAAAAGATTTTAGTTTTAAAAGTTTTATAGTAAAGACTTTTACTCTTATTACCAATAAAAGATATGTATCTCACATTGTTTAAAAATAAATGTTGGTTTAAAAAGTCTTTAGATTAAATTAAGATTTTTTTGTTACAAATAGAAAAGATGCATGTATCTCACATTGGTTGTAAAATATTCTACTACTATTATCAATAGAAGATATGTATCACACATTGCTTATAAATTAATGTTGTTTATCGTTGTGGTCGAGTATGAAATCGAGCAGAGCAACTGCTTGTTTTTACTGGATTTGACGCCCGGATTCTCAGGCAACTGCTTTTTTGAGATTTTGGAACCGGGGCGAAATAGCGTAAACATAGTAGGGTAACTAAGGTTTACTTTGGCCGGAGAGTTTTTGTGTTTAGGCGAGGTTTCGGAAGCCTAACGGATCTTGGAGGTTGGATATGAAAACTCACAACGCAACTCGTATAATTTCTCTCTTTAAAATTCTTCGTTGTTTGGGCACTGGTCGACCCCTGTATTTATAGGCTGAGAGTTGGGCTTCCGTAATAGCGAAGGATCATCAGATATTATCTTCTGTGCTTCAAATGCTCGTACCATGAGATGAAGTAATTGCACCAAAAGCCATTTGCAGCAGTGGACATGAGGATTGTAGGTGCAACCTACACCACAAATGGGCGCCACACTTACGACGATGACTATACTTTGAACGTCGTGACCTCATGCAAACATTATAGACATGAGAATAAGGATATTAAATGTATCCAAGTGAGTACACGAAGACCTAGGATCCCTCAAAGGTCCCGATAAGAAAGAAGTACGAAACCATTTTATCAAGTCAAATACTTAAAGATTCGGGGTCTTACAATTTTTATCCATCAATCAAAATACACAAGAGAGCTGATCAAGAAATATAATTTACAAGAAGCAAATTCAGCAAGCACTCCAATGGGAGTTGAATGTCATTCTGTCACTGATGACAAAAGTAAACCAGTTAATACAATTGAGTACAGAGGTATAGTTGGATCTCTCCTTTATTTAACTGTTAGTAGACCAGACATTATGTTTGATGTGTGTATATGTGCCCGGTTTCAAGCTAATCCAAAAGAATCTCATATGATTGCTGCAAAAATAATTATCAGATACTTGATTGATTCTGAAAAAATTTGTATTTGGTATCCAAGATACTCTTCTTTTAACTTAATTGGATATTCAAATGCTGACCTTGCAGCTTGTAGAGTTAACAGAAAAAGCACCAGTGGAACATGCCAGTTTCTTGGTAACAGACTGATATCTTGGGCATGCAAAAAGCAGACATCAGTCTCTACCTCAACTACAGAAGTTGAATACATTGTTGCTGGCAGTTGATGTTCACAAATTCTTTGGATGAAACAACAGCTATTGGACTATGAGATGCTAATGGGAACATGTCCTATTTATTGTGATAATACTTCTGCTATTTCTATTTCAAAAAATCCTGTTATGCATTCTAAAACCAAGCATATAGACATAAGATATCATTTCTTAAAAGATCATGTTGAAAAATGTAATGTTCAGCTAGAATATGTTCCCACAGAATTTCAATTCGCTGACATATTTACAAAAGCTCTAAAATCTGATAGATTTGAATTTCTAAGAGGTGAATTGGGAATGCTCATAATGTCATAGAAAGATATTCTGTAGCACTAATATTTGCAGGATAAATAGAGCAGTTGAAAAAGAAAATTAGTGTTGACTTTTGATTTGTCAGCCAAGTCTCATCTAGCTGATAAATATTGTCAGCCATTAGCTGACAACCATTGACTCGTGTATCTGTTTGGGAATAAGCTTCTGAATAAACCCTCAGCTGACATCCTTCAGTCATCAACTGACACCCATTAGCTGACATTATTCAGCCAACAGTTGACATCTCAGCTGACAAAAGTAAAAAAGCTGACATTTTTTAGCTGACAATTCAGTGACTGATCTTATAGTCACTGTTCAGGTAGCCTCTAATCCCTAATCAAAGCTGATCGTATCTCAGCTAAAGATTCATATTAAATTCAAATATTTATAAATTCCTTCATTTATTTCTCGCCTTTTATTTCTCCTTGGATGTAAGACCTCGATTCCCGATTAGCTTGAATTGCGTGCAATAGTCGCATTTCTTCCCCTGTTGACCGCCTGACTAGTTTGTGAGAGAGTCAAGATATGTGTGGGAGAACATATTAAGACCAAAATACTTTTAAGAGATGCCATTTAGTTGTAGACCTGCTAAAGTCACAAGTCGTAACTCGACGATAGTCGAAATGCGACGCGATTGAGAGTTTACTCAGGTTTTGTGTTCCTGACCTCGATTTGGTCCTAGATCTTTACATGATGATTGATTAACATGTTTAGATGTGTTATACTTCGATTTGGATGTATTCCCTAAGTCTCGTGAAGTTTTGACGCTTCGAGGATAACAATTCTTCTTATCGCGTAGTTTGAGATTGAACCGGGTGATCGTCTCGTCTTTCGGGAGCTCATTTCTTCTTATCGCGTAGTTTGAGATTGAACCGGGTAATCATCTGAGGAGAATTCAGGCCCATTTAATAGCCTTTTGAATTGTTTATAATCATGGGTTGTTGCCCGTCGGTTTGTGGTTTCATTCGTCGTTTCGTTAGCGCGTTGTTGTGCCATGCTCCGGTTTCGCTCCAAGTTGTTTCGGGTGATGTTTATAGGAGTTTATACCTACTTTGAAAGTTTTTTGAGACTTGTTGAGTTTAGCTAAGTATTTGAGGACTTTAAGGGCTTGTTTGATAGTCAGACAAAGATAAGCAATATTATTAATCTCAGTACTATTAGTGCCCTCGCTATTAATCTTTACTTGTATATCGGGGGTAGTTTTGAGATTATAAATGTTAATCCCAATTTTTTTTAGTGAGGGCGCTAATAATACCACCCTTCCCGTTAGTATTAATAGTGCGGGGGATAATGACTTTATTCGGATAACTCGTGCTATTAGTCCCGACCACTTATTACGTACCAAACATCAGGTAACTTGGCTTATTAATCCTATCTGGCCTTAATCCTGGCTACCAAACGACACCTAAGGGTTTAATTATAGGTCGTTTCGAAGCTTTAAGGGTCACGGTTACATGCGGGAAGGGCCGTAACCGAGCGAAGACAACAAAAACTCACCAAGGGCTGAAAGGGGACCAATGCGGTCGCATGGTGTATGACCATGTGAGTGCTTTGCCTTCGAAATCATATTGTCCCTGTTTTGTTTTATGAAGTGAAATTCCTATCCTACCCATTCTAAACCCCCTCTAAACCCTTCCTAACCCACATACTAAGTCCTAATGATGTCCTAACATATTTGGGGAGTTGATTAAGGTTTGATTAACAATGGATTACATCTAATGATCACTAATTGTACCCATGAAAATCTCATTTGTGCCCCTTTAGTTGTGGAAGTATAAAGGCTTAATCCCCTAGCAAATTCAGCCATTCTCTTCATTCTTCCCCTTCTTTCTTATACGTATAGAGTGAGAGGGTGTGGGAGACATGGGGGCTTTGAAGCCCTAGCTTCTTCCTCCTCAAATCCATGAATATCCGACCATTGGATCGCCTCCAAACTTTGGATTCGTGAAGCCCTCGTCAAATGGAAAAACTTCATCGATTGGATTGTGATCCTTTGGAGTTTTCATCTAAGTCAAGTAAGCTACTAGACTCCTTCTTCTCTTGATTTTGTGCTCATTGATCCTAAGTAAAACAAAGAGGATTGCTATTTGAGGTCAATGAGTACACAAGCATGTTGTGTGTGGTTTTATTTTGATTTTTGGATTTTTGATGGGTGAACTTGTTAGAAGCATAAATAGGATGCTTTCTATGTTTAATGAAGTATGTTGTTAAGCTTCATTTGTGATTTTGGACTTGAGATTGATGAGTATATAATCCCCTAGAAACCTAGGGTTTGATATGATGAATATGTAGTAAATGGGTTCTTGATTATATGAATGATTTTGGAGGATTTTATTGGATATTATGAATTGTTAGAATCATACATGGATATATGTTTGGGAGTTTGGAAGTATACTTGTTGAACCTCTAATTTTAGTTGTGAGCATGAAAGATGAATTTTCACAATGGATTACATGTTTGAATGTTTCGTTTGACTTTTAAGAATAAGAGTTGACTATCATGCATATGAGAGTATGTTACTTTCTAATTCATGAATTTTGGTTATGAGCATGTATAATGAATTATTATTATGAATTACATGAATAAAATGTAAGGTTTGACTTTATTGGGTTGAGTTGACTATTATGCATATAAAAGTATGTTGGTCAACTATAATTCATGAATTGAAGGTTATGAACATGTTAGATGAATTTACATGTTGGTTATGAACATGCTAGATGAATTTACATCTTGCTTAGATAAATGGTTGTTTTGAATGAAAGCATGCTTGATTTAATGTTAACTTGAGACACATGCTTGAAATGTGATGGTTGACTTTAAATGTTAAGTGTTGACCTAAGAACTATGTTTTGGGGTTTTGTTGGGAAGGTATGGATTGTTGGGTTGCACAATGTTGCTAACCTTAAGAACTTAGCCATGAATAATAGCTAACAAATAATAGCTAATGAATCATAGGAGGGCTATGATGCAAATAGCTTCTATGCCTTCAAATTTGAAAAGAGTAGAAATGACTCAACGAAGTCGATTATTGGACTAATATGAATATAGTGAATCACATATTAAGATCCTACGGAATTTGGGGTAGTTTTGATGGAGGTCAAGCCTCCGAGCGTTTTCAAGTGTATGAAGGACACTTGGGTATTAGAGACTAGATATTATCGCTCTAAGATGTTTATGTGTTAGTTAGAATAGAAATGCATAACTATGTGATTTATAAGTAAATATCTACTTGATTGGATTAGTATGGTGTGTTGTACTTTTCCCTTTATTTGAGCATGCGAGTATATATTACATGTGCTTAAGTTTGAGTCCAGCTGGCGGTTTTTGGTTTGAGTCTTTGGCGGGACGATGCATTGTCTTCATGAATTGTTGGATTCGTGATAGCAATGGATCGCCGCGCCGGGTTTGCACACACCCCTCCATCGATGGCCACGGTGTGGAAGTAGCTGATCTTAGTTAAAGTAATACACATGACTTTGATAGCTATGGAACCCGAACGGGGATTGTTTCGGGGACGTCGATGCCACGAAAGGGTTATCGAGGACACGTTTGTTTCCACAGGAGTTACACGCTGGAAACAGAAAAGAAAATCATCTTCTCCCTCTTATGTGGTTTATTTTACGAGCACGTATGAATTGTTGTGCTACATGGTTAATGGTATGATTTACATGAGATGATGATTTCTTGATAAAATGTTATAATAAAAATATAACATGCTAATGAAATGATGATTTTCATGATATGATGTTATGCTAAAGATATAACATGTTATGTATGATTAGAATGGAAACAGTAGTTTCCCATATATGAATTGTTATATGAGTTGTGTTAGATGAAGATCTATGAGACTCATGATATAATTGGGTTATGTGGCTTGATGATAAGTTAATATGTGAAAATAAAATGCTACACATTTTGGAATTTAGATTCATAATCTATTTGATATGATTTAATTTATGATGAATTATGTTCTATGTGGCTATGGATGAAAAGTGGGTTTATGTTGAGAATTATACCATGACATGACATATTATAAGTATGACATGAGATGTACATGTTTTATTTGAGCATTATGTCATGCCATGACATTGCATCTTTAGTAGCTTACTAAGTCATTATGACTTACTCGTTTGCTTTGTTTTCCTTAGATTCGAGCCGAGCTAGTAATTCGAAGGAAACCGTCGAGCCTACGATAGAAGTGTAATTTTTGTGAAGGTTGCTACTTTAATTTATTTTTGTAGCCTTAGTTTTTGGTAAGGACGTTAGGAAAAGTGAAGTTATGTAAACTTCGTGATGGGTAGCAAACTTATTTGTGAATGTAATATTTATACTTATGTTGGTTAACACTTGTTCTTTTGGTAGCCGACTTGTGTTAGTCGTGCTTGGTGGATGTGATGATTATATCCTAGTTATGTTGTAATGATGGAAATTATCATGTTTATTCTCCGGCATGTTTTTACCCGTTGAGTATGTTAGACTAGAGTCTTAGACTTAGTGTAATGTTGGGTTCCGGCTGTAACGTCGCCGATGACTTGGTTTATTTGTTGCTATATGATTATATTGCATGACAGGGAGTTTTGCTCTACGTGCCCAATGTTGCGGCACGTGCGTCGAATTTTTGGACTGAGAGATTAATGATCTCTTTGGTTGTATTTAGTTTGAGCTTGTTAGCTCGGGCGCCACTGTAATATTATGTTTCGTTTCCGCATGTGGTTTAAGTTGTTGGCGTATTGCCGTTATGGCCTTACCAATTATTTGATATTTGACTGTTGTTTTGTGTGTTTTGACGTCATGACCTTGGGGTCTCGTATTGGGATCCGGGTCGGGTCGTCACATTGGAACTCGTGAAGCTTCCTTAAGAAGCCAAAACGACTTCCCCACTATCCCACCAACACTCGCGGTTGAAGTGACGTGGTTACACAAAAACAGCTTTTATTATGATCATTGTCACATGTCATAAATCACCTTTTTATCTCAAAACCAAAATTTTGTGTACTTTTTCACTACAGGCCATATCTTTGCTTTTAAAACCCACTCACACACCTTTTATAAGCATCCATACTTATAAAATCCCTCTTATAAATACTCACCCTTTTGCAAACTACTCCTACACTTCACTCATTTCTTCCAAAAACCATCCTTTTCTTCCGCAAAGTTTCTCTTCCTCAAACCCTAACTCTAAATATTCTGGTACTCATTCCTGGCTGAGAACAAAATTCTCAGACAAAGACTTAGTCTTAAGCCATCTCGCAAGAATCGAACTTGAAGCTGACAAGGAACCTATACCCGAAGCTGATAAGGAACCAGAAGCTGAAGTTGGTCCATCATCTGCTGCTGCTACTGCTCAAGCTGACAAGCCTACTGAAGGACCCACATCGGCAACTGAATGAACTGAACTAAAATCTCTCTTAAACTCTCAAAACTTTTTAGAACTTCAGTTTTACTTATAGTAGACAATTAAACTCTTCCTAGTTTTAAATTCCCTGCAACTCTAATTATATCTTATCTTCATGGCTTTCTAACATCTATTTTGCAGGAATATAAGTTCTAAAATTGCTCTCTGCTTTAAAGTGAATGGTTTTAAGCAAATATGAGGATATTGTTGAATCTTGCCTTAATTAAATTTGCTTAAAATCATTCTACTTTTTTTCAGCCAAAGAATCTATAAGTTATTAATGGTGAACTTGAGTTATACTCTTGTTAGTCACATAGAAGCAGCTGACCATAATTTTAAAGTGTCAACTTCCTTACCCTTTTTTTACTTGAACATTCCCTAATACTGACACTTTCTTATTTTGTGTTTTGGTAGATATTTTGTACGTTATCTTTCTAACAAGATCCCTGTAATCTTGTGAGAAGATACGTCTATATTGGTTACCACATTTCAAATTCAAATGTGTTCCTAACGGGCCGCTCTTCAAGATCTTCTATAAATACCCCCAGGAATCACTTGAAGTATACAACAGATCTGAAGCATTCATATTCTCAAAGAAATTCTCTCAGCCTCATCTCTTGAAAACTTAGCTAGATATTCTTCACTGATAATTTCTTTCAAGTTATTGTTTAGACAAACACTGAGTGACTTACTTCATATTCTTTAGAATTCAGTTAGTTTATCTCACGAGTTTGATTGTTATTCAATCATACTCCATAAACACTGGTCTTTTGTTGTACATTGATCTATTAGAGATCATCTAGATTTTTAATAAAATTAGTGCACTTCAAAAATCCAAGTTTGACCAACTTGGTAGTGGACGTATCAGTTTTACTGTGAGCCACTGCAATTTCTCTGTCAGTTATTATTACTCCAGCTCTTACAAACTGATCTAACACTTAAGAAGTCTTGATCTACTTAAGTGTTAGCCAGTTATTTATATAATTTTTTTACTTATTTGTTTTGATAAAATTGTTCTTCAGTTCCTTCTTTATATTCAGTGATCTATTTTCAAAAAGGAAATTATGTGTGTCAGCCAGCTGACCAATTTCTTATATGTGTCAGCTTCTTTGAAAACATCAGGCAGCTAACCATATCAGCTGACTGAAAAAGTTACATTTTCCGCTGCAAACTTTTAAAGTTTTTCAAGTGAACCCTCAAAGTTTTGTTAAAGTTACAGTTTCTTTCATTTCAATGCACACATTTTGTCACGTAACCCCGATGTAAGGGTTAGACATTTTCCTTTTGTATTGGTGGTGCAACCCTAATGTAGGGTTAGACCTCTTGATGGCTTTCAGGTCATGCAACCCTGATGTAGTATTAGATCTTTCTAAGTGCTTTTTGGTCGTACAACCCTAATGTGCAGTTAGACCTTCGTATTTACTGTTGGGTTGCGCAGCCTCAATGTGGGGGCTAGAACTTTTTATTTGCTTTCTAGACTCATGACTCTGATATAGGGGTTCATTATTTGTTTTTCCCTTTGGTCACAGAACCTCGATGTAGGGTTTGACCTTTCTTTATACCTCTGGTTATTCCTGCAACGGGTATAAATTAACCTGTGATTTTGAGAATTGTCTGCACACATATCTCACATAGCTCTTTTATATCATGCCTTTACATTTCGTCTTTACATTTTTGTTTTACATTATGTCTTTACATTCTGTTTCAAATTATTGTCTTTACTATTTTATTTACATTTTAGTTTTCACAATCTTTTTTACATTCAACATCGCTATTTCCATTCTGGGGGAAGCACATTTTAAAAATCCCGTTCCGAGACGCCCGACGTCACGTGAAGAGGACGTGTTTCAAAAAATTGAAGCACATGGAATACGCTTGGATCTCATTGTTGACTCTAACAACTGTCATTACAGAGTCACCACCTCTATTTTAAGGTTAAATAGAGAAAAAACCAAAAATACCAGAAAGTGTGTAGGTCCGGGAGCTAAGTTATGAGTTGAGAAGGGGTTAGGCACCAAAACGCCCTATTGGTCTCATTTGGGTTTTTATTTATATACATATATTAGCAAGGCGGGATATTATTTGGGCATAATAACGAATATATTGTCATTTAGCATTTTAGGTGTGTTAGTCGTTATCTAAGCATGTTGTTATCTACAATATTATTTACACATAATATGTACAAACATAATAATATCATCTACATTTATACTATATAAACGAGATATATAAACTAATTATCACATTATTTACGAATGATATAATTTATCTATTATTATTATTTTAAATACATGACATAATAATAAAAGGGTACCTGCTTCTTGTAGCATGAAATTCTGATCCCAATATATACGCCTAGACTTTAGCCCACTAGGCGCTCATAGTTTCTAATGTGTTATCCCTGTCGTCTCCTTGAAAGAGAAAGTCTTTTTGTTGTTGTTGTATCATCATTTTTGTTGTTGTACCATCATCATCATTGTTGTTGCATCATTATCATTTGTTGTTATCCGGGCAGCGTGACCGCACCTTTTGACTTTTAGATCAGCTCACCGGGGGCGAGGAATGAGGGGGCTCGCTTGCTCGGGCAAGGGAGGGGGCTGTCGCAGGGCAGGAGAGGAGGTTTGCCAGGAGCATAGAAGGCTCACTTGGGCGAGGAAACTGGAAAGCTCGCTTGCTTGAGCAAGGGAGGAAGAGAGGATGGCAGCCTTGAGGGAGAAAAAGGGAGCTGGGAGGCTCTGGGCTTCTTTTTTGGCGTCTAATGAGACAGGGGAGGCCTCCTTTTATAGGAGATTTCAAGGAGGCTGCGCAGGGCATGCAAGGCTTGTACATAGAGCATTATTTTTTATCCATGCAGTTGGGAGAAGGCAGTAACTAGAGAAGCCATAAAAATAATTTAGGGCATGGCACATGCAACTTTGGGCGTCGCGCCACAACTTGTATTCCTTTGCAAATTTTCCAATTTTTAGTTTGCTCCCCTTGTCAAGTCATTTTATCATTTGATCATTCTGCCCCCCCCCCCTGAAAGGCTAACAGAATCTAACATTCGTTAGTCCTTTCAAATAACAAATATATTTTTGGACATTTTAGGAAATGGGCGGTACGAAATTGGGGTGTCTACACTTTTCCCATGCTGAGAGAAGCACATTAAAAAAATCTCACTGCTTTTTTCATATTCTAGGATAAAGCACATTTAAAAATTTCCCTACGTTTTCCTATTCTAGGATAAAGCACATTTGAAAAATCCCATTTTTTTTCGGAAAGCGGCACCCTGCAGCGATTTTATTAATAAAATAAATAAGTTTACAAACTTGGGGGGGAACAACCGGCCTTACCCATATAATCGAGGGGGAGACGGAAGGCCTTACCTCGAAAGAGAAGAAAATACAAAAAGGCGAATAAGAGACCTATGAAACACAAATATGAGAGAACAAAAAAACAAGAGCCATTCATCGGCCTTAGCAGCTAGGGATGCAACCAAGGCGATTAGCGGCCTTCAATGAACAAAGAGATCTGGTTATAAGCCTTATGACTTGAGATCTTGAGGAAGAAGGCCATCAAATATAGCAGTTCCGATGCTTCCATAAATGCCAAAGAATCAAAGAAGGAATAAGAATGTGAGAAGCATTAGATTTAGAAGCTAACCACCAAGAGAGCAAGCTTGAGGGATAGAATAACTTGTGAGTGTGGATGTTGCAAACATTACTACCTCCAAACCTCAAAAGCGGTGTGGGCGTGAAGAAACACATGGGAAAAAGTTTCAGTAAAACCTGTTGGGCAGCAAGCACACTTTGAAGCTAGAGAGAATCCTTTAGATGAGAGGGCTTCATCAATGGGAAGTTTGAGCTGAAAAAGCTTCCAAAGAAACACACTATCTGTTTGGAGAGATGTTTGGACCAAATGAAATTAAGCCGAAAGAATAGTCGATTGATGACTCAGAATGGTTACGCGGTGAAGATAAATGAAGAGACCATTAGAAGAAGGCGCCCAAGCTAGAATCGGGATTATTAGAGAGA
>CM028381.1:119646287-119678661 GCA_013146195.2 Codonopsis lanceolata | reverse complement strand
TACAAAAGCGAATAAGAGACCTATGAAACACAAATATGAGAGAACAAAAAACAAGAGCCATTAAAAGGCGCCAACGAGCTAGGGATGCGGCCAAGGCGATTAGCGACCTTCAAATGAACAAAGAGATCTGGTTGATAAGCCTTATGACTTGAGATGCGAGGAAAGAAAGCCATCAAATATAGCACAGTTCCGATGCTTCCCATAAATGCCAAAGAATCAAAGAAGGAATAAGAATGTGAGAAGCATTAGATTTAGAAGCTAACCACCAAGAGAAGCAAGCTTGAGGGATAGATAACTTGTGAGTGTGGATGTTGCAAACATTACTAAAATACCTCAAACCTCAGCGGTTGTTGGTATGAAGTTCGGAAAAACTGTTGGGCGACAAGCACACTTTGAAGCTAAGAGAATCCTTTAGATGAGAGGGCTTCATCAATGGGAAGTTTGAGCTGAAAAAGCTTCCAAAGAAACACACTAATACAATTTGGAGAGATGTTTGGACCAAATGAAATTAGCCAGAAAGAATAGTCGATTGATGACTCAGAATGAATTACGCGGTGAAGATAAATTTGAAGAGACCATTAGAAGAAGGCGCCCAAAGCTGCCGAATCGAGGATTATTAGAGAGAAAAATCGTTGGGAATAGATGTAATTTATGGCGAAAAGAGGAGAAAGTTAGGAGCAAAATCATGAAGAAATTTGGAAGCAAGCAGTCCAACGATCAAAAAAGCAGATTGGCGGTGCAGGCGGAGATATATTGGGCAGCCACTTATCAAGCCAAATAGAGCAATAACCTTTGCCGATATTCCATAAAAGCGCTTTCGACCAGTGCGATGGCGGTCATAAATATGAGAACCATGAGGCGGCACAAAGGATGAGACATAAACAATACTTTGCTTTGAAGAACCGAATCCGAGAGGCGTCTTGAGTCAGAAATTTCCACAGAGATTTATTGAATAGGCTTTTATAATATCACCCATAGATCGAATTCCCAAACCACCTTCCTTAATCGAGTCTGACATTTAACCCAAACCACCCAACAATTGTTTAGCCTCAATCGACCCCGAGAAAAAATTAGCTAACATGGACTCAATTTGATTAACCACACAAGCTGGAGGATCAAAACAGCCTAAAAGATATACTGACCATGGATTGAAGAACATGATTAATCAATGTAATACGACCAAAGACTTAAAGAAGATTGCCCACCAAGATTCAATTTTGCCTCGAATTTTAAGGAGGATGATATCGAAATATTTTTTATTCGCTTCCCACGTAAAGCGGACAGCCCAAATAAATTAAAGGAAGAGGCTTCAATTAAAACCCAATCTGCGAGATATATTAGATCTGCGAATAGATGGAAGAGAAGGGCTAGAGACAAAATTACTCTTCTAACAATTAATTTTCGACCCGAACAGCTCTCATAAAGAGAAAGAAGCTCACGATGTTTCCTTAAAGAGGACCACGCCATTACGAAAAATCGAATATCATCCGCAAAAGCTAGGTGCGAGACAATGGGGCAACCACTCAGTGAGAGAAACCGCAAGACGAGAAGAGAAATGAAGATCATTTAAAGCACGGCTAAGAACCTCCGCGAGAGATAATAAAAGACTAGGAGAAAGGGATCTCCTTGCCGCAATCCACGAGTAGAGTGAAAAGAAACCGTAAGCTTCTCCATTTATAAGCACCGAGAACCAATTGTTTGAGATCGACGCCACACAAGATCAATAAAAGTCTCTAAAGCCAAATTTCCGAAGGACTTTAATAAGGTAAACCCATGAAACCCCGTCAAAGCCTTAGCCATATCCAATTTAATGGCTATATTAGATCCAACCACTTTTTTCTTGATGTGAGACATCACTCCTGAGCTAATAAAATATTATCATGAATCACCCGGCCTTTAACAAAACCACTTTGATTCTCAGAAATTATAAAGGGAAGGATTTTCGCCAAACGACTAGAGAGAATCTTAGAAATCACTTTATTGCAAAAGTTACATAAACTGATTGGCCGGAAATCTTGAAGAGAAAGAGAATTATCATGCTTTGGAATAGTAGCTATCAAAGTACTGGACCAAGAGCGAGGAAGCTGGAACCCTGCAAAAAATTCTAGCACAGCCTGAAAAAGTCCGCACCAATGATATGCCAACAAGATACATAAAATTGGCCAGTAAATCCATCTGGACCAGCAGCACTATCTCCACTTAAATTCTTAATAGCTGCAAAAACTTCCTCAATAGAAGGAAAGGAGCTAAGATTTTTGTTCATATCCTCGGAAATAAGAAAAGGAATTTTATCCAGCAAGTCATTGTCATAAACAGGATCTGCACTCAATTGAGCCTGAAAATAATTAATGGCTTCCTGTTTAATAGACTCAACATCAGAGATAAGACTTCCATCTGAAGCTTGAATGCTATGAATATGCATTTTATGACGAGATTGAGAAACAGATGAATGAAAAAGTTTAGTATTTCCTTCTCCCTCTTTCAGCCATTTAACACGAGCTTTTTGCTTCCAGTACTCCTCCTCTATTTTAAGATAATGCAACAAATTATCTTGAGCAAGATGAAGAGAAGCCCGATTTTCCTGAGAATGATTTTCTTCATAGAGAATTTCCATAGCCTGAACTTCCCCTTCAGCATTTTTAAGATGCTGGAAAATATTCCCAAAAGTAGTCTTGTTCCAATGATTAAGAGCCTGTCGAGTGTTCTTTAATTTCATAGAAAAAGCAACCATAGGTCTACCGGGAACTGCTATGCTCTAAGCATCTCGAATAGTATCTAAGAAAGAAGAATGTTTCGTCCAGACATTAAGAAACCGAAATGCTGATTTTTTTTAACACCATTTATAGTGATTGTAACCAGCAACGGAGTATGATCCGAACACGTTCTGTTCAACGGAGTATTATCATGCTTCGGAATAGTAGCTATCCCATGCTTCTTCCTATTCTAGGTTAAACACATTTGTTTTAAAAAATCGCATTGCTTCCCCTATTTTGGGGGAATCACAGTTTAAAAATTGCATCGTTTTCCCTATTATGGGGGAAGCACATTTTGAAAAATAGCATCGTTTTCCCTTTTCTAGGGCGAGCAATTTTTTTAAAATCTCATCACTTTCCCTATTTTGGGGGAAGCACATTTAAAAAAAAACAGCATCGCTTTTTCTTTGCCAGAGAAGCACATTTTTAAAATCGAATCGCTCTCCCTATTCTGGGGGAAGAACATTTTGAAAATTGTATAGTTTTCCATATTCTAGGGAAAGCACATTTTAAAAATAACATTTTTTTTCCTATTCTAGGGGAGACAATTTTTGAAAAATCCTATCTACTTTCCCTATTTTAAGGGAAACACATTTTGAAAATTGCATCGCTTTTCCTATTCTAGGGGAAGCACAATTTGAAAAATCCCATAACTTTCCCTATTATGAGGGAAGCATATTTTAAAAAAACATCGCTTTTTCTATTCTGGGAGAAGCACACTTTAAAAATTGCACCGCTTTTCCTTTGCTAGGAGAAGCACACCTTTTCAAAATCTCACTGCTTTTTCCTATTCTAGGATGAAGCACACATTTTGAAATCTCCCTGTTTTTTTTCCTATTCTTGTATTAAGTACATTTTGAAAATTCCCCACTTCTTCCTATTATAGGATGAAGCACATTTTAAAAATTCCCTGCTCTTTCCTATTCTAGGATCAAGCAATTTTTCAAAATTCTCTGCTTTTTTTTATTCTTGATTTAACGCATTTTGATAAAGTTGCATCGCTTTTCCTATTCTAGATTAAGCACATTTTAAAAGAAAAAAAATCTGATTGCTTTTCCTATTCTAGGAGAAGTGCATTTTAAAAATTGCATCGCTTTTCCTATTCTAGGTTTAGCGCATTTAAAAAAAATGCATCACATTTCCTTTGCTTGGAGGAACACATTTTGAAAATAGCATCACTTTTCCTTTTTTGGGAGAAACATATTTTGAAAACAGCTCCGCTTTTGCCTATGTTGGGTAAAGCGTATTTGAAAATCCCATCTGCCTTACCTATGCTGGGTGGATTGCATTTGAAAATCTCACCACTTTTCCTATTCTGGGGAAGCACATTTTGAAAATCCCTCCTGCTTTTCCTGTTTATTTAATTGTACCTTCGGCATTGCAACAAAAAGTTGCATCATGGCTGTTTTTCTAGTTGTACCTTTGGCGTTGCAACAGAAAGTTGCATCACAATTGCTTATTTAATTGTACCTTCATCGTTGTAAGAGAAAATTGCATCACGACTGTTTATTTAATTGTACATTCGGCGTTGCAACAGAAAGTTGTATCGTGATTGTTTATTTAGTTGTACCTTCGGCATTGCAACAGAAAGTTGCATCGCGACTATTTATTTACTTGTACCTTCGGCGTTGCAACAAAAAGTTGTATCATGATTGTTTAAAAAACAAAAAAAAAGGGAGGAGAAAGACAAAGAGAAGAAGAGAGATTTCCACCATGCCTCGACTTGCGTTGCAAAAAGTTTCTGTAAGTCCAGTTGGCAACTAACAAGGCTAGAGGGGGGTGAATAGCCTTTTAATAACTTTGAGGTTTAACTTGTAAAACTTTTGAAATTTGCAGCGGAAAATTGAGTTTGTAAGTCAACTGATAATGGTCAGCTGACTGATGTTTTACAAGTAACACAAGCTGATGATTGATTAAAACTGATCACTGATTAAAATGAAAGAACTGAAGAACAATTTATCAAAACAACTAAATAAACAATTATGTAAGTAACTGGTTGACACTTAAGTACTTGGAAACTTCTTAAGTGTTAGATCAGTTTGCAAGAACAGATAAAGTAAATGACAGATCAATTGAAGTGGTTCACAGTAAAACTGCTACGTCCACTACCAAGTTGGTCAGACTTGGATTTTTGAAGTGCACTAATTTTATTAAAAATTTAAGTGATCTCTAATGGATCAGTGTACAACAAAAGACTAGTGTTTATGGAGAATGATTGAGTAACAATCAAACTCGTGAAACAAACTGACTGAATTCTAAAGGATATGAAATAGATCACTCAATGTTTGCCTAAACAATAACTATAAAGAAAATGTTCAAGGGAGATTATCTAGCTAAAGTTTTTCAAGAAGACTAAGGCACAGAGAGAATTTCTTTGAGATTACAATGCTTCAGGCTTCTATATCTTTATCAAATGATTTCTGGGTATTTATAGATTTTCTTGAGGAGTAACTCGTTAGGAACACATTTGAATTTTAAAATGTGTTTGGTAGAGTATACATATCTTCACAAGATCACAGAGATCCTGTTGGAATGATTATCTTACAGAATAGCTACCAAAAGCACAAAATGAGAAAGTGTCAATACAAGTAAATGTTAAAGTAAATGAGGAAAACTAGTTGACACTTAAAAACGTTATAGTCAGCTGAAATAAGTAACTGACAAATAGTTTAGACAATAAGCTGATCAAAACAATAACTTAAAGTTTTTGGCTGACAACAAGTAGAATGATTTTAAGCAAATTTTATTTTAATGCAAGATTCAACAATCTCCTCCTGTTTTCTTAAAGCCATTCACTTGAAAGCAGAAAGCCAAAAGTACTTAAGTTCCTGCAAGAAAAATGTTAGTAAAACAAGCAGATAACATATAAAGGAAAGTAGCTGGAAATTAAAACTAGAGTGAAGATGATTGTATGCTACAAGTAAAACAGATGTTCTAAAAGTTCAAAGTATTGAGAGAAAAGAGGGGTTCATTCAGCTGCTGATGTGGATCCTTCAGTTGGCTTTTCAACTTGAGTCGAATCGATGGACCAACTTCATTTGCCATTGGAACATCGCCTTCATTCTCGCTCAAAGCTTCCTTGACGGTTGTTCTATTCGCTTTCACTCTTTTATGCTTGTTGTTCCGCCTTCGCCTTTTTCTTCGCTTCACACGGCCGAGAGGGCATTGGTTTGAGTCATTGCCTAAGGATTCTGTTCTCAACCAAACAGATAAGTATCAGCTCTTGCTTTTTTTGCTTCTTCTTCTCCTGAATGGTTTGAACAGTGTGGCTTCAGCATTAAAAGCCCTGTTGGCCCATTCTTGTTGATAGAGAAGGATAGTCCTCTAATCATCCATGTGAACCTCTCTAGGGGCACCAACAACAATGGCAGCATGGACTTCTGTAGTGATGATTTGGGTAAGGTTAGGAAGAAGGAAGGCAACTTGTTGTTGGAGGGTAGCAAGCTGATTTGTGTGGTGAGTGAAGGCAGATTTCATCTGGAGATAATGAACATAGAGAAGGTTTAACTTGGCTGAAATGGAAAGAGTTCCTGGAGGAGTAGATACTGGAGCAGGAGAGTGAGAAGTTCCAGGAGCACTGGAGAAAAGCTGAAAATAGTGGATGTCAGCATCCTCAGGGTCTGGAGGGAAGAAAGTATCCATAGGGTAGGCTGGAACTTGGGATTCAGGTTCTGGTTCAGGAGCATGCATGACATCAAGAAAGACAATTTTTGTTCCTGTGGGGTGTTGCAGAGCCTTAGAGATAATATCTCTTTATTTCCTAGCCTTTTTGGAGGCCAGTTGGGAAGGACTGAGAAGAGACTCATCCTCAGAAGTGGACTTGGAGGAGTTAGAAGAGGAGCCTACAGAAGAGTCTTCCACTGATTCCTCGGTGGATTGATGAGTAGAGGTATCAGCTGAAGAATCATCAGCTTGTGTAGGTTTGTGGACATGGAGTGGGCTGACAGACAAAGGGAGAGAGGAATGAAGAGACATATCAGGCATAATGATTAATGGGAAGCTTGGTTAGGGTGAGTTGGTATGTCAGTATCAAGCAGTGTAGGAGAAGGAGCCACAGTTTCAGCTGAAGAAAGAATAATTGTAGCTGAAGGATCACCTGAGGGATAGAGCAAGCACAATACTGAATGGTTGGAGGAACAAGAATATCACCAAAGGAGCAATTGGAATAAGAGAAGTTACTGACACAACTGGGCCGAAATGGGAGTGGCTGACACCGCTGGAGCTGATACTGGTGTGACTGTCATTGGAGTGGCTGACATTGGAATTGGTTCAGGAAGAGGAGCAGTTACTGGAATGATTGATGGTGAGGCTGCAACTGTTGGAGTAAATGAAGGTAGTGAGATGGGTTGTAGAGTGAAGGTAAATGTGGGTGCAGGTTCAGCTGAGGTAGACACAGTAAAACTGTGGATGAGACAACAAAGGGGACTGAAGATGGAATCACATGAGGAACATTGGGAATGGATTCAGAGATTAAAGGGGTAGGATTACTTGAGAAGGCATCAGGAAAGGCAGTGCTCAAAGAAGCTCCTCCTGGCATGGAGGCCATTTGTCTATGCAACTCAATGTATGCTTGGTTTGCAGTATTTACTGCATCTTGCACATACTTGTTGGCAGCCCTTTGAATCCTAGTAAGTTTCGTTGGTTCAACAGAAGGTTGTTCCCAATCTTGGTTTATCTCCTCATCTTCTGGCAAGGCAAGTCTTCCTACCAGATATGGATCATTGTGGGGAAGGGATGGCAGTTCATGCACTTTGTTATAGATGGTCCAGGTCAGAAAAATAAGTTCATCTTGAACAAACCTATCATTTGAAAGGTAGAATCTATTCCAAAGCAAGGGAAGAGGATCAAAGTACTTGCCATAATTGGCTACCAGGTCTTCTTGGCTCAGATTTGGAGTGACTGGATACAGTACATAGGGTCTCCTTTTGAGGTTATGGTCAATGTATTTGATGGGGTTAACAAGTGGTTTTTCATTTTTCTTCTCCTCATGAAAAGAGAGGAGAAACTGAACAAAGTATGGAAGATGGTCAATTGGGAATACCCAATTTGGAGGAATGAGCACATGGTTAACCTGGTAGTAGGAATGTCTTGGATGGAAGGTTGGATTTCTAATTGGAGGGAAAAACTTAATTGGGGCAGTGTTTGGAGACCTAGGATTAGAGGGAGGAGAAACTGGAGTAGGATCAGTGATAGGAGCATCAGGAGTTGGGGAGAAAGGAACAAAGTTACCTGGATTTAACTCAGGATTTCTTCTCTGCCTTTTAGGAGCAAGATCAGCTGCCAAGGTCAGTCTCATCCTTCTTGTTTGCCTTCTTTCAGGAATTTGAGAGATATCAGCTGCTTGCACATCAGCTGGCTGACCAACATCAATTGGTTGAACATATTCAGCTGGCTGGCCACTTGCTGGCTGACCAATTCTTAGCTGACCACTTGGCTGACCAATTCCTGGTTGCTAAGCAACTTCAGCTGGCTGACTAGATGAAACAGCTGTGAGAGCTTGGGTCCTTGTTCTCCTAGGTCTTCTGCCTGTTTGGGCCGTGGAGATTTCCTGACTAAAGCGGCTTGAAACATTTGCCCGCTTGATGTCAGTTGCTACATACTTCTTTATCTTAACAAGTTCTAGGTCACCGATTTTAATGAGTTGATGCTGAAGAGCTGGGAGAGATCGGAGAAACTGATTGATAATCAGATGATTGGTAAGCCGAGGGTTCCCTGTAGCCATATTCTCCTTATACTTGGCTATATATATATATATATATATATATATATATATATATATATATATATATATATAGTTAATGTATGTTCAATACTAAAATCATGCATACTTGGCTATATTTATCTTCACGCATTCAACCAGAACTGCACTCCAGTTCATCTCACAGTTCTCCACAATAGCTTCCATAAGAAATAGCTGAGCTTCCGTAATCTTATCATGCCCTCCAGATTTAATGATGAGGCACTTGTCCAGAACAGTGGCTAGGGCATAGTGCAGAGGGGCAAACCTGTGCTTTTGTCTGTCAAAAGCAAGTTCAATGGGTACTTCTCCTCTCATAGTGATCCAACTTGCTTGTTGAGTTTCTTTTGGAATGGTGTATGTGGTAGAACCATCATCATAGAGATCTGGGAAGGCAGCTGTGATGGATTCTAAGTCAAAAATAATTGGAATGCCTCTAATATTTCCAGAGAGAGAGAACGGATCAGCTGGGTTTTCTTCCATAGCCATGAAGAACTCCTTGGTTAATTGACAACTGTAATTGCGAATGTTGAAGGATAAGAGAGGCATTAACCCAGAAATTGTCAGAAGGTGAATCAGCTCGATCCCTATGGGTTCTTCATTAAGCGAAACAACATCCAAGAGACATCCGACTGCAGTATTCGATGCCATTTTCCTGAAACAGTATAAAAAGGTTAGAAATAAAGATAGAATAAGAAAGGGAGAAGAAGTTTTGAAGAAGCACTTTACTAGAAGGTATTTTGTGGTTAGGGTTTGAGGAAAAGGGGGTTTGAAGGAGAAGAGGTTTTAGAGAGAGAGTGAAAAAGTGAAGAGAGTGTATCTTTAGATATAGGAGGGATAATTACATCCGCTTATAAGAGTGAGTGGGTTTTAAAAGTGAAAATATGGAGTGTAGTGATAAAGTACACATAATTTTGGTTTTTGTGATAAAAAGAGTGATTTATGACAGAGAGTTATTATCACAATGATGAGCCATTTTTGTGTATACACATCACTTCAACCGCCAGAGTTGGTGGGATAGTGGAAAGGTCAATTTGGCTTCTCAAGGAAGCTTTGCGAGTTTCAAGGAGGAATAAAGGCGGGAAATAAAAAAAAAATTTAACTTATTAAGAATCTTGGTTGAGATACGATCAGCTTTGATTAAGGATAAGAGACTACTCTGACTAGTGACTATAATGTTAGTCACTGTAATGTCAGCTAATAGATAAGAAATTTTGTTAGCTATGTCTCTTTTGTCAACTGAAGATATTATGTTAACTTATTAGATGTCAGCTGCTGGCTGAACAATATCAACTAAAGGATGTCAGTTGTTGGCTACATGATGTCAGCTGCCAATATGTGTCAGCTACTGGCTGACCATTTTGACCATCTTTGCAATGTCAGCCATTTTCCTGAAGAGTATGGCTAGAGGGCTAGAAAGTGTCAGCTGAATGATGTCAGCTGATATAATTTTGTCAGCTAGTTGAGTGTCACCTGACAAATTGAAGAATACTGTTGATCTTCTCTAATTGCTGATCTAATATCCTGCAGGGTTAGAAGTTCAAAGTATCTATGACATTATAAGCATTCCTAACTCACCTCTTAGAAATTCAAATCTATCAGATTTAAGAGCTTTTGTAAAAATGTCAGCTAATTGGAATTTGGTAGGAACATATTATAGCTGAACATTACCTTTTTCAACATGATCTTTTAAGAAGTGATATCTTATGTCTATGTGTTTGGTTTTAGAATGCATAACAGGATTTTTAGAAACTGAAATAGCAGAACTATTATCACAATAAATAAGACATGTTCCCATTTGCATTTCGTAATCCAATAATTGTTGTTTCATCCAAAGGATTTGAGAGCAACAACTTCCAACAGCAATATATTCAGCTTCTGCAGTTGAGTGGGAAACTGAAGCTTGTTTTTTGCATGCCCAAGATATCAGTCTGTTTCCAAGGAACTGACATGTTCCATTGGTGCTTTTTCTGTTCACTCTACAAGCTGCAAGGTCAGCATCTGAATATCCAATCAAATTAAAAGAGGAATCTCTAGGATACCAAATACCAAACTTTTCTGTATCAATCAGATATCTAATAATTCTTTTTGCAGCAATCATGTGAGATTCCTTTGGATTGGCTTGAAAACGAGCACATATACACATAGCAAACATAATGTCTGGCCTACTAGCAGTTAAATAAAGAAGAGATCCAACTATACATCTGTACTCAATTGTATTAACTGGTTTACCTTTTTCATCAGTGACCAATTGACATTTAACTCCCATTGGAGTGTTTGCTGAATTTGCTTTTTGTAGGTTGTATTTCTTGATCAGCTCTCTTGTGTATTTTGATTGATGGATAAAAATTCCTTCTTCAGTTTGCTTGATTTGTAAACCTAGAAAGTAAGTGAGCTCTCCCATCATGCTCATCTCAAATTTTCCTTTCATGAGATTCTCAAATCTTTTACAAAGAACTTCATTAGTAGATCCAAAAATAATATCATCAACATAAATTTGAACTAGTAAGATATTACCTTTGTGTTTTAAAGAAAAGAGAGTAGTATCGATTTTACCTCTTTGAAACCCTTTTTCTATGAGCAATTTGGATAGAGTTTCATACCATGCTCTTGGAGCTTGTTTTAAACCATAGAGAGCTTTTCTTAGCTTGTAAACATGGTCCTTCTTTTTGAGATCAAGAAAACCAGGAGGTTGCTCAACAAATACTTGTTCTTGTAGATCTCCATTTAGAAATGCACTTTTTACGTACATTTGATCATAGTCAATACCCTCCTCCTGTCTATAGCCTTGTGCTACTAATCTTGCTTTGTTCCTTGTAACATTTCCATCTTCATCCAGCTTG
This sequence comes from Codonopsis lanceolata, assembly GCA_013146195.2. Taxonomy (NCBI): domain Eukaryota; kingdom Viridiplantae; phylum Streptophyta; class Magnoliopsida; order Asterales; family Campanulaceae; genus Codonopsis; species Codonopsis lanceolata. The sequence goes on along the minus strand of CM028381.1, from coordinate 119,667,328 downwards.
TTTTTGAACACCCATTTAGTTCCGATGACTTGTTGATCTATGGGTCTAGGCACAAGTTCCCAAACTTTACACCTTTCGAACTGATTTAGCTCTTCTTGCATGACCTCAATCCATTGAGGGTCTTCTAAAGCTTCATCAACCTTTTTGGGTTCAATGGAAGAGACAAAAGCATGTGAATCAAGAGTTTCATTTCTGGAGCTGCTTCTAGTTCTCAGGCCAGCAAATGGATCTCCAATGATGTTTGAAACTGGATGATGTCTGGCTTCCCTAATTTCTTTAGGAAGATCTGAAAGAGGTTCAGTTTGTAAAGATGGAGAAAGAGGAATGTCAGCTGACTGAATAGCTTCAGAACTAAGTATGTCAGCTGACTGATCAACTGTAGCAAAATTTAGATTGTCAGCTGACTGAAAGTTGTCAGCCTGTTGAAGCTCATTCTGAATATCTAAGGTTACAGTTGGAGAAATTGAGGATGAGGCATTATTTTGAGTTGAACTAATATTGTTTCCTGTCTCAAAAATCTCAAAATTGTTAGTAACATCAGGAGTCTTAGTAGACTCAAATAAATTGGATTCATCATGTGAGAACCCAAACCCATTACTTGTTTATTGCCTTAATAACATGCTTGTATTATGCCTTAACATGTTAGACACTTCTATTTGTCCATGTCATGCTCACATTGGAGTATTACGTGCCTAGTTGCTTGAATACCTTCTACGCATTGCTTGCCTTGCCGTTGTACTTTGAGTGGTTGCCTTAGCATGTTTAGCACTCAACCAAGACTTGTTAGAGTTCTATTGTCTTCCATAGATGACTTAGAACATTCACCTTGATCATAGTAAGCTTGATTGGAAGTTTCGAAACCTTCTTGCTTTGTTTTGGCCTTAGCGATTTCCCTTGTCTCCCGTATTGCTCGTATTTCGACGTGCGAAATGTTCGTTGAGTTCTTGGACTTGTATTCAAGTCATAACCATGTTTAAACAAGCCTTTTTCATGCCCAAGTTATCCTAGTTTTATTGACGTTTGATTCGGGTTTGATTCGTCAACCAATCGTCGCATGATTCGAGCCTTGTCCTACCTTGTTCCGGGTGTTGTTCGGGTGTGTTACGGACTTGATTTGAGTTATGTTAGACCCTAGAATGGTTGCCCATAAGCTTGGGACCATTTAGGACTTGTTTAGGTCAAGTTTTGGTGCTCCAGAAGTTCAGGCGGCCGCATGGCTCGAGTGAGGCGCCCGCCCCAAGTACTGAGAGCAATTGAAAAATGGAACCAGTCCCAGTATCTGAGGCGGCCGCATGGCCTAGCTTGAGGCGCCCGCCTCACTTGCTGATCAATCCTACGGGATTTTTCTCCTTCAAGCTTTTGTGACCCAATTAGCCACTTAAGCCTCCTTCCTAATTGGCCCTAATCCAACCTATTAGACCCTAATCAAATTAGATTAGTCCTAACCTCAAGCAACCTCCACTTGACAAGTGGAATTTGGAGCCCTCTCCTTGTGCCAAGTGGATTTCCACTCATTCCATGCAAGATATAAAAGCTCACCCTTTGATTAATCAAGCTAAAACTCCCATTCTCAGATTTCTTCTCCTCTTTCTTCCCCAAGCTTAGTGTGTGTAGAGAAAAGGTGAGATTAGTGTGTGTCTCCTCCATGGATTGAGCTCCCGACCTTCGATTGCCAAACCGAGACCACCGGAGTGAAGCTATCGACGAGGAGAACGATTCCATCCGGATAGTTTATACTCCAACCTTCCTTTTCCTTGGTGAAGGTAAGCTATCGATTCCCCTTAGGATGTATGATAGAAATGCCATGTCCCCCTCTCCTTGTAATTTCCATGCTTCTACCATGTCCAAGCCATGATTGTGAATGTTTTGATCTTTTGGGATTCTTAATAATATGTCCATCTTGTTGATTGAGACCTATGCCTAGAATTAATTATGTTCTATGCTTCCTTAGGAACAACTAATGTTCTTGGATTAATAGATTTTGATAACTCTTGGAGATTTTGATTTCTAGGGTTTCCTATGCCTTGTATTGATCATCCTATTGAATTGGGTCCTAGGCTTAGAATTAAAAGTGTTCTATGTCCCCTTAGGAACAACTATTGTTCTTGGACTAATAGATTTTGACAACCTTTGGAGACTATGATTTCTAGGGTTCCTTATGTCATGAATTGTCTATCCTATTGAATTGGGTCCTATGCCTAGAATTGATTATGTTCTATGCCTCCTTAGGAACAACTAATGTTCTTGGACTTACGACTCTTGACAACTCTTGGAGAATATGAATTCTAGGGTTTCACGGACTATGGATTATTCATCCTGTTGATTTGGGTCCTATGCTTAGAATCGAATGTGATCTATGTCTTCCTAAGAATAACTAATGTTCTTGGACTATTGGCTTTTGATAACTTTGACAAATTGATTCTAAAGTTCCCTTGAATTATGAAATGTTGAACTTATGTTAATACTTGACTATGGTTGTTAAGTGGATTAACGGCCTAGTTACTCGATACGAGAACTTAGAAAAGGATTTTGGATGCATCTAGCATCTTAACTCTCTTGGATGAATTGTTAGAGACGACTCAGCGGAGTCAAACTTAAGTGAGCCATTGAACAATACCGGCTCAACGACCAATCCCTACGACGTTCTAAACACGTTCCTCTAAGAATGATAATTCTAGACTCTTGAACTTGAATTGATTACCTTGCTTGATCCTTGATGTCATATAATAGAATGCCTATTTGACATATTGAGTTCGCTCTTGTCGAACTCATTCCTGCTTGATTATTGATGATAATTCTTAACTACGGTTGTTAAATAGATTAATGACCTAGCCGATCATATACGAGAACTTAGAAAAGGATTTTGGATGCATCTAGCATCTTAACTCTCTTGGATGAATTGTTAGAGACGACTCAGCGGAGTCAAACTTAAGTGAGCCATTGAACAATACCGGCTCAACGACCAATCCCTACGACGTTCTAAACGCGTTTCCCTAAGAATAATAATTCTAGACTCTTGAACTTGAATTGATTACCTTGCTTGATCTTGAATGTCATATTATAGAATGACTAATTGACATGTGAGTTCGCTCTTGTCGAACTCAATCCTACTTGGTTATTGATGAGAATAATTTACTTGTCATGAACGAGATCGCTCTTGTCGACCTCGTTCTATACTTGAGAATTTTGTTAAGTAAACATTACTTGGCATTTGCATGAGTCGGTGGCATACTGTCTTTGTTCACACACGCCTCCACTTGTGGCCACGGGGGAAGTAACTCCCTTCTTGTAATCATTTAAGAGCATCATTGGTGACTATCCGGGCATCTCCTCGGAAGATCGATGTACTTACACACATTCGATACCCGCATTTCGAATAACGCTTGTATGCAGGAACTACGTAGCGGCCCGGCTCTCCATATATCCTCATCCTATGTGATTTAATTATGCGCACTTATATGAAACAATGTGCATCTTGGATATATGACCTCTATGCTTATGTGACGATATCTTGCCTTGTATGTTGCATATTGCCATGACATGCATGATTGATAGCTTACAAGTCTTTATGACTTACCCTTTCCCCTTTACTGTTTTAGATCCTAGCAAGTCAGGTCCTGCTCGTTGAGACTCGCTGTGTTCGTGCTTTGTGCCCCTTTTTGGTGCGCCGTTGATTATTGAAGAGGTGGTTTAGATGTCCTCTTTCTCTTGTTTATCTTTTTGTAAGGACGACGGGTTTAAGCAAGTCAACTAGACTATGCTTGGGTATTGTATAGAACTTGATTTGTAACTCTTGTTAGCTACTAGTAGTTATATTACTTGTAGTACTTGTAACCCCTTTTGTGCCGGCATTGTGTAGCCGGGCTTTGGTTAACTTGTTATTATTCCACTACGTATTAGTCTTCCGCTGAGCATGCTATTAGCTCCTAGTTAATTCTTGTCCATAAACTGTTAGCTTGGGTTCCGGCATGTAGTGTCGCCGATGACTTGGTTATATTGCTTAACTGTTTTATCAGGTTTGAAAAGTTTTAAAAATACCGGCCTTTTGGTGCCGAGGCGTGCTACGTCTCTAATGTTGCGTCACGTCGTTTTTATAAATTAAGTCCTTGCATGTTTATTTGTCTACTTGTTTCCTTCCTATTTGGGCGGTCCGACCCTCGGTTCCACCTCGGGCCCGGTCCGGGTCGCCACACATCAAAAGTAATATGCATAGATTAAAAAAAAACATGCATAGATTCAACAATTACTTGAGTTTTTCTATTAAAAACTCTATAAGATTTACTATGCTTAGCATAACCAACAAAAATACCTTCATCAGCTTTTTCATCAAATTTACCTCTGTAATCACCACCATTGTAGTGAATGAAGCATTTGCACCCGAAAATTTTAAAGAAAGCAATGTTAGGTGTTCTACCTCTCCATATTTCATAGGGAGTCTTACCATGAAACTTGTTTATGAGAGATCTGTTTTTAGTGAAACATGCTGTGTTGACAGCTTCTGCCCAAAAATATTTTGGTAATTTTGCTTCAGCTAGCATTGTTTTACCTGCTTCAATCAGTGTCCAGTTCTTCCTTTTAGCTATACCATTTTGCTGAGGTGTTCTAACTGCTGAAAAATTATGATCAATTCCATGATCATCACAGTATGTATCCATGCCAAGGTTCTTGAATTCTGTACCATTATCAGATCTAACACTTATAATCTCACATTCCTTTTGAGTTTGAAGATTTCTGAATAGGGAAGTGAGAATGCTATAAGTTTCATCCTTGGATTGCATCATTTCAACCCATGTATACCTTGAGTAATCATCCACAACAACTAGAGTATGCCTGTTTCCTCCCAAACTTGCAGTTGCACTGGGACCAAACAAATCCATATGAAGAAGTTCAAGAATTCTTTTGGTTAAAAGACATGGTTTGGGTTTGAAAGAAGCTTTTGTAATTTTTCCTAAAATACAAGCATCACATTTTTTGTCAGTAGGAAAATTTATGGATGGTAGACCTTTCACCAAATCTCTTTTTGAAAGTTTTGAAAAATATTTAAAGTTCAAATGTGAAAGTCTTTTATGCCAAAGCCATGAAGTTTTTGAAGTATTATTTGCTACTAAACAAATTTGAGTACTGTTATTTAAAGAGAGTAAATCAATAGCAAAAACATTTCTTTTTCTAGAACCAGTGAGTAAAACTTCATTTGTGATGCTGTTTTTGATATAACAGTGAGTAGAAGTGAAAGAGCATCTCATAAAAGATTGTGTTTCAAACCTTGTACTAGTGAGACATTTTCAATTCTTATAGATCCTCTAATAATGGATCCATATCCTATAGTCTTTCCTTTTGAATTATCTCCAAAGATGTCAAAAGGTCCTTTGGCTACAATAATGTCAGTAAGAAGTTCAGCTGACCCGGTCATGTGTCTGGAGCATCCACTGTCCAATATCCATAGGTTAGTTGATTGATCATCTGCCATTAAGCATACATGAAATATGAATATTTAAATCATGGTGCCCTTTATACTTTTGGGTCCAAAGGGTTAGTTTTCTTTGGTAGGGTTAGTTTTACTCGGTAGCCAAACCTGCCTGAAATTAGGCATCTTGACTATGTCAGTAGGTTTAAATCTAAACAGGCATTCATGAGACTGATGACCAAAAGTAAAACAAATATTGCATTTGTGATAACCAGGTTTATCAGTCATTTGAGGTAAATTCTTTGATTCTTTTTGACTCAGCTTAGAGGTCTTAGCAGCAACAAAATTTATTGGCTTGAACTTGTCAGTTGTCTTTCTTCTGAATCCTCCTCTTTTGTCAGCTGGCTGACATTTGTCAGTTGGCTGACATTTGTCAGTTGTTGCATTGGCTGACAGATTTTGAGGCTTGTAACCAGAAGACTGACAACTGTCATTGTTCAGCTTATCCCTTTTGTTAATGGACTTCTTAAGCTGATTCATGTTTTTGGGATATTTGAAAGGTACAACATTATAGACTAATCCCTTATCCTTTTAGAGCGAAATCTTAGGTCCACGATTTGACTGCCTGATCTCACAGTTCCCATTATCCTTTGAATATCGAAGACCATGTTGGTCTTCATGACTTTTCTGTTGACTGATGATGGTCTCAATAGTCGCTTTTGACTTTGAGTAAGTATCAACAACATTGGTCAGTCGAAGATTTCTTTCTACAAGGTCAGCAATCTGGGCATCCGAGATTTTTGCTTGAATCTCATGTTTTTCATTGATGCTTTTAAGTTACAGCAATTCTTTTTGCTGAACTTTGTAAAGCTCATTGATCTTTTGAAGCTCACAGTTTTCATCACAAATTCTTTTAAAATCACTAGATAAGGAAATATGGATTCTTTTAAGTGTTTCAAACTTGGAATACATTTCTTGCATTTGTTCCAGTAAATCATCAACACTTGAGTCAGTAACCTTCTCCTCCTGCCTTTTTGACATATTGTTTATTTTGATGTCAGCAGTCATTTGAGAAGTTGACTTGACTTTTCTTTCAGGCTGACTTATGATTCCTTGTCCATAAAAATCATTTCCTATTTTCTTAACCACAAACTGATCAGGTTTGATGACCTTTGTTAGCTTGGGGTTTTTAATAGGTGAGCTTGGCATCTCATTATCAGTCTCATTTGAATATTTTGGACTAGGAAACTCATTTTCTGAATCATATATAGCTGATTCTGCAACAAGACATAGATTTGCTTCTTGCTCAAAATCAGTAGATTCATCTTCAGAATCTGTCTCAATCCATGTTGCAAGATTTTGATCTTCAGCAACCAAACCCTTTTGTTTTTCAAAATTTCTAGGAGCTCTTTTATAATACTCATTTTTTGTAAAAGGACAGTTTGAAGCAAAATGACCAGGTTTTCTACAATTGAAGCACAACAATTTTTCTTTCTCGTCCTTGTCTTCATTTGTTTTGAAGTAAGACTTTTGAAAGTTTGAAGTATAAGGTCCTTGAAAGCTTGAGGAAGGTTTTTGAGGATTTGGGGAAGATTTTTGAAAATTTGCAGAGGGCTTTTGGAAGTTCTTTTTAAAAGATTTATACTTTCTAAACTGTCTGGCAAAAGCAGCAAATTCATCTTCATCAAAGTCATCATCTGACAGAGATGTAGAAGTTTTAGGTGTCTCTTCTTTAGCTTGAAGAGAGATACCTTTAAATTTTCTCAATTTCTTGAGTTTTGAGAACTTCCTTTTCATAATTTTTTAGACTTGCAATAAGACTACTGATCGATGTCTTATTTTAAATTTTTCCTTGCAAGTGGACAAGACTATTATATAATAGTATTGGAAGCAAGGGTCGAACCCACAGAGACAAGAGATCACGAATAGTGCAATTTATTGATAGCAAATTATTAATCTAAATGGGTTTTTATAATTATTTTATTCTAATCTACTATTATTTATTTAGGTGTTTAACTAATTAGCAGTAATTACAGTTATGAAGATCTTATGGTAGGTGGCAATCTAGGATTCGGGTTTCACTTGTATCTCCTTTATATTTAATTCACAATACTTATCATTCAATTTCTTGGGTTCGTTCACAAAAGATAGATATAGTCTGTTGAACTATTGGTTCAGCCTCCATCCCCGTAATATTCATCCATTCTATATCCTAAGCACAAGAACATATAATCTATCTGTCACCTAGATTACGTATGAACCTGGTCCTAACTTATCACTCTCATGCATCGATTGGTCCAATTTATTGTGATGGTGAACCAGTGTACAACATATGCACATTGGTCATCCAGTTATTCGCAGCTCTAGGCCTTTATTATTTGCGATTACATTCATTTGTTCAAAGCGAAATAATAGAGGGATTGATAATCATCACAATCAACAAGAATTGAATGAACATAGATATGAATTAAAACATAAATTTGATACAAGTTACCTCCCACCTCCTAGATTATGGATGATTTAGTTCATCATAGACAATGAACAGCACATGGAGATGAACGGAAACATGATTTAATCTTCTATACTTGTAATTACACAATCTAACTATGTTATACAACCTAAAATCTACTCTAAAACTATACAAAACTGTTTCCAGCCGTTTTTCTATATCCTAGGCTATGGCAACCGATCTCTATTTATACCAGGGAGTTGTAATCCAATCGAATCACTTGTGAAAATACGAACTTCTCGCATTTTGACCGCCTTGCGGTCGCAAGGTGTTGGGTACCTTGCGTCCGCAAGGTCTCCAGAATTCCGGCCTTTGTTTTTTCTTGCTACTGTCCACCTTGCAGGGGCAAGGTCTGAAACACCTTGCGACCGCAAGGTCTCCAGTTTGGACTTCCTTCGTTTGTTCTTCATTTTTCATCTTGGGCCCTTCTTGGAATTTGCATATAAAACCCTGATGTTTTGCATATTTTTACTAAAAACCCTCAAACTTACAAAACTCACTAAAACATATATCAGTAGCCAAAAGCCTTGTAAAATAGCATAATTTAAGTCATAGAAGCATATAAAATCGGCGTATAAAATGCATCTATCAAATACCCCCAAACTTAAACTTTGCTCATCCACGAGTAAATAATACTTACAAATACAAAAACAATTAACTAACAATAACAAAATGAAAATCTTTTTGGAGGGTGACACTATTTACACTCCTCTATAAACCCACAAACTCAAGGAGACTCTTTCGAGTGACTCGACTATGCAGATAAATACAAAGACAGATAAATACAAAAGCAAATAAAAATTAAGCTAAAAAATAAAAATAAAATCTTTTTGGCTTCAACCTCAAGTAATAAGAGCATGGCATATAAAGCAGTCTCAGTTCGATGCTCACCACATATATGCAGGCTTAGTCACATAAAACGAACTAATCTTTTCTTAAAACTGCTACTACTTTTAATTTCTCTGTGTGTGTGATCACCAGTCTTTAAGAATATCTCAACCAAAACAGTTTTATTAAGCTAAACACCACATTCATATGAAAATCAGATTTTTATATAAAACCATGCATTATGAATTATGAGATCTACCATCCAAACCCGGTCTATTACGGAAAGAAAGGTCCCAAGGATTTCAAAAACTTATACATCCATCCCATGCACTTCTATGTATGACATACAATGCTCTCCTATCCCAATGACTTGTAATAGCTAAGATTATGCTAACACAGTGAGCTTTAGGGCGAATAATAATGAACATGAAGAGTTTGATCAATTCCATATGACTCACTTGATAGTTAAAACAGCACAAGCATTGGCAAGAAGATCATTAGGTCTTTATTTAGCTTGTAATGTAAGGCCAAGGTGATGGGGGATTTGATGGAAAGGGATTAGAATTCAAAGTGAGAGAGTAAGACTACCCTTTATCCCTCATACTTCCAAGCAAAAGGAAGTTTTCCCTATTTAGGCTAGGACCTGCAAAGACTACAAGTAGGGGGGGTGCTTTTCGTTACTTTTCAGTTTTCTTATTCCCCCCCCCCCCAAACATGTTTTGGGCAATATATACTTCTAAAAATATCTCATCATTCTTTTCAGCACTAATTTTCTAGCATATTTTCTCTTGAAAGCTATGCTTCCATTTGAATCTTTTTGCACTCTTCTTCTTCCGTTTCATTTTTCGTAGATACATACATACATATATATATACATATATATATATATATATATATATATATATATATATATATATATATATATATATATATATGTATATTTATTTTATTTTATTTTATTTTTCATGTTTTCTTTCGACGACGGAAAGAAGAAGCCTTCCGAAAAATAACCTAACTGAAAGAATGATCCTCTAAAAACAAGTTCCCACCCACATCCTATTCTCTCAAAGGGTAAGCTAAAAGTGTATAGGCTTTTAGGGTTAAGTTAATGTGGGTAATAGAAACGATGTCGAATGGGGGTTTAATAGTGTGCCTAGCACACTCCATTCTTTTTAAATTAGGCTCAACGGGGACACTAGAGATATTTTTAGTAAAGGTCGGGGAATATTTAGGCTCTAACGATCCAAAGATGGCCTAAGTCATTTCTTAATGCCAAATGCTCATGTAGTTTTTAAAGCAAGTAAGACACACAAAATATCATATCAACTATGGGAATTGTGGGGTTGAATGTTTAGCATCACTGGATTTCACATAAGCATTCGCTAAGACAGATGGTTGGGACAATTGAGACTAACATGCAGACACGGTTCGAAAGTGTGCTTGACATATATAAATGAGAAGAATCCAAGGGATCTAACTATCATGCAATTGACCCTAAGTCACAATTTAATGCAACAATTATGTTCGAATGGCTATGCATCATATTCTTGTGCATATCTAGTTGTAATGAAGTAGGTGCTATAACTTTATAAAACTATTCTAATCAATCCATAATTAAGACTAGTGTGGGTGCATGAAGAATTTGGAGAAAAGTAAAAGTTTCGCAAAATCAAGTAAATTCCAGAGGGATCTACGGACTAGCTATGTGGTTCATTGCATTTACTCCTCATCGACTATGACTAACATTACCACACCTAACCTCGAGGATGAAAATTTTGAAATATTTTATTTTATTTTATTTTGATTTTGATTTTTTTTATAAGAAAATTGGAGATGTTGATGACACAATTGATGATGGGTTCCCACAAGAGGAATCCACGAGCATCCAATGTGAGTGTATTCTGGTCAAGGCAACACCTCCGAAAATAAGAAAAAATTAAAAACAGGAAAAACAGGTGAAGAGTTCAATGGTCATCGAGAAAAGAAAATTTTCTTCACCCTAAAAACGTAGCCCAACTCCACTCCTCCTTAGGCTAGAACCTGCTAAGACTCTGGGCTTAGAATCCCCCCCCCCAAAACTTAATTTCTATTTTGTTCTCAAAATTGAGGAACATATGAGGGGATCGATGGGGAAGGACAAATATCAAAAGGAAATAGCAGGCCCACTACAAGAAAACAGGGCAACTGAAACGGAAATTTGCAACCGAATTGAAATCAGTTTCAATATAAAAAGTATTCAAGGGAAATTGATGTGCACAATTAATTTTGCAACTCATATTGCAATGGAAAACTATTTTGTTGCATCATGTTTCCGGGGAAAAGTTGGAGGGAAGAATGCCGCCTAATTTTGCAATGGCTTTTGAAACAGATGAACTTATGTTTCAATTTTCTGTTTCAATTTCAGTTGTATTTTGCAACCGAATTGAAATCAGTTTCAATATAAAAAGTACTCCGGGGAAATTGACGTGCACAATTAATTTTGCAACTCATATTGCAATGGAAAATTATTTTGTCGCATCCTGTTTAGGGGGAAAAGTTGGAGGGAAAGAATGTCACCTAATTTTGCAATGGTTTTTGAAACAGATGAGCTTCCGTTTCAATTTTCCGTTTCAAGTTCAGTTGCATTTATTAATATAAGATTTTTATATTTTGAAACTAAAAAAATTGACATTATATTTTGGACGAAAAATTGGAGGGAAGAAACCCGCCAAATTTTGCAAGGGATTTTGAAACAGATAAAACATTGGTTTCAAATTCCTCATTCAATTTCTGTTGCAATTGATTAATCCTATATGAATTTTATTTTATTAAATTGAAAAAACTAATCAAAAACGACACAGTATATTTAACCAAAACTTACTTCACGACCTAACCTAACCTAATCAGAGACACGAAGGTATTTATATGCCTGTCATCCTCTCTTCTCTGCCTATCGCTCTCTCACCTCTTCTCTGCCTCTCGCTCTCTCCCTCGCCTTACTCTAAATTTCCCTCTGCTGCGTCTTCTTCCAGCGAGACTCGTGGTGCCGGCGTCTCCTCCGACGCCAAAAAACCATCTCATCTCATTCCCTCTCCGTCGAATTAAACAAGGTATGCAATATGAACTCCCAAGTCCCATCGATCATGTATGAAATTGCATGTTGAAATTGTTGCAATTGTTGCACTGTAACGAATCAAATTGAAGGGTTTCATTCTTTTCCTTTACATCATTTAAGTCAAACCAATTTTAACATATATATATATATATATATATATATATATATATATATATATATATATATGAATCATTTGTCTGTACGTATGAATGTATTGTAACAACTACTTCCAACAAGGGGCAAATTGTGTACTGAAACAAACCAAATTTAAGGGTTTTGTCATTTTTTCTGTAATTTGTTCAACTCTCTTAGAGTCAAACCAATTTTAACATAGATATATATAAATCATTAATGTGTGCAAATGAATGTATGCAATTAAAATATGTAAGAGCTTCCAATCTAAAGCAATTAGATAACCATAGTAAAAGAAGTACCTAACGGCAAAAGCAGAGGTAGGGTGCCCTTTTCCCTAAAGCTTCTTAGGTGTCCATTAACACGAACATACGTTCCATCCCTATCAAATTAGAACAAATCAATAAGAAACCAATCAAACAAGACCAGAATTTTCAACGACCACAACTAATCATTTGAATTACCATTACAAGAAACCAACAACTTACTCAATATTGCCCACTTCCAACTTGTCATATGAAATTACCCAGTTATAGGCTAGCATTGCTGGGACAGGCATTGCTTTTCTTTTCTCTGTTGTCTGTAAAGTAGCTAGTGGTAGGGTGCCCTTTTGTGTCTCGAAAGTGTTGAATACTGGATTGGGGATCGATCAAATGTGCAAGCTGCCAAAACATTTTACGACAGTTCTCCATTTCTGTTACGAAATCGAATTTGATCTTTTGCTGGTACATGTGCAAGAACATGCATTCCATCCATCACTCCGATGCAATCCTTGAAATATGGATAAAATCTATTACTCTCAAGTATTTCTGGTGGTGTTGAGAGAGGTGGTGGCTGGAGAAATTCGCGTGACAGCGACTTAACTGCCTTTAACACATTATTGAAATGTCGGCTTATTGTCTCACCTGAATGCTGAAAGCGCTCTTGAATTACCCTGTTACGTTCATTATGGCCAACAATATTCAAGAAAATAGCCAATTGTTCCTCTGTCATAACACCGGGTGTGTCACGTAGCGACCTCTTAGAAGAATGTCTGCCAACTTGTAAAAGACATGTTTATCCATCCTAAGCATTTCCCGAAACAAATCATCAGGACCATTTAGTACTTCACTCATAAATCCAGATTCTGAGGGTGATATACTAGGACGAGGAGGCTGCTTTGTAATACTATTATAATAGTAGTAACCAAAGGCAAAGAACCAGCTTCCATCTCATCCAATTCTAAGTCAAAATCGTCCATTCTGTCTTGATGTATCTGTAGAAGTAAAATTTGAACACAAAAGTCGAGACATGTGTAACCAATAGCACTAACTCAATAAAATAGTCGACTGCTGGTGAGATAATTCCAAGCACATCTTATATAATAGCGTTCAACTCAGGAACAAGTAACAGCAACTAACAAGAAGCCCAAAACCAATTTAAGAAGTTCATCAGAACTTTAAGAGCCCCAAGTCAATAACTCAATCTATACAAGATGGAAGTTATTCTAGTTTTGTAAGAGGACTCCCAAAGGTGGGAACTTTAGAGACTCGTTAAAGTTCCTCAGACTACTGAGCCAGAGGCAGCACTAAATTTTCCCTGCAGCCACGTCAATCTTCTTTCACTCTTAAGAGATATGAATGTCTCTCGGGCATTGGGATTTTCAAATAAATCCAAAGCAAAGTAGAGGTGTTGGTCTACGCCAACACTTTTATGCACCTGCTTATAGAAAATCTCTCCTCATTCTTCATAATTGCTGCTGCCCGCATCTTTGATGCAGCTGCTATCTCTAGCATAGCATCAACTATAGCATCACCTGTCGCTTTACGACTTCGCTTTTGCGACTGAACTCAGGCGGCAGACTGACGCTTGTTATTTTGTCCAGCTACCATTGGATTCCCATCCTCTCCTGAAGCTGAAGAAACATCTTCGTCAATGAAGGCAGGATCCACAGACATGCTTGAAGTCCTGAGCCGTTAAGTATCAATTAATCTCTTAACCTAAACCCCTGAGCCTGAGCCCGAGCCCGAGGGGTGGCACTGGCAGGCCCAGTGACTTGGGCTTCAGAATGTGTAAGGTTAGTAATATGCAATATATCAAATATTAGAAAAACGAATAAATCAAAATCATATGCAATATATCAAATATTAGAAAAGTGAATAAATCCGAATTTAAACAAAATTTAAGATCTGGGATTCAGAAAGGGAAGAAACTTAAGATACCTGCTTCTCCGCATTCTCAGTCTTAACTTCAGCTTTTGAAACCTTTTGCCTAAGCTCATCAATTAATGTTTCCATATCCCATATCGCAGAATACAACATGTTTTGTTGTTCTTAACCAGCTTCAAAAGAAGCCCTTGCTTGTTGCACTTTTAGTTCTAATTCTCTCGACTGCTTTTCTAGTATGCTAACCTTCTGTGTGCTATTATCATTACTATTTTTAAGAAAACTCAACTCTTCAGTTAATTCCATGTTCGTGTTTGTTACCTATGTTATGTGTATCTTTGATTTAGAAGGATCTATTTCAATGTTGATTTTGTTATTGTAGTGGGACTGTGGGAGGGTCTCCTTTACTGGTGCGTTTAATTTCTTAGTAGCTTGTTTATTATTTCTTTCCCAATGTGTTGTTGCTTTGCATGAACAGTGGCGCTTCATCATTAGTCGGAAGCTCGCTATTACTCCATATATACTTTCAAATATACCGCTGCTCGTTTTTCTTTTTCAAGTTCATGCCTTGACATCAACTCTTGTCACGGTTGTCGTGTGAATCTGGAATAGTAGTTTATTTTTTATTTTTTAAATAATACTAAGAAGCATTTATGCCAACATGTTTTCATGACAAGGCATGACTCAAACAGTCAACACGGTATTCTTATAAAACTTCCATGAGGGGCACGTTATAAGTAACATGATATTTATATAGTAACTTCCATATATATATATATATATATATATATATATATATATATATATATATATATATATATATATATATATATATATATATATATCTGACAACTATGTTTCTTTCCAATATACTATCTTAATTTCATCTCCCTATCTGAGAATGTTCTTACATCTTTGAAAAGCAATTATAATAGAAAAGTAAGTGAGAGAAAGTGAGTTTTGTTAAGTTTTATGAACCTAAAATCCCGGATGTGCCATGTGATGTGATCACTGACCAGTTATTTCCAAAATCGGAAAGTGCAAAAGTCATACTTTCCCCTCAGTTGATAGGAGTTTGACTGAATCAGTGCAACTCATACCATCCAATTCTTCTTGAGTTCCATACTTCCATAGCCAATTCACTCTCATTGATACTCGACCAAATTTTGTGGATTTAGTATGTTGTAATTGGAATGTAAATAATGGGACAGGAAAATTCTTGGCTGGCTTGTGATAAGTCTTGTTGATAAATTTTTTTTTTAAAAAAAACTAATGATAGCTTATAAAATTACTCCCCTTTCTCAAAAAAAATGTTGCAGCCACGAAGGAAAGCCATCTCTCCCTGTCAAAATTTCCATAATTCCGGTAGTGTGGATTAAGCTTCCCATATAAACAATTTCTTAACATGTCAAGTTGATTCGCAAAAAGAAAAACAAATTTATCTCAGAAACAGAATCAATGTTCCTCTCTTGTATAAGCAGTAAGCTGATTAAAACAATTATTTCCTGAATGTGCATCTGTGTGTATTTGGGGGGTTAGGGTTGGGTTTTTATTTTATTTTTTTGGGTGGTGGTTTCGTGAGTGCCTTGGTAGGGTAGGGTTGGGGGGAATGATGTGAAACTGTCACATGAGCATGCTAGTAAAATTAATGAGACAAAGATACGTAGATAGAGCATTTGAAGTATTAGGAACTACCATTGAAATTCAACCAACTTAAGATTATCTCTTCTCTTGGACATCTAAAGTGTTGATATATCAATTTTGAGCAGTTAGATATTGACATATTAACGAGTACGTTGTGCACAAAACAATAATCTACATAATTGTTCAAGTATAAAGTTATCAGATATTGGCAGAGTAACAAGTATATCGTAGACATGACCATATTAGGGCAGAAGGATCACAACAGGGTCAACTTTAGTTCTCCACTTGTCACTTTGAACATCCCTCATTCTTGTTTTGTCAAACAAACAACATCCACTATGTGCTAGCAAATTTAGTAAAATGAAAGAAAAAGGTGAACCCTTAAAGAAATTCCAAATATGTATATTGATGTAGCGGAAGGTACGTAATTAAAAGTAACCAATAATCATCAGCAGTGAGGTCTTCTAAGAAAAAAATTTCTCACATTTCTCTTCTTTTTCCTTTCCTTTCCTTCAACAAAAGAAACAACTTCATTCTCTATAGTTTTTCCTATATCCATCTCTAGCTCTTACACGGTATTGATGAAACAGTTTCCAGATTGCGTTTTAATTCTATAATTAAAAATGCAGAAAGGGATGTCTAACGATCGGAGTTGGATGTATCGTCGGCTTGAGGATGGCGGCTTGGGTATTAGACATGAGTTCATAGAGGGGGTACGACAATTTGTTGGTTTTGCGCTTGATCATCCTGAATGTATGTCCGAAGACAAAATACGGTGTCCTTGTTGCATTTGTATGAATAGAAAATTTCAAACTCAAGAGAGGCTTAAAACACACTTGTATAAAAAAGGATTCAAGCCTCATTACACAATCTGGGTTTCACAAGGAGAGAATCCTTCAATCTTTAGACAACAATCAACATCAAGTCAACAACCTATGCCTCCAAACAATGAGTCGGTCCTTGTTGAAGAGCAATCAAATCCTTATATTGATATGGTTATGGATATGGCAGGCCCTAGTTTTGATTGGGAGGAACAATTACCAAATGCAGACGCACAAAAGTTTTTCGACCTTCTTGAAGCAGGGCGTGAGAAATTATACGAGGGATGTAAAACTTACACGAAGTGTCCGCAACTCCTAACTCATAAGTCAGAGGCCAACATGAGTGAGAATGCCTTTGATAATTTCATGTCCACTTTTGGTCGAATGTTACCGGAAGGTGCAAATATTCCCAAAACATTCTATGAGGCTAAGAAGATTGTTTCTAAGCTCGGGCTTAGTTTACAAAAGATAGATGCATGTCCTAATGATTGTATGTTGTACTACAAGTCAACTCGAGGTTTAATGAATGTTCAGAATGTGGCCACCCGCGGTATAAACCAACGAGAAGGGGTAGTACGAAGCATAAAAAATACCTTTTAAGGTGTTGCGTTACCTACCGCTTGCCCCTCGACTCCAAAGGCTTTTTATGTCAACAACGACTGCAAAGCATATGCGGTGGCACAAGGAATGTCCTCGTGAAAAAGGTGTGCTTTCTCATCCATCAGATGGTGAGGCATGGAAGCATTTTGATCGTACTTACCCAGATTTTTCCTTCGATCCTAGAAATGTCAGGCTTTGTGCCTCAGCTGATGGTTTTGATCCCTTTAGTAACTCGACTAAGCCTTATTCTTGTTGGCCAGTGATTGTTACTCCTTATAATTTACCGCCATGGATGGCTATGAAGCAGGAGTACTTGTTCTTAACGTTATTCGATTCACGGTCCTAAGAGCCACGGGAAGAACATTGATGTGTATTTACGTCCATTGATAGATGAGTTGATTGAGTTGTGGCAAGATGGGATTGATACTTATGATGTGTCAAAGAAAGAAAATTTCAAAATGAAGGCAGCACTCATGTGGACTGTTAATGACTTTCCTGCCTACGGGATGTTATCTGGCTGGAGCACACATGGGAAGTTGTCTTGTCCTTACTGCATGAGCAATAGTAAGTCATTCACACTCGAGTGTGGTGGAAAACCATCCTTTTTCGATTGTCATCGTCAGTTCTTGCCAACAAGTCATCCTTATAGAAAAAACAAAAATAACTTCATGGCTGGTAGAGTTGAGCATGGGTTGCCTCCACCACGCTTGAATGGTAGTGACATGTGGGATGAAGTATCAAGATTACCAAACATTAAGTTTGGCAAGACTGCAGCAAAAGAAAAGATTGCTGGCTTTGGGCAACATCATAACTGGGTGAGACGGAGTATATTTTGGGATTTGCCTTATTGGAAGACCAATTTAATACGCCATAATTTAGATGTGATGCATATTGAGAAAAATGTCTTTGATAATGTTTTCAATACAATCATGGATGTCAAAGGTAAGACTAAGGATAATGTTAAAGCTCGTGTTGATCTTAAGAAGTATTGTAAGCGTCCAGAGCTAGAATTAAGAGAGGTGAATGGGAAGACCGTGAAGCCAAAAGCGAGCTACACACTCACAAAGGAACAACAAAAGTTGGTTTTAGAATGGATCAAACAACTGAGGTTTCCAGATGGCTATGCATCAAACCTGAGTAGGTGTGTTAACGTGGAAGAATGCAAGATTTATGGCATGAAAAGCCATGACTGTCATGTGTTCCTTGAGAGGTTGATACCTATTGTCTTTAAGAACCTCTTGCCTGATCCTGTATGGCGTGCGCTGACTGAGCTAAGCCAATTTTTCAGAGACATATGCTCCAGTATTTTACGCGAGGAACATTTGAAGAAGTTGGAGGAAAACATCATAATCACTTTGTGCACATTAGAAAAGATATTTCCTCCTGCTTTCTTTGATTCCATGGAACACTTACCGGTACATTTGGCTTATGAGGCAAGAGTTGGTGGTCCAGTCAATTATCGTTGGATGTATCCTTTTGAGAGGTACCATTTTTGTGTTATCAATTTCTATTAATTTGATATAAATAATTATGAAACTTGAATTTATAGATGGTATTATTTGTACATAATAGGTTTATGAACCGCTTGAAGAAAAAAGTTAAGAATAAGTCACGTGTTGAGGGTTCAATATGTGAGGCATATTTGATAGAAGAAACTTCTATCTTTTGCTCTCACTATTTTGAGGTTGGTGTTGGTTCGAAGTCGACTAGAGTTGAGCGGAATGATGATGGTGGTGAAGTTGAAGTCAACGGACGATTATCGGTCTTCACTCATCCAGGAAGGCCGTTTGGGCATATTGGTACTAAATATTTGTCGGACAAGGAGCTAGCAGCCGTGTCCCTTTATGTTCTATTGAATTGTGAAGAGATCGAACCCTTTGTCTTGTAAGTATAAATTTAAAATATGTAGTTGTTTCATTTCGATTAAAATATTAAAGATATACATGATTATCAATAAGTAACCTTCCAATAGGGAATATGAAAATGAAGTGAGAGATGTGATGCCAAATATTGATTCGGCGGCGCTTTCGACTAGGCTGGAGAAGGAGTTTACTAGCTGGTTTGCTAATTATGTAAGATGCCTTAGAGTTATTCTAAATATTATTATAATTCAATTACAACATTACTTGTATGTTTATATTCTCTTTATATTCATCATTTGTAGGTAAAAAACCCACCTAAACCTGTAGCTGAAAATATCAAGTTTATAGCTCGAGGCCCAAAACTTCGTGTGCACTTGTATAATGGCTATTTTGTGAATGGGTATAAATTTCATACCCAAAATTTTGGGATTGGCAAAAGCACAATGAACAGCGGTGTTTGCATCAGAGGCAGTTGTTATAATGATGTTGGAAGAGACTATTATGGAATGCTAGATGAAATTGTGGAGTTAGAATATGAGAGTGAAAATAACAAGGGTGATACACTAGTACTTTTCAAGTGCAAGTGGTATGATTATGTTAGGGGTATTAAGGTGCATCCAAGATACAACATCGTTGATCTCAATCCTAAATCAAGGCTCGACACAGACGACCCCTTCGTACTTGCATCGCAGGCTGAGCAAGTGTACTACCTAGATTATCCTGGTTGCAATAAGAGAGATAGAATCAAATGGTGGGCCGTGTGTAAAACCAAAGCAAGATGCACAATTAATGTTCCATATGCAGATGTGTCCGATAGAGTTGCGGCATAAGTAGATGATTTTTTTCAAGAGGTTGAGATGTCAATCCCAACTGTCGTTGAAGTAGATAATGAGCTTGACAATAATGCTATTCTTATAGGTGAAGGTGGTCAAATGGACGAGGTTGATGCATCTGATTTGCCACGACCAACTAACCAAATTGAAATTGAAGAGGAAGATTCTAGTCAAGAAAATGAATCAGAAGAGGAAGTTTATGAAGTTGTGTATGAATTAAAC
Organism: Codonopsis lanceolata; assembly: GCA_013146195.2. Taxonomy (NCBI): domain Eukaryota; kingdom Viridiplantae; phylum Streptophyta; class Magnoliopsida; order Asterales; family Campanulaceae; genus Codonopsis; species Codonopsis lanceolata. The sequence continues at coordinate 119,647,235 of CM028381.1, read as the reverse complement.
GCATCAGATGGTGAAGAAGATGAAATTAATTCTGAGAACACTAGTAGTGAGGAAGAATAATTTTTTTTTAAAAAAATGATGATAGTGTTTTGTGGTTTTTAAATAGATGTTATCTTTTATAGTCTCATTGAATTATTAACTTTTAAATATATGTTTGTGTTATTTAATGATGCTATTATTAAATTGTTTTACTTTATCCATGCTTTAATTATGTTGCAAGTCTACATTTGTTTTTATTTTCTTTGTATATATATATATGTATAGCATTATGCCGAGGCTTAGAGGCAAAGGCAGCAGATGGGAAACTTCCAGAAATCAACCTGATAGAGTCCGGGTTACACACCAGCGCCTTGTAGATGAGCCTATCGATGAACCTCTAAGTGATCATCCTGGAGATGGAAATATCTCTTCCTTGAAAGATCTTGACGAGGATATGGCAGATGGAAGCACTCCTTTTACAGACGGTGGTAGCGAGCCTGGACATGAGTCAGAGTCCACAGTCGATAGGAGATGTCGTGGTGACAATATAGCTCTGCGACCACCTGAGAATGCTGATCAGAGGATACCAGTTATTATTCACCGGAACACGTAAGTTAATATAAATCCTTTTCTCTTGTGATTTTATGAATTCAATTAATATTATGTTTTGACATTCACAATTAACTGAAAATCCCCCATATTGCAAAACAAGTAAGATCTTTCTATTTCTGTTGTCTTGTTGGGATGCCCTCGTTTGATGGGTGTGCACCATTGTTTCATTGTTGAACATATATGTTTTGTTGGGGTGCCCTCTTTTGATGGGTGTGCACCATTGTTTCATTGTTGAACGTATATGTTTTGTTGGGGTGCCCTCGTTTGATGGGTGTGCACCATTGCTTTGTTGGCATTTATTTTTATTTTACTCCTAGTTCAAAGATCATGACATTAGGCGCCTCCCTATCATTATTT
>CM028381.1:119615079-119646187 GCA_013146195.2 Codonopsis lanceolata | reverse complement strand
TTCAATTTCTTGGGTTCGTTAATAAAAGATAGATATAGTGCAATTTGAACTATTGGTTCACGACCTCCATCATGACATTCATCCATTCTATATCCTAAGCACAAGAACATATGATCTATCGTCACCCCCTAGGTCATGTGAACTGGCCCTAATTATCACTCAGGTGCATCGATAGGTCCAATTTATTGTGATGGTGAGCCGGTTACGACATATGCACATTGGTCATGCAGGTTATGCACCTCTAGGCCTTTATTATTTGCAATTACATTCATTTGTTCAAAATAATATATAGGTTGATAATCACCACAATCAACAAGAATTGAATGAACATAAATATTAATATAAAACAATAGATTCGATACAAGTTAAATCCAATTCCTAGATTATGAAGATTAGCTATCCATAATTGAAAGTACAAAACCTTGAACCATTCTTGGAGAATCTTTCTTCATAGACAAAGAAAAATAATATGAGAACTTCTCTCCTCCTTTTTTTCTAACTAAAGGGATCTATTTATACCTAATTAATCACTATCAGGAGGAAAGGAGATACAATATAATTAAAATTACTAAAAAGAATTAAAATATGATTTCACAATTCCCAAGCAATTAGAACACAAAAGTGGGCGGCTGAATTGCTGGAATAATTGCTGATTTTCAGCTTTGTTCTAAAGTTTCGACTTTTTGAGTTTGATCCTAAAGTTCTTCAATTCAACATAAAGTGCCCATATTTTGTACAATTATTCCAAAGTCCTGAAACTATAAAATAACACCAAAACATATATTAGACAACAAAACCTCGAGAAATAGGATAATTTATTTGCAGAAATAATATCCAATAAGCGTATAAAAATAGGTCATCAAATAACCTTCTGGATTCAAGCACACAACCCTAAACCTTCGAAAGAAGCATCAATGATAAACCCGCAAAGTTATCAAAGCACTAGGCAATGCTAAAACAAGAGGTAGTCAACCTCTCTTCAACTCATGAAAGCTAGCCTCACACTTGTCACTCCAAACAAAAGCGGACTTCTTACGAGTAAGATTGGTCATAGGAGTAGCAATCTTAGAAAATCCTCGATGAACCTACGGTAATAACATGACCCAAGAAACTACGGACTTCGGTCACGTACTAGAGTCTTCCACTTGTGCAGCCTCGACCTGATGGATCCACGCGATACCATCACTAGACACAACATGCCCGAGAAAAGCAACTTGTTCTAGCCAAAATGCACACTTGCTAAACTTAGCAAAAGTTGTTTCTTATGCGACCGGTAAGAACCTCTCTCGAATGATGCTCATGCTCCTCGTGACTTGAGTACGAGGGATATCATCAATGAACACCACTACAAAACAATCAAGGTACTCATGAAACACCCATTCATCAGTCCATGAAAAGCGGCGGCGCGTTTGTCAAACCAAGCGACATAACAACAAACTCATAATGGCCATAGCGTGAAATTTGTCTTTGGGACATCCTCATGAACCCTCAGCGGTGGTAACCACTCCTCAAGTCTAACTTGGAATACCAGAGACCCACGAAGGCGATCAAAGAGATCATCAATGTGAGGTAATGGATACTTATTCTTTATAGTAACACGGTTCAAGCGGCGATAGTCAATGCTGTATAAACTACCATCCTTCTTCCTTGAAACAACAGGGTGCACCGGAACACCCTCGGTTTAATAAACTCCACATCCGGTTCACAATGCTCCTTCAACTCTCTCAACTCATTTGGAGCCATCCTATAAGGTGCTCTAGAGATAGGTGAAATCCTAGGCAATAACTCAATCAAAACTCTAACTCTCGGTCGGGAGGTAATCATAATCGATCGAAAAAGACATCCAGAAATTCATTAACTACGGTACATCATACTAACGATAGACATGCTAGTATCAAGCACACAAGCAATATACCCGTACACCCACGAGATAGAAGTTTCTAGCATGGCGAAATAACATGTATACCACTCATATGATCACCGGTAAACCAAATTCGGAATTAGGGCATGGCAAAAGTAACCCTCTTGCGGCGGCAATCTACTAAAGCATGGTAAACACAAAACCAATCCATACCCAATATCACATCAAAATCTGGATAGGCAATACTACCAAATCATGCAAAACCCGATCCAAACAAGTACATATGACCCATAGACCTCAACGCCAACATACAATCACCCAGCGGTGTAAACACCTCAATAACATAAGGCAGCGAGGCAATACACATAAATGATCTATAAAATGAGATGCGACATATGAATGGTAGACCAGGATCTATAAGAACTCGAGCTCTATGACCAGCGAGAGTACCTCCAATCGAAGTAGACTTTGGGACACCACGGCGATCAAGTGCAAATACACGTGCTGCGCCGGACGCCATCACTATCCCTCTTATTCCCGAGGCTGTGAAAGCGAAACCCCGGCCCGACTAACACCGGCCTTAGGACAATCTCTCCTCATATGACCCATCTCCCCACACTGACACTTAGCGATCTTAGTCCAACCTTGCTTTGCATTGCGTGCCCCGTGCGGCCGCAATAAACATACCACCGAAGCTGTTCCTCGGCCCTTTGAGAAGATAGCGCGACTATCTGAGACTCTCAGGGCAGTTGTCGAGATGCCCAGGCTAGCATCACCATGGCCAGCTGTTGCGGCGGTTGCCCTACGGTCGAACCGATTCCCAGTCGGCCTATCCTGGAATCTTTGCGAGGCTCCTGTGATGGCCGATGCTAATGTAAGCGCAAAGAAAGGCTTCACTGTCTCCCTCAATATCTCTCTCTATCTCATAGGCACGATCTACCGCGCCCGATAATGTCATCAGCGAAGAGACAAAAGGCGCCTCCCTAAACTCGTCTTCAATCCCTGCGAACTTAAGAACCCTCACGAGGCTCATACGGTACAAGATGCGCACAATACCGCGACAACTCGGTGAACTTAGGCGAATCTTGAGTCATCGACATAGAACCTGCTCCAAATCTTGGAACTCCTTCTCTCTCCTCGTCTCACTACCATCGGTACATAAGATGCCCCGAACTCCCTCTCGAAGTTAGGCCACACTCTAGGAACCCCATTCGATTCGGCTAGCAAGCAAGACTTTCCACCAATGGTTGGCGACTCCTCGGCTTATAAAGCGCTAGTACAACCTTCTTCCTCGGTGCCGGAGAGGCTGCAAAGATCTTCTCTAAGTCCTCCAGCACAACTCTCAATACTAGCATCGACTCCCTCGAAAGATGGAGGTTTCATCTTGAAGAATCTCTCCAAATAGCGTTGTTCCTCGCTCAGGATCAACAGAGCAAATCAATCTGAGGCGGCGGCGCCTCATACGGTTACGGTGGTGGTGGTGGTGCAAGTGGTACTCCCACGGCGACCTCCTCTCTCGGCCATAGCAATCATCACGGCGATACATGTGCGCGCCTCACCGCATTAGGGTCAACTCGCTCTCTGGCGTGGAAGTGCGTCACCTGTCTATTCTCTCTATCACCTCGACCAGTCTCCACGGCTAGGACGGTACCTCACGTGCAGTGTCTAGTCTCCACCATCGTGAACCTATAAGAAATCACTCGGCGTTAGAAATCACATAAAGCACCAACCCACCTAGGCCATGGAACCTATCACGGTGGTAGCTACTAACTATAAAGCTCTAATACCAACTGTGACGACCCAACCCAGACCCCGAGGTGGAATCACAAGTCAAGTCGTCCAAATAAGACAACAATACATGCAAAGACTCAATTATAGAAAACGACGTGACACAACATTGTAGATGAAGCTCGACTCGGTACCAAAAGGCCGGAATAATTTAAAACTTTTTACACTTGATATAACAGTTAAAGACAAGTATATCAATTCATCGGCAACTTTACTACCGGAACCCAACACTACACAGTTCATGCATATATACCTCGACGGCTACAACATGCAGGAGAAACAACATAAATAAATAAGAGCTAAAGTAATGCCCAGCGGAAGACATAAAACATGTGAACCAAACTACAACTATACAAGGCTCGGCGTACATACAGCGGAACACTCAGGATACATGATACTACAAGTAGAGACATAAATACAAATAAACAAAGTTCCCAAAGCGAAGTCTAAGTGACTTGCTAATCCCATCGTCCTTAGAAAAGAGATCAAAAGAAGGACATCTATAAACAACAACCTCGTCGCGTGTGATCACGGACAAGTACGCACCCTGCAACGCCTCAATGAGCGGTACCTGAATGGCTCGGATCTAAAGCAGTAAAAGGGAGGGGGTAAGTCATAAAGACTTTGTGAGTTAACAATTATGCATGTCATGGCATCATGCAACATACATAGCAAGATATCATCATTAATATCAAGTCAATCAAAGCATTCCTTTATATAAACACTTAAATCACATATCCATAGTAGCACATTGTTTCACATAAGTGCTATAAAGTAAACCCCATATAAGGAGGATATGTTATGGAACCGGTGCTTTAGCTCACGCAATACAGCGTTAACATTTTGTGCCAATGATACCCGTGATGAGTGTATCAAAGTACCGAGCTCTCTACTTGGTAATTAGACTTCCCAATGTGCTCTATTGGTTACAACAAAGGGGCTACTTCCCCACTGTGGCCAACAGTGGAGGGGAGTGTGATAAAAACCCGGTATAACAACCCATCACTATCACGAATCCCATAATCCGTGACGGCGATGCATTGTCACACCAACGACTCAACCAAATATGCCAGCTGGACTAATGCAATGCCAAGTAGATGTTTACTCGTCATAAAATCTCAAATAAGGAACAAGTTCGACAAGAGCAAACTTATTCAACAAGTAGTTGTTTACTAATTAAGAAATCACATAGGAATTCGACAAGAGCGAATTCAACATGTCAAATAGATATATCATTCTATAACATGCTCTCAATCATGTATTTACTTCACACAATCATATAAACCGCATAAGACCTCGATTGAGTCTTATAAACACACATATCAAACATGCCCTTCAATCCATCCCAAAGTCACGTAAGCTAATACATTAGTCTAACGTACTACAAACGTCGTAGGGATTGAATGTGGAGTCGGTATTGTTCAATAACTCCCTAATCTCAACTCCGGTGAGGTTTACTAAAATTCAACTAGTACAACATTGATACTATATGCATCACATTTCCCTTCCCTAAGTTCTCCATTCATTTAGAACTCGATAACCAAGTCGTTCCTGACCTTAAACTAGCCACAAACACATTCCCGAGTTTCAAACCCTAGATTCGGTGATTTCGTTAAACTTACAATTGAAACATATTCTTTCACAAGAGTTGTTCCTAGGCACATTATAAACAACATTCATGCTTTGCATAAAGTCAAAATCACAACTTCAATAAGAATTCATAAAATCCTACACATATTTTATAGGTTGAATTGAAGGTTTCTTCTTCACAAAAAGTGTTCATAATCATCAATAGAACAACTATAATGAAGGGGTCATGTTATATTATTGAACATGAAAATTTATGGGAATTGTCACTCACCTTAAGCCTATGATTAATGGAGGAAAGGAGGATTAAACCAAGGATTTTTGTAGAGGAGAGAAAGGCCTAGAACTCACACAAACATCTCTCGAGATGAAATGCAAGCAATACAAGCAATGAAGAACAACTTCAAAACACAAACGAAGCAACGAAGCTTATAAACTTTCAATCAAGCATACAACAACTAAGATGAACATTCTAAGTCATAAATGTAAGGTACTAGGACTCCAATGAGACTTATTTAGATGCTATCATGATACCATCAACACTCGAAACATCAACAACAAGGCATGCAACGCATGGAAGACCAACACTCTAATATGATCTCAACCAATTCAATGCAAACATGGCATGAATGAAATGAAGTCTCTAATATGTCAAGACTTATTATAAACATGTTATAATGATGACGAACATGAAATGGGTTTGGGTTCTCACAAATGGAATGAAGAGAGAGATCGCAAAGTATGTATCTAGATGTTTGACATGTCAACAGGTGAAAGCTGAACACTAGAGACCTGCCGCTTTACTACAGCCACTTGAGATACCGGAGTGGAAATGGGAGCATATCACCATGGATTTTGTGACAGGATTGCCACGTACTCGTCGAGGTTTTGATGCAGTATGGGTTGTTGTAGATAGGTTGACTAAATCATCACATTTTATTCCTATTACGATGACTTATAGTTTGAGTCAGTTAGCAGCATTGTATGTTGAGGATATCGTGAGACTACATGGTGTTCCGATTAGCATTGTATTTGATAAAGATCACAGGTTCACTTCTCGATTTTGGCATTCTTTACAGGAGGCTTTGGGGACAAAGTTGAACTTCAGTACGTCTTTTCACCCACAGTCTGATGGTCAGTCTAAGAGATCGATTCAGGTACTAGAGGATTTTCTACATGCTTGTGCAATGGATTTCAAAGGTAGTTGGGATTCTCATTTGACATTAGCATAATTTGCATATAACAACAGTTACCAGTCCAGTATTGAGATGGCGTCGTATAAAGCTTTATATGGGCGTAAGTGTCGTTCACCGATTTGCTGGGATGAAGTTGGTGAAGCTAAGCTATGGGGTCCAGAGATGGTACAACAGTTAGTTGAGAGTGTTAAACTGATTAGAGACAGATTACTTACAGCTCAAAGTAGACAGAAAAGCTACGTCAGACAACCGGAGACGTGACTTAGATTTTCAGGTTGGTGATTATGTATTCTTGAAGGTATTGCCCCAGCGCGGTACTAAGTGATTTGGGAAGAAAGGTAAACTTTCACCTAGATTTATTGGGCCATTTGAGATCTTAGAAAGGATTGGATCCTTGGCGTATCGGTTAGCATTGCCACCTTCATTATCGGATGTTCATAATGTATTCCATTTCTCGATGCTACGCAAATACTTGAAAGATGCATTGCATGTCCTTGCTTACGAAGAGATTACATTCGAACCTGATCTTTCTTATGATGAGAGACCGGTGAGAATACTTGATACTAAGGAGCAAATATTGAGAACAAATAGGATTCCGCTAGTCAAAGTCTTATGGAAGAACCATGACATTGAGGAAGCTACTTGGGAGACCGAGCACGATATGAAAGCGAGATACCCTTTCCTATTTGATGATTCCGATATGAATTTAGGGACTAAATTCCTTTTAGTGGGGGAGGATGTGAGAACCCGAAACCTACTTGAGTAACATGTCTTCTATACTTGTTTAGCATGATGAGAATATGTATTTAACATGATAGTAGTATCCCTTACATGTTTGACTTGATTGTATTCCTTGGTCGAGTCGCAATTGTCGTATCGAACTCTCAAGCCTTGCATGCTCTAGTTTGGCTTGTTCTTGCTCGGGCCTTGATCTTTTTTTTGGACTTAGACAAGACCATGAGAGTCTTTTATCATTGTTAATTGACCCTTAGTACTCATTCTTATGCTTCTTGGAGTTGTATATGCCTTGTGTGCGTTATACGTTCAATTCTGGACCTATTTGACCTAGCGTTTGGCCTTAGGATTGGTTCTACTCTGCCACCCGAACAACTAGGGCATTGTTCGGCCCCAAGAACCGAACACATAGGGTGAAGTTTGGCCACCCCATCGAACAGTGTGGATTCCAGCATGACGGGATTTTCTGCATTTTTGGTTGATAACTTAGAAAAGAGTTTGGAATACAATTAGTGTTTTAACTCTACTAGGTTGGATTTATAGAAATGACTCAACGGAGTCGACATTAGTGAGCTATTGAACAATACCGGCTCAATGATCAATCCTTACGACGTTATTACATGCGTTCCACTAGAAAACTAGTTCTAGACTCTTGAATTGGATTGAACTTCATGCTTGTACTTACATGTCATATATAAAAATGCCTATTTGACATATTGAGTTCGCTCTTGTCGAGCCCAACCTTGCTTTGTTATTGATGAGGCGGAGTTGCCACCTCCACCACCGAATCCAATAGGCATGAATGCTCAAATGGCGGATTTGTATCGCCGCATGACGGAGTTTATGACCGAGATGGCTCAGCTGGGCCAGGGTCAGAATGTACCTCCACCGCCACCGCTAGAACTAGATGCGAGAGTTTCGCCGCCACGGAATGATGTTATACATGAAGCAAGGGTGCGAAATAATACGATTTTTGAGAGGTTCTTGAAGATGAAGCCTCCATCTTTTGAGGGAGAAGCGGATGCTAGTATAGACGAGTTATGGCTAGAGGATTTGAAGAATATCTTTGCAGCTCTAAACTGCACGGATGAGGAGAAGGTTGTGTTAGCTGTGTATAAGCTGAGAGGAGCCGCCAATCATTGGTGGGAGGTTCTATATGTTAGTTGGGTGATGAACCGAGTGGCTCAAATGTGGCCTAACTTTGAGATGGAGTTTAGGGCTTCTTACGTGCCTAATGTTGTTAGACGACGACGAGAGAAAGAGTTCCAGGATCTGGAGTAGGTAACCATGTCTATAGCTCAGTATTCTGCTAAATTCACTGAGTTATCCCGTTATTGTGCACATCTGGTGCAAGATGAGAGACATAGGACTCATAAGTTTGTGAAAGGGTTGAAGACCGAGTTTAGGAAGCAGTTGTTATCTCTACAATTGGAGGATTACTGGGGCGCGGTAGATCGTGCTTAGGGGATTGAGCGGGAGATTGAGGAGCACAGGCAGAAGCCTTCTCAGCAGCAGTCTTCGCAGGTGACCTCACAACATTCAGGAAGGGGTCAGTCTTCTCAGAATCGATCCGGCAATCAGGGAAATCGTCGTTTTAGTAGTCAGAATAGACGACAATCTGGTGGATAGTATAGGCGTCAGTATGAGAGTCGTGGTAGTAGTTCTTTTACTCCTCAGGAGCAGCAGACTCAGGGTAGTTGACCTTTGACTTGTTCTTACTGTCATAAGATTGGGCATTCTAGCGAGCAGTGTAGGACTAGGCTTGGCTCTTGTTTTGGATGTGGAGATCCTAGTCATCAGCTCAGAGACTGTCCTAAGTCGAGAGCAACTCAGTCCGTAGGTTCTGTTCAGCAATCCGGGTCCTAGAAGGATAGTGATGAACGTCCTAAGGCGCAAGCTCGTGTTTTTACGGTCGATCAACAAGGTGTTCCTGAGTCTACTTCTGTGATCGGAGGTATTCTCTCTGTCTTCGGCTATAGAGCTCGAGTTCTTATAGATTTGGGGTCTACTCATTCTTATGTCCATTACATTTCTTAGAGCATTTATGTGTTTTGCCTGCTAAGTTGCCTTACGTGCTTGAGGTATCTACACCGTTGGGTGATTGATTGTTGGCGTCTGAGGTTTATAAAGATTGTGATGTGCTTGTTAATGATCGAGTCTTGCATGCTGATTTGGTAGTATTGCCTATTCGAGACTTTGATGTGATTCTTGGTATGGATTGGATTTGTGTGAATCATGCTTTAGTAGATTGCCATCGTAAGAGAGTCACTTTTGCCATTCCCGGTATTCCGGAGTTTGTCTTTACGGGTGATCATGCTATGAATGGTATACATGTTATTTATGCTTTACGGGCTAGAAAACTCTTATCTCGGGGTTGTACGGGGCATTTAGCTTGTGTGCTTGATACTAGTATCTCGACAGCTAAATTAGAAGATGTTCCGGTACTTAGTGAATTTCCAGATGTCTTTTCTACCGATTATGCTTTACCTCCCAACCAAGAATTAGAGTTTTGCATTGAGCTTTTGCTAGGGACTTCGCCTATATCTAGAGCACCTTACAGAATGGCTCCGGCGGAGTTGAGTGAGTTGATGGAAAAGTTGCAAGAACTTCTAGATAGGGAGTTTATTAAACCGAGTGTGTCTCCGTGGGGTGCACCGGTGTTATTTGTGAGGAAGAAAGATGGTAGTTTACGGCTTTGCATAGACTATCGACAGTTGAACCAGGTTACTATCAAGAATCGGTATCCCTTACCACACATTGATGATCTCTTCGATCAACTTCGGGGCTCAGTTGTTTATTCCAAGTTTGACTTGAGGAGTGGCTATTATCAGTTGAGAGTTCGGGCGGAGGATGTTCCAAAGACAGCCTTTCGTACATGTTATGGCCATTATGAATTCGTGGTTATGCCGTTTGGTTTGACAAACGCACCTGCAGTCTTTACGGATATAATGAATAGGGTGTTTCACGAATATCTTGATTGCTTTGTGGTTGTGTTTATTGATGATATCCTTGTGTACTCGAAGTCACGAGAAAAGCATGAGAATCACTTGAGAGAGGTCCTTTCGATCTTACGTGAGAAGAAACTTTATGTGAATTTCAGTGTGCTTTCTGGCTAGAACAGGTTGCTTTTCTAGGACACGTGGTGTCTAGTGATGGTATAGCGGTAGATCCATCCACGGTTGAGGCGATTACTAAGTGGAAGACACCTAGTACGGTGACCGAAGTCTGTAGTTTCTTGGGCTTGGCAGGTTATTACCGTAGGTTTATCAAGGGATTCTCGAAGATCGCTACTCCGATGACTAATCTGACACAGAAGAATTCTTCTTTTATATGCAGTGATAGGTGCGAGGCCAGTTTTCAAGAATTGAAGAGAAGGTTGACTACAGCTCCTATCTTAGCATTGCCTAGTGGTTCGGAGAACTTTGTTATTTATAGTGATGCTTCATTAGAAGGCTTGGGTTGCGTACTTATACAGAATGGGAGAGTCGTTGCCTATGCTTCGAGGAAGCTATCACCTCATGAGGAGAATTATCCGACACATGATCTCGAGTTGGCCGCCATTATATTTGCACTACACAAGTGGAAACATTATCTTTATGGAGCTAAGTTCGAGATATTCACCGATCACAAGAGTTTGAAGTATCTCTTTTCACAGAAGGAGTTGAACATGCGACAGAGACGATGGATGGAGAAGCTTAAGGATCACGACTGTACTATCTTGTATCATCCGGGGAAAGCTAACGTTGTTGCCGATGCTTTTAGTAGGAAAGTGTATATGTCTTGCTTGATGATGAGAGAGTGGAAGATGCTAAATGATGTTCACGAATGGAGTCTAGTTGTGAGTGAGCATAGTGTTATCTTTGCTAGTGTACATGCTACGCCTGCTTTTCTTTGGGTTGATCAAGGAAGCTCAGGCTACTGATCCTGAACTGAGGAAAATTATTGATGGATTGGGTGATAGTAAGACACCAGAGTTTGCTATTAACACTGATGGGATTTTAACTTTTCGAGGTAGAGTTTGCGTTCCTACTACCGATGGAGTTAAACGTATGGTTTTTGATGAGGCTCACAAGGCCAAGTACACTATACATCCAGGGAGTACCAAAATGTATAGGGACTTGAAGAGTCAGTTTTGGTGGAATGGAATGAAGAGAGAGATCGCAGAGTATGTATCTAGATGTTTGACATGTCAACAGGTGAAAGCTGAACACAAGAGACCTGCCGGTTTACTACAGCCACTTGAGATACCGGAGTGGAAATGGGAGCATAAGACCATGGATTTTGTGATAGGATTGCCATGTACTCGTCGAGGTTTTGATGTATTATGGGTTGTTGTGGATAGGTTGACTAAATAATCATATTTTATTCCTATTGCGATGACTTATAGTTTGAGTCAGTTAGCAGCAATGGATGTTCAGGATATCGTGAGACTACATGGTGTTCCGGTTAGCATTGTATCTGATAGAGATCCGAGGTTCACTTCTCCATTTTGGCATTCTTTACATGAGGCTTAGGGGACGAAGTTGAACTTCAGTACCACTTTTCACCCACAGTTTGATGGTCAGTCTGAGAGATTGATTTAGGTACTAGAGGATTTCCTACGTGCTTGTGCCATGGATTTCAAAGGTAGTTGGGATTCTCATTTGCCATTAGCCGAATTTGCGTATAACAACAGTTACCAGTCCAGTATTGAGATGGCACCGTATGAAGCTTTATATGGGCGTAAGTGTCGTTCACCGATTTGCTGGGTTGAAGTTGGTGAAACTAAGCTATGGGGTCCAGAGATGGTACAACAATCAGCTGAGAGTGTTAAACTAATTAGAGACAGCTTACTTACAGCTCAGAGTAGACAGAAAAGTTACGCAAACAACCGGAGACGTGACTTAGAGTTTCAGGTTGGTGATCATGTATTCTTGAAGGTATCGCCCCGACGCGGTACTAAGCGATTTGGGAAGAAAGGTAAACTTTCACCTTGATTTATTGGGTCATTTGAGATCTTAGAAAGGATTGGATCCTTGGCGTATCGGTTAGCATTGCCACCTTCGTTATCGGATGTTCATGATGTATTCCATGTCTCTATGCTACGCAAATACTTGAAAGATGAATCGCATGTCCTTGCTTACGATGAGATTACATTCGAACCTGATCTTTCTTATGATGAGAGACCGGTGAGGATACTTTATACTAAGGAGAAAATCTTGAGAACAAAGAGGATTTCGTTAGTCAAAGCCTTATGGAAGAACCATGACATTGAGGAATCTACTTGGGAGACCGAGCACGATATGAAAGCGAGATACCCTTCCTATTTGATGATTTCGGTATGAATTTAGGGACTAAATTCCTTTTAGTGGGGGAGGATGTGAGAACCCGAAACCTACTTGAGTAACATGTCTTTTATACTTGTTTAACATGATTAGAATATGTATTTAACATGCTAATAGTATCCCTTACATGTTTGACTTGATTGTATTCCAAGGTCGAGTCGCAATTGTCGTATCAAACTCTTAAGCCTTGCATGCTCTAGTTTGGCTTTTTCTTGCTCGGGCCTTGATATTTTTTTTGGACTTAGCCAAGACCATGAGAGTCTTTTATCATTGTTAATTGACCCTTAGTACTCATTCTTATGCTTCTTTGAGTTGTATATGCCTTGTGCGCATTATACATTCAATTCTGGACCTGTTTGACCTAGCGTTTGGCCTGAGGATTTGTTCTACTCTGCCATCCGAACAACTAGGGCATTGTTCGGCCCCAAGAACCGAACACATAGGGTGAAGTTTGGCCACCCCAGCCGAACAGTGTGGATTCCAGCATGACGGGATTTTCTGCATTTTTGGTTGATTACTCTTGTACCCTTACTAAACCTCTACCATTAGTGACCTTAATCAGTTGTGTTAGAACCTCATTAGTCTAACCTAAACCTAATCAAGATTGTTAACCCTATTTCCCTCACTCATCTTGTGACATGTGTATACCACTAACTCTTAATCAAGCTTATTTCTTCTACTTTAGTTGGAGACTCCCTCTTTACGATTCATTTCTTTTCTTCTTCTTCATTTTCCTGGAGAGAGTTTGTGCGTGAGAGTCTCGGTGAGATAGTGCGTGAGAGTTTGGCCTCCAAGAGATTTCAAGACCCATTTGCGATTCTGAGACAGCCGTTTCGAAGCCGCCGTCAAGAAGATCGACTGTCACCGATTAGTTTTCTTGCTTTCTTCTTTTGCTTGGCTTGAGGTAAGCTATTGATTTCCCTTAGGTTCATGCTAGATATAACATGCTACCCCCTCTTTCTTCCATGTCTAAATCATGCTCTCCTTGACTTCTACCATGTTAATTACATTTTTTAGAGTTGGGAATTTCTGGAAATTGTTGGGTATGAACTTAATTGTTTGTTTGGACACTAAGCCTAGAAGTAAAAGTGTTCTATGCTTTGTTAGAAATAACTATTGTTCTTGGGTTATAGACTTTTGACAATTATTTGGAAATCGTGATTCTAGGGCTCCATAATTTGGGAACTTGAGTTTATTCTTAGCTATGGTTATTATTTGGATTAATGACCTAGTCTAATCGATTCGATAACTTAGAAAAGATTTTGGAATACAATTAGTGTTTTAACTTTACTAGGTTGGATTTATAGAAATGACTCAACGGAGTCGACATTAGTGAGCTATTGAACAATACCGGCTCAATGATCAATCCCTACGACGTTATTACATGTGTTCCACTAGAAAACTAGTTCTAGACTCTTGAATTGGATTGACCTTCATGCTTGTACTTACATGTCATATATGAAAATGCCTATTTGACATATTGAGTTCGCTATTGTCGAGCTCAACCTTGCTTGGTTATTGATGAGAATTATCTACTTGTCTTGAACGAGGTCGCTCTTGTCGAGCTCGTTCTATACTTGATTATTTGTTGAGTAAACATTACTTGACATTTGCATGAGTCCAGCTGGCATACTTGCTCCCGCACACACGCCTCCAATGTGGCCACAATGGGGAAGTAGCTCCCTTTGGCCAACTATACGAGTTCATTGGGTGTATATCCCAGGCATCTCCTCGGAAGATCGATGTATTTTTCACACCCATCGATACTCGCACGTTCCCAAAAGTGTTTGCTTGCAGGAACTACGCAGCAGCCCGGCTCTTCATATATCCTTATCCTATGCGAATTATTTCCTAACGCTTATGTGCAAATAATGTGCATCTTGAATATATGATCGCTATACTTTTGATATTGCCTTGCCTTATGTGTTGCATATTGCCATGTCATGCATGATTGATAGCTTACGAGTCTTTATGACTTACCCTTTCCCCTTTACTGTTTTTAGATCCTAGCAGGACAGGTCCTTCTCGTTGAGGCTCGCGGTGCTCGTACTCCTTAGTTCTCTTTTCGTTCGACTTTTGCAGTTGAAGAGGTGGTTTTAGATGTCCTCTTCTATTCTTTTGTATTTTGCAAGGACGATGGGTTTTAAAGCTAGTCAACTAGACTATTCTTGGGAATATGTATAGACTTTGTACTTGTGTTCCCCTGTTAGCTACTCGTAGTTCTAACTCTTGTAGTACTTATACTCCTTTTGATTCTGGCATTTGTGTTAGCCGTGCCTTGTATATATTGTTATTGTTCACTACGTATAGACTTCCGCTGAGCATCCCATTAGCTCTTATTTATTTCCTTGTTCTATTAGCTGTTTAGCTTGGGTTCCGGCATGTAGTGTCGCCGAAGACTTGGTTTAATTGCTTTACTGTTTTATCAGGTGAAATGATTTTTAAAATACCGACCTTTTTGTGTCGAGTTTTGTTACGACTGAAATGTTGTGTCACGTCTGTTTTAAAATTAATTAAGTCCTTGCATGTTCGTTGTTTCTTGTTTCCCCCTGTTTGGACGGGCCGGTCCACGATCCCGTCTCGGGTCCGGGTGGGGATGTCACAAGAAGAAATTTACTGGTAGTGAAATGATATCAATTGTTGAAATGATATCAGTTGATATCAATTGTTAGGAAGTCTCAATTTGGATGATTATTATGGGAAGAATTAAATTTTTAGTACTTTTGGAGGATATATATTGAAAGAACACACTTATCAAGAACCGTCGTTTTGGTGTCCACTGTAGAGCTGTAATGACAAATATACGAGGCAGCGAAGTAATCATGCCAAAGCTTGAATTTGAAGGGACATTTATCTTGGAAAGGCGACGATTCATGATGACGATATTAAGTCATTCTTGAAAATGTTTTCGATACAGATTTTGACTTAAATCGAGGAATCTCAATATCCAGATATTAGATACCAATGATGGTAAGGTGCACTGGATGAGGAGAAGAAGACCTGTGTTGATATATATATGACTTCTTGAAAATAATATGAGTTTAAAATACAAACCTTCGAAGAAATAAGATATGTTTTGAAATTCTAAAATTTCCATAAGATAATTTACGAGGCATTCTAAATCATCTAGACAATCCTCCGCAATCTCTCAAATCTTTAGGATTTTTAGAATTTAAACCAATTTTTAAGAAGTATTTCAAAAGATTATAAAATATTTTTCAAAACAGTACAAAATTTGTGTTCTTTGTTTCGAGAAGATATTTTACGGGGCTTTCTGAATCATCTACACAAACCTCAGCAATCTCCCAAATCTTCTAGAAATTTTGGAAGAAAAAACAAATGGTTTTGAAAACATTTTTAGGAGTTGAAACCAATTATTGAAATACTAATTTGTTGGAAAACATTTGAAAATTTATCCGTACTTCCATAGATTGTTTAAGTCAAGAATATCTTCACAAGTAGGTGATTAGCAGAGTTGATGAACTACTGAAACCCTTTTTTTGATAAATGGTCTGTTTCAGTAGAGATAAATGTCTGTTGATCTTGGGATATGAACAGTAGAGAAGGAAGTCTGCTATTCAATAATAACCAGTAGAGATTGGGGCCTGCTGATTCAACTGATAACCGTAGACGGTATGCAGCAGAAATGATAGTCTGCTGATACTAGGTGATAACAACAGATGAGGGGGGATGAATAATGGAGGAAAATATCTGCTGATATCAATTCGATGATATGCATGGTTATCAGTTGTCTTGAACACACTAAAAAGTTAGCAATGAAATTGTTGTGATTGATTGAAGACTATTGTGTTTAAGGATGATGGGAGTCTACTGATACTGATTTTTGGAAAGATAGGTGATCAGTAGACTAGGGTTTGATGATACCAAAAGTTATGGTTTTAGATGAAGATTGATCAGCAATGATTGAGGTATGTCGTTATCAATTGATGGGAATGACAAGGGAGTCAGCATAAGATAAAATCTGCTGATGGAAGGTGATCAGTAAGATTTAGAGTTTGCTTATACTGGGTATATCTCATGAGCTTGGAAGACGGGAGGATTGCTAAATGAAAATGGAACAGCAGACATGGAGATCTGCTTATACCAATTGAATGAACAGCGTTTCAGCAAATTTATCCTTTTGGATTGCCTCGGCTTCTGGAAGGATGGACCATAGGCTTCATTGGCAAAGATTAACTGAAGACTATGCCCCTTCTCAATAGAATCCCAATTATGTAAGAAGGGCACTAGAGGTGAAATGAAAAACAACAGCCAGCTTAGTCAGAGAACTTGCATCACAAAGAAGCAAGTAACTCTTTCTTAGTTTGGCTAGAAGTACATAGTTAAGAGGATGCATTTTGCTTCTTGGTCAACAGCTAAGATGATGACTCTCTTAAGTGTAAAAAAGTCATCTGTTCAAGACAAGAGAGAAAAAAAGAGAAAGAACTTCGAGCAGGGTTGTCTTGAACAGAGGAAACAATAGATATGAAATAGAATTGAAAAAGATGCATGTTCCTTTAGAAGGTATTTATTCCAACATCAGATTATGAGGTCTGCTGTTGTGAATTATTTGAGACCAGAGTTTTTTGGGGAGAATGAAGATTCACCAGAACATTATGGGTTAAGGCGAGATCTTCTATTCCTGAGAAAGGAGTTGCAAGGGAAGCAGTTCTTTCTTAAGAAATCCAAAACTATAGTTATCCATATTCCAATAGTAATTCTTCTGATGAGATTTCTACCAGTACTCTAGGCATTTTTGAAGCAAAATAAGGTTCTGTTCAACTAATCTAAAATCAGTTTTCAAGATACCAGCTGATCTAGTTGTAATGACAACAGTCAAAACAGGTTAGATCAAAAGATTGTCATTATAATAAGAATCAACTTAATCTTTTGAACACCAGAAGTTTTTGATGAGAAATTTTAATATCTTCTGTAGTGTCTCAATTAGATCTTGCAAAAATAGATCGAATTCATAGGACTATTATTTAAAAAGTAGATCTTGGTTTCTTCTCATCAGAATTATATTCTATCGGATAGGAATACTAATGGTTAAGGATTGGTTTGCTGTTGGGTTAACAGCAGAGTTATGTTGGCTGTTATGGATTCAGAACAAAAGATACGATATAATGTACAAGTATCGAAACCATAAGCATACATAAGATTTCATGCTATCAAAGATAGTGCAAACAAAAGCAGATAGACATGAAGTGAAGTTGTCTTGAACAAGTTCTCATTTAGATCAAAGTATGATAGATTACAAGGAGGATCTAATGATTACAAGATTCAATACAACTTCCAGTGACTTAACTACTCCTGATAAATAACTGATCTAAACACCTGATACATTTCTAAAGATAAAAATGTTGCAAGGAGATGTCTATGAAGAGCATGGACCTAAAACAGTTTAACCAATTGGCAAACATAATATAGGTCCAGATCAAGTGTTTAGTCGAAAGAGGCAGCCAAACGGAATCTCTGCGCTGTAAGAAGTGCAGATATGTGATCATGTCGCCTGCTCTTCCTTCTCCCTTCAACTAGCTTTCAAGCACAGGTGACCTTCACAAGCAAGCACGGCTACCTTTCGAAAGCCTGCTGCTGTGAATTGTGTTGATCTCGATAGAGAATCATGTCAGCAAAAGAACATGTAGAATGTCTATAATGCCAAGAAGGAGCAGCTAACATGAGCACAACCACAAGAGTTTGGGAGAGGCATGCTAAATGGTTGTTGAGGTAAATCTTCATGCAAGAGGAATCCTCAAAACTAACCAAACAACTTTTGGTGGATAGGGAGGGTAATACCAAGTTATTGAGAGAGAAACTTGATCTAGTGCTAAGAATACTCCTAAGTAGTATTTTGAAAGGAAAGGATATTGTATCAATGTCTATCATATTGTTTGGGAGGTAGTTTGCGAGTGATAGAGATAAGTGAAGGAATGTCTCTATAAATACTCGTTGAGGCAAGACGAAGGACTGGTTAATGAGATGAATTCATTAAGTTCGAAGAGTCCCTTCAGCCACTCTCATTAAATTCATATTAGGTAGTGTGAGAGATGGTTGTAATTTCTAGATATCCGGTAAAGTATTTTCCTTAGAAAGCTAAGATATTTTGAAAAGACAAATCGGCTTTCTTGAGAAGATAAAAAGGTTTTTTGATAAGACAAGACGATTTTTCAG
The DNA here is from genome assembly GCA_013146195.2 of Codonopsis lanceolata. Classification (NCBI taxonomy): domain Eukaryota; kingdom Viridiplantae; phylum Streptophyta; class Magnoliopsida; order Asterales; family Campanulaceae; genus Codonopsis; species Codonopsis lanceolata. The sequence goes on along the minus strand of CM028381.1, from coordinate 119,627,522 downwards.
TAAAATTTGTCAAAACAACTTTTTCAGAAAAAGGTTTGATGTTGACAAAAGTGACTTTTAAGAAAAATGTTTTTGAATTAAGAACGCATTTTCCCTTTTTTTTAAAGATATATTTTACCTTTACCGATAATCTAAGAAATTTGTCTTTTACTTTAAGAAGTAGTCAATTTCGAAAAGTTTAACCTCAACCTTTATAGAAATTGCAAAGATACCCATGTATGTTGCAAATTGTCTACTAAGGTGGAAACTCCTATAAGTCAGCACACAGAACTGAGCTTATGAAGTACTATGCAACAAGAATGTTCGACAAAGAAAATGGTTTAAAGATAACATAGTCTAAACAAATCAAAGATAATCTAAAATTACTTTGACAAAAAGACTTCAAACCTGTTGAATAAAGTAAATCATACTTAATAGAGTGAATTGGACTGATAAGCAGTTACTCAAGCTTTATATTTACAGAGATGAACATGGAAGAACAGATCATGCAAATATAAGGCTTATGCAGTGATGATATATTCATAATCATGATTATCAGGGAATCATAAATATAGAGTAGATATCAATCACATATCATAACCCAGAAAGAAGAAGATTAGACTAAAGCAAGTAAATTGAATCCTTCAAGTCAGTCAAGCATACTCTTTTATGCTATTAGAGAGATAATAAAAATTGCTTGATGACCTTGAGAGAATCTGTATTCCTGAATGAAAATCAAGAAGATCATTAGCAACATTTTATGAGCTTTAAAAAGCTCCAAAAAAATCTAGATACTAGAATAAGTATTTCAAGAAAATCCATGAGATGAAAGGAAAGTCTGGATCTTGAATTTCTTATTCTCCCTTGGTACTAGGTGCTCATATAAAGAAATAGAACAAACAGATGGATTGAACACTAGACATGGGATGTACCTTTAATGACAATTATCTTTGGATCGAGATAGATGTTCTTCAGACTGTGCCTTTTTAGAATCTGAGCTAATGTGTTTGTAGTAGATGTTTTTTCTAAAGAGTAGATTTCCTTTGCAACAACTTATGAGATCCTAGATTCATATTTCTTAGAGATTGATTTCAAATAATTCTTTGAAATATAGGCCAAGTTCTCAGAAACTAAACGTCATATAACAGAGGGATCAATCAATGTTTCATGATAAAGAGTTTTTGACTCTTAACCTTTTTCTAAAGAATATATAAGAAACATTAAAATTTTATCTAAGAAATTTCTCTCGAGAGGGTGTTAGATTGATAACAATCGTTAGCCTTATGTCAAGAGAATTTGAATCAGAAATCCATTTAAGGGAAGCATCCATCGAAGTGTTATACTTATGAGGAATAGTTATTCATAGTGCCAATTGATATGTATATCTGTCATATGAATAATTTTTCCACAATCATCATGGTAGTTGTCTATCTCAAGAAATTTTTGAAAACAGAGTAAATTTTTTTTTCTTTCAAAAAGAGTAAGTTTTTCAAAAAAATTTCTCAACTGAAATCCTTGTCAAAAACAAAATTTTCTTTTGACATGCATTTAGGATGAGCAATCGAGGATCAAACTCTCAGGTGGTTAGACCTGGCATATAGCTTGAAGAGCTTGGCTCAGATACCAATTGTTGGTCCACATGATTGCTCAAATAGGCTAGAGGAGGGGTGAATAGACTATGTTGCCGTTTAAAACTTTTCTTCTTTTTATAGAGATAAAGCATAGGTTTTAAAGGCGTAGATAGTTTGCACGGTAAGCATGTCTACTGGTATCAAGGAACAGTATACTTGCTCTCATAAGAGTTATGAACTCTGCTGGTGCACTGCCTTTTTAAATCAAAACCCTGTTTGAAAGAGTTTAAGTAGCAAAAATAGTTAGGCTTAGATTTAGAGAAGTCTTAAATGGTTGTACACGAATATATGATCAGAACAACAGCACACTTAATCCTTCTTCCAAATGCAGATTTAGGAAATCATTAGAGAATAGCTTTTCAAAAGATAAATCAATTTATAAAAGCTCATAGAGAGGTAAAGACTGAAAGATAAATTATTTCAAAGAACATCTGAATTTATTCAAAGGTAAATTACAGATTACATCAGCCTAGACACTCTATGTGCAGTTTCTATCCTAGTCCTTTCAAACCTTAATCTTTACATAATTATTCATAGATGAATTCTTAAGTGAAGAAAGGCAATAGGAGACCAGAACGTGAAACTGATATGAGAAGATACTATTGAAGGTCGTTCAGATATAAAATATCTGAACGATTAAGTGTAGAGCACTTGTCCTTAAATGATGATTGATTATTGCACAATCAACAACATTTGTATGTGAATACAAATATGAAGATATGAATGCAACATTTACAAACAGCTCTTCATCTTCCTTATGCATCATCTGAAATCAATCTTCAAATTGATCCAAGAGCTTGACCTCTAGCTTTAGGAATAAATTCTTGAAGCTTAAGCTAAAGGTTGAGTTCTTCAAAGAAGGGCGAAGAACTAAAATCAAGAACTGGGTTCTTGACCAAGACGCTGATCTCTATCTATTAAAGTTTATGATCTCTCTCTTCTTCTTCAAAGTCTTTCTTCCTAGCAATCCACAGAGAGTGTTTTACTAAGGTATGGGTAAGCTCACTACAACATTCTGTGAAGATCTAAGATGCGTTGGAGAAGATGATCTCATGTAGATCTCACAGCTTCTTTAAAGTTCTTGTTGCAGGTGTCTCCATATGCACGCTCCATGAAGAAGAGGATGGAAGATTTCTTTTATAGACCGGGGTCGATTGATCGTTGAGAAATTAAGATGATTTTTCTATCCGTTAGAAAAATGTCATTGTTGAAATCCGTCGGATAGAGATGTTGTTCACTGGATCTTTGACTGTTGGATAAAAGCGTTGTCTTGCAAGTCCTGAACTGGTTGCCTGTCAGACTGTGTTGATAGGTCTCTGAAAAGCTAGTCTGACGTCTGATGCACAATCAGGTGGTCTGTTCAATAAAGTATATTCTTTTGACTTTTTAGACCACGTGAGTGAGAGAAAGTCCTGCAGCATCACTGGTGTCAGGCTTCATAAAGATTTGAATTGCTTGTGAAGCTTGAACATATTTGTCTTGTCTTGATCTAATTGTGGTTCAGTCTCTTTGTAGCACGTACAGAACTAATTCTGCTGGTGTGATGTTAAAAAATGAGTCCTCTTATAAGGAAGGACTGCTGGTTGTTGATGTGAACATTCAAACTGTAGAAAATCTGCTGGTAGCAGGTCTTCAGGATATTTCCGTGATACACTTCATAAATCTATTGGTGAAGAATCCTTTGAGAAACTTTGACACTTTCGCAAGTCTGCAGGTGGCAAGTCTTCAAAGTATCCTTTACTGCATGTGACAAGTCTGCTGGTGACGAGTCTTTCGAAAACATTGATGCCATAGCAAGTCTGCTGGTACTAGTGCTTATGAAGCCCTGTTCAATCATCATTTAGAAGGTAGGACTAGATTAGGACAACCTAACCTAAGACCTATGTGTTGTCAAACAAGTTGCCACACTAATCGGTACGCAACCCTCTTAGCCACTTGTTATGACACACGGTAATGGGAACAAGCAAATCAAAATATTCAGAATATGCAAGGTGATAAGTTAGTTATCAAGAGGCATATTCCAACAATAATGCATTTGAATTTCAAACATACGAGTCACGATGATTGAGTGTTGTAAGGTGTCATCCTTAGGTTCTTATCCTTGTGAAAGGTTGTGGGTTCGAATCTCACTTTTCACATTTTGAACCCTCATTTTAGCCAAAAGCAAATCTTACAGCCCTGTTTACTTGTGACCCTATAGGGTCAGCTGTGAGGTTCCCGGGATGTGCTCCCGCACCCGCGTGCCCTTGGGTAGGGGTGTGCGTAAATGCGGATCCGGGACACCATTGCTCTCGTTCCACCCTCCCTTATTTAGGGGAAGACGAAATCAAAAGTGCGAGAGGAGTGCTGTCTATGTTAGCACGTTGGAATGTGCCTCGGTTGCCTTTAGTGGATTTTGTATCCAATATGGGAACTTATGGTTTCCCGCATCAAGTTATCCCTTTTTTAGGGGATACTAGGAATTGGGAATGCATTACCCTTTCATTCCCATTTTCCCTTTTTTAGGGGAAAACGGAAAAGTGCAAAAAATGATATTGCGACGCCCCCACTATGGATTTTATTAAAAATAGCCTTATGGCCCGTTTCAAATCACTATGGGAGCTTTGGGTTTCCCGCATCAAGTTATCCCTTTTTTGAGGATATCAGGATATGAGAATACATCACCCTTCCATTCCCATTCTCCCTTTTTTTAAGGGAGAACGGAAAAGTGCAAAGAAGGAGTGTTGCGAGGCCCCACTGGATCTGAAAGTTTTAGAGTCGCCATCTTTATTTTAAGGCAAAATAAAGCAAAACCAAAGAAAATAAAAATAAACCAGAGAAAAAGAAAACGGGTTCGGAGGCTAAGTTACGAGTTGGGAAGGTGCTAGGCACCCAACTCGCCCTTTCGGTCACAAAAGTGGTTTTTGGCTGAAGTATGTTTATTGTTATATTTATTTAGCAAATAAATAAAGTATTAAAAGACATGAAATTAAAACAGATACATCCGTGGCTATATTATTTACGGACTCGCAGCCATTTCCTTACAATAATTACAGACATATTTAAGAATATTTGGCCATTATAACGACTCTTTTACATATTATTTCTTATTCTAATCCGGGCAGCACAACGGCTTATATTGGCTACATTGTGCCGGATTTAAATAACAACTTTAAAATAATAAATAGACAGAAAAGTAAATAAATACAATAAATAACGCCCTTAAAGGCTTTACCTTTTAAAGCGGTGGTGTGCTCGCTCTGTCCTTCAGGGAGAAGGAGTTTTTTTGTTGTTGTTTTGTGTGGTTGTTGTTTTGATTTGGGCAGAGTGACTGCTTATTTCGGAGACTTTTAGCTTGTCAACTCGGGCAGAGTGACAACTTTATTTTGGTAGGTTTTGGCCTTTTTGGTTGGGCGGAATAACAGCTTAGTTTTTTGGTTTTTCGGCTCGTTACTCGGGCAGAGTAATGACTTACTTTGGGATTTTTGGACCGGGGAAGTGAGGTGGATACCTAACAACTAGGCTAGGGATCACTTATACCCTATGGATATTTATTTTGGTGGAGTTTGGACGGGGTTTGGAGACTTTTAGGGGCTTCCACTCACCTATCTCACACCTCTCGTACTAATATTTTGACAGAATAACGGAGAGAGTTTCGTTGCAATTTTTATCGCAAACACTGAGTTGATTTCTGAACAAGTGAGAAGGGACCCAGGGCCTTCTATTTATAGCTGAAGAGCAGGGAGTCATCGGGCATTTTGGAGTTTCCTTCAATCGCTTCACTGAGTTGTACCGCGGGCTTCAAGACTTGTACCTTTTGTTCACTGAAGAGAGCAACAGTGAAATCTCCTGGTGCGGCCAAGGAGTCCCTTGGTGCGGCACCAACAGCATCATGTGGTGGCACCAAGGCCCTTGGTGCGGCACCCACAACACTATTCAAGTTTGTTTTTCACACTTTCACCCCTCGCAGTTCACTGTTTCGCGCATCCTGCTTTGCCTTTCGCATTTTTAACTCCTGTAACTTGACATTTGTTAAGTTTTGACAGTTCTTGATATCTTATGTCAGAGTCACATACCAGGGGTACGAAATTGGGGTGTCTACAGAGCCCCTCAACGATGGAGTCTACGGGTAACCCAAAGCTTACTGAGTAGACGAACATCGTTGATAAACAATAGACTCTCCAATTTCGTTCAATTAAAAACGGGAGAATGCAATTGGTAGCAGTTATAATGCACAGTTTATCATGCTATCCAAACTCCATAACCTAGACATTTTTAGTCGGTTATAAAAGATTATCGTAGTTTTTAAGCAGATATGAATTTAAAGTGCTCTGATGGTTGGACCTACTAATGTAGGCTGCCTATGTATTCCCTATAAAAGGAAATCAGACCAAACGTAGTTTAGGCCAAAAACCTAAACTACAACCATATGAGGATGTCATGTTCTTCGGGTCAAGCCCGATCGAGAACACAACAGGAAAAAGATTTTTGTGTTTTTCGAAAAAGTCATATCCAACAGTCGAGAACGGCTGCTGAATACGGTATGAAGATTTGAATGTTTTTCTAGAACCACATTTCAAAGTTGTGTCTGGCTGGTCGATGCCTTGTTTCCAAACATAACCAGAAAACTTTCAAATTTTCAGAAAACTACACTCGACCGATAAAAATCCGTCGTCGAGCACGATAAAGAAAACTTTCTTCAAGTATTTTCGAAAATTGTGAAGTGGAAAACATTCTTTTTCCTTTCCTTTTTTCTCGCTCTCTCTGTTTTTTTTTCAAATATTCCTATTTTTTAATGTTTTTTTGAAATATTCATCTTTTTTTTTGTTTTTGAAATATTCCTCTTTTTTTTTTTTTGAAATATTCCTCTTTTTTTCTTTCTTTTTTGAAATCAAAACTCATTTTTGAAAAGAGTTTTTTTTTTATTTTGAAAAACAAAGCAAAGTTTTTTTTTTTTAAAACAAACTTTCCTTTAAAAGGAAATTATTCTAAAGTCAGGGTAAGAATACTCTACCTGGCTTACCTTTTTGCACCCAGGTGGCTGCCGCGGATTCGGCTGATCTTGGCATTTTTGCCACTCTTGCTGGGAAATTTATTATTATCTCTTCTTTTTTTCTTTTTTTTCTTTTTTTTTCTCTCCTTTTTCTTTTTCTTTTTTCTTTCTTTTTTTCTTTTTTTTTTGACCCGCTGGGGATATTATTTTCTTTGTCCTCTGGTGGATGGTCATTATTTTTGGTTAACAAGATTAACTTTGTTAACTCTTCGTTAGGCTCAGGGACCATTTTGGAAACTTTGAAACCTGAGGACTAAAGTGTTGTGGCTTCAAACTTTGGAGGGGGGAAAGGGAAAAATTCCCTTTTCCCCCTTTATCAATGACGGGAGTGAGGGAGAGAAGCTTACTGCTTCTCTTTCTTTCCTTCCTTCTTTCTTTCCTTCTGCCATAGCCACTGTCTTCCATTTCTTTTTTTTTCTTTTTTTTCGCTCCTTTTCTCGATTTTCTTCCGCCAATTTCAGTGTTTTACTTAGCAGATGGCATCTTCTTCACGATCTAGGAAGGGGAAGGCAACCATGCACCCAGAATCTGACGAGAGGATGAGAGAGCCTCCTCGCTTGGTCCGGAATAAACTCAACTACCGGTATTCCAATAATGACTGGGGCAACATCTTGCGAGATCGGAACACTCACGTGTCCAATCTTCCTCCCACCACTGTAAGATTCTTTCTTTTTTCGAGATTTTCCTGGTTATATTTCAGATCTGTAAATTTCTGCACTGTTTGGAACTTTTGGAGCACTCCTGACTTTATTAGTAATGCATATGCATGTCCTATTTATGCCTAAATGATGTCATTAAGTGATGATGTATGAAATTTATATGATTTATTTTTGCGATACATGATTTGAACTAGTGGTCACTATTTGACCCTACTATGCATGATTTATATTCTAAATGCAAATGAGGCTACATGATGCATGTTTTACACTAAAACATATTTTTGCATGCAATAGAATCACGAGACGGACTTTTCGGAATACAATTTAAATTTTTCCGAAACACATTTTCGGGCATATTTTCGGATAAAAATGAGACAAAATAGATATTTTTCATGCCCTTAGATTCATTTCTCAAGCATGCAACTGCTGCAGGGACATAGTAAATGCCACAAGAATATTTATTTTGATGGTTGATGACACTTTATCTTCTTTTTAGCGTACCCCTATGGCAGCTTATTGGACAATGAAATGCATATAGTGGATGCATGAATTATTCTACTTGATGCAGATGCAATTGTAGAACAATTATATGATGATGCAGGAATATTTTTACACTTTAGTATACATATGGTAAATGCAGCCTAACATGCATTTTTATGATGTTTAAGATGCAAAATTAATTATTTATACGCAAAATAAATTACACATAAAAAATTGTTTGTTTTATTTATTTTATTTTTCAAATATATTATTATTATTATTATGTTTTTTACTATTTATTATTTTTTTTATGTAAAAGAATACAGTATGTATGTACAGCATATAGATTCCTCTGTTTTTTTTTCGCGTAAAGAATGATGTTTATTCACATGTAAATTTATGTACATGTATGAAAATGGTATGTGTTAACTTAAAGAATTATTTATTTTCTTTTATTATGAACAAGATTTTTTTAAAAAAAAATTATGAAGTATAAGGCATGCAATATGTTCATCGTTTATTTATTTTTGCTTATTTAAAAGACTGTACAAAGAAGAAAATAAGGATAAAGGACTTACCTTTTCTCCTCTTCTTTTTTTTAGATTCGCAGGGAATTCCAGAGGGCGCGGGTATCATGTGCCAATGTTGCTGAGATCTACGCCATGTTGCCCGAGGCGGCGAAGTTATTGGTGGAGGGGTCTGGTTTTAGCGTCTTCATGCATTCCTTCACCCACTTCACCAACTATCTGCCCATTTTTGATGTGCTCAGGGACTTCTGGTGGGACACCACCCATACTTTCCACTTCAGCTGGGGGGAGGCGACCATGACCCCGTGCGACTTTGCCGCGATCACGGGAATTCCTACCAGCATAGGGGAGACCCTGGCCCCTGATTTCACTCTCCGTCATCGTAGGGAGGAGGTTGTGGACCTCCTGGGTTTTGAGCCACGTTTCAAATCAACGGATGAGGTTTTTATCAGCAGAGTTCGAAGTTGGCTTCTTAACAATGCCGGGCGGGTGTCGGCTGATGATGACGCTGCCGTAACTCGAGTGGCAAGAGCGTTTCTGTTTTTCTTTCTCGGCACATCGCTCTTTGCCAACTCTTCTGTCACCCTGAGAGTTTCTGTCCTGGCTTGTCTGGCGGACTTTGATCGGATCCCTTTATATGACTGGGGACAGGCAGGCTTGGCCGAACTGTATGCTTCTATGGATAGGGCCAGCCGGAATGACTCGCCGACTCTGAATGGGTTTGCCCCGGCGTGGGAGGTACATGCCTTTTCCTGCTTTTTTCTATCTTTCTCTTTTTTTTATGTATCATTTTTTTAACACAAATATATATTTTTTGACAACATATACACATTTTTTTTTAGGTCTGGGCCTTCTCATTTTTCACATTTTCGCCGGGTCTTCTCATTCGGCGAGTTTACCAGCCTCCATACCTATCCCAGTATGTTGATAGTAACAGGGTGGATCCGATCGAGGACGATGGTTGCAATGAGAGGGAAAGAGTGCTGGAGCGAATTATTAGCTCGAGTCCTGGTACAGTGCACTTCCTTCCTTGGGAGGGCCTGGAGGGTCATTATTCATTACTTTGATGTTCAGGCGGGATATTGATGGTTTCTATCATGGTGGACTCTTTATATATGGACGAGTGGGTGAACCGCCAGCATCAGTCTTTTCAAGTAGCTCTAGTGGTGCCTCTTCGGCCTCCTTCCTGGGTGATAGAGCCCGATCGACTGCCCAATAGGTATCAGTATCTGGGGAAATACCTCATTCCCGCAACAGACTATCCAGTGATGGCGTATGAGGATTTCCAGAGATTAATGCTGCATCCCCCTCTTCCTGCTCCTGTTGCGCCCAGGCGGCGTTCTGATGCTTCTGCCAGGCCAGGGTCGTCTACCTCATTTTTCGACGAGAAACTGATGTTTACAGAGTCCAATGATATTTTCTCTACTTTCCAGTATGAGTGGGGTGGTGGCTTGGTAGAGCAGGTTCTCCCTGATGTCGAGATTCCGGAGGAGCGTCGTGTCCCGGAGCAGGCTCGTTCGGTAGACACATCCACCTTTATTGTTTCTCTTTTATCTCTTCTTTTTTTTCATATATTTATATTTTTTATACACATTTTTTTTATTATTATATTTTTTTAGACTAACATATTTTTTTCATTTTTTTTTATTTTTTTAATTATTTTTTTAGGTGAACGTGTCCACTTATAAGAAACTATCTTTGGGGGCTTTTCGGCATCACAAAGCGTATCGAGAATTGGCGATGAATTTTCTTGCAGGGGAGCGGCCTGACGCGGCGGCCCAGACGTCGAGATGACGATGATGATGATGATTATGATGATGATGTCGGGTCAAGCGGCGAGGCCGAGGTCATCGGGAGTGGTGGCCTGGCGGGTCGGGTCATGGGTGGTGGTTTTAGCGGTCGTCCCGAGCACATTAGCTTTGGATTCCTGCGAATATTAGTATCTTTCCTTTTTCTTTTTATTTCTTGTATATACATATTTTTTTTAAAGAAACCTGTACAAACATTATGGTATAATGCAATATAATGTATATGATGCAATATATTACACATGCAAAAAATAAATTCACACAGAAAATAAAACTATACCGGACATCTAAAATGTAATGGCACGCTGTACTTTAAAGAAAGGGATTTATAAGAATACACCTTTGGATCAGAGCGGGATTTTCAGGTGATATTGGAACGGGAAAACGGCCGCATCTCTTATTATTTCGGTGCCTTGTGGCTATTGAGCCCGTGCTCGTAGCCTCCTTTCATAGGCTTTCTTTTCTTTTCGCGATCAGACGCAGGAACAGCGGAGTGTCGGATCACCAAACCGGGATACCAGGCAGAAATTTCACAGCACAGTGGAGATTCCTGGTGCTGCCATAGGGGACCTATGGTGCGGCACCAAGAAGCCTTTTGGTGGCACCATAGTTTCTCTGTGCAGCCACTGTTTTCTTCATTATTCGCGCATTGTGCAGTGAACTGTCCGTTTTCTCAATTCTCGGTATAAATTCAGATGGAAATCTGCTCGGTTCTTCGCTAATTCACTTCGTCCCTTCCTTTAAAAACGTACCAGCTTCTGTCCTGCCTACCATTGCTCTTCTTAGCCGCATAAAATTTCTCGCATCTCTTTTTATAAATGGCTGCCCGTATTCCTCGACTCACGGATTGAGATTTCGAGAAGCATACGGATTTTGGATCCTTTCCTTGCGATCGGCGAGAGAGGATTGGTTTGAACATCTTTTCGGGTTCGGGTGCCTTACGTCTGGCGGAATGTCATAATTAATTGGGACATGTTGAGGGCCGCCCGGGGTTTTGGTCTCCTGAGGATCACTTATTTAATTTTGGCATGAACGAGATGTGTCCTACATTTGAGGAGTTCTGTGCGATGCTGGGGGTGGCACCTACTCGTCAGATTGCGGTACCCGCCTACAGAAGGCGTCCGTATATGGCTATCAGGGAGCTCTTTAATTCTACCCGCAGTGCTACTCCAGGATTCTTTGATGGAGAATCTTTTAATTTGATGGTTCTTCCTGGAGTCTTCACTGAATACAGGGAAGATGATGGGGACTATCAGCGGCGTAGATTGACAGCACTCTTTCTCTGCTTGGTAGGGAGATATTTGATAGTTGGTCTACCCGGATTTGTAGATGTGCGGGTCGTGGACTGGCATTCTGAGGCTCGGGATCGCCCGGTGAACATTGTTCAGTATTTTGGCGGAGACCTCTGCGGGCTTTGGCCCCTTTCCTCTTGGAAATGAATTGTTCCCTACCGGTAGCCCCATTCGGTCCACATGTGGCTAGAAAGAGCATTTCCTTTGGGTTGTCTGTCTGCCCGAAGCTTCTTATGATCCATCATTTTTACGGTATCGCGGCATTTTCCCCGGACTAATTATCTTTGAGATTGGCCAGCCGATCCTTCTACATCGGGGCTCGATGGACATAATGCGAATCGGATTCGCCACTTGGAGATCCGCTTTTTCTTCGTCACTCAGATGAGTACGGTCAAGTAGTCATGTTGGGCCTTTATCGGACTTCTTTCCAACAGGCCAGGATTTTGCGGCAATTTGGAAGAGAGCAGTGATCCTGACACCTCCCGTCCAATATACATGGGAAGGGGCTTCTTGACGATCGTCTGGGTCCCACTATCCGGGGCATGTGGCTCGAGACTACGAAAGGCGGAGGTAGCATATCCATACTCGATTATATGCTTACGTCCCCCAGGTATTTGGTGTGGAGTTATGGTAGGCTGGCGAGGCGCCTCTCGCCATGCGAGGAGGCTGAGACATTCTTTGGGCCGTCATACAACTAATGGAGTGGATGCTCCTAATGGAAGTAGGCGGGGACATTGATAGCTCGGGGTTGGTTGTTCCTCGGGCTCTAGAGGCGTAATTCAGGGCAGTGCACATGGCCTTAATACTCGGACGGCCCTCGACCAGGATCATGCGAGGTCAAGCCATACATCCGTGATGTTGAGTGATGTCGGCGGCATAACCCATGTAGGAACAAGCGGTTGCTCCTTCTCCTCGGGCTTGGTTGGAGAATACGCTCTAAGAACGGTGAGCCTCAGTGGCTGAGCTTGGCAAGCGAGCAGGGACAAACCCGTAGGAACAAGAGATAGGCCGTTCCTCCTCCCCCACGCATGGGGT
>CM028381.1:119564157-119614979 GCA_013146195.2 Codonopsis lanceolata | reverse complement strand
TTGAAAACTTTTACTTTTCTCCAAATTCTTCATGCTCACACCGGTCATAACTTGGGATTGATTAGAATAGTTTTATAAAGTTTATAACAGATTTCACTTCAACAAGATATGCACAAGAATATGATGCATAGCCATTCGAACATGATTGTTGCATTAGATTGTAACTTAGGGTCAATTGCATGATATAGTTAGATCCTTGGATTTTCTCATTTATATATATCTCAAGCACACTTTCGAACGATGTGCATGTTAGTCTTCAATTGTCCTACCATCCGTGCTTAGCGAATGCTTATGTGAAATCCGGTGATGCTAAACACTTCAACCAAATTCCCATAGTTGATATGATATTTTGTGTTGTCTTACTTGCTTTAAATACTATGTGAGCATTTGGCATTAAGAAATGATTAGCCATCTTTGGATCGTTAGAGCCTAAATATTCCGACCTATACTAAATATATCCCTAGTGTCCCCTGAGCCTAATGAAAAGAATGGAGTGTGCTAAGCACCTATTTAAACCCCATTCGCCATCGTTTTTACTTTCCCACATTAACTTAACCTTAAAAGCCTATACACTTTTAGCCTACCCTTTCAGAGAGTAGGATTGGGTGGGAAATTGATTCTAGGAGGACCACTTCTTTTCGGTTAGGCTATTTTTCGGAAGGCTTCTTCTAGTCGTCAAAAAAAAAAAAAATCATCATATGTCGGCCGAAAAATGAAACGGAAGAAAGAAGAGGATAAACAAAGATTCAAATGAAAGCATAGCTTTCAAGAGAAAATATGTTAGAAAAATTCGGTGATTAGAATGATGATATTTTTAGAAGAATATATTGCCAAAACAAGTTTGGGGGAAAGAAGAAAAGTGAAAAGTAACACAAAGCACCCCTCACTTGTGGTCTTCAAAAGCAGGTCCACACCCAGCCTAAATAGGGAAAACTTCCTTTTCTTGGAAGTATGAGGGATAAAGGGTAGTCTTACTCTCTCACTTTGAATTCCAATTCCTTTCCATCAAATCCCCAACACCTTGGCCTTACATTACAAGCTTATAAAGTCCTAATGATCTTCTTGCCAATGCTTATGTTGTTTTCTTGTCAAGTGAGTAACATGAAATTGATCACACACTTCATAATCATTATTATTCACCCTAAAGCTCACTTGTGTTAGCATAATCTTAGCTATTACAAGTCATTGGGATAGGAGAGCATTGTATACATACATAGAAGTGCATGGGATGGATGTATAAATCTTTTGAATCCTTGGGACCTTTCTGTCTGTAAATGACCGGGTTTGGATGGTAGATCTCATACTTCTTAATGCATGATTTTCTATTAAACTGTGATTTTCATATGAATGTGGTGTTTAGCTCAATAAAACTGTTTTAGTTAAGATATTCTTTAAGACGGTGATCACACACACACGGAGAAATTAAAAGTAGTAGCGAGATTAAGAAAAGACTAGTTGGTTTTATATGACTAAGCTTTGCATATATGTGGTGAGCACAAAGCGAGATTACATGCATGCCATACACCTATAACTCGAGATGAAACCAAAAAGATTTTATGTTTTAATTATGTTTTATTTGTAGTTTTATTTTAGTTTAATATTTATTTGTTTTTGTATTTATCTGCATAGTCGAGTCACTCGAAAGAGTCTCCTTGAGTTTGTGGGTTTATAGAGGAGTGTAAATAGTGTCACCCTCACAAAAGATTTTATTTTTGTTATTTATATGCTTTTGTATTTATAAGTTTATTTGTTTACTCGTGGACGAGCAAAGTTCAAGTTTGGGGGTATTTGATCGATGTATTTTATACGTCGATTTTATATACTTCTATGACTTAAATTATGCTATTTCACGAGTCTTTTGAGTACTAATATATGTTTTTGGTGAGTTTTGTAAGTTTCAGGATTATTGTGAAAATACGCGAAACTCCAGGGTTTTAAGTGCAAATTACAAGAAAGAAAAATTGAAGAAAAATAAAGGTCAATCTGGACACCTTGCGGATAGGTGCCTGCACTGCGCAAGGTAGGCGATAGGCCCAGTGCGTGCTGCAATCAAAGAATCAAAAGCCACCACCTCGGAGACCTTGCGGACGCAAGGTATCCAAGAGTGGCACTTAAGGTAGGCGAGAATGCTCAATTTTCGGGTTTTCACACGTCATTCGATCCAATCACAACTCCCGAGTATATATAGAAGTCGATCCGAGCCTAAGAATAAGGAGGGCGGTGGTGAAGCTCTCTTTACATAGATTTTAGGTAGTTTTAGATTGTATAACATAGTTAGGTTTTGTACTTTCAAGTATTGAAGATCAAATCATGACTCTCATCATCTTCATGTGCTGTTCATCGTCTATGATGAACTAAATCATCCCTAATCTAGGAGGTGGGAGGTAACTTGTATCGAATTTATGTTTTGATTCATATATATATGTCTATTCAATGCTTGTTGATTGTGTTGTTTATCAATCCCTATATTATTTTGCTTTGAACAGATGAATGTAATCGCAAATAATAAAGGCTTAGAGGTGCGGATAACTGCATGACCAAGTGCATATGTCGTACACTGGCTCACCAACACAATAAATTGGACCTATCGAAGCACGAGAGTGATAAGTTAGGACCATGTTCTTACATGATCTAGGTGACAGATAGATCATAAATCTAGGTGACAGCTAGCTTGACAGTTCCTGTGCTTAGGATATGGAATGGGTGAATTTTGCGGGGATGGAGGCTGAACCAATTGTTCAACAGACCATATCTATTTTTAGTGAACGAACCCAAGACATTGAATGACATTATTATGAATTGAACATAAAGGAGATATAAGTGAAACCCAGAATCCTAGATTTCCACTCACCATAAGATCTTCATATACGTTATTCTTGTCTAATTAGTTAAACATCTATAACTAGTAGTTTAGAGTAGAATTAAACATAAAACCCCCTTAGGTTAATAATTTGCTATCTATAATCGCACTGTTCGTGATCACTTGTCTCTGTGGGTTCGACCCTTGCTTCCGAGTCTATTCTATAATAGTCTTGTACACTTGCAAGGAAATAGATAAATAAAACAATCGATCACCTCTCTATCAACTAATCAGGTAATTCATGCATGTGCATTAATTGCACCGAACTAACTAACTTCCCAACCAAGATTTTTCTGGTCACCACATAAATCTCTCGGGTCTAACGCCCTTGTACTATAATCAAGTAGTCAATCATCATTATAGACCACATATTCACCCAACAAGGAAGACATTCAACACAGTGTAACTTATTCAATCAAGTCACAAGTTCATTTCATTCATAGCATGATCTCCATATACAAGTTGCACATATTTGCACAAACAAAACAAGATACCATTTTTAATTACATTCGTTTGGTAGCGGGTTCGTCAATTCAATCTCATATTATACCATTCTAGTTCTCAGAGCGAAGACCTCTTGATAATCAAGTCGGGGGGCCCTTTGAAGTGACTTCAAAAGCTTTTAGTAAATGCAGGGATGTGGGGTGTTCGTGAATCACATATCAACATCCTTTAGATCGGTCTCAACAATAGCAATCATAAGCACATATAGGCATGACATCAACATCATGCAACATAGCATATTAATTTACTATGTATGTATACCAAGTATGGCATATTCATACTATTAACTACCTATCAATGGTAGATAAAACATATTATTCAAGGCTAATACTCTATCAATGTATTAGACTAATAAAGAGACAATACAACATTTCACGAGTCACTAGGTAGCATATTCTTACTAACTAGCATACGTCCAATCCTTATAAGTCCAACCGTATAGTATTCGACAAACAATCAACCAATCATCACGTGATCACATACTGGCCAATCTCCAAGTTCCAACATATCATGAGGAAATTTCACCTTGATCAAGGTAGTCCCCAAATACCAAAACACAACCATCGGAAAGGGTTCTCAAATTCCCAACACAAGTAATACTGAGCTGGTGATTAAATACTACCATAACTATATACACCTATATAGTAATCTATGAAATACTAATAGGCACCACGGGAGGCTTAACCACTCGCTCTCGAAGCGCATTACAACGAACTTAGTACTCCAGTGGGTACTTGTACCAAAGAATACGCCAATAAGGCATTATAAACAACACTCGGCGGTAAATACTAAAAACCCAAACCCAAACTAGGCCATGGAACCTATCACGCTTATAGCAAACATAAGCTCGATACCAAGCTGTAGGACCCGACCAGGATTCCACAAATCCCAAGGTCGTGCTTGAACTAACAATAAGATGACAAGCACTTGATAAGCGGTTGTGCTAGTCAAGCGGATCGAGCAAACTCGCTCTAAACATGAACATAACACCGCACTAAAATACGGTATTTCAAAAATCGAATCACGGAAGCAATATAAGAAAGAAGTCCCAAGCTATGAAGCTTGAAACCAACGACAATGAAACCAAGAGAGACATTATCTCTCAAAGGAGGAAAAACAAAACTCGCGTGCACATTGCGACGCTACATCAAGCTAATCAAACCATCGGCACTCGGTGGCGTTTCAACAAAGAACCAACGATATAACAATTACCCAACGGCTAAAGCATAAGGGGTCAACCAACAACTATAAAAACTAGAATAAGAAATTCCCCAAAGCTCTTTGCGTGCTGGAGACAAGCTGAAATAAATACTAAAACCACAAACAAGGCACGACACAACACGTCGGCCCAAGAAATATCAATACAAATACCCAAGTATTCTACCATTGTAAAGTCTAAATAACTTTACAAAATGTCGATCTCACAAGAATAGCAAAGTACATGAAATCAATGACAATGCTAAAAAGGAACAAGACTCCACAAGCTGCTACTCGGGAAAGTCGGCTGCTACAAGCACGAACCACACGATCTAACCTTGATCTATCGACATTTGCGCCACTGATCACGATCTACTCGACCTCGGTGCGGCTATCGATTCTGCAACTAAAAACAAGTGCGAGATGAGTCATAATGACCCGATGCGCTACTACAATATATATGGCAACATATAATTATGTAACATAAACATAACCATGGTGTCATTTTATATATGACAGAAAAACCCGTGAAGAGGCGTCATATCGTTTCGATACTCCACAAGATATCCACTCCTTCTTACTCACTAAACCGTCCAAATGAACCAAGGTGTAATTCCCTGTTCATGCACAAATCAAATGAATTAGAAGGTAGTTCCCACAAAACATCATATGCAAGTATACATATCATTATATATACGAATCAAGCTATTCACACTGTTACCACGTGTAAGGGTGCATGTTTATATATATACACCTATATCAGTATGTATATCTCTAAATATACATATCAAATATCCCATAAAATCATCATACATAAGTGTGCATATCTATATATATACACATCAAGTCTTTCATATATATATCTCAAATACAAGTATGCATATCTCTATATATACATATCAAATCTCTCATTTATCATCAGCCAATACAAACATGCTCAATAAGATCTTATGTTCAACTAACACTTTGTTATCACATAAGTGCCCATAGTAAGCCACATAAAGGATAGAGAAGATACCAAATCACTTTCGCCGTATTGCTCCTGCAATCACAACTATTAATCATATCGTGCGGTGATACCCGTGTTCGGTATCAAAGTACCGAGCTCTCTTCTGCGGGTTCTCTACTCGGAAAATAGCACTAGCCATTGTGCTCAATTGGTTACGACAAAGGGGGCTACTTCCCCACTGTAGCTAGCAGTTAAGGTGTGTGTGAAACCCGAATCCGGTACGGCAATACATTGTAACCACGAATCCCATAATTCATGAAGACAATGCATCGTCCCACCATCATCATGAAAACTCAAGTAATGCCAGCTGGACTTATATGCAATGCACAAGTAGATGTTTACTTGCTAATTCTTAAGTAGATATAATGATCTACTAAACTCATACGATTATGCACGTTGTTACATAAATCACAAAACCACAATAGGAACTCATTTGAGTCTCTAAATCATAAGTGCCAAGTTTGTTCACTCTATTCAATTCAAGTCCCAAAAGCTAGTAATCTAGTCAAATGGAATATAATTATCATAGGATCTCACCACGATCCTCATAAGGTTCAATTGTTCCTTAACTCGACTCCATTTAGTCTTTACTACAATTCCAACCAAATAGAGTTTGAACACTATATGTGTTCCAAGACTCTTTTCTATGTTCTCGTTTGAGGCATAGCAAGGTTCTCATTCCATTTAGGAAATCTTAGTTCAAGTCCCAAGTCAATTATATAAGGGAAGCCCAAGTTGATTATTGTGAAATCAAGATTAGTTCAATTTTGATTCATAATTCCACTTAATAGTAGAATCCAAGTTCACCACAATTCATTAAGCGTAGAGCAGTCGCACGAATGCAAATATATTCAATATGCTCATAAGTCATATCATAGAAACACATAGAAGAACCAATTCTTGACAAGGTAGGAAATCATGCATTTAGTCATAATATAAAATATACACAGTATTCCATATTCACCTATGAAATTCAACAGAGTCACAACTTAACCATCAGTCCATTAAGTACTATCCAAGACTACTCCGTTAGTCTCGGATCATGAAGCCATTTACTAAACCTTTCCTAGAGTAGTAACTCATTCATTAACACAAAAGTCGATGGTAGTCCAAGACTAAAGCAACACTAGAGCGGTGATAACCCGTAAGGTCAAACCATACCGGTGAGTCTTAGATAACAACATGGTCATCCTAGCGACTTATACAAGTAGACTCCATGTATAGACTACTAAGAAAGCCCCAATCCAAATCTTCTCATAGAATAGTATTCAAATTCATTATTCAACAAGTAGGTGTTTTTACTCATTAAAGAATCAAGTAGGAATTCGACAAGAGCGAATTCAACCTGTCAAGTAGATACATCATTCTACAACATGCTCTCAATTGTGCATTTGCTTCACACAATCACATAAACCACATAAGAACTCGATTGAGTCTTATAATCACTCATTTCAAACATGCCCTTCAATCCATCTCAAAGTCACGTAAGCTAATATATTAGTCTAACACACTACAAACGTCGTAGGGATTGAATGTGGAGTCGGTATTGTTCAATAACTCCCTAATCTCAACTCCGGTGAGTTTTACTAAAATTCAACCAAATAGAGCATTGATACTATATGCATCACATTGCCCTTCCCTAAGTTCTCCTTTCATTTAGAACTCAATAACTAGGCCGTTCATGATCTTAAACTAGCCTTAAACACAATCCCGAGTTTCAAACCCTAGAATCGGAGATTTTGTTAAACCTTGAATTGAAACATAATCTTTCGCAAGAGCTGTTCCTAAGCTCATTATAAAAAACATTCATGCTTTGCATAAAGTCAAAATCACAACTTCAATAAGAATTCATAAAATCCTACTCATATTTCTTAGGTTGAATTGGAGGATTTGTCTTCACAAAAGATGTTCATAATCATCAATAGAGCAACTATAATGAAGGAGTCATGTCATTTTATTGAACATGAAAATCTCAGGGATTTCTCAACGTACCTTAGTCCTAAGATTAATGAATTAATTGATGATAAAAGCAAGGATTGTTGTAGAGAAGATCAAGGGCTTCGATTTGGCGGTCTCAGATCGCCGATCGGACCACCGGAACTCCGGAAAATGGTCCCTCAAGTTGGGGTTGTCTTCATGGACGAAAATGGTGGTCACTCTCTGCAAATGGAGCTTGGGAGGGTCACCAATGGCTGCAAAGGGCTGAAGAAATGGTATTATACCTCCCAAGAAGGCCACTATCCAAGTGAAGGGGATTATAAGCCTTCTAATTGGCTAAGGAATGTAAGCCTTTGATAAGGGTTGATCCAAGGGCTTAGAAGGGTTGTAGGAGAGTCAACAAAGGGGGCTTGACACCCACAAGACGTCCAAGGGCCAAGGGGCTTGGTGGTCAATAGCCAAAACCACCCAAGAAATGGCCAAAGGCTGAAAACTGCCCAATTTCCAGATTGTTGTTACTGGACAGTCGATCTTGTAAAATCGACCATAAATATCTCATACCTCAAAATGAGGTGATTATTGATTTTGCTGAAACTAGACTCTTTAAACTATAGTTTAGCCTTTTAAATTACTTAATTTGGACTTATATTCATCAAAATATGGCTACTACCAGTTCAAGTACAGAAGCTGATTTCCTGAAAACAGAATTCTGGCACAGCCGTAAGTCAAGACCTAAATGAGGTACTTATACACCTTTTAAAAATACCATATTTTAAAGGGAGTATCCTAACATATGTAGGTAAAACATAATAAAATTTTAGAAAATTATCTTTAGTATATTGGTACCAAAATTTTACCGAAGTTCGCCCAAAAACAGGACTGAATATGTGAAGTGATATGTTGGTCATCTTATTTCCAAATGCAACAAATCTATGAACATTGATTGTGCAAGCATGAGAAATACTAGTATACTTGGTCTAGAACTTAAATTAATTTCTCTCAAGTTGAAAGCACAAACAATACAAGCAACGAAGGCAAACACTAGAAACCCTAAGACTCAAAAGAAGCAACAAAGCTTCTAAACTTTCAACCAATCATACTATGATCAAGATGAACATTATGAGTCATATATGCAAGGTACTAAGACTCCAATGAGACCTATTTAAGTGCTAACATGCTAAGACGAACACTCAACGCATTAACAACAAAGCATGCAACACGAGAAAGTCAAATACACCAAGGTTCGGGGTCTTACAAATAACATCTAACACTCACTAATTGTACCCATGAAATCTCTATTGTGCCCTCATTAGTTGTGGAGGTATAAATACCAATTCCCCTTCTAAAAATTCAGAAAATCCTCTCATTTACTTCCCCTTCTTCATACGTATTGGGAGATAGAGCTTGGGAGTTCATAGGGCTTTGAAGCCCTAGCTTCTTCCTCTTCAAATCCAAGGAGATCCAACCGTCGGATGATCTCCAAACTTCGAATTCGCGAAGCCCTCGTCAAATGGAACAACTTCACTGATTGGATCGTGATTCTTTTGAGTTTTCATCTAAGTCAAGTAAGCTACTAGATTCTTTATTCTCTTTATTTTGTGCTCATTGACCCTAAGGAAAACAAAGATGATTGCTATTTGAGGTCAATGAGTACACAAGCATGATGGGTGTGATTTTATTTTGATTTTTCAGATTTTTGATGGGTGAACTTGCTAGAAGCATGATTAGGTTGATTTCTATGTTCAATGGAGTATGTTGTTAAGTTCAATTGATAATTTGGACTTAGGTATAATGAGTATTTGATTCCCTAAAAATCTAGGGTTTGATTGTATGTTGATGAAGTAAATGGGTTAATGGTGATATGTATGATTTTTGGAGTTTATTTGGATATTATGAATTATTAGAATCATACATAAATATATGTTTGGGAGTTTGGAATTTAAACTTGATGAATCTTGAATTTGATTGTAAGTATGAAAGGTGAATCTTGACAATGGGTTACATGTTGGAATACTTGATGAATCTCTATTGTTAATTGTAAGCATGAAAGATGAATTTTTCACAATGGATTACATGTGAATGTTTTGTTTGACCTTGAGAATAAGAGTTGACTTTCATGAAAATAAGAGTATGTTAATATCTAATTCATGAATTTTTGGTTGTAAGCATGTAGAATGAATTGTCATTATGGTTCACATGAATAAAATGTAAGGTTTAACTTCATTGGGTTGAGTTGACTTTTATGCAATAAGAGTGTGTTGGTCGACTATAATTCATGAACTGAAGGTTATAAACATGTTGGATAAATTTACATGTTGGTTATGAACATATTAGATGAAATTGCATCTTGTTTAGATTAATGGTTATCTTGGATGAAAGCATGCTTGAATAAATGCTATATTGTGTTGCATGCTAGAAATGTAATGGTTGACTTTAAATGTTAAGTGTTGACCTATGAATTATGTTTTGGGGTTTTGTTGGGAAAGAATGGATTGTTGGGTTGCACAATGTTGCTAACCTTAAGAACTTAGCCATGAATAATAGCTAATGAATAATAGGAGGGCTATGATGCAAATAGCTTCTATGACTTCAAATTTGAAAAGAGTAGAAATGACTCAACGGAGTCGATTATTGGACTAATATGAATATAGTGAATCACATATTAAGATCCTACGGAATTTGGGGTAGTTTTGATGGAGGTTAAGCCTCCGAGCGTTTTCAAGTGTATGAAGAACACTTGGGTATTAGAGACTTGATATTATCGCTCTAAGATGTTTATGTGTTTGTTAGCATAGAAATGCAAAACTATGTGATTTTTAAGTAAATATCTACTTGCATGGATTAGTACGGTGTGTTGTACTTTTCCCTTTATTTGAGCATGTGAGTATATATTACCTGTGCTTGAGTTTGAGTCCAGCTGGCGGTTTTGGTTTGAGATTTTGGCGGGACGATGCATTGTCTTCACGAATTGTAGGATTCGTGATCGCAATGGATCGCCGCGCCAGGTTTGCACACACCCCTCCACCGATGGCCACGGTGGGCAAGTAGCTCATCTTAGTTAGAGTAATACACATGACTTTGATAGCTATGGAACCCGAACGGAGACTGTTTCGGGGACGTCAATACCACGAAAGGGTTATCGAGGACACGTTTGTTTCCGCAGGAGTTACACGCTGGAAACAGGAAAAGAGAATCATCTTCTCTCGCTTATGTGATTTATTTTATGAGCACGTATGAATTGTTGTGCTACATGGTTAATGAGATGATTTTCATGAGATGATGATTTCTGGATAAGATGTTATAGTAAAAATATAACATGCTAATGAAATGATGATTTTTATGATTTATGTTATACTAAAAATATAACATGCTATTTATGATTAGAATGGAAACAATAGTCTCCCATTCATGAATTATTATATGAGTGATGATAAATAAAGAATTATGAAACTCATGGTGTAATTGGTTTATGTGGGTTGGTGACAAGTTGAAATGTGGAAATAACATGCTACATGTTATTGGAGTTTAGATGCATATTCTATATGATATGGATGAATTTATGATAAATTAAGTAGAACTATGTTCTATGTGTTTATGAATAAGATTGGGTTTATGATGTGAATTATGTCATGAAATGTTATATCATAAGTATGACATGAGATGTATATGTTCTATTTTGTGCATAATACCATGCCATAACATTGCATCTTTAGTAGCTTACTAAGTTATTATGACTTACTCGTTTACTTCGTTTTCCTTAGATTCGAGCCGAGCTAGTAACTTGAAGGAAACCGCCGAGCCTACGATAGAAGTGTAATTTTTTTAAAGGTTGCTACTTTAATTTATTTTTGTAGCCTTAGTTTTCGGTAAGGACGTTGGGAAAAGTGAAGTTATGTAAACTTTATGATGGGTAGTAAACTTATTTGTGAATGTAATATTTTCACTTATGTTGGTTAATGCTTATTCTTTTTGGTAGCCGACTTATATTTTAGTGTTATAATGTTAAATTATTATGATTGTTCGCGCTTGGTGTATGTTGATGGTCACCGATATTGGTTTATTGCGCTTATATTTGTGTTTGCAAGGAGTTTTGCTATCATGTTGCGGCAATGGGACCGAGAGATTAAATTATTATGATTGTTCTTGTTAGCCCGGCACTATGTTATTAGCCTAGAGTCTTAGAAGTTGTTGGCTAACATCACCGATTATGGCTTGGTTTAATTGCTTATATATTTGTGTTTGCATTTTTGCTCTACGTGCCCATTTGCTTGTTGTTTCGTGTGTTTTGGGCATGTATGCATTGCTCTACGTGCCCAATGTTGCGGCAGATTGAATTTTGGACCAAGATTTATTATCTCTTCATATTTAGTTTGAGCTTGTTACTAGCACTACGTAGACTTATGTCCTACCTTCTAAATGTGATTGCCATCAATGGTAGTTTCTAGAAAGACTCGTCACCAGCAGACTTGTCACATGCACTAAAGGATACTTTGAAGACTTGCCACCAGCAGACTTGCTAAAGTGTCAAAGTTTCTCAAAGGATTCGTCACCAATAGATTTATGAAGTGTATCACGGAAATATCTTGAAGACCTGCTACCAGCAGATTTGCTATGGTTTGAATGTTCACATCAACAACTAGCAGTCCTTCCTTACAAGAGGACTCATTTTTTAATATCACACCAGCAGACTTAGTTCTGTACGTGCTACAAAGAGAGTGCACCACAATTAGATCAAGACAAGACAAATATGTTCAAGCTTCACAAGCAATTCAAATCTTTATGAAGCCTGACACCAGTGATGCTGCAGGACTTTCTCTCACTCACGTGGTCTAAAAAGTCAAAGAATCTACTTTATTGAATAGACCACCTGATTGTACATCAGACGTCAGACTAGCTTTTCAGAGACATATCAACACAGTCTGACAGGCAACCAGTTGAACTGATCTGCAAGACAACGCTTTTATCCAACAGTCAAAGATTCAGTGAACAACATCTCTATCCGACGGATTTCAACAATGACATTTTTCTAACGGATAGAAAAAGCATCTTAATTTATCAACGATCAATCGACCCCGGTCTATAAAAGAACTTTAAAGAAGCTGTGAGATCTACATGAGATCATCTTCTCCAACGCATCTTAGATCTTCACAGAAAGTTGCAGTGAGCTTACCCATACCTTAGTAAAACACTCTCTGTGGATTGCTAGGAAGAAAGACTTTGAAGAAGAAGAGAGAGATCAAAAACATCAATAGATAGAGATCGGCGTCTTGGTCAAGAACCCAGTTCTTGATTTGAGTTCTTCGCCCTTCTTTGAAGAACTCAGCCTTTAGCTTAAGCTTCAAGACTTTATTCCTAAAGCTAGAGGTCAAGCTCTTGGATCAATTTGAAGATTGATTTCAGATGATGCATAAGGAAGCTGAAGAGTTGTCTGTAAATGTTGCATTCATATCCTCAGATTTGTATTCACATACAAATGTTGTTGATTGTGCAATAATCAATCATCATATAAGGACAAGTGCTCTGCACTTAATCTTTCATATATTTTATATCTGAACGACCTTCGATAGTGTCTTCTCATATCAGTTTCACGTTCTGGTCTCCTATTGCCTATCTTCACTTAAGAATTCATCTATGAATAATTAAGTAAAGATTAAGGTTTGAAAGGACGAGGATAGAAACTGCACATAGAGTGTCTATGTTGATGTAATCTGTAATATACCTTTGAATAAATTCAGATGTTCTTTCAAATAATTCATCTTTCAGTCTTTACCTCTCTATGAGCTTTTATAAATTGATTTATCTTTTGAAAAGCTATTCTCTAATGATTTCCTAAATCTGCATTTGGAAGAAGGATTAAGTGTGCTGTTGTTCTGATAATATATTCGTGTACAACCATTTAAGACTTCTCTAAATCTAAGCCTAACTATTTTCGCTGCTTAAACTTTTCAAACATGCTTTTGATTTAAAAAGGCAGTGCACCAGCAGAGTTCATAACTCTTATGAGAGCAAGTCTGCTGTTCCTTGATACCAGTAGACATGCTTACCGTGCAAACTGTCTACGCCTTTAAAACCTATGTTTTATCTCTATAAAAAGAAGAAAAGTTTTAAACGACAACATAGGCTATTCACCTGTGGGTCCCAATGGCAACAATAATAAGCTAGAAGGGGGGGTTGAATAGCTTATTAAACACTTAAAACTTTTAAGTAAATACTTTGAAAGATACTTGCAATCTATCGAAAAGATTCAAGTAGCGGAAGACCTTCAAAGTAGTTGTTCCAGGTCTGCCGATAAGGACTACCGGTAGACCTTTACAAGTTACTTAAGTTCTGCTGTAAATGGATAAAGATAATCAAAGTAATTTTGCAGTTCAAATATCAGACAAACAGTAAGGAATAACACAAGTATTTTGGGATGGTACACACTATAATGAGTGCTACGTCCACCACCAAGGCAGTCAACCTTGGATTTAAATTGTGCACTATGATTTCCACTTAGATCAATTACAAAGAATATCCCTAATGGATCGTGTACAAAATATTGACTTGTGTTTGGGGTCTAGGGAATTAAATATCTCAGAAATACAAGATATTTAATTAGTGCGTATATAGTTAATGAAAGTAAACAACAAGAAGATAAAACAATAAATGTTAATGAGTCGCTTCTTGTTGTTGACAAGGACTTCTAGATTCTGTTGAGGATCTCTTGATTGCACCGAAATAAGGACTTGGAGTTATGAAGTTTCGTGAGCAATTCTTTTTAGTGTTCGATTGATTTCAGATCGTCTTTTGTTCCAGCCTTCAATGGCAAGATTTATAGCAGTGCACTTCAAAAGATCCGTTGGAGAAGACGAATACTTCAACAGCTCTTTTCATCAATGCATTAAATGCATGGGGCTGTCAGTCAAGAACTTTCGTCTTCACAGATATCTAGAGCAGGGAATGATTTCTGAGATCTTCAAAAAGGTGGGCGATTTAGGTGTCAGATTTGAGAGTTGTTGCAGAAACTAGGGGACAGTCTGCTTTTCCTGCTTTCACTGTTAAGGACGGAAAGTCTTCCAGCTTTTCGGAAAGGTGCTTTCGACGGCTTGACATGTCAGGGAATGTCTTCGATTAATTCAAATAAAGATGTAGAATAAGAATGAATTAATCCAATGAATCGTTGCTGGTTTGGACACGTCATAAGAGACCGTGTGTACACAAGGTCCGCCGTTTAAGCTTCAAGCGTGTCTTCCTAAGTGAAGCCGTGAAGAGGTCTTCCGCTGAACCTGTGAAGTCCTACAAAAATTATACAAGGCAAAGTTCTATACACAGTTGCCACGCTAATCGATACGCAACCCGATTAGCCACTGAAGTATAAAACTAATGTAATGTACTGAACATATATAAATCTAACATAAGAATCAATATCACCCTTCCTCTGGCCTATTTGAGCAATCTTTTTTTTTTTATATATATATTTTTAAGGAAAGCAGGGCGGCACCTGCGGGAATTTTATTAAAAAAAAATAAGAGGAGTACAAAAAGGAGGGGGACAACCAGCCTTACCCAAAAAAGGGGGGACAAAAGAGCCTGACCTCGAGCATAAAACACAGAGGGGAAATTACTTCCTATAACTATACAGCCCATAAGAATCAAAAGCAAAAGCCCTTTTGAGCAATCACGTGGACCAACAATTGGTATCATAGCCAAGATCTTCAAGCTATATGCCAGGTCTAACCACCTGAGAGTTTGATCCTCGATTGCTCATCCCAAATGCATGTCAAAAGAAAATTTTGTTTTACTTTAAAACTTTTGACAAGGATTTCAGTTGAGATTTGAAAAACTTACTCTTTTTGAAAAAAAAAATTTACTCTGTTTTCAAAAATTTCTTGAGATAGACAACTACCATGATGATTGTGAAAAATTATTCATATGACAGATATACATATCAATTGGCACTATGAATAACTATTCCTCAAAAGTATAACACTTCGATGGATGCTTCACTTAAAAGGATTTATGTTTCAAATTCTCTTGACATAAGGCTAACGATTGTTATCAATCCAACACCCTCTCGAGAGAAATTTCTTAGATAAAATTTTAATGTTTCTTATCTATTCTTTAGAAAAAGGTTAAGAGTCAAAAACTCTTTATCATGAAACATTGATTGATCCCTCTGTTATATGATGTTTAGTTTCTAGGAACTTGGCCTATATTTCAAAGAATTATTTGAAATCAATCTCTAAGAAATAAGAATCTAGGATCTCATAAGTTGTTGCAAAGGAAATCTATTCTTTAGAAAACATCTACTACAAACACATTAGCTCAGATTCTAAAAAGGCACAGTCTGAAGAACATCTATCTCGATCCAAAGATAACTGTCATTAAAGGTACATCCCATGTCTAGTGTTCAATCCCTCTGTTTGTTCTATTTCTTTATATGAGCACCTAAGACCAAGGGAGAATAAGAAATTCAAGATCCAAACTTTCCTTTCATCTCATGGATTTTCTTGAAATACTTATTCTAGTATCTAGATTTTTTTGGAGCTTTTTAAAGCTCATAAAATGTTGCAAACGATCTTCTTGATTTTTATTCAGGAATACAGATTCTCTCAAGGTCATCAAGCAATTCTTATTATCTCTCTAACAACATAAAAGAGTATGCTTGACTGACTTGCAGGATTCAATTTACTTGCTTCAGTCTAATCTTCTTCTTTCTGGGTTATGATATATGATGATATCAACTCTATATTTTTGATTCCCTGATAATCATGATTATGAATATATCATCACTGCATAAGCCTTATATTTGCATGATCTGTTCTTCCATGTTTATCTCTATAAATATAAAGCTTGAGTAACTGCTTATCAGTCCAATTCACTCTATTAAGTACGATTTACTTTACTCAACAGGTTTGAAGTCTTTTTGTCAAAGTAATTTTAGATTATCTTTGATTTGTTTAGACTATGTTATCTTTAAACCATTTTTTTTGTCGAATATTCTTGTTGCACAGTACTTCATAAGCTCAGTTCTGTGTGCTGACTTATAGTAGTTTCCACCTTAGTAGACAATTTGCAACATACATGGGTATCTTTGCAATTTCTACAAAGGTTGAGGTTAAACTTTTCAAAATTGACTACTTCTTAAAGTAAAAGACAAATTTCTTAGATTATCGGTAAAGGTAAAATATATCCTTAAAAAAAGGGAAAATGCGTTCTTAATTCAATAACATTTTTCTGAAAAGTCACTTTTGTCAACATCAAACCTTTTTTCTAAAAAAGCTGTTTTGACAAATTTTACTGAAAAATCGTCTTGTCTTATCAAAAACCTTTTTATCTTCTCAAGAAAGCCGATTTGTCTTTTCAAAATCTCTTAGGTTTCTAAGGAAAATAATTTACCGGATATCTAGAAATTACAACCATCTCTCACACTACCTAATATTTTTTTTTAATTTTTTTTCCTCCTAAGGGGGGCATGGGAAGGGATCGAACCTGAGACCTCACACTTTGTGAAGCCCCATGTCTACCACCGCCACATTTTAAGGATCGAGATGAATTATTAAGTTAAGAGTCTCAATACTCATTAAAGTCACACTACCTAATATGACTTTAATGAGAGTGGCTGAAAGGACTCTTCGAACTTAATGAATTCATCTCATTAACCAGTCATTCGTCTTGCCTCAACGAGTAATTATAGAGACATTACTTCACTTATCTCTATCACTCGCAAACTACCACCCAAATAATATGATAGATATTGATACAATATCCCTTCCTTTCAAAATATTACTTAGGAGTATTCTTAGCACTAGATCAAGTTTCTCTCTCAATAACTTGGTATTACCCTCCCTATCCACCAAAAGTTGTTTGGTTAGTTTTGAGGATTCCTCTTGCATGAAGATATACCTCAACAATCATTTAGCATGCCTCTCCCAAACTCTTGTCGTAGTGCTCATGTCAGCTGCTCCTTCTTGGCATTATAGACTTTCTACATGTTCTTTTGCTGACATGATTCTCCATCGAGATCAACACAATTCATAGCAGCAGGCTTTCGAAAGGTAGCCGTGCTTGCTTGTGAAGGTCACCTGTGCTTGAAAGCTAGTTGAAGAGAGAAGGAAGAGCAGGCGACATGATCACATATCTGCACTTCTTATAGCGCAGAGATTCCGTTTGGCTGCCTCTTTCGACTAAACACTTGATCTGGACCTATATTCTGTTTGCCAATTGGTTAAACTATTTTAGGTCCATGCTCTTCATAGACATCTCCTTGCAACATTTTTATCTTTTGAAATATATCAGGTGTTTAGATTAGTTATTTATCAGGAGTAGTTAAGTAACTGGAAGTTGTATTGAATCTTGTAATCATTAGATCCTCCTTGTAATCTATTATACTTTGATCTAAATGAGAACTTGTTCATGACAACTTCACTTCATGTCTATCTGCTTTTGTTTGCACTATCTTTGATAGCATGAAATCTTATGTATGCTTATGGTTTCGATACTTGTACATTATAGTGTATCTTTTGTTCTGAATCCATAACAACCAACATAACTCTATTGTTAACCCAACAACAAACCAATCCTTAACCATTAGTATTCCTATCCGATAGAATATAAATCTGATGAAAAGAAACCAAGATTTACTTTTTAAATAATAGTCCTATGAATTCGATCTATTTTTGCAAGATCTAATTCAAACACTACAGAAGATATTAAAATTTCTCATAAAAAACTTCTGGTGTTCAAAAGATTAAGTTGATTCTTATTATAATGACAATCTTTTGATCTAACCTGTTTTGACTGTTGTCATTATAACTAGATCAACTGGTATCTTGAAAACTGATTTTAGATTAGTTAAACAGAACCTTATTTTGCTTCAAAAATGCCTAGAGTACTGGTAGAAATCTCATCAGAAGAATTACTATTGGAATATGGATAACTATAGTTTTGGATTTCTTAAGAAAGAACTGCTTCCCTTGCAACTCCTTTCTCATGAATAGAAGATCTCGCCTTAACCCATGATGTTCTGGTGAATCTTCATTCTCCCCAAAAAACTCTGGTCTCAAATAATTCACAACAGCAGACCTCATAATCTGATGTTGGAATAAATACCTTCTAAAGGAACATGCAGCTTCTTCAATTCTATTTCATATCTGTTGTTTCCTCTGTTCAAGACAATCCTGCTCGAAGTTCTTTCTCTTTTTTTCTCTCTTGTCTTGAACAGATGAATTTTTTGCACTTAAGAGAGTCATCATCTTAGCTGTTGACCAAGAAGCGAAATGCATCCTCTTAACTATGTACTTCTAGCCAAACTAAGAAGGAGTTACTTGCTTCTTTGTGATGCAAGTGCTCTGACTAAGCTGGCTGTTGTTTTTCATTTCACCTCTAGTTCCCTTCTTACATAATTGGGATTCTATTGAGAAGGGGCATAGTCTTCAGTTAATCTCTGCCAATGAAGCCTATGGTCCATCCTTCCGGAAGCCGAGGCAATCCAAAAGGATAAATTTGCTGAAACGCTGTTCATTCAATTGGTATAAGCAGATCTCCATGTCTGTTGTTCCATTTTCATTAAGCAAATCTTCACATCTGCTAAAATCAATCCAGTAGCAGATTCCCATCTCTTCCAATGAAGCCTATGGTCCATCCTTCTAGAAGCCGAGGCAATCCAAAAGGATAAATTTGCTGAAACGCTGTTCATTCAATTGGTATAAGCAGATCTCCATGTCTGTTGCTCCATTTTCATTTAGCAATCCTCCCGTCTTCCAAGCTCATGAGAAATTTTTTATTTTTTTTAGGGGAAGCAAGGCGACACCTGCGAGATTTATTAAAAATATAAAGTAGTACAAACTTGAGGGGGACAACCAGCCTTACCCTTTGAACGGGGGGACAAAGGAGCCTTACCTCGAAAAAGAGATACAACAAAGTAGAAAATAAAACCCCTAAGACAATTTAAGAACATTTCCTAAAAGTAGCAAGGCCCAAAGCATCCTATTGAAGAGCACTTCGCACCTCCCTGGGATGATGAGTAATCGTGGTAAAATCTCGATCATTTCTAGTGGAATGGGCAGAAGCTGCTAAACGATCTGCAACTTTATTCCCCTCTCTAAAAATATGATGAATACTATAACTACCAAAAAGGGAGGAACACTGACGATACTCGTGTTCCGCAGTCCAAGGGCAACCAGACAAACCTTTAATGACTTTAGCCACCAAAAAGGAATCAACCTCAACTTGAACATGGACAAGAGAAAGATTTCGACAAATCTGTAAGCCATCTCGCAGGGCAGAAAATTCAGCTTTATTATTAGTCCCTGTACCATAATGACGATAGAAAGCATGAACAAAAACACCTCTAGAGTCGCGAATAACCCCTCCACCTGTAGCAACCCCACCTATAGAAGAACCATCTATGTTTAGTTTGAAAAAAGGAGGAGAAGAGCATTTCCAGCAAAGCCATAAACCTTTACAAGGCTTAGGATATATAGTCTGAATGTTCAGCATAGATAGGGATAGCTTTCCAAAAGAAGAGCAGTTAGATTTGGGCATGTACGGCTTCATCATATCAGCCAACCCTTCAAGGATCTGTTTATAAATTTGAGCAGCATTCATAGGAATATTCTCAAAAGTGGCACTGCAGCGAGATTTCCAAATATTCCAGCATGTAAAAAGCAGCACACCGACCATAACAGCCCCAACTTGATTACGAGAAGAAGACCCCTCCAGCCAAACCTGAAAAAGATGGGGAATAGACGAGCAGGCAGCAATTTTGTTAAAATAAGAAGCAAGTTTACCCCAAAGAAACATGGCTATATCTGATTGAAGAAACAGATGATTGATCGACTCCCTATCCTGGTGAGTTGGACAGCAGACACATCGAGAAACCATAGGGACTTGACGGGAATGGAGCCTTAAATCGACCGGGATTGCACCATGAAACAGCTTCCAGCCGAAGGCACTGACTTCTGATGGGATCCAGGGACGCCAAATTTTATCCGTCCAGCGAAGATTAGGAGAGCGCAACCGACAGTGAGCCAAATTAGTCTTGGAACTGAAGCAACCTAACGTTGTGAGACTGAACACCATACAATCAGGAACTGTATCCAGAAGATGAAGATTGCGCAGAACTGAATGATAATCATTGGGAATCTGAGGGAGGAACTCATCAAGATGGGTACATGCTTCTCTAACAGTAGTTTTGATATCGATAGGAAGAGGGCCCTCCAATCTTTCACCAAGCCAATTGTCATTCCAAAAAGAAATCTTACCATTGCCTACAATCCATCGACAAAAAGGAGCTAGATCATTAATGTGTTTATGCACAACCCGCCAGATGTGAGAAGCATTATTCGAGACAAAAAAATTCCCATTGTGCTTATATTTATGTGACATGAACTGAGCCCATAAACTCTTTCCCTGCATAACACTCCAAGCAAGTTTAGCATGAAGAGCATCCATCACAGTAGAGAGAGATCTTATACCCAAACCACCTTTAGAAATAGGCCGGCAGATATTCTTCCAAGAAACCCAATGGGTTCTATGATCACCAGCACTACCCCACAGAAAGTTAGCCATAGCATTTTCCAAGCGACAAAGAACAGATTGGGGAATTTTAATAACTGAAAGAGCGTAAACTGGGATGCTGCACATAACAGATTTTAAGAGCACGATCTTACCCCCGAAAGAGAGAAGGCGGGACTTCCAGCCCTCGATTTTCTTCCGAATCCGAGCTTCAAGCTTTTCAAAGTATTCCCGTTTAATACGACCCTTGAATAAAGGCAAACGCCAGTACACCATAGGAAGAGTACGGGGCATACAACCTGACCACATAACAATTTTCTGAACCTTACTTCTTGGAAGATGCGATGAAGGATAGAAGCCACTTTTCTGGAAATTAATCATCTGGCCCGACGAATGTTCATATTGCTGCCATATTTACGGAGCTGAATCACCGATTTTTTGCCCACGTTACAAAAGAAAATCATATCGTTCGCATAAAGTAAATGGGAAATATTCATATCCCCACGACCATGCCCATAATTAATCATCCGCCCCTCTGAAAAACCTTTCTTAATGGCTATAGATAGAATCTCCTGAGCCAAAATGAACA
Source organism: Codonopsis lanceolata (assembly GCA_013146195.2). Classification (NCBI taxonomy): domain Eukaryota; kingdom Viridiplantae; phylum Streptophyta; class Magnoliopsida; order Asterales; family Campanulaceae; genus Codonopsis; species Codonopsis lanceolata. The sequence goes on along the minus strand of CM028381.1, from coordinate 119,593,386 downwards.
GAAGAGGAGAGATCGGATCCCCTTGCCGAACTCCTCGAGAAGAAGAGAAAAAGCCATGATTCGTGCCATTAATTCTAATCGTGTACCATATATTTTTAAGAAGACAAGAGATCAAATCACACACCTCAATATTAAAACCAAAAGCTTGTAAAGCTCTCATAAGGAAAGACCATTCTAGGCGATCGTACGCCTTAGACATGTCAAGTTTGAAGGCCACGTTTCCCCCACGAACCTTTCTATCAATTTTACCAATCAACTCATGAGCTAGAGCAACATTTTCGTGAATCACCCGACCTTTGACAAAGCTCGATTGTTCAAGAGAGATAATTTTTGGCAGTATATCCTCCAATCGATTGGCCACGATTTTCGAAATGATTTTACACGAAAAGTTACATAAACTTATTGGACGGAGGTCACCAAAACTACTAGGATAATCAGCTTTTGGGATGAGAATCATAACAGTCGAGGACATACCGCGATGAATCTGAGCACCTTGAAAAAATTCTTGAACTGCCTCTACCACGTCCCTCTCCACAATCGACCAACAACCTTGGAAAAAGTGACCGGTGAAGCCATCTGGACTCGGGGCGCTATCTGCATTAAGCCCTTTAATCGCATTCCAAACTTCTATAGAGGTGGGAATCGAAATCAGCCTACTATTATCTTGAGCATCTACCCGAGAAGCAATACCCGAAAAAAGATCTTCATCAATAATAGGTTGAACAGATGTGAGTAATTCGGAGAAGTGTTGAACAGCCATGTCACCTAGCATAGCATTGTCCGTACACCAAGACCCATCAGAAAGCTTAATCTTAACACTATTCCTGGCTGCATGATCTCTGATTGACGCATGAAAGAAGGTCGAGTTTCTATCACCATCTTTAAGCCAACTAGTCCGAGCCTTTTGTTGAAGCATCTCGTCATCCCACCGAACAAGTTGAATCAGATCCTTCTTAATTCGGCAGAGCTGCTCATGAATGTTAACATCCCATGCTTGTTTAAGAATAAATTCCAGCCTTAGTACCTCATCTTGGGCCTTTGCGATATTCTGTTGAACATGTCCGAAAACCCTCCAGTTCCATCCTTTGAGTTCCCTCCGAAGCAGCATCAATTTTCTGTGCAGAATTTCCATAGGAGATGCTCCTACAACAGGACGACTCCATTGCATTTTAGTAAGAACTTTCAAATCAAGGAGTAGAGGCGAGTGATCAGATTGAACGCGACTAAGGTGAGTAACACGCACCGGGGGAAGAGATGCTTTATAAAGTCCATTCACGAGGACACGATCCAATCGTTGCCAAATTCTACCACCTCCTTGATGGTCATTGCACCACGTATAAATACTACCTTCAAAACCGGCGTCCGACATTCCAGCTTGAAGCAAAAAATTGTTAAAATCCTCCATACTATTAAAATCATATCCATTACCACCCAACTTTTCTGAAGTGCTGGAAATAATGTTGAAATCACCCCCTATTAACCACGGTTCAGAGACAGAAGCACTTATAGTTAAAAGGTACGTCCATAAAATTTTCCGATCGTCCCTAGTACATTTTGCGTAAACAAATGTAGCCAAGACTGAACTCAAATTTGGAGCAGAAACTCGGACAGTAATATTTTTATCAGAGGCATTGAGGAAATTAATCTGAATCAAACTATCCCACAAAAGCCATATGTGAGTGTTGAGAGGATTCTGATGCATGCTGTGACAAAAACCATGCTTCCTAGCCACTTTGTTTAGTTGGTCACCAGTAATCTTAGGTTCCAGAATAGCTAGCAAACTTAATTTATGCTGAGCTTTAAGCCTTTGCAAATAAGCAATTGTGTCTTTATTCCCGACACCTCGAGCGTTTCATATAAGAACCGACATAAACTAAAAATTACTTAGATGAATTATGAGCTTTAGACGAAGCTCTAGTCTGTCGCTTAGGAATTTTAATCCCTTTCTTCTTCTTCCCTTTTTTGGAGTCCCTTCGACATTGCTCTTGAAAAGCTTTAATTGAAGGAGACGATTTCGGAAATTCTCTAATTTCATCCAAAGACGCTGAGCGCGTTAACTTCGTGCGCACGTTAGGCTCCCATGGGTCAGCAGATTTTGGTCTATACGATTCTGATTCATTGCCTTCTTTGCCACTTTCCTCTCTATCTGTAAGAATGTCAAATATGTTATGCAGAAACGACTCAGTATTTTCAGTTGTAGCATGTAACCCGTCACCACATGCTGTTGTAATTTCTTCATTCATGACTTGACAGCCATTTGGGGGTTGCATCTTATCGGTAGTGACCCCATTAACCCCTTTAATACCAGGATCTAAAGGCTTATCCCGTGTGCCACCTGTAGGGATATGGTTAGGATCAGTGCTAACATTAGTTTGCACATGATTAATTTGCTCAGGATTAAGAGTATGCCCATTATGAACTTTCCCCGCCATACCACCTTTAGTAACTGGTACAGAGTTGTGAGTATACCCACTATGCAAGTTCCCTGCCATCCCACCATCACTGAATGGCTTATTAACTTTAGGATTCATCTTAACTGTGTCTTGATCTTTCGGAGAATCAACCACATCAACAAATTTAACACCTTTAACCTTACCGTTTACATCCTTAGTATTAGAAACTGAGGCATCTACTGGCCTTTTGAGAATTTCCACAGGGCGCCATTGTTGGTTTGATTTATCATTGGATCCTTCTCTTTGCTCCTGAACAACTTCAGATGGCTGGACTTTCTGCTTGCCCAAATCAACATTGTGAAACTGATCTGCAGTTGCACATTGAGGCCTCTTTCGACAAACATCTATAACATGGCCTAAAAGACCGCAACCCACACAAAAAGCGATGTTACCTTCAAATTCCACTGCCTGCCAAAATCCCTCAGTCTTCGAAGTGCCAATCCAAATACACTTAGGAAGTGTGCGCGACACATCGATCTCAACACAGATTCGAGCGTGCATTGGATGTGATAAAGCTAAGGTTTTATCATCAGCTCTCAAGTAATGACCAAAAGAGTTTCCAATACGCTGTAGGTATGAAGGAGTAAAGAACAATAGAGGCAATTATGGGAGTCGTACCCATACAGCAAGAAGCGAGCAATCCCATTTTGGTGCGAACTTCGGCGTCCATCGAAAGGAACGATACATACAACGTTGTATCATATGCGATTCCTTGGATAGAGCACGTACCAAGTCTTCCTTAGAAGCCAAGTGAACCATAACATGTTGAGGGTCCATTAAACCGACCACAAACTCACCTGTTAAACCCCAAGACTTGGAGATATGATCTTGAATAGTGTGCAAAGGGGGCCGACCAACAGAAAATTTCAAAACAAGGGTATTAGAAAACTGCTTTGCCGCCGCTTCTAATTCCACCGGCGTAAATAAACAACCGATCTCATTATTAATCGACACAGTCGAACATGGAGGAAGAGGTAAATCATTCAAGGCCGGTTTCTTGAGAGGATTTTGACATTGCGGGGCACCATTGGAGGACACAGCAGCCGCATAGGATGGAGGAGATTGTCCTATTGGGATCGCATGAGAAGGATTGTTTGAATCCGGTGAAGTGGTCTTCCCTCCATCCGAGGAGCCACCCACCGGCGCGGTAGGATCAGGCGGCATGGCCGCAAAACCCTAATTAGGGTTACAAGAAAAGTAGAGAGAGAAAGTAGAGAGAGAAAGTTCTTACTATACCCAGTATAAGCAAACTTTAAATCTTGCTGATCACTTTCCATCAGCTGATTTTCTCTTATGCTGACTCCTTTGTCATTCCCATCAATTGATAACGACATACCTCAATCATTGCTGATCAATCTTCATCTAAAACGATAACTTTTGGTATCAACACACCCTAGTCTACTGATCACCTATCTTTCCAAAAATCAGCATCAGTAGACTCCCATCCTCCTTAAACACAGTAGTCTTCAATCAATCACATCAATTTCATTGCTAACTTTTTAGTGTGTTCAAGACAACTGATAACCATGCATATCATCGAATTGTTATCAGCATATATTTTCCTCCATTATTCATCCCCCCTCATCTGTTGTTATCACCTAGTATCAGCAGACTATCATTTCTGCTGCATACCGTCTTCGGTTATCAGTTGAACCAGCAGGCCCCAATCTCTACTGGTTATTATTAAATAGCAGACTTCCTTCTCTGCTGTTCATATCCCAAGATCAACAGACATTTATCTCTACTGAAACAGACCATTTATATAAAAAAGGGTTTTAGTAGTTCATCAACTCTGCTAATCACCTACTTGTGAAGATATTCTTGACTTAAACAATCTATGGAAGTACGGATAAATTTTCAAATGTTTTCCAACAAATTAGTATTTCAATAATTGGTTTCAACTCCAAAAATGTTTTCAAAACCTTTTGTTTTTTGTTCCAAAATTTCTTGAAGATTTGGGAGATTGCTGAGGATTGCGTAGATGATTCAGAAAGCCCCGTAAAATATCTTATGGAAAATTTTAGAATTTCAAAACATATCTTATTTCTTCAAAGGTTTGTATTTTAAACTCATATTATTTTCAAGAAGTCATATATATCAACACAGGTCTTCTTCTCCTCGTCCAGTGCACCTTACCATCATTGGTATCTAATATCTGGATATTGAGATTCCTCGATTTAAGTCAAAATCTGTATCGAAAACATTTTCATGAATGACTTAATATCGTCATCATGAATCGTCGCCTTTCCAAGATAAATGTCCCTTCAAATTCGAGCTTTGACAAGATTACTTCGCCGCCTCGTATATTTGTAATTACAGCTCTACAGTGGACACCAAAACGACGGTTCTTGATAGGTGTGTTCTTTCAATATATATCCTCCGAAAGTACTGAAAATTTAATTCTTCCCATAATAATCATCCAAATTGAGACTTTCTAACAATTGATATCAACTGATCTCATTTCAACAATTGATATCATTTCACTACCAAGAAATTTCTTCTTGTGACGTCCCCACCCGGACCCGAGATGGGATCGCGGACATGACCGTCCAAATAGGGGGAAACAAGAAACAACGAACATGCAAGGATTCAATTAATTTTAAAACTGACGTGACGCAACATTTCAGTCGTAACAAAACTCGACACAAAAAGGTCGGTATTTTAAAAATCATTTCACTTGATAAAACAGTAAAGCAATTAAACCAAGCCTTCGGCGACACTATATGCCGGAACCCAAGCTAAACAGCTAATAGAACAAGGAAATAAATAAGAGCTAATGGGATGCTCAGCGGAAGTCTATACGTAGTGAACAATAACAAGATATACAAGGCATGGCTAACACAAATGCCAGAATCAAAAGGAGTATAAGTACTATAAGAGTTAGAACTACGAGTAGCTAACAGGGGAACACAAGTACAAAGTCTATACATATTCCCAAGAATAGTCTAGTTGACTAGCTTTAAAACCCATCGTCCTTGCAAAATACAAAAGAACAGAAGAGGACATCTAAAACCACCTCTTCAACTGCAAAACTCGGACCAAAAGAGAACTAAGGAGTACGAGCACCAGGAGCCTCAACGAGAAGGACCTGTCCTGCTAGGATCTAAAAAAAGTAAAGGGCAAAGGGTAAGTCATAAAGACTTGTAAACTATCAATCATGCATGACATGGCAATATGCAACACATAAGGCAAGGCAATATCAAAAGTATAGCGATCATATATTCAAGATGCACATTATTTGTACATAAGCGTTAGGAAATAATTCACATAGGATAAGGATATATGAAGAGCTGGGCTACTACGTAGTTCCTGCAAGCAAACACTTTCGAGAATGTGCTAGTATCGATGGGTGTGAAAAATACAACGATCTTCCGAGGAGATGCCCGGGATAGACACCCAATAAACACGTATAGGTTGGCCAAATGGAGCTACTTCCCCACTGTGGCCACAGTGGAGGCGTGTGTGCGGGAGCAAGTATGCCAGCTGGACTCATGCAAATGTCAAGTAATTTTTACTCAACAAATAATCAAGTATAGAACAAGCTCGACAAGAGCGACCTCGTTCAAGACAAGTAGATAATTCTCATCAATAACCAAGCAAGGTTGAGCTCGACAAGAGCGAACTCAATATGTCAAATAGGCATTTTTATATATGACATGTAAGTACAAGCATGAAGGTCAATCCATTTCAAGAGTCTAGAACTAGTTTTCTAGTGGAACGCATGTAATAATGTCGTAGGGATTGATCATTGAACCGGTATTGTTCAATAGCTCACTAATGTCGACTCCGTTGAGTCATTTCTATAAATCCAACCTAGTAAAGTTAAAACACTAATTGTATTCCAAACTCTTTTCTAAGTTATTGAATTGATTAGACTAGGTCATTAATCCAAATAATAACCATAGCTAAGAATAAACTCAAGTTCCCAAATTATGGAGCCCTAGAATCACGATTTCGAAATAATTGTCAAAAGTCTATGACCCAAGAACAATAGTTATTTCTAACAAAGCATAGAACACTTTTAATTCTAGGCTTAGTGTCCAAACAAACAATTAAGTTCATACCCAACAATTTCCAGAAATTCCCATCTCTCAAAAACATGTAATTAACATGGTAGAAGTCAAGGAGAGCATGATATAGACATGGAAGAAAGAGGGGGTAGCATGTTATATCTAACATGAACCTAAGGGAAATCAATAGCTTACCTCAAGCCAAGCAAAAGAAGAAAGCAAGAAAACTAATCCGTGACAATCGATCTTCTCGACAACGGCTTCGAAACGGCTGTCTCGGAATCGCAAACGGGTCTTGAAATCTCTTGGAGGCCAAACCCTCACACACTATCTCACCGAGACTCTCACGCACAAACTCTCTCCATGAAAATGAAGAAGAAGAAAAGAAATGAATCGTAAAGAGGGAATCTCCAACTGAAGTAGAAGAAATCAACTTGATTAAGAGTTAGTGGTATTCACATGTCACAAGATGAGTGAGGGAAAGAGGGTTAACAATCTTGATTAGGTTTAGGTTAGACTAATGAGGTTCTAACACAACTGATTAAGGTCACTAATGATAGAGGTTTAGTAAAGGTACAAGAGTAATCAACCAAAAATGCAGAAAATCCCGTCATGCTGGAATCCACACTATTCGGCTGGGGTGGCCAAACTTCACCCTATGTGTTCGGTTCTTGGGGATGAACAATGCCCTAGTTGTTCGGGTGGCAGAGTAGAACAAATCCTCAGGCCAAACACTAGGCCAAACAGGTCCAGAATTGAACGTATAACGCACACAAGGCATATACAACTCAAAGAAGCATAAGAATGAGTACTAAGGGTCAATTAACAATGATAAAAGACTCTCATGGTCTTGGCTAAGTCCAAAAAAAAAAAGATCAAGGCCCGAGCAAGAACAAGCCAAACTAGAGCATGCAAGGTTTAAGTGTTTGATACGACAATTGCGACTCGACCAAGGAATACAATCAAGTCAAACATGTAAGGGATACTACTAGCATGTTAAATACATATTCTAATCATGTTAAACATGTATAGAAGACATGTTACTCAAGTAGGTTTCAGGTTCTCACATCCTCCCCCACTAAAAGGAATTTGGTCCCTAAATTCATACCGGAATCATCAAATAGGAAAGGGTATCTCGCTTTCATATCGTGCTCGGTCTCCCAAGTAGCTTCCTCAATGTCATGGTTCTTCCATAAGACTTTGACTAACGAAATCCTCTTTGTTCTCAAGATTTTCTCCTTAGTATCAAGTTTCCTCACCGGTCTCTCATCATAAGAAAGATCAGGTTCGAATGTAATCTCATCGTAAGCAAGGACATGCGATTCATCTTTCAAGTATTTGCGTAGCATCGAGACATGGAATACATCATGAACATCCGATAACAAAGGTGTTAATGCTAACTGATACGCCAAGGATCCAATCCTTTCTAAGATCTCAAATGGCCCAATAAATATAGGTGAAAGTTTACCTTTCTTCCCAAATCGCTTAGTACCGCGCCGGGGCGATACCTTCAAGAATACTTGATCACCAACCTGAAACTCTAAGTCACATCTCCGATTGTTTGCGTAGCTTTTGTGTCTACTCTGAGCTGTAAGTAATCTGTCTCCAATCAATTTAACACTCTCAACTGACTGTTGTACCATCTCTGTACCCCATAGCTTAGCTTCACCAACTTCATCCCAGCAAATCGGTGAATGACACTTTCGCCCATATAAAGCTTTATACGGTGCCATCTCAATAATGGACTGGTAACTGTTGTTATATGCAAATTCTGCTAATGGCAAATGAGAATCCCAAATACCCTTGAAATCCATGGCACAAGCACGTAGCAAATCCTCTAGTACCTGAATCGATCTCTTAGACTGACCATCAGACTGTGGGTGAAAAGTCGTACTGAAGTTCAACTTCGTCCCCAAAGCCTTATGTAAAGAATGCCAAAATCGAGAAGCGAACCTGGGATCTCTATCAGATACAATGCTAACCGGAACACCATGTAGTCTCATGATATCCTGAACATACAATGCTGCTAACTGACTCAAATTATAAGTCATTGTAATAGGAATAAAATATGATGATTTAGTCAACCTATCCACAACAACCCATACTACATCAAAACCTCGACGAGTACGTGGCAATCTTGTCACAAAATCCATGGTGATATGCTCCCATTTCCACTCCGGTATCTCAAGTGGATGTAGTAAACCGGCAGGTCTCTGGTGTTCAGCTTTCACCTGTTGACATGTTAAAAAACTAGATACATACCTTGCGATCTCTCTCTTCATTCCATTCCACCAAAACTGTCTCTTCAAGTCCCTATACATTTTGGTACTCCCTGTGTAAAACCCTGAAATACTGCTTGCTTGTGGTATGCATGAATTCATACACTTATAATCATCATGAACATATTCATTTAGCTCCCGTATATGTTTAGAGTCAATAGCATGATCGTTGACGTCGTTTGAGATGCATGTATGCACTTTTCTTTCGCGAGATGCTTTGAATCTCGGGTTTAAGATTTATGTTGTAACTTCATGGATAATTGTTAGAAGGCATTTATAACATCATTAAAATGCCTTGGATGTTGGTTAGGTGCTTGTTGTATTGTTGGTTGGGTTGCTAGTTTGATTTTAGCGTTAACCCATTTCAGTTTAACTTTTCCGGTCGTCGTTCGGGAGAGTTCTGCCTGATTTCTTGGCCTTGTTTTAATGGGGTTTGAGGCTGGATTACTTTGGTTATGGTTTGGAGGTTATTAAGGTTGATTTATAGACCATTTTTGGCTTGGAAGGACTTGGGATTGAATGCGGGAGAGTCCGGGGCCGAGCAAGGAAAGCAGAAAACATGGAATGCTGAGAATACAGGTGATGCGGTCGCATCACTTCTTGCCCAAGCGACCGCAAGGTCCTCTTATCAGACTTACGGGATTTTGTTGTTCGGTTGTGCGCTGTCCGAACTTTTGGCTTATTAAACCTAAACTAAACCTATTCTAACCTCACTTAATTAGCCTAAGACTAATCCTAATCACCTATTAAGAGAATTAGGGGGTAATTAGTGACTTGATTAGTGAATTAATCTCCCCATATAAAACCCAAATCTGCCGCACTCTTTCATTCATTCGGCAGTGTGCGACTTCTCCCTTTGCGTTCCTGCGACCACTTCAGCCAAGGCGCAAGTGAGGGCTTGAGGGGGGCGATTCTAGGGCTTCAAGAGGCTAAGCTTGGAAGCCATAGCTGGGTGTCTTCTTCTCCATCTAACCCGCAAGATTGAAGAGAGCGGAGTGAGAAGAAACGACTTCATCGTTGAGTTCGAGCTTGAGCAGTTTGTAGGGCTGAGAAATTGTAAGTTTCTACCTCTCTTCCCTTGATTTTTGAGCTCCATTGACCCTAGGGAAACAGCCATTTGTGGTATTTGAGGTCAATGGAAGCCATTGTTAGGGTTATAGAAGATGTATGAACCCTAGGATTTCAAATTCATGATAGAACTTGATTGGCCTATGTGAGACCATGATTATGTGAAATTCATGTTCTAACTAGCCTATTGAACTTGTTTATGTTGATTGATAATGTGGAATAATGTTGGTTTGGTTGAGATGCTTGGAGGGTGTCTTGCCCTAATTTTGATTAGCTTGCAAAATTATTGATGTGAGCATGATTAAAATGTTTTATATGTTTAGTAGAGCATATTAAACCATATTGTGTGAATTAATTGCAAATTGGAAATTATTTGTTGGTATGGTGACTTGAATAAATTTATAACCAAGATGGCTAAGTTGTTCTAAGTTACCTTGTTAATGATTTTGTGGGGTTTATGTGAGGGTATTGATCGTCGGGTTTATGGTTTTGACGATAGATATGAACTTAGGGGGGACGATGAAGCCTAAGCTTCTATTCCTTGAATTCTCGGAAAACTTAGATTGAACTCAACGGAGTTAACCTTTGGGTTAGTTTGAATCCTAGGAACTATGATTTTAAGTCCTACGGAATCTTGGGTAGAATTCATGGAGGTCGAGCCTCCAAGAAGTTTAAGGTGTGTGAAGCACACTTGATTATGAGAGCTTATATGATTCTCGGTTGTGATGTTTATGCTAGTTGTGGATTAATTGCATGACTAGTTTGATGGTAGAGTGTTTACCTACTTGTTTAAGCATATGAGTATATATTACGTGTGCATGGGTTTTGAGTCCAGCTGGCGTCGGTCTGTTGAGTCTTTGGTGGGTTGATACATCGTCCTCACGAATTATGGGGTTCGTGATCGCGATGTATTGCCGTGCCGGGTTGCACACACCCCTCCATCGATGGCCACGGTGGGGAAGTAGTTTATCTTAGTTGTAGTAATACACATGACTTTGATAACTATGGAACTCGAGAGCGGAGATCGCTCGGGACGTCGATATCTACGAGAGGATATCGAGGGCACATAAGGGTTTTGCACGTGTTTTTGCAGGAGCGACACGCGCGGAGGAATTTTGGTATGGTATCATATCCCTTATATATATGAATTGCTTCACTAGTACTTAAGTGAATACGTGCTTAGTGAATTGGATATGATATGTTGATGGTTTGGTTCCTTACATGTTATACTTAATAGATAACATATTGATTAATGTTGTAAGCATAAATGCTATCACATAGCTTTATTGGAATGTTGTTTTATGCCAAAGGTATAAATTATTATTGTTAAGACAAAAATGACTTGACATGAATTTATGATGACATGTTATACTAGGATGATAACATATTTATTTAATGTTGAGCATGAATGCCATACATGATTTATTATGAGGTTATTTCATGACAATAGCATGATATATTTATGATTGAGCATTATGCCATGGTAGGAAGTTATGGTTAGTAACTTACTAAGTCATTGTGACTTACTTTTATTTGTTGGTTGTTTTTCCCTAGATCCGAGCCGAGCTAGCGGATCCAAGTAAATCCAGGAGGTTACTTTGGCAAGGAAGTCTTTTGGACAAGGTTGCTACTTAGATGACTTCTTTTGTTTTTGGTGAGGTCGTTGGGAAGATGAAGTTATGTAAACTTCATTATTGGGTAGCAAGCCTTTATGTGTTTGTAATGATGTAATTATGTGTTAGTTTATTCTTTTGGTAGCCGACAGGTAAAAGTCGTGCTTGATGTATATTGGTAGTTAAACTTCCATATATTTTCTGATTGCTAGTACCTATAACTGCTAGTATTTATTTTGTTGGTAGCCGACTGGTTTTAGTCGTGCGTGGTTAATTGGTGCTTATGTTTAGCATGTTAAATTGCTAGTTTAATGTGATGTTTGTTCTCCGGCATGTATTTAGCCGTTGAGTTGTTAGACTAGAGTCTTAGACTTAGTTTAATGTTGGGTTCCGGCCGTAGTTTCGCCGATGACTTGGTTTATTATGCTTATATATATGAATTGCATAACAGGGAGTTTGTTCTACGTGCCCAATGTTGCGGCACGCGAATCGAATTTTCGGACCGAGAGATTTATCATCTCTTTGGTTGTTTTAGTTTGAGCTTGTTAGCTCGGGCGCCACTGCTTATTTTATTTCGCTCCGCATGTATTTTGAGTTATCTGTATCGCCGTTATGGCCCTACCTATTATTTGCTACTTGTTTGTTGTTAATTGTTCCCTTGGTGGCACGACCTTAGGATTTCGTCTTGGGATCCGGGTCGGGTCGCCACACCCTGGATGTATAGTGTACTTGGCCTTGTGAGCCTCATCAAGAACCATACGTTTAACTCCATCAGTAGTAGGAACGCAAACTCTACCTCAAAAAGTTAAAATCCCATCAGTGTTAATAGCAAACTCTGGTGGCTTACTATCACCCAATCCATCAATAATTTTCCTCACTTCAGGATAAGTAGCCTGAGCTTCCTTGATCAACCCAAACAAAGCAGGCGTAGCACGTACACTTTCCTACTCAAAGTATCGGCAACAACGTTAGGTTTCCCTTATGATACAAGATAGTACAGTCGTGATCCTTAAGCTTCTCCATCCATCGTCTCTGTCGCATGTTCAACTCCTTCTGTGAAAGGAGATACTTCAAACTCTTGTGATCGGTGAATATCTCGAACATAGCTCCATAAAGATAATGTTTCCACTTGTGTAGTGCAAATATAATGGCGGCCAACTTGAGATCATGTGTCGGATAATTCTACTCATGAGGTGATAGCTTCCTTGAAGCATAGGCAATGACTCTCCCATTCTCTATAAGTACACAACCCAAGCCTTTTAATGAAGCGTCGCTATAAATAACAAAGTTCTCCGAACCACTAGGCAATGCTAAGATAGGAGCTGTAGTCAACCTTCTCTTCAATTCTTGAAAACTCACCTCGTACCTATCACTCCATATAAAAGAAGAATTCTTCTGTGTCAGATTAGTCATCGGAGTAGCGATCTTCGAGAATCCCTCGATAAACCTACGATAATAACCTACCAAGCCCAAGAAACTACGAACTTCGGTCACCGTACTAGGCGTCTTCCACTTAGTAATCGCCTCAACCTTGGATGGATCTACCGCTATACCATCACTAGACACCACGTGTCCTAGAAAAGCAACCTGTTCCAGCCAGAAAGCACACTTACTGAACTTCGTATAAAGTTTCTTCTCACGTAAGATCGAAAGGACCTCTCTCAAGTGATTCTCATGCTCCTCTCGTGACTTCGGTACACGAGGATATCATCAATAAAGACAACCACAAAGCAATCAAGATATTCGTGAAACACCCTATTCATTAAATCCATAAAGACTGCAGGTGTGTTTGTCAAACTAAACGGCATAACCACGAATTCATAATGGCCATAACGTGTAGGAAAGGTTGTCTTTGGAACATCCTCCGCCCGAACTCTCAACTTATAATAGCCACTACTCAAGTCAAACTTGGAATAAACAACTGAGCCCCGAAGTTGATTGAAGAGATCATCAATGTGTGGTAAGGGATACCGATTCTTGATAGTAACCTGGTTCAACTGTCCATAGTCTATGCAAAGCCATAAACTACCATCTTTCTTCCTCACAAGTAACACCGGTGCACCCCACGGACACACACTCGGTTTAATAAACTCCCTATCTAGAAGTTCTTGCAATTGTTCCTTTAACTCTCTCAACTCCGCCGGAGCCATTCTGTAAGGTGCTCTAGATATAGGCGAAGTCCCTGGCAAAAGCTCAATGCAAAACTCTAATTCTCGGTCAGGAGGTAAAGCATAGTCGGTTGAAAAGACATCTGGAAATTCACTAACTACCGGAACATCTTCTAATTTAGCAGTCGAGATACTAGTATCAAGCACACAAGCTAAATGTCCCGTATAGCCCAGAGATAAGAGTTGTCTAGCCCGTAAAGCAGAAATAACATGTATACCATTCATAGCATGATCACCCGTAAACACAAACTCCGGAATACCGGGCATGGCAAAAGTGACTCTCTTACGACGGCAATCTACTAAAGCATGATTCACACAAAGCCAATCCATACCAAGAATCACATCAAAGTCTCGAATAGGCAATACTACCAAATCAGCATGCAAGACTCGATCATTAACAAGCACATCACAATCTTTATAAACCTCAGACGCCAACAAGCAATCACCCAACGGTGTCGACACCTCAAGCACGTAAGGCGACTGAGTACACATAAATGCTCTAAGAAATGCGATGGACATAAGAATGAGTAGACCCCGGATCTATAAGATCTCGAGCTCTATGACCGAAGACAGAGAGAATACCTCCGATCACAGAAGTAGACTCGGGAACACCTTGTTGATCGAGCGCAAAAACATGAGCCTGCACCTTAGGACGCCCATCACTATCCCTCTCGGACCCGAATTGCTGAACAGAACCTACGGACTGAGTTGCTCTCGACTTAGGACAGTCTCTGAGCTGATGACTAGGATCTCCACAACCAAGACAAGAGCCAAGCCTAGTCCTGCACTGCTCGCTAGAATGCCCAATCTTATGACAATAAGAACAAGTCAAAGGTCCACTACCCTGAGTCTGCTGCTCCTGAGGAGTAAGAGCACTACTACCACGACTCTCAGACTGACGCCTATACTGTCCACCAGACTGTCGTCTATTCTGACTACTAAAACGACGATTTCCCTGATTGCCTGATCGATTCCGAGAAAACTGACCCCTTCCTGAATGCTATGAGGTCACCTACGAAGACTGCTGCTGAGAAGGCTTCTGCCTGTGCTCCTCAATATCCCGATCAATCTCGTAAGCACGATCTACCGCGCTCCGATAATCTTCCAACTGTAGAGATAACAACTGCTTCCTAAACTTGGTCTTCAACTGTGAGAACCCAAACCCATTTAATGTTTTTCATCATTATAACATGTTTATTATAGGTCTTGACATATTAGAGACTTCATTACATGCATATCTTACTTGCATTGTGTTGGTTAAGGTCATAATAGAGTAATGGTCTTCCATGCGTTGCATGCCTTGTTGTTGATGTTTCGAGTGTTCGTCTTAGCATGTTAGCACTTAAGTAGGTCTCATTGGAGTCTTAGTACCTTGCATATGAGATTTATAATGTTCATCTTGATCATAGTATGCTTAGTTGGAAGCTTAGTTGCATCGCTTGAGTCTTAGGGTTTCTCGTGTTTGCCTTCGTTGCTTGTATTGTTTGTGCTTTCAACTTGCGAGAAGTTCATTTAAGTTATAGACCAAGTTTACTAGTATTTCTCATGCTTGAAAAATCAATGTTCATAGATTTGTTGCATTTGGAAATAAGATAACCAACATATTACTTCACAGATTCAGTCATGTTTTTGGGCGAACTTCGGGAAAATTATGGTACCAATCTACTTAAGGGTATTTTCTAAAAATTTAGTATGATTTACCTGCATATGTTAGTATACTCCCTGTAAAATTCGGTAATTTTACAAAGTGTATAAGTACCTCATTTAGGCCTTGACTTACGGCTGTGCCAGAATTCTATTTTCAGGAAATTAGCTTCGGTACTTGATTTTGTGTTAACTTTATTTTGATGAATATAAGTCCAAATTGAGTAATTTAAAATTCTAAAATATAGTTTAATGAGTATAATTTGAGAAAAATGAAAAATCATCTCATTTGGAGTTGTGAGCAACTTATCGTAGATTTTACAAGATCGACTGTCCAGTAACAACAATCTGGAAATTGGCCATGAATAGTTGAAGCGCTCGCATGGATCCAAAGTGATGCGACCGCATCATGCCAAATTCAGGTTTGTGAAATTTTCTGGTTGGTTTTGGTTGTTGACCCTTGTGCCCTTGCCCTTGTGCGACTAAAGTAAGTCAAGCACCTCTTTGTTGACTCTCCTACAACCCTTCTTGGCCCTTGGATCATTCCTTATCAAAGGCTTACATCCCCTAGCCAATGAGAAGCCACTTAACACCCTTCACTAGGATTAGGGTATAAATGGTAAGTATATAAACCATTTTCAGCCAAATTCAGCCATTTGTGTTCACCAAGAACCAGAGATTCAGAGACTCAAACACCATTTTCGTCCATGGAGGTCACCCCAACTTGAAGGACCATTTCCCGGAGTTCCGGTGGTCCGAACGGCGATCCGAGACCGCCAAATCGAAGGCCTTGATCTCCTCTACCACTATCCTTGCTTTGATCATCCTTTCCTCCATTAATCTTAGGACTAAGGTGAGTGACAATTCCCTGAGATTTTCATGTTCAATAAAATAACATGACCCCTTCATTATAGTTGCTCTATTGACGATTATAAACATCTTTTGTGAAGACAAATCCTCCAATTCAACCTAAGAAATATGTGTAGGATTTTATGAATTCTATATGAAGTTGTGATTTTGACATTTTGTAAAGCATCAATGTTGTTTATAATGAGCTTAGGAACAAGTCTTGTGAAAGAACATGTTTCAATTCTAAGTTTAACAAAATCACCGAATCTAGGGTTTGAATCTCGGGAATGTGTTTAAGGCTAGTTTAAGAACATGAACGGCTTATTTATCGATTTCTAAATGAACAGAGAAGTTAGAAAAGGGCAATGTGATACATATAGTATCAATGCTCTACTTTGTTGAATTTTAGTAATGACTCACTAGAGTCGAGATTAGGGAGTTATTGAACAATATCGACTCCACATTCAATCCCTACGACGTTTGTAGTGCGTTAGAATAATGAATTAGCTTACATGACTTCGGGATGAATTGAAGGGCATGTTTGATATGAGTGCTTATAAGACTCGATTGAGTTCTTATGTAGTTTATGTGATTATGTGAAGCAAATGAATAATTGAGAGCATGTTGTAGAATGATGTATCTATTTGACATGTTGAATTCGCTCTTTTCGAATTCTTATTTGATTTCTTAAGGAGTAAACAACTACTTGTTGAATAAGTTCGCCCTTGTTGAACTTGTTCCTTATTTGAGATTATATGACGAGTAAACATCTACTTGGCATTGCATTAGTCCAGCTGGCATATTTGGTTGAGTCAATGGTGTGACAATGCATCGCCGTCACGAGTTATGGGACTTGTGATAGTGATGGGTTGTTATACCGGGTTTTTATCACACACCCCTCCACTGTTGGCCACAGTGGGGAAGTAGCCCCTTTGCTGTAACCAAGAGAGCACATTGGCAAGTCTAAGTACCAAGGAGAGAGCTTGGTACCCGAGTAGAGAACTCGGTACTTTGATACACTCATC
Organism: Codonopsis lanceolata; assembly: GCA_013146195.2. Classification (NCBI taxonomy): domain Eukaryota; kingdom Viridiplantae; phylum Streptophyta; class Magnoliopsida; order Asterales; family Campanulaceae; genus Codonopsis; species Codonopsis lanceolata. The sequence continues at coordinate 119,576,277 of CM028381.1, read as the reverse complement.
ACGGGTATCATTGGCACAAAATGTTAACGCTGTGTATTGCAGGAGCTACGTAGCGGCACCAAATCCATAGCATATCCTCCTTATATGTGATTTACTTTATAGCACTTATGTGAAACAATGTGCTACCATGGATATGTGATTAAGTGTTTATTAAATGAATGCTTTGATTGAATTGATATTAAAGATGATATCTTGCTATGTGTGTTGCATGATGCCATGACATGCATAATTGTTAACTCACAAAGTCTTTATGACTTACCCCCTCCCTTTTACTGCTTTAGATCCGAGCCGTTCGTGTACCGCCTTGAGGCGCAGTGTGTTTCGTGCTTGTCCGTGATCGCACGCGACGAGGTTGTGGTTTATAGATGTCCTTCTTTTGAACTCTTTTGTAAGGACGTTGGGATTGGCAAGTCATTTAGACTTTGCTTGGGAACTTTTATTATTTGTATTATGTCTATACTTGTATCCTATTTTGAGCGCCGGCGCATGTACGCTGAGCCTTGTATCGATGTAGTTTGGTTCACATGCTTTTAAAACTTCCGCTGGGCATTACTTTATCTCTTATCTATTTATGTTGTTCTTCGGCATGTTGTAGCCGTTGAGGTATATATGCATGAACTGCTTAGTGTTGAGCTCCGGTTGTCAAGTAGCCGATGAATTGATATACTTGTCTTTAATTGCTATATCAGGTTTAAAAAGTTTTAAATTATTCCGGCCTTTTGGTGCCGAGTCGCGCTTCATCTAGAATGTTGCGTCACGTCATTTTCTATAGGTGAGTCTTTGCATGTATTGTTGTCCTTTGGATAACTTGGGTTGTGATTCCACCTCAGGGTCCGGGTCGGGTCGTCACAGTTGGTATCAGAGCTTTATAGGTTAGCTATCGGCCAGGATAGGTTCCATGGCCTAGGTGGGTTGGTTCTTTGTGTGAATCTCGACATTGAGTGTTCTGTTTCGTGCCTTATTGGCAGATTCTTCGTGAATGAATACGACTTGGAGTACTAAGTTCATTTGGTCTAGATTGCCTTGAGTGAAGGTTTGTGTCTAGGAGTATTATATTTCTCCTATATTGCTTATGAGTTGCAATTATACCAAGAGTAGGTGCTGCATTTCAGTAGAACTGTTGTTTCTTGTTCCATTTTTAGGAATTGGAGAAGCTAGATTGTCGGTCACAAGGGTGATCGCCGTGTTAATCATTATGGCGAAAGTTCGTTGTAATATGTTTCGAGAGCGGAGTGGTTAAACCTCCCGTGGTACCTATTAGTATTTCATAGATTACTATACAGGTGTAGATAGTTAGGGTAGTAATTAACCACCAGTCCTTGTATTACTTGTGTTGGGAATTTGAGAACTCTTTCTCGATGGTTGTGTTTGGGTATTTGGGGGACTACCTTGATCAAGGTGAAATTTCCTCATGATATGTTGGAACTTGGAGATTGGCCAGTAGGTGATCACGTGATGATTGGTTGTATTGGTCGTCGACCCATATACGGTTTGACTTATAAGGATTGGTCGTATACTAGTTAGTAAGAATATGCTACCTAGTGACTCGTGAAATGTTGTATTGTCTCTTCATTAGTCTAATACATTGATAGTGTACTAGCCTTGTATAATGTGATTTATCTACCATTGATAGGTAGTTAATAGTATGAATATTCCATAATTTGGTTTACATACATAGTAAATTAATAGACTATGTTGCTTGATGTTGATGCCATGCCTATATGTGCTTATGATTTGTATTCTTGAGACCGATATAAAGGATGCTTTTATGTGATTCACGAACACCCCACATCCTCTACGACGAAAGCTTTTGAAGTCACTTCAGAGGGCCCCTGACTTGATTATCAAGAGGTCTTCGTCGGAGAACTAGAATGGTATAAGTTAGATTTGAAATTGACCGAACCAATTACCAAAAATGTATGGAACAACAAATGGTGTATTGCTATACAGGTGCAAATATGATGGACCGCATTTTATTGAGAATTTACGCGTCTTGCCTTGACAGTTACCCTACGTGCTTGATGTCTATACCATTGAGTGATCTTGAACTCGCATCCGAGGTCTATAAGGCTTGTGATGTAAGACCCCGATTCCCGGTTAGCTTGAATTTCGTGCAATGCTCGCACTTCTTCCTTTGTTGATCGCTTATTTGATTTCTGAGAGAGTCTAGATGTGTATGAGAGATCACATTAAGAGCAAAATACTTTTAAGAGATGCATTTAGTTGTTAACTTGCTAAAGTCACAAGTCGTAACTCGACGATAATCGAAATGTGACGCGATTGAGAGTTTACTCGGGTTTTTGTGTTCCTGACCTCGATTTGGTCCTAGATCTTTACATGATGATTAAATAATATGTTTAGATGTGTTAGACTTCTAGATGGATGCATATATATAAGTATTAGATATCATTCATAATATCCTTAACATGATTTAAATCTTGTTTGAATGCTTGTCGAATCGACGGTTTGATTGCTACTTTACTTTTTGTCGTTCTTCTTCTTTGTACGAATTTTTTGGTTGGTATTATTTTGACCCTAGATGACTAGGGGACCCTGGGGAATTAACTTAGAATTATTTTTTAGTGGTCGTGTAAACGTTTACACACGCTCGAGTTTGATTTTCAGAAATTCGCGTATTTCCAAAGGCCACGATAGGTCTGTAGTATTTTGGCCATAACTTTGTGTACGAAACTCAGAATTCTGATCCGTTTGATGTGTTAGAAACTAGACTCATAGAGATTTCTAAAAATACCTTTTGTGTAATTTTAGGATGTGTATTTTGGTACAGGAACATTTTGTAAAATGACCTAAATTCTGGTCTACTATAGTTGACCACTCATTGTGTGTTAGACTTTCTATTTGGCCAACCTAACCCTACCCAAACCCAACCTAACCCACCCTAAACCACCCTAGTTCGACCTATCTATCCTCCTCTGCATACTTGACAAGTTTTGGGAGTTTTGAAGGGATTAATAGACACTTGGCAAGGAGAGACATCAACATGCATCAACATGCATTGGTCACTCCCTCCCACCCCACTATTCAGCCATAAGGTGACCAAATACATCCACCAAAGCCATTTTCTTCAGCCTCTCTCTCCTAATACGTGGCTGAATACTCCTTGAAGGTTTGAGAGAGTTTTGAGGGGATTGAAAGCCACTTGGCAAGGGAGAACCCCCACATGCATTGGCCACTCTTCCCACTCACATTTTCAAGCCTTGGGGAAGTCAATACACCCACTAAGCCTTCCATTTTCTGTCATCTCTCTCCAAAAACGTGGACAACATTTTGAGAGCTGAAAGGAGAGTTTTCTTAGTGTTCTTGGGAGGTTCTTGAGTGATCAACAATGGTGGCCAAAGCTTGAGGAGTCCATTTCCAAAACCGAACCATAGAAGAGAAGAGGAGGGCAAGGAGATCACATACCCACCTTTGCATGGACGTTTTGCTCAACTTGTAGGGCTTATTTAAGGTGAGTTAAAACATCCCTTTCTATTTATTTTAGCCTCATTGACCCTAGGGAAAACAATCTTGTTATTTGAGGTCAATGAGAGCACTTAGGACTTTGTAGAGATGCCATGTTCTCCTATATGCTAAATGTTGCATTTTCGGTTGTATGAACAGATTATGAAAAGATTATAAACCATTATTATGATGTCATTTATGTGTGTTAATCTATGATAAATCATTCTACCTTGTTGTTTATGTGTTGGGAGCATGTTTGACGAAATGGTTAGGCTTGTAGAGATGCTATGTTCTCGTATATGCTAAATGTTGCATTTTCGGTTGTATGAACAGATTATGAACAGATTATAAACCCTTATTATGATGTCATTTATGTGTGTTAATGTATGATAAATCATTCTACCTTGTTGTTTAAGTGTTGGGAGCATGTTTGACAAAATGGTTCGGCTTGTAGAGATGCTATGTTCTCGTATATTCTAAATGTTGCATTTTCGGTTGTATGAACAGATTATAAACCCTTATTATGATGTCATTTATGTGTGTTAATGTATGATAAATCATTCTACCTTGTTGTTTAAGTGTTGGGAGCATGTTTGACGAAATGGTTAGGCTTGTAGAGATGCTATGTTCTCGTATATGCTAAATGTTGCATTTTCGGTTGTATGAACAGATTATGAAGATATTATAAACCCTTATTATGATGTCATTTATGTGTAGTAATGTATGATAAATCATTCTACCATGTTGTTTAAGTGTTGGGAGCATGTTTGATGAAATAGTTAGGTTTGTAGAGATGTCATGTTCTCGTATATGCTAAATGATGCATTTTTGGTTGGATGAACAGATTATAAACCATGATTATGATGTTATTTATGTGTATTGATGTATGAGAAATAACCCTATCTTGTTGTTTAAGTGTTGGGAGCATGTTTGATGAAATGGTTAGGCTTGTAGTGACGCCATGTTTCACTATATGCTAGATGATGAAATTTTGGTTGGATGAACATGTTGTAAAGTATGATTATGATGATATTCATGTGTAGAAATATATGATGAATTATGCTATCTTATTTGTTTAAGTGTTGGGAGCATATTTGATAAAATGGTTAGGCTCATATTTGATGAAATGGCAAGAATGAATATATATGCCTAGTTTGTGACATTGATTCTATGTTTCATACTTAATTGTTTGATTGGAGTTTTATGAGTTTAATACCCTTAGTAAACAGATTGTAAAGTATGTTTATGATGATATTCAAGGGTAGATATACATGATAAATCATTCTATCTTGTTTGTTTAAGTGTTGGAAGCATGTTTGATGGCTTGTGAATGAGTATATATGCCTAACTTGTGACCGTGATTCTATGTTGCCTACTTAAATATTTGATTTGGGGTCTTATGGGTTTAATGACCTTAGTAACCTATTGATTCATGTTAGTATGGACATAGGAGAGTATTGAGGCCAACGACTTCTATACCCTAATTTTTGAAAGATTGATTATGACTCAACGGAGTTGACCATTGGGTTAGTATGACATTAAGGAGTAATATGCCTAAATCCTACGAATTTTGGGGGTAGTATTAATGAAGGTTAAGCCTCCAAGCATTTTATAGTGTATGAAGAACACTTGATGATTAGAGCCTTGATTTTTATCTCTAATGTGATTATGTGCTAGTTGTGAAGTAAAAGCATGACTAGATGATTGTAGAGTACATGCCTACTTATTTGAGCATATGATAATGTGTTACGTGTGCTTGAAGTTTGAGTCCAGATGGAGTCGGTTTGTTGAATCTTTAGGGCGGGACGATGCATCATCTTCACGAATTGTGAGATTCGTGATTTTGATGGATCGTCGCACCGGATTGCATACACCCTCTATCGATGGCCACGATAGGGAAGTAGTTGATCTCAGTTGTAGTATGGAAACATGACTTTGATAACTATCAGAACTCGAGCGGGGAAATGTCTCGGGGACGTCGATATCCACGAAAGGGATATCGAGGACACAAAGGTTTTGCACGTGTTTTTGCAGGAGCGACACGGCGGAAAAAGGGTAACGGTATCATATCCCTTTTGTATGAATTGACTCACGAGTGCTATATGTGAAAAATGTGCTACGTGAATATGATATGATATGAAATGATGATTGAATGAATTAATGAAATGTTATACTTGTTGATAACATGATACTCGAAATTGTTAAGTATGGATATCTTGACATGATTATTTATGAAATGTATATTATGCCAATAGCATGAATTATTATTGTTGAGCATGATGCCATGACAGGAAGTTATGTTAGTAAGTTGCTAAGTCTTTATGACTTACTCCTATTTGTTTTGATTGTTTTCCTTAGATCCGAGCCGAGTGAGCGGTTCGAAGTAATTATCAAGTTGCGTTGGTGAAGCTTTGACGAGGTTGCTACCTTATAATTTTAGTATCTTTTCTTTTGGCAAGGACGATGGGAACATAAAGTTATATAAACTTTATGTGGGGTAGCAAGACTTTGTGTGTTTGATTATTACTACTTATGTTAATTAGTACTTAATGTTTTGAGAGCCGACATGTGTTAGTCGTGCCTTGTGTATTTATGATGATCATGCTTTAGTTGTTTTAACCATGTATTGGTTTGTTTATTATGTTTGTTATCCGACATGTTTTTAGCCATTAAGCATATTAGACTAGAGTTGTAGACTTAGTTTAATGTTGGGTTCCGGCCGTAACGTCGCCGATGACTTGGTATATAATTGCTATAAAGTGTTATACGTGCCTATTGTTGCGTCGCATGATTTTATTTTTGGACCAAGAGATTCATTATCTCTAAGGTTGTGTTAGTTTGAGCTTGTTAGCTCGGGCGCCACTTTTTAATTATAATACGCTTCCGCATGTGTTAAAGTTTTTGGCGTATCGCCGTTATGGCCTTACCCGTTATTTGTTATCTTGTGTGTTTTTGACGGCACGACCTCGGGGTCTCGTATTGGGATTCGGGTCGGGTCGCCACATGTGATGTGTTCATTGGTGATAGTGTATTGCATGCTCTAGTAGATTGCCATCATAACGGTGTCACAATTGCCATGCTCGGTATACCGGAGTTGGTTTTTATTAGTGATCATGACATGAATAATATACATGTTATTTCAACTTTGCGGGATAGATAACTTTTAACGCAAGGTTGTACTCCCTCCGTCCCTAAATTATCGTCCTCCTTTCCTTTTTCGTCCGTCCCAAAATAATTGTCCACTTTGAAACTTACCTTTTTAGAACATCACTTTTACCACTTTACCCTTACTTTTTCACTCTACTTTAATTATGGGCCACATATACATGGACATTAATGGAAACTACACATTAAACCAATATAAATAATCAAGTCAATTACTTTTTCTTAAACTGCGCGCCGGGTCAAGTAGGACAATTATTTAGGGACGGAGGGAGTACTTGTTATCTCACTTGTGTACTTGAGACTAGCATGCCTACTTCTATACTATAAGAAGTTCTAATTGTTAATGAAGTTTCAGTAGTTAATGAATTTCCGGATGTCTTTTCGACTGATTATGCATTACCTCCCGACCGAGAGTTCAAATTTTGCATTGAGCTATTTCCAGGGACTTCACCTATCTCTAGAGAACCTAATAGGATGGCTCCAAATTGAGAGAGTTGAAGGAGCATTGCAGAACTCCGCCGATAGGAGTTTATTAAACCGAGTGTGTTTCCGTGCGGTGCACCGGTGTTGTTTGTGAAGAAGAAGGATGGTAGTTTGCGGTTATGCATTGACTATCGTTAGTTGAACCAGGTTACTATAAAGAATAAGTATCCATTAACTCACATTGATGATCTCTTTCATCGCCTTCCTTCAGGTGTTATGTATTCCAAGTTAGACTTGAGGAGTGGTTACCACCCGCCTGAGGGTTCGAGCGAGGATGTCCCAAGATAGCCTTTCGACGTGTTATGGCCATTATGAGTTTGTTGTGATGCCGTTTGGTTTGACAAACGGGCCTGCCGTTTTCATGGACTTGATGAATAGGGTGTTTCATGAGTATCTTGATTGCTTTGTAGTGGTGTTCATTGATGATATCCTCGTGTACTCGAAGTCACGAGAGGAGCATGATCATCATTTGAGAGAGGTTCTTACTGTGTTGCGTAAGAAACAGCTTTTTGCTAAGTTTAGCAAGTGTGCATTTTGGCTAGAACAAGTTGCTTTTCTTGGGCATGTTGCGTCTAGTGATGGTATCGCGGTGGATCCATCGAAGGTTGAAGGCTGTTACCAAGTGGAAGACTCCTAGTACGGTGACCGAAGTTCGTAGTTTCTTGGGCTTGGCGGGTTATTACCTTAGGTTCATTGAGGGATTTTCTAAGATTGCTACTCCTATGACCAATCTTACTCAGAAGAAGTCTGCTTTTGTTTGGAGTGACAAGCGAGGCTAGTTTTCGAGAGTTGAAGAGAGGTTGACTACCGCTCTGCTTTTAGCTTTGCCTATAGTGGTTGTGAGAACTTCGTGGTTTATTGTGACGCTTCTTGGAAAGCTTGGGTTGTGTGCTTATGCAACGGGAAGGTTATTGCCTATGCTTCTAGGAAGTTGTCACCATATGAGCAGAATTATCCGACTCATGATCTTGAGTTGGCAGCGATTATCTTTGTGCTTCACAAGTGGAAACACTATCTTTATGTAGCTAAGTTTGAGGTGTATACGGTTCATAAGAATCTGAAATACCTTTTCTCACAAAAGGAGTTGAATATGAGACAGAGGCGATGGATGGAGAAGCTTAAGGATCACGATTGTACTATCTTGTACCATCCGAGGAAGGCGAATGTGGTTGCGGATGCGTTGAGTAGGAGATCCTACATGTCTTGGATAATGATGAGGGAATGGAAGATGCTCGAGGATATCCGTGAGTGGAGTCCTATTGTTAGTGAGCATAGTGTTCTCTTTGCTAATGTTCGTGCTACACCAGTGTTGTTTGGGTTGATCAAGGAAGCTCAAGCTACTGATCCGGATTTGATGAAGATTATCGATGGATTGGGTGAGAATAATACACCCTAGTTCGCGATAAACGTGATGGGATCTTGACGCTCCGCAGTAGGATTTATGCTCCATCTTCCGAAGTGAAACGTATGGTTCTTGATGAGGCTCACAAGGCCAAGTATACGATACGTTCGAGTAGTACTAAGATGTACCGTGACTTGAAGAGGAAGTTTTGGTGGAATGGTATGAAGAGGGAGATAGCTGAGTATGTTTCGAGATGTTTGACGTGTCAGCAGGTTAAGGCTGAGCACCAAAGACCTACCGGTTTGCTTAAGCCACTTGAGATTCCGGAGTGGAAGTGGGAGCATATCACCATTGATTTTGTTACAGGGTTGCCACGTACTCGTAGGGGCTTTGATGTCGTTTGGGTTATCGTTGATAGGTTGACTAAATCTTCTCATTTTATTCCTATTGCGATTTCCTACGCTTGAGTCGGTTAAGGCCATGTACATTCGGAGATTGTGAGATTACATGGTGTACCTAAGGTTAACATTGTGTCGATAGAGACTCTGCATTTACTTCTAGGTTCCGGCATTCTTTATGTGAGGCTTTGGGTATGAAGTCAATTTCAAGATCAAGATCGCTTCATCCACTGCCCGATGATCGGGAGAGATTGATACGCATTTTGGAGGATATGTTACGCATGCGGTGCTATGGATTTCAAGGGTAGTTGGGTTTCACATCTACCGTTGGCCGAAGTTCACGATAATAACGCTTTCAATGAAAGCATTGAGATGGCACCATACGAGTCATTGTATGGGCGCAAGTGTCGATCACCGATTTTCTGGGATGAGGTTGGTGAGGCTAGGTTATGGGGTTCAGAGATGGGACAGCAGTCGGTTTAGAGTGTGAAGCTGATTAGAGACAAATTGCTTACAGCTCAGAGTAGACAGAAAAGCTACGCAGACAACCGGAGACATGATCTTGAGTTTCAGGTTGGTGACTTTGTGTTCTTGAAGGTATTGCCCCGGTGCGGTACTAAGCGGTTTGGGAAGAAAGGGAAGCTTTCTCCGAGGATTATTGGTCCGTTCGAGATCTTAGAGCGGATTGGTTCTTTGGCTTATCGACTTGCGTTACCACCGTCTATATCGGGTGTCCATGATTTGTTTCATGTTTCGATGCTTCGTAAGTACTTGAAGGACGAGTAACATGTCCTTACTTATGAGGAGATTACCTTTGAGCCCGATCTTTCTTACGTTGAGAAACCGGTGAGGATTCTTGATACCAGGGAGCAAGTCTTGAGGACCAAGCGTATCCCTTTAGTGAAGGTCTTGTGGAAGAATCATGATATTGGGGAAGCCACATGGGAGACTGGGCATGAGATGAGGGAGAAATACCCTTACTTGTTCGAGATTTCCTGTATGAATTTATGGACTAAATTCCTTTAAGTGGGCTAGGATGTGAGAACCCAAACCCATTTCATGTTTGTCATCATTATAACTTGTTTATTATAGGTCTTGACATATTAGAGACTTCATTACATGCATATCTTACTTGCATTGTGTTGGTTAAGGTCATAATAGAGTAATGGTCTTCCATGCGTTGCATGCCTTGTTGTTGATGTTTTGAGTGTTCGTCTTAGCATGTTAGCACTTAACTAGGTCTCATTGGAGTCTTAGTACCTTGCATATGAGATTTATAATGTTCATCTTGATCATAGTATGCTTGGTTGAAAGTTTGGAAGCTTAGTTGCATCGTTTGAGTCTTAGGGTTTCTCGTGTTTGCCTTCGTTGCTTGTATTGTTTGTGCTTTCAACTTGCGAGAAGTTAATTTAAGTTCTAGACCAAGTGTACTAGTATTTCTCATGCTTGCACAATCATTGTTCATAGATTTGTTGCATTTGGAAATAAGATGACCAACATATTACTTCACAGATTCAGTCATGTTTTTGGGTTCGGGAAAATTCTGGTACCAATCTACTTTAGGGTATTTTATAAAAATTTAGTATGTTTTACCTACATATGTTAGGATACTCCCTGTCAAATTTGGTAATTTTCCAAGGTGTATAAGTACCTCATTTAGGTCTTGACTTATGGCTGTGCCAGAATTCTATTTTCAGGAAATCAGCTTCGGTACTTGATTTTGTTGTAACTTTATTTTGATGAATATAAGTCCAAATTGAGTAATTTAAAATTCTAAAATATATTTTAATGAATCTACTTTGAGAAAAATAAAAAATCATCTCATTTGGAGTTGTGAGAAATTTATGGTAGATTTTACAAGATCGACTGTCCAGTAACAACAATCTGGAAATTGGCCATGAATAGTTGAAGCGCTCGCATGGATCCAAAGTGATGCGACCGCATCAAGCCAAATTCAGGTTTGTGAAATTTTCTGGTTGGTTTTGGTTGTTAAACCTTGTGCCCTTGCCCTTGGCCGACCAAAGTGAGTCAAGCCCCTCTTTGTTGACTCTCCTACAACCCTTCGTGGCCCTTGGATCATTCCTTATCAAAGGCTTACATCCCCTAGACAATGAGAAGCCACTTAACACCCTTCACTTGGATTAGGGTGTAAATGGTAAGTATCTAAACCATTTTCAGCCAAATTCAGCCATTTGTGTTCTCCAAGAACCAGAGATTCAGAGACTCAAACACCATTTTCGTCCATGGAGGTCACCCCAACTTGAAGGACCATTTCCGGGAGTTACGGTGGTCCGATCGGCGATCCGAGACCGCCAAATCGAAGGCCTTGATCTCCTCTAGAACAATACTTGCTTTGATCATCCTTTCCTCCATTAATCTTAGGACTACGGTGAGTGACAATTCCCTGAGATTTTCATGTTAAATAAAATAACATGACCCCTTCATTATAGTTGCTCTATTGATGATTATGAACATCTTTTGTGAAGACAAATCCTCCAATTCAACCTAAGAAATATGTGTAGGATTTTATGAATTCTCTATGAAGTTGTGATTTTGACATTTTGTAAAGCATGAATGTTGTTTATAATGAGCTTAGGAACAACTCTTGTGAAAGAACATGTTTCAATTCTAAGTTTAACAAAATCACCGAATCTAGGGCTCAATCTCTGAATGTGTTTAAGGCTAGTTTAAGAACATGAACGGCTTAGTTATCGAGTTCTAAATGAACTGAGAACTTAGAAAAGGGCAATGTGATACATATAGTATCAATGCTCTACTTTGTTGAATTTTAGTAATGACTCACCGGAGTCAAGATTAGGGAGTTATTGAACAATACCGACTCCACATTCAATCCCTACGATGTTTGTAGTGTGTTAGACTAATGAATTAGCTAACGTGACTTCAGGATGAATTGAAGGGCATGTTTGATATGATTGCTTATAAGACTCGATTGAGTTCTTATGTGGTTTATGTGATTATGTGAAGCAAATGCATAATTGAGAGCATATTTTAGAATGATGTATCTATTTGACATGTTGAATTCACTCTTGTCGAATACTTATTTGATTTCTAAATGAGTAAACAACTACTTGTTGAATAAGTTCGCTCTTGTCGAACTTGTTCCTTATTGAAGATATATGACGAGTAAACATCTACTTGGCATTGCATTAGTCAGCTGGCATATTTGGTTGAGTCAATGGTGTGACAATGCATCGCCGTCCAAGTTATGGGACTCATGATAGTTGGGAGGTTGTTATACCAGGTTTTATC